>JAFCMP010000515.1:0-600000 GCA_017506865.1 Tribonema minus | reverse complement strand
GTACTGTCATTGACGTGTGGCAGCACCTCATGTATGGCAGTGCTCAAGCCGCATGACAGTCAAGCAACGACAACCTGTCAAATGCACTGGCGCGCCGCGGCCACAGGCAGGGGCAAGGTACAGTGTCTATGTCAACTGGAGCACGTACCGCGGCAGCAGCGGCGTACGAAGGTTCAAAGGGGAAGTCCACCAGCAGCTCGCCCCATTTGACTGCAGCACAGGGGGGGCGGGGGCCAGAACACATATGACAGGGGGGTGGGGTGGGGTCAAGTGAGCACCAGAGCAGCAGCATTGCCACTACACCGCGGCAGATTCATGCGACAGCGTCGTGATGAGGTGGAATGTGCGCCAAGCGTCACACGTAGCACTTGCACAGTCACTGCCCAGCGAATCACAGCCTGTCACTGGCTGCTAGGGTCACGGCACGCATGTTGCATACACACTGGCGCGCTACACATCCGACCATCTGCTTCATCCCTGTCATCAATTTAGCCGTTCTGTGCATCTTGGCAGCACACCATGAGACACTGTCACATGTCCCAAGATGCTGCCGCCACAGCACACACGTCACACCAACACACCTAGCGCCGCGCCGATGACCGTCATTGCAACCAGTTGGCCGTAGAACGTGGCGTCATTGGCCTCTGAGGGGTCTGCCGTCACTGACTCCCCTGCCTGCAGGTCACCAGCTTTGCCCGCCTGCACAGAGCGAGGACGCCGCAACAACGGCGAAGGCGTCAGTCGGCAAGCGGCTGCACTGCTGTGCGCAGTGATGGAGTCATGGAGACATGTAATCACATGAGTACATTTAGAGAGCTTCTTGCAGTGTATTGCCACATGTGAGCTTCTCAGGCATATTCGCCGAAGTGGGTCTTGCAGCGTATCGCCACACCTGAACTCATTAACTTCCTTGGACATCAGCACTGGTGGGTGACGCGCATACTCCATAGACAATGCACGGCGCCCCCTCGACGCCATCGCCGTGTCCTCACGCAACGAAGGCACTGTCTCTCAACTGGCGCATTGCTTTGAGTGCATGCACACAAGTGCCGAGGCCTGTCGCGAGCCTGGATAATTGATCGTTCAGTCCAGGCGACTATGTTCGTCGTCCAACTTGCTCTGGATGCATGCATCCCCTTAATATGATTGAAAAGGCAGAGCAGCTACCGCGTACGCTCCAGGCACCAGGTACGCGCGGCTGGTGAACGATACTGTTTTTGTTTTGTTCATGGTACCATCAATAGGAGAGTCACCTGCACCAGGGAACACAGTGCATTCAAACATGGTTGCAGTTAGGGTCAGATCACCCCTGATCATAGTGTATCATGTGCCTGTGCCACCTGTATACAATGTTGTGCCTTGGTCGAAGGTTGCGACTTGCACGAGCACCAGACATCTGAATGAGCACACATAATCGCCAATCTGCGTTCATCATGCGCTGGCTATAATGCCTGCACCAATCATCAGGTGATGAGCTCCTCATCACCCCTGCCCTGCTTGGCACAGAACATCATTTTCTTCACTATATAAAGCAGCCGTAATATTTGGTTTTGAGGGCTCAGGGTTAGGATTGAGGCGTGTGTCTCACCTGCCAGATGCGGTACGTGGCCGCTGCCATTGTCGCATTGCCAAAGCAAGTCAGGCCGGCCTGCACGGTCGGCGAGCCGGCATAGGCAAGGCAGCGCGCAGCAGCACATTAACTTCAACTCACGTATTGAAGGGCGACACAGCGAGCCAGCAGGAACTTCAGGCGTGACCTGCCAGCACGCCGGTGCTGTGTGGCGATGCGACTGCGCCGTTGGCGCTTGAAAAGAGGCCGGCAAGAGCACGCATGTTCGGCTCCTCAGAGTGCGAACCACGAACATTTCACCGCCACTTGACGCGTCACCTTCACCAACATTGAAATTGCACACACACTAGGATAACAGCGCACGGATTGCGCAGGGACTGTGCACGACTGCGGCATGCATGGAAGAGCGCGTCCCCACTCGCTTTACGCGCGGCCAAGACACACTTTTACAACGACAGCAGCGCCGCAATGCACTGCGATCGAGGCACTGGTACCAACCTGCAGCGCCACCAGGCCGACGACGTCCGGCGAGTTGTAGAGGATGTGGTACGTGCACGCGCACAGGCCGCTGGTGTGCAGCGGCAGCATGCCCCACGTCAGCCCCTTCCACTGCGGCAGCGAGGGCGGCGCGGCAGCGCTCAGACGCGAGACTGGGGATGCCCGACAGAGCACTGTAACTGCCACTGCAAGCCTACAAGACTGAGGACGCCGGCAGAGCACTGTGACTGCCACTGCAAGCCCACGAGATCGAGGACAACGACAAAGCACTGGAACTGCCACTGCGAGCCTGCAGTACGGTGCGTTGGAGGGATGAGATGCGTGCAAACACATGGATTGCAGGTGCTGGTATGTAGCGGCGTGGCGCCATTGATAAGCTCTCCCGCTCAGACTCCAGCGTGACTCCAGCTTAGGCCTGACGCTGTGGCGTGTGGCAGTGAAGCGGCAGCTACTGGGCGGCCATTGACAACAGGTTTACCGATGCACGATCATGAAGGCCTTGAGGTTTATGATTCGCAAACCACCGTCATGAGCAGAACGTCTCAAACCAGCAGCGGCTCAGTTGGTGCCGGTGCGTGCCAGCGAGAGGCAGCGCAGCTTGCAACACCACATTCCGCAACACCTCATTCCAGTGCAGCAGAAGCGCCGTGCATCGGCGCTCTTACACATTGTGCTGCCATTGTCACCGTGCCTGCAGCGTATCAGGTCACATACAATCATCTACAGCCCACAAGCTTGATTGTGGCTGCACGAGCAGGGCTTGTGCCAACATCTACAGCGCATGTGTTCTTGATTGCACGTGGCGTCGCTTGCTCTATATCAAGGCGCAAGGCATGCACAGTGTCCCTGATGTTCGGTTGCAGGCGCTGAAGGGCGAGGAGAGCAAGTGCGCAGGTTTTTATAAGCCTTCGTGAGCAACTGGCGGCGCACACAATGTGACTGGCCATCGCTCACTACCTTGCAGCATACAGCAATGGATACCTTGCGTGATGTGTCAGGATGCCGCGCCTCACCTGCTGCAGGCCGGACACAGCGGCGTACCGCCAGATGTAGGCCATCGCCACCAGCCACTCTATGATGCTGGACACGTGGACCATCCACGTGGGCCACGACAGCGCGTTGGCAGGCTCGGGGTGCAGCGCCACCAGCTGTATCGAAACGTGTCAACAGCGCAGCGTATGCGTGAGTGAACGTGACCGTTACGCACTTTGTAACTGACGAGTACGGTGGCCTTGTGCAGAGCAGCCTCGACATGCACAAGCATCAGGTCCCCAGAAATCGGGAAAAGCAGACTTTTGTTGCAAGTGCGTCGATGACGGCTTGCGGTGCACTGCTGCTGAGCACTGCCACAGAGGCAGCGCTCAACATACAGGCAGTGGGGAGAGAGTCACCAGCGCCACTGAGGGGTACCGCTCGCATACCGGTGATGTCTGTAGGCAAGGACATGTGAACAGTGTAATGGCTGAAGGCGACTCTGCCCCAAAATGCGTGCGGCAGTCCCCTCACTCTCCAGGAGCAGCTCATGAAAAGCCAGCTGACATGCAGCGTGTGGTGTGAACAGTTTGCTTCCATGTGCGGCACGAAATGGAAGCAGTGGGGGAAGTATGTGAGAGTGGCTTGGCAGAAATGTAGTGGCATGAGGCGCATCACTGCAGGCACTGCAATGGCACCACCAAGGCTACAATGGCTCGACAACCTCTCTGCCCAAGTCTTGCAGCAGCGTTTTAGGGCGCAGTGCCCTGCTATAAACTGCACATGACAAGTGAACAACGATGGCCTAGCAGCACGCACTTGCGTGGCGCACATCAACCCTGTTGCTGAAGTGCAATAGAGTTTCCAGCACTTCATGTCTTTGCTAATGCCACCGCATCATAGGGGCGGCTCCATTGCAGCTGCTGTGATCATAGAAAACCGTGCCAGGGATTTGAAAGCCTTCACGTGCTGAGGTAACGGGGCAGCAGGTGTCGTAGGGGTGGGGCGCTTCCAACTGAGACTGCAACAAGTCTCTCCGCAGTAGACAAGACGAACTGCTTGGGTTGGACTTGGCTGTGAAGAAGTGATCCGGTTGTGGTGAATGAAGCGGCTTACCATGGGGGCCACAGCCAACGCAGTAGCCAGAACAGTGGCAGCAGCTCCTGTCTCCAGCCTCATCTCCCCCCCTCCAGAGTTGCTGCTGCTGCTGCCGGTGTGACGCAAGAGGCGTGGTGAGGTGAACAAGTTTCAGGCACCCAGAGACAGGCTGCGTGAGAATAGTCAGATTGTTGCTCTTCAAGGCAATTGCTTTGTTGCCAGCAGTTGTGGGGTTGACAAGCTGTCCCTGACAGCCACAGTAGGGCTAAGCCACACCAACTTATGCCATAGGTTTATGCCATAGACGAGCATGTTTCGTAGCCGGACAAGAGCGTGAGACGGGGCTACATGAAAACAAAAGCATTATAGTCCGGCCTTGAGACGCATTGACGCTGATTGAGACGCATTGCATTGACGCTGATTGAGACGCATTGACGCTGCTTGATAGCCGCATGCCACCAGCTGGCGGTACATGTATTGACCAACAGCACTGCGCAAGGACATATTGTTTGCTGAGTATAAATACGTTTCATGCGTGAGCGTCGCAACAGATGCGCAGCTGGCGCTTGCTAGTGAGTCGCTTTCTAACAACAGCAGGCGAACCGTACTACAATGGTCATGTCACATGGTGTCACTGCACACGCACCTGCCATCACTCTTGATCACCGCATCCCTGAAGGCTTTCACTATCAGAAGGTTGGTGATGGTCAGGAACGACTCCGCCACGCCATGCAGGTAGTCCACATTTGCCAGGATTTCATTGTATTGAACCTTCGCTGCAGAGCGGCAGGGCAGCGGAACAGTCATACCTGTGACATCGCACTGGCTGGCTGATCAGAACATTCGGGGTCCAGATCGACACCGTGTACGCGTGCCTCACCGAGGATCCCAGCAGGTATGGTGGCAGCCACGAACACCAGCAGGAAAGTAAAGCTGAAAGTCCCTCCCTTTGGTGTCTTGGTCTCTGGTTTCGACAGGAAATACAAGAAGGCCAAGTAAGGCGCCAGAGATGCCTGGAACAGCTGAGCGCCCAGATCCGCAGTCACCGTAGTGACACTCCATGCCGACACGCCCTGCACGCTCTGTGCCGCCAGCTCTACTGTAGATGGGTCTAGTGCATGTAATGGAGCCAGGCCAGCGGCTCCGCGGCCGCTGCATCGGCCATGCTTTAGTGCATGTTTCTGTGCAAACGCAGTATGCTTGGCTGTGCTTGCAATGTGAGCAGCAGGGGGAGGCGCAAAAGCTGAGACCCCGTAAGCAAGGCTCAGACCAATGACAGCTCGCAGCTGCATGGCCCCCAGTGCGCTATGGCGCGCGATGCAATGATTTGTCGCTGAAACACCAGATCCCGCTTATTAAGGCAGCTGAAGTTGCAGTTGAAGAAGGTCGTGTGTGTGTGTATAGGCGTTGGCTGTCAGGGACACCTGCACCCGCAGGAGCAGTCTTGAAGGTGTCCTTCGACTCCTGAAGCGCTCGGCCTCAGCAGCATGAGCACGCCAAGTGGTGCAGAGGATGCGTCCGATGAAACTAGCACATCGCCCGAGCTGGAGCTGCCTGCGATCCCCGTGGCTGATGGCTTCGCCAACAAAGCTCCCATCAGTCTTGCTGCTTACGTGCAGGCCACACAGAAGCTGGAGGGACGGGACAAGCTGACTAAGGTACGCAATGCCCACTTCAACTATCAACAACCCTGCCACCACGGCGAGTGCTGACGGGACGTGATCGCGTTGTTGTACCGTGCTGGCCAACAGATCGTGCAGTATGGCTCCAGGTTTCTTTTTTGGTACTTCAAGAACGTGGCGCCCAATGGAGAGCTGGCGGATAAGGCGTACTCGCTGTACAGGGTTACCCAGCTCAGCCGCAAGGCCTTCAGGTGTGGTGGCGATGCCCTGCGCTTCATCGAAGCAATGCGTGATACATTGTTTTGCTCACCCCAATTTATGCGTCATACACGACAGCACATGCGTGATTGTCCAAGCATCGCTTCCTGCGTCTGCAACTCAACTCTGTGCAAGAGCGTCAAGTTTTACACCAGGGAGTCCAACTTCGCCTGAAGGAGCTATGTTACATGGCCTATGTGACACATGATGCCTTACACGCTGGCAGCTGCCCGGTGCGCATACGTCTGCGACCAGTCTCACTTGTCATCACATCTAATTTGTGTGCAGGATGGCGAAAGTGGCGGATGAGGTGGTCCGTATAACAGCGCTCATGGAGAGCAAGCAGTACCCCAACTTCAAGAGCACGGTCGCCATCCTCAAGTGAGCACAAAAGGCATCGCTCCTGCGTCATTTGTGCGCTGTAGTGGGCTGCTCGACTACGCCCGCGTAGATTTGCCGTTGCGCAGTGCGGCAGGAGCTGAACTGCCTGTTCCATCAAGTCGAAAAGAGTGGTTGCATGCAATAGCTGAGATGCAAGAGTACTTGCTGCACCCAGAAACGTGTGTGCTCTCGCTGTTTCGCGCATTGAGGATACTGATCATGCCCCAAGCTGACGCACTGGTATTCTGACTCAGCCATTGAGGCTTGCGCTGGCGCGCATGCATATTGATGGTGGTGGCGCCACGTTTTGAGGGCAGATGACTCATCTGCAGGGGCGCGCTGGCATCTGATGTCAGGCACAGGATACGACAGTGCTCCGCGGTGCGCACACCCACAACATGTTGTTTATTGAAGTTCGTACATTTTCAATACAGAAGTATACTGCATCAAGTAGTTTAAAAATGGATGTGGGTTGCGTGCCTGAGGGTGACATGGACATCTTGTACTCCACAACACCTGCGCGTCAAGTAGCCAGTATGTGTGCTTGTCTCCGCAACGTTCAGCACTGCTACGAAGTGCACCCTATTCAGTCTGCGATTAGTTCTCCGAGGCCTGCTGCACAGAGCTCGCGCGCATGACCCTGCGTCGTTGCTGTGTTTTCATCGAGCGCCAAGAGCATCACCCCTTTGGCCGTACGTGTTGCCGCCGCAGGTGCGCATCCATGGGCGCGTTCTGGACGTACGACAACCTTAACTACCTGACGCAGGCAAAGGTCATCGGTTACGGCACCGACAGGGCCATGCGAGGTGAGCAGTGCTCAGTCTGCGGGCGCGCAGCCGCGCGCACGCTCGCACTGCTTTCGCGACGACGCACACTGAGGTGTTTTACAACATGGACGACGCGCCGCTCGCACTGCTCGCAGCGTCACAGGCCAGGTTTTTTCCTCACAACGTGCATGGATGTTCGCTGATGTATGTGTGCGAAGGGCACTCATGCCGCCATCCGCACGGAGAAGGCTCTTGCAGTCCATTTCGTTACTGCAAGCACGTGGAACATGCACCCCGCTGGGCTGCTTGCAGGACCGCCCAGCCGCTCATTTGTGCATGGTGCACAGCATGGAGCAATGTCCCACTAGTCTGACCGCATATGCCATGTCGATGCTGCAGAAGTGAGTGAGGCTTGCCTGCTTCTGCCGTCGGCCACCGTCACTGGCGTGCTGCGGGTGCTGCGGCGTTCCGGGCTTGGCGCCTGCTCACGACCGAACGCCAAATGGCAGCCGTTGACTTTTGTCGATATGCAATGACTTTCTTTCTGTTTTTGCATCGACACAGGTTTCAGCCGCTCGTGGGCGATCGCCAACGTGGCCATGATCTACCTTGGCTTGCAGACGCTCACGGAGACCAGGTATGCAGCATTGATACATGCCGTATGACGTAGATGAGGCACTTGAGCTTGTTGGATTCGCATTGTGCAGCGCAGTGGCATATGCGGTGTCTGGCATACCCGCTTGCTGCCCGGCTCAGACATTGGTACCAATAATGTACTGTAATCCGGTCTTGGCAATAGCCGCAACCGGTGCAATGTGCAATGTGGGTCTATCGTTTGTTTGGTATCGCGCAGCTGCAGCTTTTCTAGGCTCTTATGTCCGCAGCGTGGCAATGGCTGTGCAACTTCAACTCTCCCCGAGCCGGCAATGTGCGTCGGCCGCAAGCCCTTTATCTGCGTGATTGTGTCTCTACACGAAGTGCACTGGTGGCCAAAGGCAGACTCTGGTTTCTAACCCTGTATTCACAGACACACGTGCTAGCAGGCCCACCTGCGAGCGACTCCTATTGCTGCGCACTGCCTTGCCTCTTAATAAGCAACGTCATTCATCTACTTTCGAGCCATCGCGCAGGCCAGCCCTCCGTGCCTCACACCCTTGGTATGCCATTCGCCCTCTATTTGTCGCACCACGTCCTGCTGCAGCAAGCGCAGGCAGGCACTGGCGCAGGAGTACAAGAAAGCTGCAGCTGTTGAGCAAGGCAACGCTGCAGACAGGGTGAGCCCCGCGGTCTGTCGAGAGCTCCACTGGCGCGCGTTCAGCACATGAGTGCTTGCGATCTGATGCCTCTTGTCACTGGTCGCATGTAATGCCGTAATGAATGCTTGCGATACGACGTCTTTCGTCCATATTTTCATTGCACACGTGGTGCCGAAGCACCCAGAAAGCGCCCCGGGGAACTGCATTGGTCTTCAGGTGGCTCGTGTTGTGATACTGGCACTGCCTCAGGTGCCATGGCCTTCTGCTGGTGTGTGTCCTGCCCAAGCAAGTAAGTAGTCAGGGTGCAATGAACATAAGCACCGCGACAGTTACACTCCATGCTAGTGCCAGATTGTAATCGGCACCTGGACATCCCCGCTCCATCGCAGGAGGTGCAGCGCATCCGCGGCGAGGCCAAGGCCGCAAACGTGGCACACTTTAGCAGCTGTCTGATGCTCTGCAAGGTAAGGCCATCTCTTGTCCCTCCCAAGGGAGCAACTGCCCTTCAAGTTGTCACGTCATCAGAGCTTTCAATTTGGGGCATGGCTTCATGGCACCCTCTCAGTGCGGTTGCACCAGGCGGGTTGTCATAGTGCCGCCCCATGCTGAAAGCAGGGGTAGGGCTGGTTCATATTTGGGCACAACGAGGCAGTCAGCAGCAGTGTGCCGAGCAACTGTCCTGGCGGACAGGCTGTTAGCTGCTCCGCACTGAACCGTCTTGGTGAACTCCATGAGAACAAGTACTTCTAGGATTGTGGTACATCTGCGCATATACACACAGCACACATGTATGTACATTGAAGGATGTAATCGTGAAACTGCGCAACAAGGGCTGCTCCAGAAGATGCGCGGTATGTGGTGTTGGCACTGTTGGCGCTGGGCCACTTGACATCTCGAGTGCCAAGATTTGGAGGATGAACTTCAACAGGCACAATATGGGCAGTGTAGCATTCTGCGTCTGGATGGCCACAAGGCCCCTTGCATCGCTTGCATAATGTCTTGCAGTGGCCAGCCTTGCACTTCGAAGTAGTACTTGGCGTCCAGGTACTTCATAGTGCATACGGTGTCACTTTCAGGTATGTTTGTTTTTGTAGCTGCACATGTGACGTCCATCTGCATGATCTTGTACTTGAAAGGTAAGTGATGGCAACGTTTTCATCGATTTGTTGTATTGTTTGTGCATGTGTAGGCGCAGGGCTTGCATACAAAGTGGTAGTTTGGTCACCCTTTTCCCGGCCGCATCTGCGCTGATCATATATACCCGCATCATGTTTGCACACAACGCCGACAGGCGGTGCTGGACCTCACTGTGGCCATCAATATGCCCGGCATGGATCTTCTCCTCAAGGTGCGCCACTTTTTAAAAGGCTTGCTCGTCAAACTTGTTGGCAAGTTGCAACATGGCAATGACTGTATGTTCCTTCGATGCCATTTTATTCAACACCACTACCTGGTGATGTGCATTTTCTGTCAACAATTTGCAGCTCAAGCTCATGTGCCTGGCGCAGGTTCCTTAGTCTATTTCACCTTTTCTTTTTACTGTGCGTCCACAGAACATTTGTTGACCTGTCATCCTACGCCACAAGTACTGCTGACCTGTGTTGGTCCCGTCTGATGCGCCTGCAGGTGTTCGGCAAGAAGTTGAATGATGGCGTCATGGGCGCCAGGTGAGCATGCAGTTGAAGTTGTCAGCCTCGCTGCAGCCTGGTCTTAACTATAGTACTAAAACTAGTATGTCATGTCATGGCACCCCAAAGATGGCAGGATGGCGTGAACATACTTGTCGCTGCGTGTGAAGTTTGTGCTGTCCCCAAAGTACTTCAGCAGGCGTAGTGATGGCAACACCGCATCATTTAGTCTGGCGTAGTCAGATTGAAAAGTGAGCATGCCGAAACGCCGCGTACAATACCACGCTCAACTCGTCACTTGTTGGAGAATACTACTTTGAGCTTGTCTACACTGCCTCGCAGTCATCAGAAGCACGGCTGCCATGAAGTGACTGCAGTTGGCAACCTTTTTGCGTGGCCCAATCATGTATCTGCACGGCTCAATGTGTGCTGAGGCAATGCAACACACTCATGATGGCGCCGTCCCCCCCTTCCTCTGCGTTCACAGCGGTGTGCTGTCCGCGCTGATCGTAATCTTCAACTGCTGGCCCGACAAGCCCAAGGTGAGCACAAAATTTGAAGTGCTGACCGTTTCAAAACTGTTGAACCCAACATCAAGAAGCAGCATCAGACTTGAAGATTGAACTATTGTGTTGAGTGTACCTTGCCTATGGCAATGTGCACATGACAACATCCACACGCGAGAAGGCTCACACGCGCATGTGCAATGGCAGCTGCAGCACTTGCTTGCTGCGCATGACAAGCCGCCCACAAACTAGATGCACACCACTGACAATGCCATGCACACACGCCAGCATGCAGTGGCTTGCGCGACGTCGCTGCGCATGCAGCAGTGCTCAACTTCTGTGTTCTCATTTAGTCGCCACCCTGCACAGGGCACCAGCCTCAGGCACCTGACACAAATGCGCCCTGCTTGTGCAATGTCTGTGGCAGGCGGCAGTGGCGCTTCCACAAGTGGCAGCGACCGCGCCTGCTGCAGTCGCAGGCAGCGCTGGCAGCACCACTCCCCGAAGCACAAGAACAACCTGACTCTTACGACAGCAGCATTTTGGCTCACGATGTAGTCTTCTTGTTTCAACTGCTGGCGCGCCTTGCCTATCAGGCGCGCTGTTACAAAACACTAATAGACTAGACCGCAACAATGCCGCCGCCTGTTTGTGTTTACATGCATGGCGCTGTGCGTGCGTGTGTGCTTTGATTTTGTTCGCTATGGAATTCTCGCACAGCTTGGCATTTGCACAATGCGGTAGCCCGGTGTGCAAAGCTACCCCCCCCCCCCCCCCCCCCTCAACCCCCCTCTATGGTGGCCTGCAAGCCGCACAATGCCCCCCTTCGACATGAGAGTCGGCCGGTGCGCTGCAGCGAGCGAGGTTGCCATGGCTCTCTCGCCTGTGCTGCCTTTCAAGGTCGTGATCCATTCCATGGCAGTATGCAGCTGAGCTGCACAGCAGGGCCCTACAAGTTGCTGCCGGTCCACACCTGCCTGGCGGGAAGCGCATTCATGTTCCTCATGGCGGTGATGCCTGCGCATGATGCTCCTGATGCGCCATGGCCTGTCCCAGCGCCACAAACGACTCCGTCGGTATCGGGTGCACGGCGGCAGCACTCTGACTCCGCACCGTGCCTGCAATCAGGAGGAGATCACGGCATGAGCACGTGCGCAAGGGATACGAGGCTCCATCATCAAAGATTCGGTTGGGTGCTACGTTGATGTACGCTACGAGGCTCCATCATCAAAGATTCGGTTGGGTGCTACGTTGATGTACGCGGCAATGCCATTGGATGCCAGCATGGGTACAGCAGACACGATGAATTTGCCCATTGGTAAGTGCCATGAGATGCACCATGTGATGCCATGATACACGATGACACCCAAGCTAGCACGATATGCTTGTTCTTGCGATGATAGCACCCCAAGTACAGAATTGGGCAGCACACGAGATTTTACGCGACTGCAGCGTACAAATTCGAGTTCAACTTGATCAACCATTCCCAGCCGAATGATCGCAACAGCGAAGGACAACAGACGCTTCACGACCACTCTGTCAATTATCGCGCCAACTTCATGGGCACACAGCTATTTACTTCGCTTGCGAATGCCCACATGCGCCAAGCAGTGTTGTCCAGTGTACCTACCAAACTTGAGGTTTCAAACCGTGCAAAAGAATTACCAAGTGCTGCTGACTCACCACTCTTGCATCTCTGCACCAGTTCTTCTTTGAATGCAGCGCGCCGCTCAGCAACTGCTGAACATCACCAACTGTCGAGCGTAATAACACTACAGTGCCATCGCCATAACCTTGACCACAAACACCCACCGTAAAATAGTACATCGTGTCAGTTGTGTGCGTCTGCGTGGCAGCATTGGGTTATGGTCTGCTGCTATGTTAGTTTCTTGAGCCATGCGACACACCTGCAGCGGCCAGCGCCTCTGGCGACCACGTCCTGCGCTCCCGCCAGTGAGGCACGTCTAATGCTCCAACGGGCCATCTCAATGGCATGCTCAGCGCCGGCGGCGCCCTCTGCACAAAGGCGAGCAAGAGCCAAATTGTGTGAGATCATTTCAACGTGGTACAGTGCACAAATGCACACGCCTATCTAATGCACGCTGGGAAAGGGGGCTTACCATAAAAATTGACTGTTGCTGCCAGGGGAGACTGCCCGATGTATGCGGTGCGGGCCACCTCACTGGCAGGCGCAGAGGCATCAGATCCCAGGATAGAGTCTGCAAGACAAGGGGCATACGTGCAAAAATTCATGAGCACACATCAGGAGTAACAACGCAACATTCCTCTGGCGACTGCAGGCCTTAATACAAAAACTCACAGAAGAATGGGGTTGCTGCTGAAGCTGTTGGTGCCGTTGGTGCTGATGCCAAGCTGGGCGACCCAAAAATTTGCCCTGAGTGTACTGCACGCTAGGCCACTGGCGGCGGCCATACGCAGCCGGGTCATAGGTGACCAGTCGGCGTACACCTGGCGAGAAGACAGGAAGGGATGCAGTACGTAAGTGAGACGCTCGTCAATCGCATGTGCGGGGGCGCAGCAACCCTGATCACATGCTCTCACCGGAGAATTGTGATGACAGGGGTTTGGCCGCATGACGAGCCAGCCCCGGTAGCAAACGAGGCAGCGACGGCCGTATAATCTGCAGCAGCCTACTGAACACCATTTTCGTTGACGGCGTCGTCTACGAGCCTGAAGCCCTGGAAACCTGTCAACTTCAACCGTGCGATGAGGATTCCATTGAGGAACGAGCGAGGAACGGTGAGAGTGTGGAAACGAGAAGAGGGCTTACCAGCGAGGCCGCTACCCCTGCTCACAGCCCAGAGATAGGCGCAGGCTGGAGTACTACAGAGCATGCGCCCGCCACCTGCAGCCTACCACATCCACACTTACTTGAAGACAGAGACGTCCATTGCATTTTGTGTTCAGTGACCTCTCGACCAGTGTGCATAAAACCCAGGTATCCACCACAGCACAGGAGAGGCAAACAAGAAACGCGCGCAAGGGTCCGCCGGAAACTTCAAGGGTGACGCGTCCATTTGATGAGGGAATTGTACATGCCGGCACCTGCTGTCGCAGCACACTTGACAGTGCCGCATTACCAAGCAGCAGCGCACACGCGGCCCATCAAACTACGTCAGCCACGGCCTGCTGCGCCCACCGGATCACGTGAGCGAGTCGATCAGCGACGAGCGCATACTGTTGACAATGTTGGCGGGGCCCTGGTCCTGCAACTTGAAGATGCTCTCGATGACGCTGATCTCTGTTGAAGTTGTGTCCAGGCCGCAGAAGGCCGTCCAGTCATTGGCCACCAGACCCGCTCCCAGAACGTCGCTGCCGCGGTTCACCGTGCTGTGAAGACCAAGAGCAAGTGCGCAAACATCAGACTTCAAGTACGCCTTCATAACAGTTGATGCACTATCAGGGGCTTGCCAAATCTAGACGGTGCATGCGGGCTATGCTAGTGGCGATCAAAAAGCCGTGTGCGTTGCGTACTAGGTGATTGCTAGCACGGTGTAAAGCAGATGAACATGCGCAGACACCTTTGACCATTGGAAAGGTCTGCGTTCATGAGTAGGCGGCACTACTGGCGGTAGATGCACAATTCCGTGCAGGAGCACAAGGGGGACCACGTGTATGAGCACGTGTAATAGCGTACTTTGCTAGAACTGCACAATCACGTGCTGGCACCACAGGTTGACAGGTACTCACAGCAACGACACATCGAAGCGCTCATGCTGAGTGCAATTTGAACCGCGCATGCAGCGCCAGCCACATTTCACAAGCCACGGTGCCTGGCACTATGTACAGAGATTTTCTGACAGTGCAGACCCAAGATCAACAGAGGAAAGGGAAAACAGCTACTGCTCCCAGCAGCATGCCACGTTGTGGTGATGTCTACACTGTCGTGCTCCCAGCTGCGCTTTCCACGGAGCACTGGCCTCTCCGTTTGTGCTGCATGACCACAAAGCAGTCGTCCATGCAGAAGAGCCTAAAAAGTGCCTAGGTTGAAGGAGTGCACTCACCCTGCCACCAGCGGTATCTGCAGCAGCGAGGACAGCTCCTCAATGTCCTCGATGGACGTTCGCGGGTGCACCTGCGACGCAGTAAGTGGGCATGGCCAACAAGGGTAAATGGCGATGCCCTGAACGACAACAAGCGTGCACGAGTTGTCGCAGCTGTAGGGCGTGCCTGCGGTGCTTAGCGCAGAATGGCTGCAGAAAACCACCTGATTACTTGAAGAATGCATGTATCTGTACTCAACTTGCTGGCCCAACCCTAACCCTACACCTAGCCCTATTACCTAAGCCGCATCCGCTCTTCAATCACGAGCGCTACTCATTGCAGATCGGTGAGTCACTGCATGACTGGCGACGACAGTTCAGACACCCGACGTTGAAGCTAGCAGTGCATCATTATGTCACTGGCACAGCCACTTTGCTGCCCCGCTGCTCCAGCCTCACGGCTCGTACAATGTGCAAGTGCACGACGCACGGCAGATCCTCCATGCGACAAAGTGCAGCTTCAGCTTCAGATCAAGTTTGGACAAAGGCGAAGACAACGGTGCATGCTCGCCAGGGCGCACCATGCCTCCCTGGTTTGTGATGACGGCGTAGCTGCCCACCAGCGCATTGCCGGCAATGGTTTGTCGGAAGACCTGCAAAACGCAAGCGGCAGTCGGCACAATTGGGTTCAGGAGCAGCACAGTCGTGCAGCTTGGAACAAGAATGCAGTGCACGCAAGTCAAGGCTGTCCGGGCGCAGCAGCACAAGCTGGTAACGTATGAAAAAAGCACCAATCCGACAGTTCCATGCCACGTGTCAACAAATAATACGGGAGCATGTGGCAGGAGAGCAGACACAGGTACTTAGACAGCGTCTTGCGTACTCAACCATAACCCTAGCAGTACGAAAAGGAGCGCCACATGCGCATAGTGCAACGTGAGAACGGCTTGATTCCTGCGTGCACTGTTGCTGCGGTCATGCACCAGGTTCATGATTTCCTGCCATGATTCATGGTCATAATTTATGGTCATGAGCTCACCTCCACGCCCAGAACGTCCGACACCAGATCCTGCAGCCAGAAACACGAGCAGCATCAGCGACGAATCAGTCTACTGGTAGCGGAGAACCACAGTGTGCCGCATGGATAGCAGTCAGGAGGGGTGCAGCATGCGCAACGCACGCATCTGACAAGCCTCACTTGAACACGATTGAAGCAGCGCAGCCCTATATCTGCGCATCCTTCACATGCATACGTATTGCAGGAAGGGGCTGTGGTGACTACAGCTGCAGTACGGGATTGCTGGTGGTGCCGCTGTCATTCATTCAGCATGTGCCCACCCACAGGCAGGTGACATCACTGCCACCGAACACCGATCACAGGTCCTTTGTCGCCTTCCAACTGGCTAAATCAATCGTGTTGAAGTTTGTGGGAGTTGTGTTCTCAAGACACTTACAGTCAAAATATGCTGAAATAACGCCGCTGCAGTGGTGCTTGACCAGAGTCTGCAGACATGTGCATCGACATATCCACACATGTCAAATTCAGCGCCGCACCTCTGTTTCCCTGTCCAAGTCCGTGTGCACTAATGCCACGTGGTCGTTGGTGACGATGCAGTTGCCCAGCGCGCTTAACCGTTCCTCCTGCAGTGCCATGTCAGCGAAAGCAGCACCGCGAACGCAGACGTGAGAATGGACTGAGTGCGCAACGGTGCGGGACGCGGTTTTGTCACCTGAACCCCAAAGCTTGATTGTCCAGGTTATGTGCTGCCAGAAGCATGTTATTAGCGCCTTGGCTCATTCCGCAAACATCATAAGACCATGGCAAGACAAATGGTGTGTGCGATTTTGAGGGAGGTCTGGTACATGCAGCACCACTTCTGATATGAAAGGCATGTGTTGCAAGTGTGCCGGAGCAGTGGTCACCGCAACAACTGCAGCAACAACAGAGTATGGCGCGTTTCTCAATGTAGATGGCAACGGAGGAACTGTGCGCCATGTATGTCACACCAGCACTCCAGGGCAACCCTGGTAGAGCAGATGGCGGTGCCTGCAGAGCACATACGTGAATGCATATGCAGCCCCTTCAGCTGCTGCACAAAAGCAACTGGTAGCCAGAAGCTGTTTCTTGAAGTTCTCATTGGAGTAAGGATGAAATGGCGCAGCACCATACCATGACGTGGATTGGCCTTTAGATAGGCCTTCAGCTTAGTCACAAGCACTGCCTGCTAATGAGTTACTGGGATTTGTAACAGCGAACAAGGATCCTGCACCTCGTGCTTGAGATATTGCTTTCATGATGAGAGAGGTCTAATGTAAAAAAAAAAAAAACAAGTACACGTACACCATGCGGCCAAGGGTGCTAACAGCATGTAAAGGCATCAACCGGTGATCATATGTACATCGTCCTTGCTAAACGTGACGCTGAAAGGTGCGCAGTCCCTCATCAAACTGGTGAATTCAGTGCGGTCTTAGAGTGAATATAACCTACCTGGCTCCAGAACCCACTTGACGCACAACACATGTGGGACATCTCTGGAAAAAAGCCAAGACGTCAGAACATGTACACGTAGCTGAAGCAAACTTCTTCATGTATTGAACTTGCCACGCTAAATGACAGCACTAGTAGCATTTCATATGTGGCCTGAAGGGCTTGAATGTGCGGGAGGATCTGCGCCCACAGCTAATGCCCATAGCAAGCAGGCTTTAAATCCTGCACTCTAAATGCTTGCTGTCATGTCAGGTATTATAACCATCGGGATGTCATTGCTCAGTATATGATAAAATCACGCACCACTCGTTGGATGACGACTTTGTCAGGCAGCGCATTTCTCAAGTGCTGCAGCTCCTGGTCCGTCGTTGTGTTTGGCACCATCAGTCCGCGCTTGTTGCCTGCACAACAACACGGCAATGCGGCATGGTTCACATCCACCAGCAGCCTGAGCAGAGCGCCAGCAGCAGGTAAAGATGCATGCGGAAATTGCCAGCGCGCCATGCACCCACTAGCTCGTCAGTGCATGTGAGGAAGTGTGTGCAACTTGCCGCAACCATTCACTTTACTGCACAAGGCATGCAAGTCGTCGATAGATGGGAGCGCCAGGGACATCCGCTGCATATGAGTATACGTTGGGCGTTGAGTGTTCCGTATGTAGCCTCATCATAGGCACTCAGGGTGTCTCACCGCATGACCACCTCCTTGACGCACCAGCATCTCAGCTACGGCCCGCAAAATCAGCGCAGATGATAACACTTCTGACCCTTGTGTTCAAAGAGCTCAGATCCAGCTTTGATGAATTTGAGGCATGCACCAGCATATGCGTCCATCAACCTACTTGCTGCACCGGTGTCGCTCAGCCTTGTGCATGTACTGTGTTGCCCTGGTCCTGTCACTCACCCACTGTGACGCGCCCCACAAAACGGCAGTTTGCGATGGAAGTGTGTACGACAGGTATGTGGTCTGCCAATTCCGCTTCGAACACGCTGCAGCAGTAAACAGCAGCATAACAAATGCAGTCAGCTCGTGCACACATCTGATGAATACGCTGGCAGCAGCTGCAGATATCGCTGACATCAGGGTGCACCAGCATTGCGTCTGTGGAACTCAATTATTCCGTGTGAGTCATGCGGTCCGCAATAAATTCATGAGGATGCGGGTCGCTGC
The DNA here is from genome assembly GCA_017506865.1 of Tribonema minus. Lineage (NCBI taxonomy): Eukaryota > Xanthophyceae > Tribonematales > Tribonemataceae > Tribonema > Tribonema minus. The sequence goes on along the minus strand of JAFCMP010000515.1, from coordinate 581,782 downwards.
GTTCTGCAGCCCCTGAGCATGCGTTCCGTGCCGGGCTGCTGACCTGTAAAAGTTTTCGCTACCGCCGGTGCTGCATAGCGCGTAGCTGTTGGTGAGCTTCGAAAATACTCCCACCTCGTTAGAGTTCTCGAACTGCGGCAGCCAAGCGAAGCCATGGTGAGCCACAGCACGGCGATGTGAAGGTGAAGTTGGCGAAAAAACAACCCTGTTTGACTTCACCTGTGCACGTATTGCCATGTTGAAAGCTTGAGATTCCTGATGCGCTCCGCTGGGATGCTGTTGTTCTTACGGAGGCTGCTGTTTGCGGCGCTGCTCACGGTGTATCCCTGCCCTTCGATTCCGCGTGATCACTTCGCGGCCATGGCCTCGAGTCATATCTGCGACGGGTCAAGTAGCGAGTCAATTGCCAGCATGTGCACTCGTGAGCTTTGCAGGGAGGTGGTGGGGGAGGAATGAGGTGATGATGTGTTTGCTGGAGCCGATATACGTGCTGTAACGAGCGAGGCGACGAACAACTTTTATCACCCTGGTGGTGACGCGTCAAGGCAACCAATATGGGCGATGACAAAGTATCGACTCCGGACGACCAGGCGCCGGATGGCGTGTTTTCTGCATCGACAGAGCGATCAGCGAGCAGAGGGAGCAGCAGGAAGAGCAGCAGGAGTGGTAGCAGTGACAGTGAGGCGCCCAATACCCCTGCATCGACAGCCTCCTTTTCAGCAAGAAAACTGGAGGGCAGCAGGAGGCGCATGGGGCCTCACTACACCAAAGCTCGGGAATCGTGCATGCATTACACGGGGGAGTTTGCAGACATAGCCACTCTCAGGTACGGCAGCAGCAAAGGTGTCTGTGGCTGCCTGCATTACAGAGGCTGCACTTTGCGGAAGATCAAATACCTTTTCGACCTCGCCCTGCTGCGGCTGCCAGTCGCCAACAGCTGACACTTAGTTGTGCTTCTGATGTACCTCATGCATTGCCTGGTCCAGTCGCTTTTTGAGGCATATGCTTGTCGCTCTGCGTCACAACGTGTTGCTGATAATTTAGCTTCCAGTACGAGCAGCACAGTTCATGGTCTTGTGGTTTTGTGCCCTCTGCGTGCTCCCTTTGCAGCGCGCTGGAGGTGCTGAGGCTGCGCACAAACGGCACGCCGGTCCTTCTCGTAGACGTCAGGCTGCCGGAGGAGCAAGACGTGTCCATGATAGAGGGGGCGATATCACTAGACGAGTTCGAGAGCTCGCACAGGCGAGACCAGTACGGACCGGCAGCGCTGGCCAACACCACGGTAGTCCCCTACTGCACCATAGGCTACAGGTCCGGTGCCTACGCGCGCAAACTCAAGACCCTCGGCTACCGCCACGTCCGCAACGGCGAAGGCATCGTCATGTGGACACACGACATAGGCTCGGGCCTGGTCGACAGGGACGGCCGCGAAACCAAGTACGTGCATACGTACGGCCCTCCCTGGGACCTCGTCGCGTCCGACTACCACTCCGTGCACTTTGGCGTCTGGAACTGGATACAGAGCCACTCGCGCGGCGCGTGGCGGTGGGTCACGGGCGTGTGGCGGCACGTCTTTCCGCTGGAGAGGGAGTCCACGCAGTGTACCAGCTGAGTCCACGCAGCGTACCAGCTGAGTTCACAGCGAAGGCGTGGTGCGTGCACACCTGCCGAGCGCTGCTGCGCCGCACGTTGGCAGCAGCTGCGGTAAATCAGCCGTACCCCCTCCTGGGTACCTGCGCTGCGCATTTGTCTAGGCTGTGCCACTTTGTGCTCAGGAACTTGCCCGCCAGCCTTGTCATTGCGCGCGACCGCAAGCAGTGCGGCAGTTGCGATCGGAGCGACTTCAAGTAGCAGATATCAATGCGTCATGGCTGTGCGCTGCACGCGACGTTAGGGATATAGCGGAGGTGCCTTTGCACTGCTCGACAGGTTTTGCCATTTGGCTGCTGCAGCCACTGTATTTGCAAAAACGCCAGCTGTTGATGCAGTAATTGCAATGGCAGCTGCATTAGGTACAGCCGACATTTTTGTGTAAGGGTGCGCAGAAAGCCATACGTGTGACGCACTATGTCTTGCATTTAGAAACAGCTATGCAAATGGCGGTGTGCAGGGTTGATTGGGTGTGTGCAGCAGCGGTGTACATGATGTGCAGCAGCGCCGATTTTGTGATGCGTCTTGTATCGGTCCTGACATCATGATGCGCATGTGCCCCTCCACACATGGCTACGTCTCCGTGTGCATAGCTGGATAGCGCAGATGTGCAAAGCCGCTGTGTCTGAATGTGGTCTTTCCACGCCTAAAATGTGACCGTGGCTTTCTTATGCTCTCTGGTGTTTCAGTGGTTGCCCCATGCATTGCTGCAGTATATTGTGTCATTGCATGCTGGACCTGCATTTTAAAGCACGGACATGATGTTGCCCAGAAAAGTGTCTTGTGGTTTTAAACTTGGCAGTTGAACTTGGCAAGTCAACTTCAAGTTGGGAGTCGGTGAACGTTCTCTGAAGTTGTAAAGACAGGAGGTACCAGACACGGGCGGCGCTGGACGGCGCAATACCGGAGCAGCCGGACTCACTGTTCCTCTTGCGCAATATCGATAGCGGCTGCTGCGTGCCTGGAACTTTTGCTTTCAGATCGCGTGGGAGCTTTGACCGCTTGTCGCGCAGACTGTGCCCTGTTGCGATGGGCAGTGAGATCAGCAAGAACTATCATGTTGCCGACCAACCCAGCGCTTCCGGGTGAGCAACTCTTTATGTGAAGTCGATGTACGCATTTGGTGCTCCATCAAATTGGCATACTGTGCTCGCGGGCGCTGCAGCTCAATCGCAGACCAAGCTTGGGGGCTGGCTGCTCTAGTCGTTTGTGTAAAGTAGCCATTCCACGCCATACTCGACTCTGTTGACGTTTCTAATGCAGCAGCTATTGTCGTGTAGCATGGCAGTGCTCCTGACTTGTGTACACAACTTCTCCCCCCCTCCGCCAGCGGAAACGCCTGCCTCTGGAGGATCTACTCGGCGAGGAGCAAGGCGACGGGCGACCCCGTGAGCGTGTGGGTGTTCAACAAGAGCGAGGACCTTCGAGATGTGACGGACAAAGCTCATAAGGAGAGGATCATGGACATATTGAGAAGAGAGGTCAAAGCCCTCAAATCCATGCGGGTAAGCGAGCGCTTCCACAATCGGCGCTTGCGTCCTTGCTGCGATACTCATGACGGTGCGCACATCCATGCGCCCTTCACTTTCCCCACCATAACTAGGTGCATGTATTGGTAGTATGCTTGATGTCAGTGGACTTCATGGCATGGGCGTCAGCAAATGAGGGGCTTTGTGGTGCTTTGTGGCATGCGGTGCAAGTTGTATTCCTGCTTGTCCACACTGAGTCAAGTAGTGGTAATGGACAGCAAACTCATGATCAACAGCTGGTGGCACCGCTGGCCCAATCATGAAACACTTGTGCGCCTAATTGCAGTCTACGCTATCACCCAAGACGCCCTCTGAGGACACACCTTAAAAGCACAGGGTGCCGCCCCCCGTGTCTCCGAATGCGCGCTGCACTGGCACTCCCCGAGTCACTCGCTATGCACCTTGCAGCGCATGGCATGTGGTCACCATTTCAGCACACAAACTTCAACTTTGCACACTGCGCTCCCCGCCTCCTCGACAACACCGCGCGCAACACCCTCAACAATGGCTCCCTCACGCCTCCCCCCCCTTCCCCCACCCCCCCACCCCCCCGCGCGCAACCAGCACCCCAGCATCGTGAGCGTCGTCGAGACCTTCGAAGAGGCGCGCGGCGGCGGCCTCGCCTTTGTCACGGAGCGCGTCAAGTGCTCGCTCGCGAACGCGCTGGGTGACATGCGGCACGTCACCCCGTCGTCGCCGGCGGCGGCGGCGGCAGCGGCGGCGGGTGCGCTGGAGGCATATGAGGTGGCGCGCGGCGTGGCGAGCGTGGCGGAGGCGCTGCAGTACGTGCACGCGATCGCGCGGCGCCTGCACCTGAACCTGGCGCCGGAGTCCTTGCTCATCACGCCCACGGGGCAGTGGAAGCTTGCAGGTGGGGGCTTCAATTTCTTGTGCGCATGGGGGGCACATGGGCGCAGCTGTACTTCAATTTGTAATGCTTCTCAGAATATACATCAATGTGTTGAGCATCGACGTCGCTCTGGTGATCAGCAGTCCTTTCACGGGGCGGCTGCTGCATGCGAAGTATACACCGCATTGAAGTGTGCACAGCACAAGGCTGCAGATGAATCTGCTCAAGTTCCGACCGCGGTCGCAGCGGAAGCTTGCAGATACATATGTGTGCTGCAGAGGTGACATTCCTGGAGCGGTTGGTGTCAACTCAATAGCACGCTCTCAGCTCCGAAGGTTGCAGGCGGACTGTTTGTTGCTACATAATCACCAAGGCATGCAGGCGTGTTGAGGTGTTGGCGGGTGTGGACCTCACCACTCGCCGGCTGCTCCCAATCCTTGGCACCACTGTAGTGCTAGGACTAGGGTGAATGCTAGATCCAAGATTAGCAGTTGCCAGCCGGTGTCAGCAACGAAGCCCCTCGCACCCCCCCCCCCCCCACCCACCGCCACCACGCACCCCCCCACCACCACCCACCGACGCTGCAGGCTTCGGCTACAGTCTGGAGCTCCCGCGCGATGGCGGCGACGCGACCGCGTGCCCGCACTTCCACAGCGGCGGCGGCCCCCTCGACGGCCCCTGGCGCCTCCACCCCCTCCTCCCCTTCTCCTCCCCCGAGGCGGTGGCGCCCCCCGGCGAGGCCCTCGTGACCCCCGCCTCCGACGCCTTTGCGCTCGGCGCGCTCGCCTTCGAGGCATACGCAAAACGCCGCGCCGGCGGCGGCAGCGTGCACTCCGAGGGCCTGCTGCGCCTCAACGCGGGCGCGACGGCGGCGGCGCACGCGGCGGCGCTTGCCGGCGGCGCGCCGCAGCGCTCAGTTCAGGGGGCGGGCGCCGCGCTGCCGGACGCCGCGGCGCAGCTGGTGCTGGGGCTCGCGGCCGCGCAGCCGGCGGCGCGCCTCGCGCCGGGGCAGGCGCTCGCGTGCGGCGTGTTCCACCAGCCGGAGGTCGTCGCGCTGCGCAGCATCGGTGAGGTGGCAGGGGGGAGTAGGTAGGCCTAGGGTGGAGGGGGGGGGGGGGGCTAGAGATGGATTTGTTGCTGTGTCATAGGGGCTGGAAAGGGGGGGGGGGGGGGGACGCGCGTTATGTCATTGACGTTGCGCTGAGGGTAAGGTTTCACGTATTCTTTGCGTATGGTGGCATGCTTGCAGGCGGAGTGTACAGTACAGGCGTGAAGTGAACTTCCGGGGCGCATGCCAGTGACTTGCCATTGGGCAGGTCAGGCCAGCAGGGGGCTTGGCATGGCCCGGTCTCTGGCAATTGCGCGCTACGCAGCACAACCACGGCAGCGTCCAATCTGGGCACATGCCCTTGTTTGGTCGTCCTGGAGAGTGATACGCTGTCCTCGCCTGCGTCCAACACTATCAGGCGCTCACAGACAGTCGTGACTCGCGCCGCACGCGTGTGTCTGCTGACCGTACTGCACACGGTTCCTCCATAAGCCAGCCGGCAGATAGACGCGTCTGTCATCTTCTGCAACCTTGCGGAGCGCTGACACGCATGCACACACCGTGTCGCTTCTGCTCGCACACGCTCGTGCAGACTCGCTGGGATCGAAGGACCCGGCGGAGGGCGCGACGTTTCTAAGGGGCTTCAGGCCCTCGCTGGGGACGTTTCCGCCCAGGGTTCAGCGCGAGGCGATCATGCTGTCGCTGCTGACGGCGGCGCAGCGCTACCACGAGGGGAAGCTGTGGAGCTTCGTGCTGCCGATCGTGGGGGACGTGTGCGCGGGGATGACCCCCGATGAGGCAAGTTGAGGATTGACGGCTGGGCAGTTTGAAGTTAAGGTTGAAGTTTGAGGTTTCTGGTCGGGCATGCGCAGGCAGGCCGATGGAGGTGCGATCAGTGTGACATTACTGCTGCTGACACTGGTATCAGTGTCAATGGCTTCTCCAGGCACGCTCAAGCTGCAGCGTTGCTGGAACAGCTGGCTGCATCATGCATCATGGTCATTCATCACCCCTGCTTCAGCCGCATGAGGCGCTCGCTGCTCATCGGCAGCTTCAACGCGCGCCCTTGAACTAGCTGCTGCTGCCGCCACTGCTGCGCTTGCCACGTTACAGGGGCGGGCAGGCCCGCGCGACTCGCACCGACACTGCCCCCCCCTGCGCACTTGTTTCACTCGTGTCGCGGACCTCATTTACTTCAACTGCACCCACAGCCAAGTTCAATTTGCCGCCGCTGCAGGTGACGCGCGCGGGCGTGCCAGCGCGGCTCGCGCTGGCGCCGGCGCCCCATGCGCGATTCTCTCACTCGCGTCGCCGACCTCTTTCACTTCAACTGCGCCCTCAACGCCAAGTTCACTCTGCCGCCGCCGCAGGTGACGCGCGCGGGCGTGCCGGCGCGGCTCGCGCCCGCGCTGGCGCGCGAGGAGCCGGAGACGCTGCGCGCGCTGGTGGACCTGGTGCCGCTGCTGCTGTCGCGCTGCGGCGCGGCGTTCACGGGCGCGCACGTTGTGCCTATGCTCAGCCGCGCGCTCATCAAGGAGGGGTGCTCCGACCTGCAGGTGCGGTTCAGGGGGCGATAATTTATTGTAAGAGGAGGGGTACATTCATCTCACGAGGAGGCGTGCGTTCAAGGTGACAAAGCTCATCGAGTTCATCAAGGAGGGGTGCTCGGACCTGCAGGTGCGGTTCAGGAGGCGGAATTTGAGGTCTGAATGGAGGGCTGCGTCTAAGGTGACAAGAGCTGATGAAAGAGGGGTGCTCGGGCCTGTACGTAAGTGGCAAACATTCAGTGGCTATGGTGGCACTGTTTGACTCGTGGCCAATGACTGCAGCAGCGGCGACCACGGTTATTGGTGGAAGGCACTTGCGGCTAACCATCCCTTGTTACCCAGAGCTCTACGATCTTCTGATTCGTGTTTCATCCAGTAATGAGGCGGGCATTGAAGGTGACAGAGGTCAGGTCACAAAGCTCTTTGAAGCTCTTTGAAGAGGGGTGCTGTGCGGGCGACAAAGTTAATCAAGGAGGGGTGCTCCGGCCTGTTTGGCGACAAACATTCGTTTTAAAACCAAGGGTTGCTGTTGATGTTGTCACCCCATCGCTCAGGAGGCGCCGCCGCGGCGAACGACGCATTTAGCGTCGCACGCGCTTGAAAAGTACGCTATCGATGTTGCCGTGCCAGCACACTCCCTGAGATGACAATTTCGACGCCACATAAGTTGCCACCCCAGCGCTCAGGACGCGGTGCTGAGCGCCGGCACGAGCGACGCCTGCAGTGTCAGCTGATCGACCACCTCACTTCGCTGTTGACGCTGTTGCCGTCGCTGCTAGGAGTCAGCGGTCGCCGCGGTTGCTGACGACGCCTTCGCTGTCACCCTGATTGACAGCTTCACTTCAAACTTGATATTAATCACTTCACACTCTCGGTGTTGTTGCCGTCACTCACAGGAGGCGGCGCTCGCCGCGATCGCGGGCGACGCCTTCACCATCACTTGACTACTTCACCCTTGATGTTGTTGCCCCTGATGGTCAACTGCCCTTCACTCTTGATGCCGTTGCCGTCACTCACAGGAGGCGGCGCTCGCCGTCATCGCGGACGACGCCTTCACTGTCACCTGATTGACAGCTTCAATTTAATCTTGATGTTGTTGCCGTCACTCACAGGAGGCAGGATCGACAACTTTACTTTCATTTTGATGTTGTTGCGATCGCTCACAGGAGGTAACGCTCGCCGCCATTGCGGACGACGCCTTCACCGTCACCTAATTGTCAACTTTACTTCAATGTTGATGTTGTTGCCGTCGCTCACAGGAGGCAGCGCTCGCCGCCATCGTGGACGTCGCATTCACCACCACCTGACTGTCAACTTCACTTTAATTTTGATGTTGTTGCTGTCAGGCACATGTGCCTGGCATTGCTAGTCATATGCGGATGTATGTGGCATTGACATCTTCACTTCACTCTTGATGTTGTTGCCGTCGCTCACAGGAGGCAGCGCTCGCCGCCACCGCGGACGATGCCTTCAGCGTCACGCCTCACTGACATCTCCACTTCGCTCTTCATGTTGTGCACCTGATTGACAACTTCACTTCTTTCTTGATGTTGTTGCCGTCGCTCACAGGAGGCAGCGCTCGCCGCCATCGCGGACGACGCCTTCAGCGGCGCCGTGGACCCCGCCGCGGCGCTGGAGGCGCAGCTGCTGCCGCGCGTCTGCTGGGTCGCCGTGAAGAGCGCGCAGCTGGCGAGCCGCGTCAACGCGCTCATGTGCCTCGCCAAGATCTTCCACAGGCTCGGCACGGGGGGCATCGTCAACAAGGTTAGGGGTAGGGTTAGGGCTAAGGACAGGGTCAGACTAGTTTCTAAGAATGTTTCGCCGACCTGGGGTGTTGTGCCGCGCGCGCAACTGTTTTGAAGGAGCGCGCACGCCGGACGCGCTGGTGACTGATGACGTGTGCGGTGCCTACATAGCATGACGGAAGCATACATGTGTGTCCATGCGCCAACCAGCACGCGTCTGCCCCCCGTGACACCACAATGCAGCAACCCAACCCATGTCACCACAACGCCAGCACACACATGAAGTCTGCTAATTTCAAGTCATCCGCCTGGTGCGTGTTTCGCAGGTCATGCCCACCCTCAAGTTTGTGCTGGAAAAGGAGCAGGCGGTCGCGGTGCAGGTGGGCGGCGGTCAAGAGCGCGCACCTAAGGCAACCGCGTCAACGCCCTCATGTGCCTGCCAGAGGCTGAGCGTTACGGCGGTGGTGCCTGGGCTGCTACGAAGCCATAGTTTCATATTGTACTTTGTTGTAGAATTTTGAAAGATATGATTAACACCAAGATCTTCACACATTGCATGCATCCAGAAGAGACACGGTATGTGAAATGTATTTGGTCGGCGTTCTTGCGCGCGCGTCTCAAGCCTCAGGCCTCCAGGGCCGCCCATCCACCCGCGGTGATGGCGGCGGCAGCGGCCGCCTTGGCTGCGTGGTGGCGCACAAGCTCGATCGCCACCGACTTACGCACAAAGCGGCACATCTGGCGCTGCAGTGGCCTGCCGGGCTCAGACAGCTTCTCAAAGTCACAGGCTGTGCGCACAAAATCCATGACGTCATCGCCATCTTTCAAGTCCACGCCCTTGAGACTGCGTGCGGAGCGTGTGGACCTTCGGTGAGCTATCTTACTCATGTAGGCCGTGAACACCGCAGCGTGACTGAGCAGCTGCGCGCCGTTGACCAGCCGCGCGGACACGAGATCATCAGGCACACACAGGTCCGACAGAGCATCATCGCCCCTGTGGGCTCCGCCGTCGACCGCGCCGCAAAACCTCACTGCATGCTTTAGGTCCCTCTCCACGGCCACGCAGTCACCGCGCAGCAGAAAGAAAGAGTGAGTGCCCACCCGGCTGCCGCCCCGGTCCTTAGCGAACCGAGGCGCGCTGCCGCTGCCGCCGCCGCCACCGTCGCCGTCGCCGCCCTTGTCATCGCTGCAGCTGCCGTCGCCGCCGCCGCCGCCGCGGCGCGCACGCGCACGGGCGGCGCCGTCATCGCTGATGTCGCTGTCGCTGCCGCTGCCATCGTCGTCCGCGTTGGCAAGCCTCTTGCCCGGCAGCTGCGGCGTGTCCCCCTCGTCGTCCTTGCCCTGCATGACGCGCGCGTGTGTGTGCGGGTGTGAATGTGTTGGCGTGAGACGGTGCAGCGCAACGCAGCGCAACACAGTGCAACGCAATGCAGTGCAGAACAACGCTGTGCATTGCAGTGCAGTGCATCGCGGCGCAGTCTGAGACGAGCCCCTTGTGAGAGGTTTTACAAAGTTGGACGTTGTTGCTACACGCACACGCCAGCGCACACACACACACAAATAAACACAATCAGCAACTGGTACGTGAGATCTGATTTTTCCTATGCTTTGATCTTTTGTGCCACACAGCTGTGCTGCCTGGGCTGCTACGAGGCCATCGCGCGCCACCTCATCGTCAAGTCCTACATTGCGACCGCGGTGCTGCCGGCGGTCACGCCGATACTGGCCAACACGCAGCTCAACCCGAAGCAGTTCGAGATGGTCGCCACGAAGCTGCAGGTGCGTGCGCAGCGCTCAGTGACGGTGGCGCTGGAATCTTAGTAGCAGGCCGCACTTGTGTGCGTTGCTGCTGGCGATGTTTCTGTGCTACGGCGCGGCGCCGGCTGCGCGTGTTGGCGTCGTTGCTTATGAATGACTTGCCAGGCAGACTCGCTGTTGTTGTGACTGCGCAGTCCGCACAATGAGCGCTGCCACCATCAGAACTCAGGACGTCCAGGCACCCCCCTGTCCATCGTTTAGTAGGGACGGATCTGGGTGGGGGTTAGCTTTAGGGTTAGATGAGGCTTTGGGTCAGGGTTAGGTGCGTTCGGTCCACTCCTCGGCCAGAAGGACGGTGTTCATATTGCTCTGTGCGCGTCCGGATGCATTGTGCAAAAGCTTCTCAGCCCATGCCATGTCGTTCAAGTGCAACTCACCATCACTCATGCCATGCCTGGCGTTGTTAAAGAGTTGGCTATCACGGCAGTGTCACGCAACGCGTCCATCGCATGACGACGAGCGCTGACTTGACTCATCGTCATTGGCAGCACGTCGGGCGCTGGTGGGCATGGCTAGCACCGTCTCTCACAATCAAATGGCATCTGCGACAAGCGCATGCGCGCTGACCAGCGAATTTCAATGCGCGTCGTCGCCATTTGCTGCCTGCATGTCAGGCTCTGATGGAGATGGCCATCACTGCTCAGCGAGCAGCCGTCCTTGCGGAGCCCAACGGCCGCTCCGCACCGTCTCTGGAAGAGACCTCTGCCGCCAGCGGCAGTGGCGGCGGCGCCGGCAGCGGCAGCGGCGGAGGCAGCAGCACTTCCGACAGCAAGGGCAGAGAGCCAGAGGGCTACGCCGCGCGGTGAGCGAGCATGTGGTGTATAATGATGCTGACCGCTCTCGCGCATGTTCTGTTAGCATCCACTTGTGGCTGTGGCAGTGCCCATCTCAATTGTCGCTGGTTTGCTTGTCAGGGTTCAGAGCCGGTGAGCAGTGCTGAAACTGCGCATGCTTGTGCAGGCGTGGCCCCTCTGCCTTCGACTCGGGCGGCGGTACCACATGGTGGAAGCTGCGGCAGTGCGCAAAACGAATGATCATAGAGCCAAGTACGCTGTCAGGGGGAACTTGACTGCTGTGTACTGTGTGAGCATCCGCTTTCGTCCACGCACGTCCTACATGTACACCCTACATAAACCTAACCCTAATCCAAACCAGCCAGATGCTGGCAGCAATCCATGTGCCGCAGCGCAGTCGCCTTTCACACCAGCAGCTCTATGATGGTGCTGCGGGTGGGTGACGCTGCTGTTCGTCAAGGCGTCAGGGAGGCCTCACAGCATTGCGCGCGGCTGCACAAGCCACGTGACACAGGCTTCGCCTGAGCGCTGCTGCCCTGCCGAGCGATGCGGACAATCGCGCCTTCCGCCATTGGCTCTGTGCAACGCGTTGCATTGATTCTGCATGGCAGCAGCGCGTGCACCACGCTGCGGCAGCAGCGCACAGCAGCCACACTCATTGACTCGCGCTCTCCGCTTTCTACCGCCCATGCAGGCTCGCCAGCGGCCTGTCCTCCATATTCGTGCAGCCGCCCAAGCACAAGCCCAGCGGCTCCTCCGGCTCCTCCAAGACCCCCGCCCCCAGGGCCAGCGCCGCCGCCGCGCCCGCCCCCCAACGGCCGCTGCAGACGCAGCCCTACGCGCCGCCCGCCGCTGCGGCCGCGCCTGCGGCAGCGCTCAACTTCAAGCCGGCGAGCGGCGCTGGCGCAGCGCTCGGCGCCTCCGCCGCCACATCTTCCGGCATGGACGCCTTTGCGGACTTTACTGCTTCGGCGGGGCCGTTCACGAGCGGCGGCGGCGGCAGCAGCGCCGCCAGCAACGGCGCAGGCGCTCTCAGCGCAGGCTTCGGCGCGCTCGGCGGTCTGTCAGCAGGGCCGGGCGCGCAGCAGCAGAGGCGCGGCAGCGGCGGCGCCGGAAGCAGCGGGTTGTTGGCGTCAGAGCTGGACGATTTCGCGCCGCTGCAGCGCGCAGGCGCCGCCGCGGGCGCTGGCGCCGGTCACATGGCATTCGGCGGCAGCGGCGCAGCTGGCGGAGGGGCGCGGTCTGTGGAGGCGGAGCTGCAGCAGACGCAGCGCGAGATTGAGACGCTGCAGGCGCAGCTGGTTGGCGGCGGCGGCGGCAAGAGCGGCGGCGGCGGCGGCGCGGGCGGATTCAGCGGTTTTGGTGGGCTGAGCAGCGGCAGCGGCGGCAGCGGCGCAGGGGCTGCGACTGTGCCTCGCATACCATATCCCTTTCCGGGTTCGGGCGGAACAGCAGGCGGGTTGGGCGGCGGTGCTGGCAGTTTAGGCAGCGGCAGCGGTGGCGGGGGGTTGCTTCAGATGCAGCTTCCGCTGCAGCAGCGGCAGCAGCAACCACAGCAGCAGCAGCAGCAGCAGCAGCCGTGGTCATTTGCGCCTGCCCCTGCGCCACAACTACAGCACCAGCAGCAGCACTTCACACAGCAGCAGCAGTATACACAGCAGCAGCAGCAGCAGCAGCAGCCGTATTCAATGCAGTCGGTTTGGGGCCAGCCAGTGCAGCAACCGCCGTCATTGCAACAGCAATCGCTACAGGGGCTTGACCCATTTGCGGGTCTGGACGGCGGCGTCAGCGGAGGCAGCGGCAACGCATTGGATCACAGTGGAACCAGTTTCGACTTCCTGAAATAACACAGCGCAAGGATCCATTCTGCAACTGCAACAGCTTTGGAGCTGGCACAATGCGCTGATATCAGACTTCTGTGCTGCTGCGGGGACTGCGCTGCTGGTCATGTGGCTTCATTTATTCAGGCAGGCCCGCAGGGCCATTGTATAGCACAGATAACAATTGCATGCTGTCCGAGTGGGCTGGATGCTATCATTCTTGAATTTGCGATCGCGCAAAGCAGCCATGGTAATACACAACTACATCATCTTGCTGCCTTGTCTGCGCGCGGTCTCCTTGACATGGGCAGCGCAAAAGCAGGGGCGATTTACGACAATTGCAATCTTCAAGAAACGTTGTAATGACGTTGGCTTGGGGGCTTGGCTTTAGCTTTGGCTTCTTGCTGCTTGGCTTCAGAGCCATACAAATGCTTTGAAGACGCCGCGAGTGTGCATGTCATGGTACTGCAAGCACGTCATTGAAAGTGCCCAGATTCGCGAGCAAGCGTACTCGATCTGCACACCGGTTGAAGGTGAACATGCTTGACACCAGCACCGAGACCCACCGTGATGGCGGAGCTCAAGTACATAATTCATTTGTATTCTCCCGCCCCTGCGTCCGCCGGACACGGTCCAGTCGAGTCTACTAGGATTAGTGCAGCCAGTCCAGGTGCTGCTTCACGCCCTTCTGTCGCTGAGGCTGATGGCTCTGAGGCTGGTGCCTTTGCAGCTGTCGCCAGTGCAGCTGCCCTGAATGAGCACCTGGCCCGTCCACTGCCTGCGCAGAACGCCACATCTGCAGCATCAACATCAGTCACCAGCACAGAAAGCGGCCCCGCGAGTGCAGCCTCTGCGGCGATGATGCCCACTGTAGCTGTGCCGCCAGCACCAAACGGTGGGAGTCAGATGCCGGCTGCACAGGGTCTGGAGCGGGTGTTTGTCTTCAATTCTCAGCAGGCGCAGAGAGGCAACAGTCGCGGTGCAAACGCCGCAGTGGACAAAGCTGCATATGCTGCCAGTGTGTCTGAGCACGGCAGGGGCAAGGGAGTCCAGGTCGTGTGCTGGCGCTCCAGCGAGCCGTGACAGGTCAGCACTGGTACACTTTTTGACGTCGTCAAGCTCCAACGCACTTCAGTTGTCATCAGCCGGGAGATTTGGACGCTTCACTCGCACCCCATACAGCACGTAGGTGATGATCCATGCCTGTGGCATTTACTTGGAGAATGGACATAGCTGCTGTGCTTGGTGCACCAGAGACACACCTCATCAGCTATTATGCATCCGTCTTGAAGCACAGCACACGGGCCAGGTGCGCACCCCAAAAGCGTGCTTCGCAAAACCTGCCCTATACTCTCACTTCATGTAGCATGAAAAGCTGACACTTCGCAGCGTGCGCCCCCCAAAATCCTGCACGCTCACAGGCAACCTGTGCTTCACCACCAAGCATCTGCCAGCAGTGCTGCGGACCGTCGACACCTTTCACGCCGCCCAGCTGCTGACCGGCCTCGGCATCGCCGTGGGCGACTTCGCCTGGCGCAGCAGCGCGACGGGCTGGTGGTACGGCCGCATGAAACGTGTGATGGCTTGGACACATGATATGCCGCAGAAGTACCAGGTGGAGGTGGTCTGGCAGGACAGGGCGGACATGTTCCGCCCGCCGCCGAAAAAGAGGCTGGTGGAGGATCAGATGCTTGCGCTGCATATGTACAGCACGGTTGAAGTGCCAGACGCCATCGACCTGGGGCCGCGATTCTCGCAGTGGTGCCTGTGGGGGACGCAGCAGAGGATGCAGCAGCTGTGCGCGCAGGGGGAGGAGGCGGCGGTGGCAGAGTTTCGCGGCGGCCCACGGCAGCACTGATGAGCTGCCACAGCATGAGGGTCAGCAGGCCGATGACAGGGAGGAGATCAGCCAATCGAAGCGCCAGAGGGTCATGTAGCGGCACTCAACAGAAGCCGAGGCGACGGTGCAGTGTCGGTTGCGGCGGTCCGCAGGCGCCAGCCAAGTGTGCATCGCCCAGAGGGCAGCGGAAGAATCAGCCCAATCGGAAGCTCATGCGCGGTAGGGATTCATCTGGTGCGCACACAGTTCCGATCTATGACACAGCGCGCACGAGCAGATACGGCCGAATATCTTGCGTATGGTTGCTGATGTCAAATGGAAGAAAATGAACGACAAACTTCTAGACTTGTTCAAGAAGCTGTGAGGAGATCTGTACTAGTACTTGCTGCTGTCACATGGCAGTAGCTGCCTATTGCTACTTGATTGGTGCAACAAGATCCTGAAGTGCACACTGCTGATGCAGTGTGTACACTGTCAGCAGCAGCAATTGCGCAACAGCATGGAGAGCGCAGGCCAATGCATGATAATGACATGTCATGGACAGCTGTCTGCTTCAGTGGTTGTGTCTGTGAAAAGAGTAATTGGACCTGCTTTGTGATAACTTCAACCTGTGTCGCATCTCAACCCACCTTTTTTTTCACTGAAGCTCCATGCGTCAGCCAGCCGTGACGCTTGAGCTCCCCCCTGATCTGCAATGCATCCTCGCCCTTAGCTTAACCTGCTGTTCTTTCGATTTGCTCCAGCCCCAACTCTGCCAGCTTGACTGCGTGTGCACACCCACGCCGACTGGCCTTCTGATGTATGCCCAAAGGGGATTCGGTCTACAGGAGTGCAGATGTGGCGGTGTATGGCAGTGCCAGCGGGACAGGGAGTTCGGACGCAAAGCGCATACGGTTGTCACTACTGGGGTACAACATGTGTACTCTAATCACGAGGGCACACATGCCTCGCTTGAACACGTGACACTAACGGCTGCCGTGGGCTCCTGAACTACAGAGTACTGCATTTGAGAGCTGCAGGTGCGAGCGGTGGATACACAGCCGCAGCAGTTAATCAAAAACAGCAGCAGACCACCTTGTGACCATTTGACAGAGCTGCCCGAACGACCCCTAGCACCTGGAATTGCACAAACTACCTGTGCTGACGCGACTCCCGGAGTCCACCAGCACATCCAGGGGCGTGGGTACTGATGCGTGACACAAGTAGGCGAATAGCGCCTACACGCGCTGTGGGATGCTCCGTATCAATCGTGCTGGTCGTAAGATCAAGTTGAGTTCTCGGCGAATACATACGAATTATTATCGAGAGGATTCCGACAATGTATTCATCAACCATTTGGTTTTTCGGTGTCAGATCACCGGTTCCCGGGACCGTGCTCGGGCGGCACATGCAGGGGTGTGAGTACTGTACTGCGTGGCACGAGTAGGTGAATGGCCTCAAAAACCTTGATTCTGCTGCTCTGACCAGCAGCAGCAGCCAGCACTACTACTCTCACTTACAGAACCATGAGGATTGTACTGTACTCCATTGTTGACTTCCGCTGGAGGGGCGAAAACCCTATGAAACATGCAAGATATGCAGATCTGATTGCCCGTGCAATGAGTGTGCGCACAGCGCATGCGTGAGCTCAGCTGAAAGCCAAGTATTGCCTACGCTCAGTCAGGCATCTACAGTTGGGCCTCCAGGAGGACCTCGTCCGCCGCGGTGCGGCTCCTAAACTGGTATCAAAGCCCTCGCTACTGTCCCTACGCGTTTGGTGGCAGCCTTGTACACCGTGACTTGCTGCGATTCCCAATCTGCAGCGCGGTTGATAGTGCAGCCCCTAACAGCAACTGCTATCCCGTGATTTGAAAGGATCATTGTTGATGCTGTGCCCAGATTGAGAATGCTCAGGTCCGCATCAACCATGCTGGTCTCTGGGATGAAAAGAACAGAGCCAAGTTGTCCTCGTACAAACTGATTCAGAGGCTGAAGTTGAAGTTCGCATTCGGTCCCTGGGACCGCGACCGTGCTCGGGGCGGGGCCTAACTTTGTCCGCTGCAGCCTGTGTGAAGGAGCTGTGGCTAGTGCATCAGAGAAATACCTACGCTCCCCGCGTTTCAGGATTCGAGTTCTGCTGCCGATTAAGACGGTACGCCAGTAGATGCCTCTGTTGTCGCCCGCAAAGGCAGCATTTGCAGTGGCAGCAGCGCTAATCATCGCCTTCATCCTCTCCCCATCGTCCTTGAATGGTGATGTAGGTGCCCGCACAAGCTTCGTCGAAGGACCTGCGCCCGCATCTGCCCACAATCACCTTCTCGCCGACGCACATTCCAAGGTGACACCCCCCTGCTGTTATATCTTTTTGGTTACAAGCAGATCTTGAAGCATGCTCGCTGCTTGAATTTGCTGTACTTGGCATTGTACGTACTACTCAGTCACAAATGCCTGTGAAGGCATGCCTACACCTACACACATAGACCTTTCTCAGAGGAGTGGCAGCTTGCTGGCTGCAATGCCATACCATCACCTCATTCCCCGCGAGGGGCACCCTGCGTACAACGAGCATCATCTGGCGGCTTGCCCTCTAAGCACTCCTCATTCCCCCGCCCCCGCCCAAAGCCCATGGAAAAGCTGGTGATCTTCGGCTCCACCGGCGCCGTCGGCCGCCTCTGCGTCCTGCACGCCGTCCAAGACCCGCGCGTCGAGAAGGTCGTCGCCGTCGTGCGCTCCGCGCCCAAGCCGCCGGCCTTCTTCACCGCCGGCGCCGCCGATCCCGCCGCCGCCGCCGCGCTCCTCGGCGCCAAGCTGCAGCAGGTGCGCGCCGACTTCGGCGACGACGCCTCGCTGCGCGGCGCGTGCGACGGCGCGACGGCGGGCCTCTCGTGCGTCGGCGTCTACACGGCCGCCGTCAAGGACACGGCAGACTTCCTGGCGCGCGAGCATGCGCCCAACGTCGCCGCCGCGCGCGCCGCCGCCGCCGCGGGCTCCGTCACGCGCTGGGGCTACCTGAGCGGCCAGGGCGTCGCGCCGCCGCCGCCGTCGCGCGCGGCGCCGGGCCTGCTCCAGCCCATGTTCGCCTTCGTCAAGGGGTCAGTGGAGCGCGACGTGGCGGCGATGGGCGCCTTTACGCGCGGCGTCACGTTCGCGCGCCCCGGCATGATCCTGGGGCGCGGCGACGCGCTGCCGGGGCTCGTCGGCGCGAGCGAGCGCTTCTTCAACGGCGCCGCGGGGTCGTGGATCGCGCGCACGCGCTTCGCGGTGCAGGCGGACGACATTGCGCGCGCGCTCGTGCAGTCGGTGCTGGCGGGCACGGGCGCCGCGGCGAGGGGCGAGGGGCGCGGCGCGGAGGTGCTGGAGAACGAGGACATCAAGCGGCGCGCCGGGGAGCTGGGGCAGGTATAGGCGGCAAGGCAAGGGGGGGGGGGTGGGGGGTGGGCGGGGGAGTTGGAGCGAGGCAGCGGTGCCGGCCTGCGATTGGGATCAGGTGGTTGCCGGTCGTGTGGGGTTTGAATGCAGCGAGCGTGTAGTGGATTGTGTGCAGAGTGCGTTAGTGATGATGTGGCCAGGGCTGATGTCCACATTCCTGGTGGCTACAAGGAGCTCTTACGGGCACGATACTGGGAGCAGTGGGTGGGGAGAGCTGAACACATGGCGCGCTCTGCTCTGGTCAGTCTCGCTAACCTGGCAGAAAGTGTTGCCATGAGTCGCTCCACTTTATGTCCCCTGTAGTCTCAGCCAGTCACCTACAGTGGCTTACGGTTTATAGGTCTTGGGTGTTTTTGAGCGCCATGAGTATCATTGTGCTCATCTAGGGCTGCTGTCATATCTCAGGTCATGG
Organism: Tribonema minus; assembly: GCA_017506865.1. Lineage (NCBI taxonomy): Eukaryota > Xanthophyceae > Tribonematales > Tribonemataceae > Tribonema > Tribonema minus. Next base: position 563,321 of record JAFCMP010000515.1, on the reverse strand, counting down.
CTGGAGAATGTGTCCTTCCTTCTGTCAAAGCGCTGCCAATGGCGCCTTGTGATGCAAACATGAACTGAAGCGCTTTTCTTTTCGCGGCAGTGAATACAGTCTTGCAGCCTCGTGCCTTTCTGTTTGTTTGCGACCCTCTGGCACAGCCCAGCTTGCTGCAGCACAAGCATGCCGCCTTGTACTTTGTGAAGTACATGGATGTGACAAAAGCATTCCTTGCTCGGTATTGCGAAACGTCGCTATTGACTGCCTTATGACACTCCTTCATGGGCTTCCTAATGCCACTCCTTCAAGGGCCTGGCAACCGAAAGTTGGTGACAACCAGGCATGTTTGTGCGATAGTCTGTAAGTTGCGGTGTTTGCTACTGCACTCTCGATGGTCAAGGCACGATTGTCGCGGCTGTCATTTGATCAGTACAGCAAGAGTCCTCTTGCGCGTGCCTATTCCTGTGATGCTTTATTTATTGCTGGAATGCGCAAAGTGGCAGAGCTTAGTCTAGGTACCTGTTGCTGCAATATACTATCACCAGCGGGCAGTGAGAAGGCATCTCTGCCAACCGTTGCTACCATAATGTGCTTTCGACGACACGAAGGCAAGGCACGTGATGGCATGTCGGTAGTCAATGTTGCACTCATGAACATGCCTCCAGCATTGCCATTGTGACAGGTACTGCTATTAGCCGTAGCACATTAGCCCTTGACAGCTGCTGCGCCATCAGGTTAGCAATGTCTATGGTTCATATTGGTCGACATTGGGGCTATTAACCATCGTCGTTGAATCCTCAACACATACAACAGCTGGCAGAATTTCCTTCTCAGTTCGACATGCGCTAAGAGAAGCCTCAGGGCATGAATCAGATCAGTAGTCGTTTGTAGTATATAGCCTGAGAGCGCCATACGCCTGCCTGGCTGTGTCAGATGGCAACATTATGTCATGTTTCAACATGATGATCTTTCTGTTATTCTGAGAGCCAAACCAAGCACTTTGTCAGGGGGGGATGTCAGCAGTCTGACCACAGCAGGCATGGACATCAGGGGGGACAGAGGTTCAAAATGCCATTCTGGTACACATTCATGAAGTCCATTCAAGGATGCTGCGCCTCACTTGTCAACACCTGATTTGCTTGCAACACGCATGTGATACCACAGTCATGTGCGCCGATGAGGACGGCATTTGTTGCTGAGCAGCTGTGCATCCCATGCGGCCGCACATGCTCAAGATATTCCATGCTGCTCCAATGTCTGACGAGCTGCAAAATGCTGGCGGCTCAGCAAGTGAGCGACGGCCATTGTTGCTTATTCCTGTTGTCTGTGACATTTTCTGCACCAATCGATGGCGCATGTCAACAGCTGACACTGGTGCGGGTTGCCTGGAGTCCCGCTTTTTCCTGGCGCATGGAGCATTACTCCTGTCAAGTTGATTCATAAATATTCCAAGGAACCTGATGATGTCACTTGGAATTGTCACCATCTGGGACAGGTGCATCATTTGCCGCGGTAGCAGCTACCGATTGCTCACTGGAGACGGCACCCTCGGAATTGTCAACATCTAGGACGGCTGCATCATTTGCCGCGGTGGCAGCTACCGATTGCTCATTGGAGACGGCGCCCTCTTCTGTCGCATGCACTTCTTCAAGCGCAACGATGATTCGTGGAGCTCGATGCGCAATGGTCGTTTGTACTTGTGGGGGCTCGGGGACCCGACCTAGGCACCTCTGAATGAGCTTGCTGCACCTGGGAGACGGCCACACAGTGGAACAGACTGTGAACATCCAAACTTGCGAGCTGTTCCTTTGCGGCACTGTCCACCACGAGAGAGAGACCGCACACCGAGAGAGAGAGAGAGCGAGAGGCGAGAATAAACAACCGAGAATAAACCGAAGTGAAGTACACACACAGCATGCCTTGCACGAGCAGCAGAAGGCGAGTGGGTGGCCTCACGAGCTCACCTGTAGACAAGGAACTGGAGAGCCCAGAAGCACCATGCACACAGGCAGCAACCGACAAATATGAAGGCGAGACCCACCATCGCTCCGGTTGCGTCCGCGACAGAATAGACGGGATTGTAGACTAGGGCGCTACGCCCTCTGCTCGAGTGAATTTGCAGCCCGCCACCATGTTGGCCTCCGTGTAACGCGCGCATGTTTGTCTTGGCCATCGGAGTGTGTGCTGACAGAGCACAGCAGCCAAAGTTGTCTGAAAGTTCCTCTCTGAGCATGCGCTGTGCCAAGTGGATGTATACCTACAGTATACCACAGCTCTTCCTAGTATATAAGGAGGAGAGCACCATGGGCCGCTGACACCATCAGGTATGCACAGTGCTGTCATCTTCAGTCATGCACAGTCACTGTGGCGTGGATACCTGGGCATGTAGAAAGCGGTGCTGCGCATCGTTGAAGCTAAGACAGCAGTTGCGTTTGGCCAGTGCACAATAAATCGTACCATAAGCACAACGCCACATGAAGAGCCTTGTTTTGCCAGGCCTCACACTTGCACGTCTGCTTTTCCATCGTATTGAGTACCATGGGAATTGGAGTCATCCTCTTCTGGTACTGTACCAGCGACCTCACCAACTGGGCTACCGTCACTGGGCCGGTTGCGTGAGACCCTTAAAGCACTACCAGTGACAAACGGTTTGCAACACAGCAAACCACACATCAAAACATGGCGATGCCGTTTGGAAGTAATCGTAAATTCTCATTGAGACAATTCTGTGTCTTTGCAAGAAACATGCAGATTCTGGTAGCAAGCTGAACATCCACCCTCTGGGCTTTTTTGCGCCTTGAATAAGGCTCAAGACAAGGTACATCTGATATGGTGCACCAGCATCGACCATCGTCGCACCTTAGGCAGACAGTGCGCTACCCGTATCAGGGAATAACACAGCCAACATGATGATAATGGCGACAAGAGGTATGGTGCGCTGCTGCCATTGCTGCACCACAACTCTTCTCAGCAGTAATCCGAGAGCACATGGCTGAGAACAGGGTGCTGTGCCATTTAGCGCCTACCCTATCTGCGCACCACATTGTTGGCTGCAACCAATGCAAAGGGATCACAGGCTCTAGGCAAACAGCTGCTGGTGTGCACTGCTCATAGCTGCATGTGTGTGGAACACAATAGCTCGTACCACGCCTAGAAAAGTGTCATGTACCAGTTGCCTTGCTTCATTACGCCGTGTGACTGCCAGTTGTCCTGATGCAGACTGGCGTTCAACCGCTCAGCAAACAGACATGACAAACATTGACACCATCACCAGGCATGGCTGCGTTCAGGCTGTTGGCTTTCCCATTGAAGTCTCTGGAACAAGAGAGATACCTACCCCACAGGACATGCCGACGAAACTCGGAGCAAACCTGTTCAATAAGCATTGCATGCTTGCTTGGCCAAGAAAATACTGTCAACACATTTGGTGCAGTACGCCTCCCCAAAACGCTTTGGCATAATGATTGCTAGTTGCTATTTCGCTACTGTGCATTCAAGCATGTGCTGCCGCCCCCTCTATGAACATGTAGCTTGCGAGCCGCGCCGGTGCGGTGTCACGGCGGTGCAGGCGTGGGAGCACGACATCAACTTGTGCGCAACGCATCCAAGCGAGCCCACTGGCATGCCATTGTGCAGGTTAAAGGAATTCTACAATGTTCCAATGTCTGAATGAGCTGCGAGCTCCTTGGCGGCTCCATGCTTGTGACATGCCTGAGCCGAGCGACAGCAAATTACATAGCTGCCGCTTGACGCCGGTGAAGGGGCTCTTGACTCCCGCAGCTGCTGGCGCGTGCATCCACGATGTCAAGTCCACGATCGCTTGGAACGGCTGCCACTGGTGACGCTTTTGATTGTCAGCTGTAACACGGGCCTTGGACAAGCCTGCCGCTGGTTCATTGGGGGACGGCGGCTGCCTTGCTGGGTGGAAGCGCGACGGGTGGTGCTGCTTCCAGTTCATACACAACGGTTATAGTTGTTGGTGGCTGATTGGGAACGCGCCTCCGAACGCAGCTGCAAGTTGCGTGAATGATGGTCGCAGCTGTTGTCAGTGGAACTTCTGAGACTCAATCTTTCGGTGTCGAGGGATTTGCAGGGCATACGTGAACGGAGCGGTGTTCAATGCACAACAAGACAGCCAGTGCAGGAACAGCGGAAGTGGAAAGATAGGACTCGCAGTTCTCACCTTCGAACACAACAGCAGCAGAAGCACAAGGCAGCCACCATGCAGCCTATACATATAAGTATTGCTCCCCAGGTGACGTGCGAGTTGTCGACGGACGCGTCGTCGGCGCTGTCTTCGTCTGGATAGTAGAAGCCGCGCCAGGCACTGCTTGTGAGGTCCCGCGACCAGCCGCCATCAGAGTCGCCATGAGAGCCGCCGCCATGATAACTTCCACGAAGCGCGCACATGCCTGTATGTGATTTACCACTGGTTTACTGAGAGTGTGTCAAAGGCCGAGACCCCCCCATTCTCGCACTGTTTCCAGGAATATCCGCGCACCTTTCCAAGATCTCGAAGATTGCCACGTCAAACTGCAACAAAATTTCGTCCATAGTGCCAATACGTGTGAGCTTGCACATACATTGAGAGCAGGCAACCAGTGTATTGCTGACCTGATGTTCATAGGAGGACTATCCTATGAACATGATCGTTACATGAGAGGAGGCTGAGTTCAAGATGTCCGTCATGCATGAGGCATGTATGGTAATCATAGTTGTGCCCAGTGCAACATTCAAATTGCATCTGCAGACTCATTCTTGTAAGTGACGGCACAATGCATAGGTGCACATGCTCGATCACCACAGTGCCAGTGCGTCATATGACTAACACCTCCCCCAATTGCATTGCGCCGCAGTGGGCTTGCAAAGCCATGGCAGGCGACAGCGGCTGCACCCTCGCCTCGCTGACCACAATCGTCAATGCTCCCAGCATGATGTCAGCTCAGCATCAGTGTCATGTGAGAACAAACTGTTCTCTCTCAGATTGTAGCTCAGCAGACGGTCGTGTGACCCGATCAGCACTCCAATTGCTGTTGAGATGTGGCACGGCCTGACAGCAGCACCACCTGCCGCCAGCATGCATCAGCACAAGCAGCTCGCAGCACGCTGGTGTGCGCGCTCCTCGTGATGCGCACGCGCTGCAGACGCTGTGCGCTGCTGCTTGAAGTGCGTGCATGCGGAGGTGCTCTTCAGACTGGTGATGACTCAGCATGTTGACCTTGTACAAGAAGAAAGCTCGCGCCAACTTGCAGACAATGCACTGCAGAAGTAATATTATATGTGTCATCCCATGGGTTCCTACGTGTCATGGAGCGCCACATGAAATGTGGCGACGACAGGAGCGGCTGCGCCGAATATAGACAGGGGCGGCGCCCCCAACGGCGGCAGCTGCGGCTGCTGGCTGCGACGGCTGTGGCGCTGAATGCAGCCACCCCACTCACATGCAACGAACGATTCTCAACAAGCCGACGCTGCGGATCTTTGGTTACGGCAGGTCAGCTGCTGGTTGCTACACGCCAACATCAACACTGTGTCGGGTTTGCGTTCATGGCGCAGAGTCCCAGTCCGCGCGGCACTTGATGTTGCCGAACATGAACTTGTCGACGTTCCAGCCCAGCCGCCGCAGCGCGTCGACGAAGGCGTTGAACCCCGCCGCTGCCTCCGACTGCGCCGCCGTCGCCGCGCGCACGACCTCCTCCCACGGCAACGCCCCCTCCTCCTCCACCGCTTTCGCGGCCGCTGCTGCCGCCTGCACGCGACCGCCGCCGCCGCCGCCGCCTTGCGCCCCCCGCGGCGCCTCTGCTGCGCCGCCATCCGCTGCCGCAGAGGCCGCTGCCGCAGAGGCTGCCGCCTCCGCCGCCCTGATGCCGCCGCTCGTCGCCTCCTGGCAGAAGCGGTGGCGCAGCGGCAGCGCGCCCGTCGCGCGCAGGCGCCGCTCGAGGCAGCCGAGCGCGAGCAGCGCGCGCAGCGCGTCGGCGCCGCGCGCGTCGCGGCGCAGCACGACGCTGAAGCCCACGCGCGCGTCGTAGGCGAGCAGGTAGCGCTCGCCGCGGAACGCGCGCGCGAGGCCCTCGAGGCGCGGCGCCGTGAGCCCCGCGCCCGTGACGGTGCGGAAGACGGTCGGCGCGAGCGCGGCCGGCAGGAAGATGTTCTCGCGCTGCGCGACGGCGGTGGGGCGCGAGAGCGCGTCGTCGAGCCCTGAGGCGGCGGCGGCGGCGGCGCTGCTGCCGCGCCGCTGCTGCGGCGGCGGCGGCGCCGAGAGGTGGTCGCAGACGAGGAGGTACGCGCGCTCGTAGTTGAGCATGGTGAAGACGACGCTGCGGATCTCGTGGTAGATGGCGAAGATGTCGATGGCGCTGAGCAGGACATACGCGGCGCCAATGGAGACGCGGCTCGTGCCTGCGGAAGGCGGTGCGCGAGGGGGCGGGAGGGTGAGGGGGAGCAGGTTGTGACGCATGCGCGTACGAGTTGCATGCACATGGTGGGATACGCAGAGTGTGAGGTGCTTCGGGCACGCCTTCATCGGCTGCAAAGGCCAACAAACATCTCTGTTCAAGCAGGGTGCCTTAAAGTGCTGCCGATCAGCGAGACTGACATAGCTTTACCTGTCTGCAATGTCAGTGTCACCATCCTAAAGCTTGAGATTTGTTAATCAAATGCATTCACGGTCCTGTTCACCTTACAGCAGGTGCGCCAAAGCTAAACTTCGCTTTATGTGCTGCTTCGACTTGCTTGTGCGCTTGAACACAAGTGACATTCTTCATGGCTGAGCTCATGTTTCAGCTCACAGCGCTCAACTTGCAGCAGAGTACTGCAAAAGTATGCAGATTTGCACAATGTATGCTCTGGACCGCCACTGTGACTAATGTGTACCACATTGAGCATATAGTGCCATCATGACTCTTTTGGTATGAGTGACTGTTATCATTGACTTTACAGAGCTCACTGCACATTGCAACCGTGAGCTAATGAACGCTAATATGGTGCGCTGCTGCATGTGTGCATGTTGTGTTCTTTGACAGCAACAAGACCAGACTGATGTAAGGTATGTAGGGTTGCCAAAACCGTACCTTTTTTACAAATACACTCCGTAAATCGTACCGTAATTTGACCGTAAACTCCTGCCTATTGAGGTTTGGAGAACTTCAATACCATTTTTGCGTCTGGCACAGTAAGCCCAAAGATAAACCTCAGGGCACCCGAAGCTGTGGTCAAGATCAGCATGGTTTACGCTACAACTACCGTTGACCGTATTTTTTCAATAATACCGTTTTGGCAACCCTAAAGGTATGCCACATGTAACAATGTATGGGATCTGAAGGCAAGACCAGACTTCTGTAAAATATGCCACATGTAAGATTGCATGTGGTCTTGGCGAGTACGTTGGCAGCCAGCTTCCTGAATATACATTGGCTAGCCACCGTTCTGCTGGAGAGCACCAACGCATTTGTTGTTCTTGTGTGCATGAGCATCACTTGCCACGACAGGTGGTGTGAAACCCACTACATCGGTAGTGTAAGTGTCCAAAGGGATGAACGTGCACATCTGCTCATAGAGGCATCCCATTTTGATGCCAATTTGCATTGCACGCTTTTCAAATAAATCAACTATCCTGACCAACAACGCGACTCAAACGTTTGTCTAGAGCATGTTGAAGGCATGTTCAGGGGCAGGCCATTGGTCCTGAGCACACACATAATATCACAACACGTCTGACTCTCTCAAAGCGTGCACATATAAAAGTGCATATGCTTCAAAAGTACTTCCCTTGGGATGTTTTGGAGCCCTGAACGAGAACCAAGAAAAAGTACTTGAAGTACATACTTAGAAGTACTCGAAATATTGATTAAAAGTGAGGTCATTGCCGGCCATGCAAGAGCACACGACGACATGCCACCAAATGTGTGCATGGTGCACACACCACCAGCTGTGGAGAAGGTGCTTTTCACAAACACAAACTCAGCACTCTCATCATGCGTGCGCTACATAAGAAGACCACTGCTGTAGCGCACAGCCTCCCAACCGTGCCACAATAGGGTGCCTAGCTAACTGTGCCGAATATAGGGGCGATTCTGGCAGCAAAGCTACTGCCTTCGGCCAAGATGGTATTTGCTGCCAAATTAATTTGAGCCTGCTGGTGCTTTCGGCACTGACGAAGCTGCCGGTGGCCTCGCTGGTATATTGTACGCTGCAAATGAAACATATGCATATATGTCCCGACCAGCATACATACCCACATAAAGGGCGTATGAATGTATGTCGCGATCAGCATGTACATACTCACATAACAGGGCGTATGTATGTGTGTCGGGACCAGCACGTACATAACGACCTGCACGCCTTGCTGAATGCCCATGATATTATGAACAAAAGCAGCGTTTGATTGAGCTGCGTTGGCTCTATGTAGGGCTGCAGCTAGCTGGCTGCCCTGTTGCACTCTGTACAAACTTCCAAGAACGGATTTAACTAATGTGTTTTTATAGCAATAGTTTTGTCATGATTGCGCGGTCGCCATGAGTAGTGTGTTGCACTGTTGTCCTATTTGAGCCGGATTCTTTTTGAATAAGCTCCTCATTCAGTGCGCGACTGCTTTCTGCAATGATTCCTACTCCTGGCGCAGTGTGCGCAACCAGGCGCACTGTGGTGGACGTTTCTTTGGTCTCCACTATATTCTACCTTCGAGAGTCGAACTGTTATTCAATTTCAGCTTGAAACACTTGGCAGCTTGCCAAGCTCGCAATCTGAATGAAGGTCGCAGGTTCAAATCCTGCACATCTAGTGAGTTGGTGCACACATGTGTGAATTGTGTGAATTGCACTCACCTAGCGCCTTGCTCAGGCAGATGCCCCCCATCAGCCCCAGCAAGTCCACGCACGCAATCTGCGCCTCCCCCTTAGCGGTGATGTCCCCGATGTTCTCCCCCCTCGCAAAGCTCCGATAGATCGTGTTCCGAGTCGCGCTGCTAGTGAGCATGCTCATCTGCTTGAGCGCATTCGCAACTGTCGCCAGGAACAGAAACAGCGACGGAAACACGTACGTGACGATCTCCAGGCCGCTCCCTGTCGCGTACAGCAGCGAGGACCGATACCGCCAGCGCTTTGCGTCGCTGTCGAAGCGCCGCCCCATCTTGCTCGCCCACAGGATGCGGACGAACTTCCCCAGGGCGTCCTTCAGCACCCAGCTGATGGCTGCCGCGGCGCCTATGCTGCGTGACTTGATGCCCAGCGCCAGCAGCAGCGCCTGCGTGCCCAGGACGCTGACGGTTGCGGCGACGAACCGTTGGAAGATGCGCCATCGAGTGAAGTTGAAGTAGTCCGGCGAAACGTCCTCGGGGATGAAGCAGTGCTTCAGGAAGGCGCGCAGGTCCCCTATGCCACCCCTGAACCTATCTGTCTTACTTTTTCCCGATGCGTAGTCCACGTAGCGCCCCTGTGACTCATCCCAGACGACGTGCACAGTCCGAGACCCAACCTGCTCGGTGATGACTCGTGGACCTGATACGCTGTCCTTGCCCGCGCCTGTAGCTCCTCCGCTGAGCCTGGTGGCTTCCACGACGGCCTCCAGGCTGGCTCGCCGCTTGTGCAGCAATCGGTCGCCACCATGGCTGCTGCCTGTGCGTCGTGAGAGCAACACGTTGATGGTTTGTGGACGAAATGCTCGTCCGCAAGCCGACCTGAACGTCCACCTGGGCTTGTTGACGCCTGGTGTGGGGGCTTCTAGCAGAGCAGTCGATGTTGGGCAGAGGCCGGATAACAGCAGAATGCTGAAGGCGGTGCCACACGTGGCTCGTCGCCGGGGAGCTTGCAAGTGGCACATGTTCTGGCTTGAACAGTACCTCTGTGCATCAGCTGTGATGTTGTGGCTGCGACTGGCTATGAGCGCAGGCCATCCCAGGCAATCCTGGACACGCCACAAGCCTTTGAGCACCCCAAGTTCCTTTCTGCCACTTCGTCTCCTACGGAGGCCTCCAACTTCGTGCGAACTGCAAAAGTGAAGTAGTCAAAGTTCAACTTTTATGCATCATTGGGGGTTTTCGGGGGCTTCAGGCTCGACCAGGCAGCAGGCTACTAGCAGCTAGGCGTCTCTCTGAGGGCAAGCAGTTCCTAAGGTACGGCCATACCGGGGATTCAAGTGCGCTGACGGGTTTGCGTGCTGGTGGCGTGAGTCTGGGGAATGAGTGGAGCTGATGGCTGCCTCACCATTCAGGCAGCGAACAGGGAGCATTGGTGGCAGCTGGTGCAGGCACACCAGCACTGGTGCCGCTCGTCGCCGGCACGTTCTTAGAGGTTTTCCCTGCTGTTCCGCTGCTTGCAGATGGTGAACGTACCTAAGGAGCGGAGGACTTACTGCAAGTCAAAGAAGTGCGGCAAGCACACCGTGCACAAGGTGTCGCAGTACAAGTCCGGCAAGGCATCCAACTTTGCCCAGGTAAGCAATCCAACTCATCTGAGTATGTACTTGCCGAATGCCGAATCAGTTGTCAAAAGCTGTGCTCTCTGTAAGCACATCGAACTGCATCAATTGGTGCAGAGGTGCATGCTGTGCAAGGTTTAGCAACTCCGGTCCTGCTTTCAGATAAAAAGCAATCCAGCGGCATACTTCTACAACTTGTAGCACCGCTCATATTCATTACTTTGTATGGCTACGACGTCACGCGGAAGGATTGCATCACTTTCGGGTGTGCTGGTAGAAAGACTTTGGCGGCGGATGTACAGCCAGGCACTACATTCACAATACAGATGCACATCAGCGCTGCTTTCTTTGCAACGGTAACTCTCAGTTTCTGTAACTTCTACAGTGCTTCAGCATCATCCATGGCTCAGACACCGACCACTCTGTGCCATCAGAAGCGAGGCTGACATCTGGTGTCAAAACATAGTTGCTGACATGATACATACATGAACACATGCGTATACTGCGCCAACTATCACCATCAGCAGGCATCTTCTGGTCGTGCACGGCACCTTACAATCACTTGTGGCATCCGCCTTTTGCGGTCATGCGCTGCTCATGGAGGGGAGGGCACCTGTCACAGGGTTGGGATGTATTACGGTTACATCGGCTGCCGTCACTGACGTGGAGCCCAGCCCTGCTGCAATGCCTTTGAGGAATTCGAAGCAGATGCTTGTGCCCATTTACAAGCACTTTGTCCTTGCAGCTGTGCTGCTTCGATATGACCCAGTCACAGCGGCGGGCTGCTGGTGAGGAGGTGCGGGCTGCTGCCTGGCGAAGCCGGACTAAGCCACACGCATGAGCGGAGAAGGGGCAAGAGAGTGTAGACAGAGCTGGCGCCTGATGCAAGGCGCTTGCTGCGTCCTGATCGCTGCGAGCATCCAGTGTGTCAGCCCAGCGCGAAACAAACTTCAACTTCAACTCTGCATCAATCCAAAGAGTTGGGATGACTGTGTTTGTGAGTATCCACAGCGTGCCTAGTGGTGACGTTGCTTCGGGGGATTGCCCCTTTTGCTCGCGCGATGCGCAGGGCAAGCGCCGCTACGACAGCAGTGTTGTTAACGACGACTCCAGGGGCTACAGTAGGTCCGTTCGCGTCATGACGCCATCAGCCGCGATGGCACATACTTGCGGTAATGACAGCTAGCGTTTGACATAATCATGGTTTGTGGGGCTAGGTCTCGACTCAACTAGCGTTAAGCTAGGTCGGGCCCTATGCGGGCCCAAGATGCTGCTCGCGGGCCCCTGCATTGCCTGAGGTTGCCCCCTTTGCTCGCGCGACCCGTGCAGGGCAAGCGCCGCTATGACAGCAAGCAGAAGGGGTACGGTGGTCAGACAAAGCCCATCTTCCACAAGAAGGCCAAGACCACCAAGAAGGTGACGCTGCGCCTGGAGTGCAAGGAGTGCAAGGCCAAGAAGCAGCTCGTCATCAAGCGCTGCAAGCACTTTGAGCTGGGCGAGAAGAAGAAGGCCACAGGTCAGATGCACAAACAACAAACAAGCCACTTATGTTGTGGGTTGAAGGCGTCAGTCATGGCACCGCTGTGACCCTGTACAAACGCCGTGTAGCTTCGCCATTGTGAAGTGACAGGCAGAGCAAAGGCGCGAACCGGTGCTGTAGTCGTCAAGGTTGCAGTCGCTCGTTCCATATCTGACGTACACTTCATGTGCTTGGAACTGACACGTCACTTTTGCATGGACACCGTCTCACCTTCAACTTAATTTTGCCGTGCGCCATCCTCTTGGTGTTGTTCTGTCATTGAGAAGTGATGGTCAGAGCGTAGGCACCCACGAGTGTTGAAGTCGTATGCCGCTGTTGCTCTCGCTCCATATTTGACGTAAAATACAAGTGCTTGTGAATGTACACGGCACTTTCAGATGGACACCGTATCACTTTCAACTTACTCTGGTGGACACATGCCATGTACGCTTTGCGCCGTCCTCAACGCCTTCTGTTACGCTCCTGTCCCTTTGTCACAGGCCACGTCTACTAAGCACAGAGTTTGTGGCGCACGCCGTCATGCTTCTGCTACTCGGGCACGCAGCTGCAAGCGCCCTTTGAGCGTGGTCAGCGCCACGTGCTTGGCAGCACTAGCTGGCGCTGTCTGCTTCTTTGCCATTGTGTAGGGGAGAGCTCCTGCCTCTGCTGTGAAATGGAAGCCTCTGCTGATTACGACGGAAGCGTGGGTTGCAAGCGCGTGTTGTTGTTCTCGTTCTTGCGCTCTGATGCCCGTTGATGAGGTGCCATGCACGCCATCAGCAGTTGAAGTTATGCAGCAAGCAATGCCTGCATACACTGGAACAGCACATGTGCACAATAGCTCATTCTACATTGTCGTTTGGCAGCACTTGAGTTTTGTGTTCTGTGGCAGCCGCATGTTGTAGGGTGGTCTGTGGTCACAAACCGGAGATGTTGAAGTATGTAGTTGCAGTTGGCACGTCCTTGTGTTCGATCGCCATCGCTCACAAGTAGCTTGTAGAAGTAAGAACCAAATATTGGTGATGCTGGCTGGTCACAAGCTGAGGTTGCAGCCTGGATACTGTTTCAGAGCCCCTACCTCGTATCAGGCTGTCTTGTTTATTGTGCTCGTCATATGTCGATGTTACTGCAGCAGCAACAGCGGTGCCCAAGGGCAGCCTCACCATAGCCCTGCTAAAGCACGTTCGGGGGCTCGTGAACCCACTGCAACCAGTTTCCCTGGACCTCCGTGTGGCAGGATTGTTATTGTTGTTGTCAAATTGTGGCGAGCAAACGTGTACAGAAGCTGAATGCATCTTCAAGGATGAGCAGTGCTATGCATACGGTTTTAAAACATTCGAGACTAGTGCGCATATATGTTTTTCATTGGTAGTCTACACTGCTTCTGAGTCAATTCGACAATGGCATGCACAGCAATTCTCATGTCAGGTTGTGCACTTGCTGTGACGCGTGGAGTCATTCCGTTTGGATTGCGTACAGTAGCTTGTATGCTCGACGCAGTTGTTACCACACCATGCATTAATCAGCCAAGAGTTTTGCACGGCATTGCGTTAGAAATGCGGTGTTGCGCATTAGCAAAGGCAGCAGAGGAGGCTGAGAGGCATCGCCAGACCGCGGGTGCTGGGCTTACGAGAGTGAATATTACTAAACACACAAAGCAGAATGTAACCGTCAGACGGTAGATGTAACCGCCAAGTAACGGACATTGCCGAGAACACGCCTGATACGTGCTATGAAACTGCTGGGTCTGAACCCCCCCCCGTACCAGATGATTGTGACACAAGCAGGAACCGGTCCATATTCTAACAATTGCATCACTGTCCCTTGCGTACTGTATGTAGTCAATCTGTACCTGCACATGGCACTATTCCCACATACCCAACAGCTCCAGGTCCGGGTACAGCAATGATAGAAGTTGGAGTACAGCAAGTAGATCAGCAGCAGCAACCTGCGCAAGTTGTTGCGCGGCTACAGCGCTGCCGTGCTTTGCGCTACACCCAAACAGTCAAATGTGTCATGTGCTCTTGCGCACATGAGACATGACGCGGCATAGCAGCGGGTCGCCATGTCTATAGGCCTGTGGGTGGCTCCTGGCGTGTCATTTTCGGTGTTCGAGAGTTATTGCAGTAAAGTTGCGCCCTTGCTGAGGAGCGCTGCTGGCGCATCACCACCGTCAAGAGCCATCATACGAAACTATGCTGTCTGGTCGTCCCAATGCATTGAAGCAGCGCTCAAATGTTTCACGAGTTCCAGCCAAACCTATCGTGACAGGGGCGCTCATCAACGCACACCCTTAGCATGCCCGAAGATATAGCACATTCGCGGAGGCAACCGATCATATAGTGGCCTGTAGCACATTCGCGGAGGCAACCGATCATATAGTGGCCTGCATGTGTGCGCAAAGGATGGTAGACATGTATCTGGCAGGTGGTATGCAGTAGTCAAGGCCGGCGCCCACTTCAAGTTGACATTGAGCGAAATCAAGCATTGTAGGCATAGAGCCTCGCAGCAGGGTCACAAGACGCAACGCCACGTGCTCAAGCTGTACTCGATTCATTAAAGCGGACATGGAAGGGCAGGGGACATATGTCATGTCATATCTGGCACTTTGAAAATGGCATCATGCTGTGTATTTGAGTACTTCCCAGTAGTAATTGTCCCATCTGTGGCTTGATTTGTGCTGATGTAACGTCAACATCATGCAGCCACACAAGGATTGCTGGTGAGCACACATCGGACAATGCCTGTTGTTGAACAGTGAAGAGTACATTGAAACACATGGTAGCCTATGCGTTCGTGAAGCAACAACAACCAAACGCAAGTCGAAATCATGGCATACGCACAAAACAGCAATAGTCTGACTGGTAACATGCATGGCAAAGCTGCACGGGGCCACCACCACCTCACTGATATAGGGCATGCATGCACCACAAAGGCGATGCACACACACTTCAAAAAGGTACCACACAACTCCTTGTTGTTGGGAAAAGTAATATGTACACTATGATACGCCGGGCTCATGGTCGCCGCCCTCCCCCACCCTGTACCCCAGACCGGCGAGCCGATCCTCCAATATCACCACGTACTGCGCCGTCTCGTCAAGCTCCACCGTCAACTGCTCGCGCTTCTCGCGGCACTTCACAGCCTCCGCCTCCACCGCGCGCAGCCGCGCCGCCGCCGCGGCCTGAATGTCGGGGACGCTCGCCAGCGTCGCCGCCGCCGCCGCCACCGCCGCGGACGGCGCCGCCGCGGTGGCGTCGTCGCCGCCGGCCTCCAGCTCCGCCACCGCCGCCGCGAGCTCCTTGGCGGCGGCGGCGTGGCGCGTGCGGTACCTGCGCAGCGGCGGCGGCGGCGGGCAGCATCAGTAGTCAGAAGTAGGATTGATTGTTCTGCCGAGTGTAGCACTTGGACCGCAATCACGACGCGGTGCGCCGCGCTGGCGTTGTCGCCGCCGGCCTCCAGCTCCGCGACCGCCGCCGCGAGCTCCTTGGCGGCGGCGGCGTGGCGCGTGCGGTACCTGCGCGCGGTGGCGGCGGGGGGCATCATGAGTTTATGCGATAGTTAGTATTGTTTAGAGTAAACTGCAGTAGATGCAGGGTGCGATGGATGCGAGCACCAGGCTATCCAGGTGGGCATTGTGAGTGGGTGCGATGGGGGTGCAGCACATGCAATTCAGGGCGCGACAGATGCGCGTGAGTGTGTGGTGTCGGTGTCCCGGCAGAGCTCGGCGCACTCGATTGCACACATGGCATTGCTGCAGCGGCAGCGCCAACGCTGTGTCGTTTGCACGTCGAGCCTGATGTGGCAGTTATTTAAGTGGGCATGTCAGACCTCACGAGCGTGCATTTGCGGTCAGCCCAGCTGCAACGTATACAGTGCACCAAATTGCGCGTGTGCGTCTTCATGGAAGGGCCAATGCAGATGCGCTTGGCCCACTGCAGTGCGCTGTACCGCGACCGCCTTCCAAACACCGCACTCGGCCATCGTGAAACCACATCCAGAGGCGGCATCCCACCCTCACCTGACGCCAGCGGCCCCCCCATGCCACTGGCCCCCAACTGCCGCACCTCAATACCACAGTGCTACCGCACCTGCAGCATCAACAGCCAACAAGTACCGCGCGCTACTCAAAGATCAGCCTCCCAGCGGCCCCCAACTACCGCACCTCACTACTACCAAAGTGCCACCAAACTTGCAGCAACTGCGCGTCACTCACAGGTCCGCCCCCATCCTCACCGCCGCGGCCTCCAGCTCCAGACACCAGCCCCCCCCCCCCCCCGTGCCACTGACTCCAGTCCTATCATATCCGCGAAATCTACAACCACTAGCGCTGTACTACTCACAAATCTGCCTCCATCCGCGCCGCCGCGAGCTCCAGCTCCAGCGCCTCGCAGCGCCGCGCCGCGGCGCGCCGCTCCGCCTCCGCCGCCGCCAGCTGCGCCCTGAGCGCGTCCACCTGGCGCATGTGCGCGGCGCCAAGGGGCGCGTGCGGCTTCTTCGGAGCACTGCCATCCGTGCTGAGCGGGGGGGCGGTGGCGCTTAGCCGGCGCGTGACCACCTTGGCTGCGCTGACCTGGGGGGGGGGAGTGGGGGAGGAGGGGGGAGGGGGGGGGGGGGGGGGAAGCAGACTGTGAGGTTAGGTAGTGGTGGCGTGTGGTGGTGTGGTTAGAGGCACCGCGGTGCATGGGGAGCGGAAGGGGCAAAAGGGGGGGGGGTCAGGTGGCCATCAAGCAGACAATGAAGTGAACGTGTCGGTGTGTGTACAGTCTGGCCACAGCTGCTGCTGCACTGGCGTCAAGAGAGCAGCAATGCCAACATGGAGCCTTCCCCTGGTCACCATGCTGATCTCTGGCAGACATTGTGGTGAACAAGTGACGTGACAGGAGATTTGATGTCAACTTGGTGTGTATGTCCTGGTCATGATGCGAGTTCCAGGCAGACTTCGTCACATACAGGTGGAAAGGTGCATGATCCTAGACATTTTACACAGAGGTACATTTACACCATATCTATATGAGCACGTGGCTATAGTGACACAGGTGCATGATGAAATGTGCATACTGGTATGTGCATTCCCAATGGCACAGCACTGGCATCAACAATATGTTGACAGCTGCATCCATCATCATTTATGCGTTTGAGCTGAGGGTAGAGCTGATACTATTTTGGCCTCCATGCGTTTCCATGTATGTACCTGATGTTGAAGTTCTGTAATGGCGCCGCGAAGTTCGCCGCACTCTTTCGCGGACGCCGCCTCTGATGCCTGCGCTTCTCTGCAGAGCACACAGCGATCCGGCGCAACAGAATACATGAAGCACACGGCACTCGCGCAGGTGCATGCATATCCACACTGGCCATATATATATATACTTGAAGTGGATTTCATCTTGAAGTATGTGTGCAGGCAGCACATGCTCATATAAAATAACCCTGCCCGTGATCTTTACTGTAGCCCTACCCTTAACCCTCACCCGAAGTATACTCTCCAAAGTAACTATGATGCACCCAAGCATGTATATCTGCCACAAAAGATGCACTATTGACAGCGCTCGCCTAAGGTATGAGGATTGGCAATCAGCTGAATATGTGAGTCAGCATTCGCAGAGCGCGTGTGAGGCAGTACACGTGCGATGTCGTGCAGAACTGATGGCCAATGCGCAATGAGCCACTTTCAAGGTGTTCACAAGATACATGCAGACTCTGGTAGCAAGCCGGATATCCACCATCTGGGCTCTGTCGCGCCCTAAGCAGGAGTTAATAAAAAATACACGTTCGTACCTGAGCTGCGAACTGAGCAATGATGCCTGGTCCGAAAGGTCCATGGCGAGGTCTTCCAAGTCATCAAGCAGGGCCTGCACCACGCAGTAGCATGCAGCAGTGAGCGCCAGCAGACACAGGTATACATGTAGGTACGCATCTAGGTACAGAGGTATGCCTGCATACCTATGATGCAGAGGCAGCTTCAGTTGAAGGCACGTTTGTGGCATTGACACTGAGTGAGAATGTGGCCACGAGACGGGTTGATTAGCGTCAGCGCAATGTCAAGACGCGGAATTACAACAAGGGCGGCACATGTCAGCTCTGCGGCGGCAGCATTGCAACGTAGTCTGCGCACTACATGTGCACCATACATGCCGTTGCCGATGAGGGCTGTGAACAGCCACATGTGCGTGTATTGTAGACGTACATATGGCGCCCCCTGCTCCCCTCCAAATCCAGCAACGGAGGGCCTTTTTTGCATAGAGTGTGCCCCATACCGCTACCCCCAATTATCGGTGTCATGAGAGGTGAGTCAGCATCACCGCGTCCATTGGTATGTGCAGACTGCGCTTATGCGCACCAGCATGGATGCATACAGCGGAACACCGACTGTGCCTGTGCTTTGCAGTATGCGGATACACAGTAGGGCTTGCATCAGCATTTATGTATGTTTTAGGCGCACATGTGCATACTTCAAAGCACATCTGTACCTGTTGTGCCGGCGAGCACGCCTCAAGCGCAGCTCGGCGGTCCGCCAGCTCAGCAACACGATCACCCCCCGGCGCCCCCCTCAACCCCCCCCTCCTCGCCACCCGCGCCCTATCCCCCTCCGTCAGCACCTTGACGGGGGGCGCACTGTCCCCCCTTGTTGTAGGCGAATGTTGCGGCTGGGGAGAGGCGGGGGCCGTTGGCACTGGCGAAGCAGGGGTGACCGCTGGCAGTTGAGGTTGTGAGGGTGCCGAAGCGGTAAGGCTGGAGGCAACTTCAAGGCGCAGCGCGCGCTCGCGCTCTGCGTCGCGCGCCGCCGCCAGCTCCTCCACGCGCTTGCGCAGCGTCTTGTTCTGGCGTCGCGGTGGTCAGAGGAGCGGCGCGCGTTGATAGATAGTGAGGTTCTGGAAGCGACATTAGGATGTCACCGAGCCTAGCCCCGTGGTCAAAGCTCACTGTGTACCCAGAGCATGCTGCGACAGGCGAGCTGGCTTGGTCATGTGCCGCCGCAGCGTCCTGACATGATGTTACGCAGGCGGTGACGTAAGCTCACCCCAACTCTGAACCTAAGCCTCATCCTGAGGGCAATGCACACCTTGAACGGAAGAATGTCAATCAAGGCAGCCTTGGAGTGACCCAGAAGGTTATGCTAAGCAGTGCATGACAGCATTGCAACTCTGACCAGCTCTTGGGTACGCATGTGTCGCGGCGGGTTATTCTGGCATGATGGGCAGTGTGGCAGGGCTCAGGAAAGACGAAATCAATGCGTGAGACATCTGCACGGCACCCATACACGTAATCACAAGGTAGGGATTGGCAACAGGGTTAAAGTGCGCGCAAGCAGCTCATGCACAGCTCACACCACTTCACCTCCGCGTTGACGGCGCGAAGCCGCTCCCTGAATGTCTCGGCGGCGGCTGCGTCCTTGCCCAAGTGAGCGACGTCCGCCGCCAGCTTGTCGTGCGCATCCTGCAGGAGGGAGAGCGCATGGCACATGGCAGCGACACTCAGCATGACAGCAGCAGCGCTCATCTCTGTTGTCTCGATGCCACTGCGCGACGATCAGCGCCATTTTAGCAGCGATGCGAGCAGCTCTCTACTGTGGCAATGCGTAATGCCCATTACGGCAGCACCCCGTACTACTGCGGCAGCGCTCCGTGCCAATTGCGGCAGCGCTCAGCACTACTGCGGCAGTGCTCAGTGCCACCGCGCGGCAGCGCTCGGCGCTGTCGCACATTCGTCGATGCGAGCAGCACGTGCAAACCCGACTGAAGTCAAAGTCAGCGCGGCAACGACGCGCCGGCGCTGTGCGGCACGCTCTTGGCCAGGAAAGGTATAGAGCGATGTGGACCTCCTCAGAGCGGGAGCCTGCGACCTGGGCACTGCGACAACTGCCACCGCATAACGGCGCGACACTCACATTGCTGACGAGCAATGACGGCAGGCCTTGAGGAATACGACGGGCTTCTTACACGCCCTCTCCATACCTCCATGCCCATTCACAAGCGCTGAGCGGCACCGCTCCTGATGCTGACTCTCAACGCTCAACAGCTACCCCCCCCCTCCCCCTCCAGCCCCAACACCAGGGCCAACGCGCACAGTACCGCGTGTACCTCTAACACAAGGGCCAACGCCCGCAGTACCTGCAACCGCCGCGTGGGTCTCTGACCGTAACAATAATTTGGGCCAACGCCCGCAGTACCTCCAACCGCCTCGTGCACCTCTAACCCTCACACTAGGGCTGTTCCGCGCAGTGCCTGCAACCGCCGCATGCACCTTTGCCCCTAACACTAGGGCCGGGCTCCAACCGCCGCGTGCACCTCTAACCTTAACACAAGGGCCAATGCGCGCAGTACCTGCAACCGCCGCGTGCACCCCAAACCCTAATGCTAGGGTCAACGCGCGCACGCAGTAGGTACCTGCAACCGCCGCCTGCACCTCTAACCCTAACACCAGGGCTGGCATACGTAGTACCTGCATCCGCCGCGTGCACCTCAAACCCTGACACTAGGGCTACTGCGAGTACCCGCAACCGCCACGCATAACCCTAACACTAGGGCCAATGCGCAGTAGGTACCTGCAACCGCCGCATGCACCTCTAAACCTAAAATTTAACTCTAACACTGGGGCTGTTTCACGCAGTTCATACCTGTAACCGCCGCGTGCGCTTCTTGGCGCCGCGCCCCTCCCCCTGCGCGCCCTCCAGCGCCACCGTGCGCGCGCACCTCTTACCCTAACACTTAACCCTTACACTAGGGATATTTCGCGCAGTTCATACCTGTAACCGCCGCGTGCGCTTCTCCGCATCGCGCGCCGCCTCCAGCGCCACCGTGCGCGCGCACTTAGGTAACCCTTACACTAGGGCTACTGCGAGTCCCGGAACCGCCGCGTGTAACCCTTCCACTAGGGTTGTTTCACGCAGTACATACCTGCAACCGCCGCGTGCGTTTCTCCGCGTCGCGCGCCGCGCCCTGCGCCGCCTCCAGCGCCACCGTGCGCGCGCGCAGCTGGTGCCGCGCCTCCGCTGCCTGCTTCACAGCCGCTGCGAGGCCCGCCTCGGCGTCGCCGGCGAGCGACGCTTCGCGCTCCGCCGCGGCGGCAGCTTCCGTAACGGCGCTCGCCAGCTGCGTGCGCAGTGCGTCAGCTTCGAGCTGCGGCGGCGAGGCGGGGCGGAACGGTGTGTGGGTTGAGGTGTGTGATGTGAGGGCGGCAGAGGATTGAAGCAGGGAGACAATCGCGACATTTGATTGATTTGCAGGTGGCGTATGCCCCGTACATGCGGTAAGTGGTGCCAAGGGGGGCTTGACAGCCACATGTGCTCGAGCGTCTGGGTGAGGTGGCTTGCGCATCCTGTGGACGCATTTTGAGAGGCAGCGCGTGCAACTTTCATACATGTAGTCAGCCGCCTTGCATAATGCGTTCTGAGCCGAATCCACTTCAAGTTGAAGCTGACCATGCAGCAGTGACATGATTATACTTTGGCTATGTACCAGATATGCATCAAGTACTGCACTCTGAAGTACTTCGAGCACATTCATCCCTACAGGTAGATACGTATACGTACCTTGGCCTCCTCCTCGTACTGCGTCACCCTGGTCTGAGTGTGGTGCAGCTCCTCCAATGCACATGTTCTTGTAGCCGTACTAACGTTACAGCTCAAGGTATGCGCATCTCATGCAGTTTAAAGCACTTTGTGCACAATTATTCCTACAGGTAAGTAGGTACGTATACATACCTTAGCCTCCTCATCGTACAGCGCCAGCCTGGTCTGAGCGTGGTGCAGCTCCTCCAGCGCAAATATGCAGTACTTCGAAACATGACTGCTAGAATATACTTCAAGATGTTGCACACTTCCGAAGTACATCTGATGTAGTTCAGAGTATTTCGATGCTGTGTATCCCTACGGGTGCGCAAGTATACATACCTTAGCCCCCTCCTCGTACAGCGCCAGCCTGGTCTGCGCGTGGTGCAGCTCCTCCAGCGCCTCATCATGCGCCGCCGCCAGCGCCTCCACCCTCTCCACCAGCGCCGCGTTCTTGCCGCGCAGGTCCTTGTTGCGCCTGGCGGCGTGGCCCAGCCGCTCGCCCTCCTGCACCAGCTCAGAGTTGTGGGACCGCAGCCGCTCCAGCTCAGTCGCCTGGTGCTGCAAGTTGATGTCCTGCAAGGTGTGACGCGCCGCGCGAGAGGCAGCTCGGCTCAGTGCTCAGGTGGAACTGTTGAAGTGTTGAATAGGCGGCTTTGACTTCCAGTCTTGCTGTCGAAGGTGATTGGTAAGCGGCGCTGCTGCTGAGAGGACATGCGTGCACAAGGGCTGTTTGCCATGCGTCTAAAGCACGGCTTGAGAGTGAGGGATGGGGTAGTCTCAGCCTTACGCGCTGCCAGCATGACTCTATGATGTACGTGTGTGGCCACAACTGTCAGGGCATGCCTCACTGGATGCAGCAACCAGGGGAGCTCTCCAGACTGTTCTATCCACCAGGCAATGACAAACCGGCCGGCATCAAAACCCTGTCAATCACCCAGACAGCACTAGCAGTGGCACCCAAGCAAGAGCTGCCGCTCACATGTGCTTTAAAGAGCGCAGCAACCTTATGTTTTGCACGGCTTCTTGCGAAGCAAGCCGTGTAAAGCTTGAAGTTGCAATACTCGTGCAGCGGCGCGCTCACCCCGGTCTTGACAGCCACCCGCAGCTCCTCCAGCTCCTCCATGAGCGCGGCAACGTCCTCCATACTCGGCGCAAACCGCGGCGCCTCTTCCACAGCAACCTCCGGCCCTTCCTGCACGGACGGCGCAGCTGCCGCTGCCGCGTCCACGCCGCCGCCGCCGCCGCCGCCGCCCTGCTCGGCCGCCTGCTTGAGCTTGAGCAGCGCGCGCACGTGCTTCTTCTCCAGCGCAGACAGCTCGTTCTGCAGCTCCTCGCGCGTCTTCGGGCGGAAGCGCTTGGGCCCGCCGCAGGTCTTGGCGATGACGAGGTCATTGACCTGGTCGGGCGACCACGCGCGGAGCGTTGCCACTTCCGCCTTGAGCACGTCGGCCACGAGCTCCTGCTCGCGCACCTTGAGGCGCAGCGCCTGGACCAGCGCGCTCTGTCTGAGGAGGCGCGCAGCGGACGTGAGGGTGCAGGGGGGGGGGGGGGGGGCTTGTCATCTGATGGTCAGGATGAGGGGTGTGGTTGAGGTCATGGGTGCTGTCACTTGATAGTGAAGATGAAGGTGCGGAGTGAGGCCACGTGCAGCTCTGTTGCCGGGATTTCTTGCTGCTCGCTGCAATAGGGCCCGCTGCCGAGCAGAACAGGGCAGTTCATAGTGGGCAGACGATTGGTGCATCCCGGGCCTGATTCATTTGCACGCCCTGAAGTGTGAGAGGATCTGCTGCTGACACACACATTTCATACTAAGACGGTAGCATATGGTTGCTGTGATCTTTAATCATGCCCAAATAGTGGATAGCTCATCAACAAAACAGCACTCGCCTGTGCGATTTGGCCTGAGACTTAGCCATCTCCACCTGCTCCTTTAATTCGTTGATGCTCTTCATCAGCGTGCGCACCTTGTGCGCGTGCAGCTTGCTCAGGGAGGCTGCAATTTCGTGTGCATCGCCGCCTGCCGCTGGCGACAGAACTGCCAGCATGTCGCTGCGGTTGACATGTACATCCCCCGCGGTTGACAGCATCAGTCAAACGTTGCCTCACTGAGCATTGGCAGAGGTGATCGAGCTAGCCGTGTGCAACCGCTCATGATAAATCATTTACCAGAATGCCGTGAGGTGTTGGCGTGGGTTGGTGGTACTGTCTCTGTTTGTTCCGAAATAGTTGATGTTATCCGTTAAGAAACGCCAAAGTTCAACATTTGCGTGTTGTACAAAAACACTCAGCCTCCGGTGCACGTGCCAGCCAGCATGTGGAGCACCAGCGCCATCACAGAGACGTATCTTCGATATCATTACGACAACTACTTGGAGCAGGCAGCGGCTGCAGCCGTCGTTGCGAGGAAACCAGTAGCATTAGGTATCTCCCACGCAGGAAGCAGACAGAAAGGAAGCAGCAGCAGCAGCAGACGGGATAGATCCCACAGCCCACGACACAGCACAGTAAACAAATATAAATTGTGCTCTTCGCCTGCTGTCGCTGTGTGCAAAGCAGCATACGACAGCAAGAGCGTTGAGCGATGCCCGTCAGCAGACGCTTACCTAGCGTCGCCAGTACTGTCACCATCATGCCTTTCGCCAACTGAGGCGACATCGCGCCTCCACCAGATGCTCTGCTTCATGGCTGACGATGATGAAGCCGATAGTACAGCGCTTGTGGCAGCGGCAAAGGATGCGCTGCAATCTGATATCGCTGCGCTTCACGAGCAGATGGCGCGCGCGAAGGAACAGGCACTGGCGGTTCTGCATGTCGATGACCGAACACACTACCCGACGGCCCTTCGACAAGCACACGCTGAGCTGAATCCTCAACTGCAGTGCAAGGATGCCGCAATGCGTGACGCAGTAGCACGCGAGGGACCAGATGAAGCAGCACTAAGAGCAGCGGGGATAGTCACACTACGCCTGGGCGGCGGCGCCGACGCAGCAGTGCTCTCCAAGCTGGCAGCCCACCTTGAAGATGCCATCTGCGCTGAAGAGGACCGCGCAGCGGCTGCGCAACTGACGGCTGATACGGCCAGCATCACCAGTACACTTGAGACCTCTGTTGCTCAACAGCTCGCCGCCGTCCGCCAACAGGAGCAAGCAGCCACGGATGAACTGCTGGCAGCGCAGACCCGGAAGCTGAGCGCTGCGGAGGCGACCGCACTGCCCGTCTGCGAGCACAGGAGCCGCACGAGGGCCGCCGCGGCAGCAGCGCTGGCGCGGAAGGAGCGCGCTGCTGCCATCGCGCACGCGCAACAGGAGCAGCAGGCGCAGCTGCAGCGCGAGCGCGCGGCGGCTCTACGTGCGCAGCGCAGCGCGTACTTGAGCACTGTGACATGCGGCAGCAGTGGCGATCTTGCACATGATGCAAGTTCAGAAGTTGACATCACAGAGCGGAATGTGGATGATGAAGCAGCAGCGGTGGTGGCAGCGGAGGCGCGGCGACAGGCGCTGCGGCAGCGTGCGGTGGAGGCGCAGCGCGCTGCTCGTGCAGCGGTGAGTGCGCACCTGCACCTGGTGACGACCCTGCATGCAGCATCTGTGGCAGCTGTAGTTCACAAGTACTTCGATATATAACTGCTTGCACGACAGGCTTCACCTTGCGGTCACAAAAGACGTGTTTGCTGGCCCGCATCGCAGCCCGGCCCCGTCCGATGATCAGATAGGCATGTACCCTCTCAAGAGAGAGTGACTTTACCTGGATGCATCTGACGCCGGATCCCCTTCCCTGGTGCATGCAGGCGCTCAACAGGCGCCGCGCGGCGCTGAACGTCCTGCACACCGAGGCCGCAGCGGAGCTGTCTGAGTGTGCGCGCCAGCGCGGCGAGGCGATCGCGACGTCCAATAACGCTCAGCTCGACGTCCTGCGCCGCCACATAGATGACATCGCGGCGGCGCTGCGCGCAGAGCTGATGGCGGCGCCGTGCGGCGCGCACTGCGACGCCAGTGCGCGCGCGGTTCGAGAGATGGTGGCAGCGCTCAGGACGGAGCTGGCCGAGCTGAGGGCGATGGGCCGCAGGCTGCCGGCAGTGGTGGCGGAGGCAGAGGCGCTGCAGTGGCAGCTTGAGGACCTCGGGTAGTGAATGGTTACTGGTGTTGTACTGCTGCTCAGGGAGGTGGCGCCTCATGTGTTGCTGCTGTACGAGTGCCAGTGTCTCTGTGGCCTTTATTGTCTTCACCAAAATGCCTCAAGGTCAAAAGTGACGAAACCTGCTTGTGCGCATGTCCCCTGCATGACGCTACCAGTCTTTGTACATGCTATCATTTTCGCACTCGAGTGCAGTGCATATCAGTGATCAACAGCACCGTACTGAACTTGAACTTGAGCGTAGACAATGGCCTCCCATCACCTTGCGCGGCTGCAACTGTAATGGTCCAGAGCCAATACCAGCAGCGTTGATCGCGCATTACTCGTCGATCTCCTCATGCTGAAAACACAGTGTAACCTTTTATGCACTGTCGTCTGACGCCATACACATGCTAGCAGGGATGACAACATGCGGCAGATATGCCTGAGGATCCGTCAGGTTACTGGTGGCAAATATACGGCAACGCAATACTGTGATGCTGTTTTTGTTGCTGTGATAGTGTGTACTGACACACCTGCGAAGATGCACCATCGTGATTAATGACGCATGATTGTGAATGCGCACCGCTTTGCCATACACGGATTTATTGACAAATCACCAGGCATTTTGTCAAGGCTTTCCAGGAGATCCAGGCTATGGAAAGGGCATTCTGGTTGTATGTTTTCATCTGGATACGTGATATTGTGTGCCTGATTAGCTTGCAGCAGATGATGCCTTTGCGTAGGCATCAACAACATCAAACACATCACCTCTTCTTATGCACGAATACTGCTTTGGGCGCTGTCTACGGTGCCATTGTGCATGCGCAACTTTTGTTTGCATACGGCACCTTGATCAAGCAGTGTAAATGGTGGATGCTGACATGTAGAGGTGGAGTGGCAATGCCAACTTGCAGATGGATGCCATGGCAGCCTTGCAGAGTAGCCGTTTCGAATAAATACAGACTGCTTGTCAATTACAGCGTGGTCGAGCACTCTGAGCTGCGTCATGTCATGATGGAAATGACAACGTCTAGACGTCCACATGTGTACATCTCAGATATCAGTGAGTATCAGTGAGCCCGAGGTCTGCCGCGTTAATAAGCATGTTCTAGCTGTTCACCCATCTGCCTATCTTTGTGCAGAGCTTGGCGGAGTGGCGAAGGCCGGAGCGCTTTGTGCAGGCGACACATTAGCATGAGCAATGCAACTGACAATCGCACTCTGCCGAAGCGGGAGGCAGACGTGTTCAAATCCATAGTGGTAAGTCCCGAAGGTGTGGCACGCAGCCGCAGCTTCAGAGCTGACGTGCTGCTGCCATGCTTGTCGTATGCCCATGGTGTGAGTCTCGCAGAGCAACTGCAACGCGATCCAAGCGCGCCAGCGCGCTGCCACTGGAGCCATTGCAATGATTGTCTGGTCTTGCCTGTGGCTTCGTGCACTTTGCAGAAATGCTACGAGGGCAAGCTCTACAAGAAGGGTGTGAAAGCTGCGGATCAGGTGCTGAAGAAGTTCCCCAATCATGGCGAGACCCTCGCCATGAAAGGCCTGATCTTGAGCTGCCTGGGCAAGAAAGATGAGGTCAGTGTGCACGCATGTTTCGCATTCTGCTGTCAAGAGTGGTGCACGCTCTGCTTGCGATTGGCTTGCACACCCCTCCTGTGCCTATCCATGCTTTTCCATGAGCCCAACAGATCCATGCGCTCGTGCAGCTATAGCATTCGACTGCAACGTGAGAGGCGTCAGCAAGGGCGGTTTAGAGGCTCATCGGCGTTGCGGAATTCGATGCACCATGGGTCGATGGAGCTGCTCGCAGCCCTTGCGCCTTCCTGCAGATTGTCAGCCACATATGCTGCTTCAACCATTGCAATCACACGCTCTCTGGTTTGCATGCATGCTGCAGGCACACGACCTGGTGAAGCGTGGGCTGCGCGCGGATCTCAAGAGCCACGTCTGCTGGCATGTCTTCGGCCTCATCCACAGAAGGTGAGCGCTGTCACGACATGCAATGAACAGCTGCACTAAAACATGCGACACGCAATGAAGTAATTCAAATGGTGAGTGGATGCAAGCGTCCGCCATCCGCTTGCACGCCTGCCTAGTATGTACCTCTAAACTGCGCTCTGCAGCAGCAGCTACGGGCTTGCCCGCGCATGCCGTGCTATCAGTGTGTCATGACGAGGGAGATCAATCTCGGGTTATGCCAGCAATGGCAAGCCCGCTGGCTCTGATGCAGGAACTGTGGGCCGACTCCGTGTCCATGGCGCCTTAGAAACGTTGCCGACATTGCAAATGCTTTTGCCAACTTTGCACGCAAGCCGAAGCGTTTTATTGCACCTTAATGGCGATGATGTAATGTCAGCATGCGCTCACAAGCACTTGCTCAAGATGTGCGAGCTCTGTGTTCAGGATGACTAACAGCGGTGCACATCGCCTCCTCCTGCTGCCTCTGTCAGGTATGTCGTGCTGCGTGAAGGAGGGTGAGGCTGCTGAGCTGTGCTGCTCGCACAGGGAGGTTGGAGCGCGGCTGCAAATACGCTCAATGCAGCGTGCTTGACTGGAGGGGCTATTTGGGCTGTTGCCTGACCACACCGTTTTGTGTGCTAGCACCTGCGGCTGTGCCCAAAGCCCCGTCTGCTAGGCAGTGTTGTAACGACCACAGCGTGGTTCAACGATTGGGCAGTCTGGCCCCTTTGCGTGTACAGTAGTACTTGAAGTTGACACGCCCAGGCAATTGTTGCACGTGTGATCAGCCCCGCACCGTTGTACTCATACATATGGCTATGCTGAGCGAAATCCCACCTCTACTACATACATACTGCAGCTGCGGCAGGGGGGCTCGCCCCCCTGTCTCGCGTGCCAACAGTGTGCCTTTCAATGAGGAAGACTTCAATGGAGGTCCGTCAGTTATGGCGGGCCTTCGGCATTCTTGCCGGTGCATTGGCAGACAAGTGCCCTTGCGCCCTTCACATTGTGCCTACATCCCCGCACCCAAGCGGTGTATGAAACCTTGCATCGCCCGCGCTGCGCTACACAGGTGTATGTGCGCTTTCTGCCATTGCCCGCTCGCTGCCTTTCATCACAAGGCAATGCACCAATGATGCGGCCAGTAGTCAGCTGCAGGGGTGTATCCTCAGCTTTGCGCTGATCATACCATTGACAGGAGCACCATTGACCAGCTGCCAGGCTCCATTGTCAGCTGAACCCGGCGCTCAGCAGCAGCATGTGCGTACAAGGCAGCAACTCTGCATCATCGCATGCTAGTCAGTGCATGTTTGGAAGAACATGGTGCTCACACCGCAGCCCGCGACGTGTCGCGCCGAAACAGTGACAAGAACTACATGGAGGCGGTGAAATGCTTCCACAACGCACTGCGCCTGGAGCCGGAGAGCTTGACCATCCTCAGGGACCTGGCTGGCGCACAGGTGCGTACATCACTCCTTCTTGCAATTCATTACAGTTGTTCGCAGATGTCCATCAGTCCATTGTAGCAACCCGTGTATGTGCCATCAACAGCTTTGTGATTTCACAACGTTATGTATCATTGGTGGGAGGGTCTTTCATTGCATGTTTCGTGACGAGGTGCTTCTTGGGGGGTTCGGATTAGGGGAAGTTAAAGTTGGGGTTCAAGAGGGCGTTGCCTCAAAAGGTATGGTGGGTGCCCAGCAGCGTCTTACAAACAATGCAATACACTCCATGCTAGCCTGAGTTGAGCAGCAAGCAACTTGATTGTGTTGGGTATGTGTTGCAGTCCGCAACCTGGCACATGCTGGAGCACTGGGTATACTTCCGCGCCATGCCACATAATGGACAAGTAGGCGTTGTCTAGTAAACTTGACTGAGTCACATGTGTTGCCCCTCACCTTTTGAACTTCAACAGGTGCAGCTGAGGGAGTTGAGGGGTCACATGGACACGCGCCTGCGGATCCTGACGCTCAAGGTACGCACAAGTGCAACTGTGAATGGCATGATGTGACGCACCCTGTGCTGCTGGCACCAACTCACATGATCACGTGACTGCATGGGATGACATTTATTTATGGAAAGTGACTTTTAAGTCACTTTCCCTGGCTTGGAGCATGATGCAGCACTTGTGGTCTGAGAATACGGTGCCTGAAGAATCTGACTTCTTCAAAGTGGCTCGTTGGTCAGCATTGCTGACTGCAATCGTCATAGCTGTACTGATGAATCCACCCGGCAGTGCTTTGGTGTTAATAGTCTACCCTTTCCTCATAGCAGTGGCACATTGCCGTTGTGGCCTGCCTGGTCGCTGACCGCTGCAGCTGTCACTTCACGACTTTCTATTGTGGAATGCTCAGTCTCTACAATGGAAGACGCACTGTGCACAAATTTCTTGCCTCTGAACAGCAAGTACCTGTGCTCAACCGTGCCAAGTCGCGCTTGCTAGCGCTGCCACGCTGTGGTTGCTGAGTGCTGGCCTACCACGCTTGCTGAGCGCTGCCACACTGTGGTTGCTGAGCGCTGCCCTCATGCGCTCGCCGAGCGCTGCCCTGAAGCCCTTGCTGAGCGCTGCCCCGCTGCGCTCGCTGAGCACTGCCCTGAAGCCCTTGCTGAGCGCTGCCCCGCTGCGTCGCTGAGCGCTGCCCTACTGCACTTGCTGAGCGCTGCACACAGCCGCTCCGTGCGCAGAGCAACTACAAGCAGCACTGGATGGCGTATGCTGTGGCCAGCGACCTGGCAGGGGAGCGGGAGACGGCCATAGATGTCGCTCGCCGAGCGCTGCCCTGAAGCCCTTGCTGAGCGCTGCCCCGCTGCGCTCGCTGAGCACTGCCCTGAAGCCCTTGCTGAGCGCTGCCCCGCTGCGTCGCTGAGCGCTGCCCTACTGCACTTGCTGAGCGCTGCACACCGCCGCTCCGTGCGCAGAGCAACTACAAGCAGCACTGGATGGCGTATGCTGTGGCCAGCGACCTGGCAGGGGAGCGGGAGACGGCCATAGATGTCATCGACTCGTTCCTGAAGACCATGCCGGTGAGTGCCTTATTACGCATGCGCTCTGTGCGTAGTGACTCGGGTCATGAGCTGCGTGCCGGTGTGAGCTGTCTTGCATGCGCTCTGTGTGTACGGCGTGCCATCTCATGCTCTGCGCGTTATCCTTCGAAGTTATAAAGTATGCAGCGGATTGAACTCCAGCATCAACTGCAGTGTGTCCTGCATGCGGAGAGGGGTTGGCATGTGACGCTGCAATGCACAATAAACCGATAGAATATCGTCAGTGGCTGTCGGCAACGGCCATTTCCCACACGTCGGCGCATTGGACAGTTTTCTGCTCTCAGCCTGGAGCTCTTGACACATGATTCAGCTCACCTGTGCCACATTTCTGTCACAGCACCTTGCTCACTGCTGACCGTGTGGCGCACCCGCTCTGCTGCTGTGCTGCTTGCTGCGCTGCTGTCTCAGCCGGGCAGCATCAACTACGAGGACAGCGAATTGTTACTTTACCGGAACTACATCCTGTGCGACAGCGGAA
This sequence comes from Tribonema minus, assembly GCA_017506865.1. Taxonomy (NCBI): domain Eukaryota; class Xanthophyceae; order Tribonematales; family Tribonemataceae; genus Tribonema; species Tribonema minus. The sequence continues at coordinate 532,250 of JAFCMP010000515.1, read as the reverse complement.
AGGTAAAATAACAGAACCTCAAGCAGTGGCATGTGATGCTGTCGAGGTTGCCGTTATGTGCGATACGACGGCAACAGCGGTGGCGAATCAAAGGCGGTGTGTAATAACTCATGTACATGCTTGCTGGGCACTGACATGGTCTACGCAGGCGACCACGTTTGCACTGGCTGACGTGGTACCCTTCGACTTCAACACTTTGTACATCAGTGTAACTGGTGACACTCCGTCCATGGCGCATCAGGCGGAGGACGCGCTGGTGCATCTGGACACCATCAGGAAGGACATCATGGACATTGGGGGGTGGACCATGTGCAAGGGGCAGCTGCTCATGGCCACAGGGCGGCCAGCTGACGCGGCTGACCTATTCCGGTGCGTCACCAGTGAAGTTCACACTTCAAACTCTTGTACCGCGTCAAGTTGTGTTGCTGACGGGCATGCAGGGCCAAAGCGGCACTGCAGCGCTACTGCATGTTGAGTGCCAGTTCAAGCAGCGTTGTGACAGGCAATGCTGGCACGTCACACGAGTGCATATATTTGCCACTTTACAAGTGTAGCATGGATGCACTTGAAGAGCGGACACATCATGTTTATGCCCGCATTGTGCTTGTGGTGTATCGGCGCAGCGATGATGAATCCTTGTGGACTAGAGTCACTGATTCCGGTTTTAGTAGGCCGGACTGATGAGACACCCCTTGGCTGTCTGAGCTGTGAAGGCGGATACAATGAATGTTGCCATTTTTCCTGCCTGCACTGTCATTGATTGAGCTCCAACTGTCATGTAGGCGCTGCCACTGTCATGACGATACGCTTTGATGGAGATTTCTGGTGCAGCTGTTATGAATCCTTGTGGACTAGAGTCACTGATTTCGGTTTTAGTTGGCCGGATTGATGAGACACCCCTTGGCTGTCTGAGCTGTGAAGGCGGATACGATGAAAGTCGCCCTTTTCCCTGCCTGTGCTCTGATGAATAGATCAACAATCGACAAGTAGGTGCTGCCATTGTCATGAAGGTACGCTTTGGTGAAGTTTTCTGGCGCAGCTGTGATGATTCCTTGTGGACTAGAGTCACTGATTCCGGTTTTAGTAGGCCGGACTGATGAGACACCCCTTGGCTGTCTGAGCTGTGTGAAGTACTTCCTGATCCTGCGTGCCACTATAAGCCCGTGCTAATACTCGGTCCCGGTCCTGCATGCCGCTATCTGCCACTGCTGATGATTGGGCGGGCAGCAACTGCGTGTTGATAAACATGCGCCCGATTTGCGTCGCCAAAACAAGGCGATGCGTCGCATTGTGGCGGCACCAACCCCTGCGCCTCTGACGCTCCGCCGGGGTCGACAATTGCAGTTGAAGTTGAGCTCGTACTGTGCCTGGAGGATTGCAGCGGCGACTTGGTGATGACGCTGCTATGTGTAATTGTCTATGCCGCGATGCGCGCAGGGAACTGCTGGAGCGCGGCAGCGAGAACTACGCCGTACACAGGTCAGTGACAGCGCTCAGCGCTACTAGTAGTGCTACGGTAGGTATATGTATCGCGACAGTGCTCAGCAATGCTGTAGCATGCAGCGTAGCGCGCGCTGCCAGGTCAACAAGCAGCACGCCGCGCCGCCTGTGCGGCTTTGCTAGTGCGTGCATGTCGACGGCGCGTTGTTGACGCGCTGCTCTGTGATTGCAGTCCATGTTTGATGTGAATGTAGCTTTGGGGCACTGCTTGAACACCACATGCCTTCTGTGTCGGCCAGGTCTGGCACCGTTGTCATCTGTGACAAACGCAACTTCACATTGGTGGACAGATTCTTTTATATCGTCGTTTACTAGTGAACCGCCTTCAATATGGAGTCTGGCAGCATTACTGGGCTCCACGTGGTGCTGCAACAGTGTTCTTTGAATCAGAGTGAACCATTGCATAATGCGTGCGCAACAGGCATGCACAGCCGAACATGCACGCTGTGTCATATGCTGAGCCCCCACATACTGTGCAACCCTCAGGGCGTGCTGTTGCAATGCACCTTTCCATGTTAACATCGCGATCCTCTGACACAGCATTGTGGCTTCCTTGCGCTGCTTTTCAGGGGACTGCAGTGCTCAGTACTGGCGCTGGACTGGGAGAGCACCGCAAAGGACATGATGCAAGCCAAGGTCAGCAGCTGCCGCGTGCTCTTCTCTCTCTGCAGACTGCCGCAGTTTGATGTACATACTTGCCCGCTCATTGCAGTCGTGGTACAAAGTACACTTCCGAAATAGTACCTTCAAGTGCTTTGTTTTAGCTGCCAGTGTATGTTGAGGATAGGTGCATATGAAAGGCTCATTATCAAGCCCAACGACCTGAGCTACTGGACACATTCAGGGGAGCCGGACCTCTTAAGATGTTTCAAGAAAGGTTGCTCGTTACCCTGTGAGTGCATCACGCGTCAACATCGTGGCAGGGTCCGCTGTACTGTGGTATGTATGTATGTATGACATTGGCAGCATCACTGTCTTGAAGTGCAGCTTGCTTGACGTGCGCTCGCCGCGCTGCACGCTATGTAATCTGACCCACAAGACCTGTGTACGACACACCGTAGCCTGATGTTGAACTCAGATGCCGCGCGCTTCATACTTCAAGTTGATGCATGCTGACTTTTGTTGCACGACTGTGCTGAGGCAGGCTCGCCGTGCTGTAGACTGAGCCCCGACCCCTGCTCCGCATCACATCTCAGCACCAGCTCTAACTTCATCCCTAACTTTGAATGTTGTTTCTGACTCGTTTCCATTGTTGTTTTGCTTGCGCCCGCAGCATATATTCAAGGTGCACTCAGATGCGGGCTCTGTACTTCAAGTTGACGCATGCTGACCCTACATGGCCGCATGACTGTGTCGATGCAGACTCGCTGCGCTGTAGACTGGGCCTCCAGCCCTGTTCCGTAGCACATCTCAGCACCAGCCCGAACTTCAACCACAACTTCAAAATCCTGTTTTGCGCGCCTGCAGGCGCTCGCGCTGCCCAGCAACATGCTGATGCTCACGCCGGAGCAGAAGTCCACGCTCATCGGCCTGTACCGCGAACTTCAAGAAAAGTACCCAAAGTCCGCCGCCGCCAGGCGCATACCCCTCGCATTCCTGGAAGGCGACGAGCTGATGGCTCCGCTCGAAGAATACGTGCAGGTACGTTCACATCTTTGGAGTTGGTGTTTGTAAAGTGTTTGCCTATGGAACCGAAGTGTCACGTGAAGGTACACTCTGAGCCAATTCACATTCTTGGAGTAAAAGTCAGTGATTCGTTTGCCCACAAAACTGAAGTGTCATGGGACCTTGGGATGCCTGTCATCCTTACATGGGCCGGGAGACAGACCCAGTACTTCGTTGGATTCTAACTTTCCATGTTACATACATGGTAAGTGACCGTGACCGTGGGTGTAGAGCCAGCGGCTGATCGTGTTTGCAGTGAAGTGCCCTCTGAATAGAGCTGGCAGCATGTGCAAGTCGCATTTTGTTGCGATGCCTTCACATGCCCTTTTTTGGCATGCAGGAGTCTCATTTCTTATCTCGCATACGAATGATATGATGATGGTGCTTAAAGGTAGTCATCGTTGTTGCATGAGTAAGGTGAACACAAAAGGATTGACATACCTACCAGGTTGTCTCATATACAATTGAATGGCCCATGAATCCAGGTTAATGATGAGGATGTGAAGATTATTGCCTGCTGCAAGCGTAATGTTCGTGTAGTCCTCAATGCGGATCTCCTTGGCAGCACTGCAGCGGGGTGTGCGCTAACATGAAGGCACTTGCGGCTAACCATCCTTTGTCACCTAGAGCTCTACGATCTTTTGATTCGTTTCCATGACTCGTGACTCGCGCCTCCTCGGCGCTGTGCCACACCCGAGTCACTGTTGATACCGATACTGCAGCCATACCTTGTACATCAATGACCATTTGCACTGGCAGCTCATGCCACAGTTGACCTGCCAACTCAAGTCAGCCTCAGCGACAAATGAGTCAGTCACCGCGTGCCACAAGAAGGGTGCTCGGAGCTGAAGTACTTTAATGTCGTTAGCTGAGGACTTGTCCACCCACATGGCAGCAGTGCTCAGATCAAAGCCAGGCTCAACGAGAACGCCAAAAAGGTTTGTATGGCGGATGCACACGCACAGCAGCGTCTTCGCAATACGACGCGAGTTGCCACATTTATCATTGCTCATCGCTCACCAACTTCCTGTTTGACTGGTGCTCGTGTGGTGCTGCTGCAGTCCAACCTCCGCAAGGGCGTGCCCAGCCTGGGCAACGACCTGTGCTCGCTCTTCACCATTGAAGTTGAGGGGCGGAGGAGAGTCGCCACGGACCCCAAGGACCTCATGGGGCATCCGCTGCTGGCGGCCGTGTGCCAGATGTGCGATCGCTTCGTCACAGCGCTCAGGTGTGCTTCTAGGATTAGGGTTAGGGTTAGGGGTAGGGGGTTACGCCATTTGCATCCTACATACCAAGGTTAGGGTTGGGGTTAGGGTTAGGCCACCTGCGACGTGCATCCTACCAAGGTTAGGGTCGGGTTTAGGGTTAGGCCTCTTGCGGCATGCTTGTGTGCTCGTGGAGTGCTGACAGTAGTTGGTGTGTCGATTATTGTCAAGATCAGGCTTATGGCGACTTTTGAATGACCGCTTGCAGCCGTGATAGTCTTTAGCAAACTGTGGTCTGTTGTGTGCGCACGTTAATCTGTAAATCACTGCGCGCCACCTGCTGGAAACAGACGGGGCCCATGCAATGCGTCGATGAAATGGTCAAGCACTATGGCCCCTTCGGTGTGGTATTAGGTTGTTCAGGTGTTGATACGTGTTGTGCTGTGTTGATACGCGTTCTGCTGTGCCACATGCGCTTGTAGTTCTTGCCAATGACAGCAGGTGTTGGGACCAACTCGGGGCTCTTTCCCTGCCAACACGCCATTATTCAGATTCTTCGCTAATTACATCACCGCAGTGCACTTACTCTCAATTGTGGAACGTTTGGGCCGCTGCTGCTCACTGCCACAGGGCGGAGCCATCGCGATTACCCGGCAGCGACAAGGTATGTGTCATCTTCACCTTAAATTTGTAACATTCCTGAAATGCTGTTTTCAAAAGTGTATTCGCAAATATTTCAGCAATTGAAGTTCACAGACATGCATTTTTGCACGCACATGCGTTCAGCTTCTGGCCTGCCAGGGCCTTGGCATATGTCTGCTCATCTCGTGAAGCACAGACTGAGCGACGTCAGTTTGAAGTTTCCATGCAGCGCTTGCGTGCATATGCAGCTGCACACATGGCACATTCCAGTCAGCTGCTGCCGGTGTTGTGGCAGCTGAGAGGCGCATGCACGAATGGCGCCTAGCCTCCTCAGCAACCTTAACACCGACAACTCATGTCAAAACGTCTCAATGTTATGTGGCCTTGCAGGTTGCTTTGATCATAAAGTAATTCTTCTGTTATCTGCATGGCTGCTGCGTTTGCAGGATGAGCCGCCAAGTACCCTCATGTGGACCATGTTCCTAAAGAGCTTCCTCCTGAAGAAGCAGGGGCTGCTGGATGAGGTGGGTGCGGCGCTGAGCACTGCTCTCAAACCCTAACTCAAACCCTACCTCTTCTCTACCTTGAACACGACGGTTACCATATTGCTCCCTCACTAGCTTATCGCCAGGTACCTCTCGGGCAATCTATCCGGACATGACGGCTTGACTCGCGCTCCCCACAGCGGACTGTGGCGGTACATGAGAAAGACTTGCACACGACCAGTGTCAGTGTACATGAAGGGTATTCCGCCAGTTCCCACAAGCACAGGTAATTTGTGCAAAGATACCCCAGCAGCTCTGCTGTGTCACTGGCGAGCCGCAGCATGTCATGGTGCCCTCTGCTGCTGTGTGACATCTCATGCTGCGCTGTCAAATGGTTCATCCACTATATCATATGCTGCTGCAGCCGGCAACGGCGGACCATGATGCTGTACATGTGCTGAACTACGCCCTCGCTGCCGCTGTCGTCCAACGGTTGATGCAGAGCGCATTGCAAGTGCATCATGCTTGGTGCAGAGATCGCCACTGAGTAATCTCACACTGTTTCATACTGAAGCGTGCCTCAACAATTATGCGCACAGTCCTCAAGTTTTCTGTTGACGTGCAATCTCTTTCGGTGCTTTGCCTGGGGTCTGAACTCATATCACGGTGTGTCCACAACTGTGCGCAGGTGTTTTTGTTTGACCAACAATCACTCTCTGTGCCTATTGCATGGCAGGCACTTCAAGTAGCGGAGGAGTGCATTGCGCTCTCCCCTGAGGTCATCGAGATGCACCAATGCAAGGTGAGAAGTGGCACTGTAACCACGCTTCTATAGAATACATGAAGTGTGGCATGCGGAGCGTTGCTGCAGCAGCACGCACTTCAAGGACGCAAATGCGAAAAACTCACAACGGTCTCGTAAACCTGGTACACGTCGTTGGCACCATGATTTTTGCACCAATGCCTGAGGTCATCGACGTGCACCAGTGCAACGTAAGAGGTGCTCTATTGCGGCGCGCGGAGCGCTGCTGCGGCAGCGGGCACCGTCAGGGACACACATGCAGACAGCTCACACTGGGGGCTCGTATGCATAGTACTCTGCTTAGATGGTGTCCACTGCCAACACCATGACTTTGGCTTCAGCAAGGCACTCAATATATCAGAAGTCATGCAGTAGGACAAGAATGTGTACGCCTTGTAAAGAGCCCTGGCACTGAGCGTGGCATGCAGTCGCTGCAGAATGTGTCCAATTGACGCATAGCCTTATCACTTGTGGTGCTGGGAACCTGGAGGGGATTGCCTCGACTTCAGTGTGTATCTTCACAGCTGGTTGAAGTTTCATTTTCATGCATTGTGAGCAAATGATGAACTGCCCGCATTCTGATCTTGAAATCACTGTACTTCAAAGAGGTGCTCTTGCTGGCGCCATGGCTTCTGCTTCAGCAAGGCACTCAGAAATCAAAAGTCGTGCAGTAGGACAATAACTTTGTAAGAAGCCAAGCCCTTGCACCGAACATGGCATGCGATCGTTACAGCATGCTGCTCTGTCGCCTTTGAGTGTGTCCAATTACCGCTCAGCCTTCACTTGTGATGCCGGGGAACTTTGCTCCTGGAAGTTCGCAGGGGAATGAATTGACTCCAGTGTATCTTCACAATTGAAGTTTCATTTCATGCATTCTGAGGAAATGTGGAACTGCCCACAGTCTGATCCTTGGAGCATTGTGCGTCTTCTGCCATTTGCACAGGCGCGTGTGCTCAAGAAGATGGGCGCATATGGCTTGGCTGCGGACGCAATGGATGCTGCACGACAGGTATATAGGCATCGGTGTAAAGATTGTATCGGTAGCGTAACGTGTGCAGCCATGAATGGGAAGGTACCTCTCATTGCGCATCAATGCACTGTACAATGATGGTTGTATTTTATGCACTACATGTGTGCCCCACCCGTCTCAGTTTTGCTTCACCTATTGTAGGACATATTGAGAAAGCTCAAGTTATGAGGCTGGTAGTGAAGGATGAGTCTGAAGGAGGCGACTGTGGGCAGGTGTGAATGTGAAGGTATGTATGTGTTAAAAGTGAGAAGGTAGGTAAAGTGTGTACCATACTCTCATCTTGAAGTATGCGCGCCAGAGGTAGCTTAGCATGGATCTTAAGTGTTCTGGGTTTTGAATCCTACAAATGGCTCAGTGGCAGACATGCTTTGCAGGTGTGGGTAGCATACTACTACTACCTTGTGTCGTCCTACACGGTATCACGATATTGCAGATTGAGGTATGGGAAAGCACGTGGGCTGCCTCAAGTGACCAATGCGCTTCCACACCAGACTTATGATGCATGCAACTTGATGCACTTCTTGGTATTTGGAGGAACTCAGTGGAGTGTGTTGCATACTTGTTGTCATTGGGTGGGTGTGGAGTGGGGGGGGGGGGGGGCTAGTGCCTGCCCTTTCTTTTGGCCGTTTGACTGCAACAGGCAATCGCGACATGCCATCATTGAGTTCATTCGACTGAAGCTTTGAGATGCATTTGCGCTGCGCTGCTCGCTGCTGCAGCTGGACTTGTCCGACCGCTACATCAACAACAAGACCACAAAGTACATGCTGCGGGCCGACAGGTGCGTGAAGCTTGCAGACTGTGCATGCTTGCGACAGCACTCATAGCATCATAGCATCGCTTTCAGTCTGCAGCGCATGTCGCGGACCGAGAGTCGTGTGGCGTGCATGCATGCAGCGATGACATCGCTCATCTGCCGCACATAGCATCTTCTCTACGTTTGTTGTGAGGTCAGCCTTCTACCAGACCATTGCGTCCCTCTACACATCCCTGATCGTGCCATAGATTGGACGGCTCACATGTGCTCATGATGAATCATGATTGCTCACTGTGCTCATTCTCATGTTGACGCTTTGCAAACGCTGCACGCACTGCACAACCTCCACCTGACACATCTTGCACAACTTCCGTGCCTGTGACTGCAGGGTGGCAGAGCTAGTTTGACAAAGCATGTGAAAGGGAATGAATGTCACTTGAAGTGCGCCGGAGTAGAATGTGTGGATGCTTTCGCACGCTCAGCGCGCACTGCACAACCGTCAGCTGCACATGCAGTGCAATATTTGTTCCTTGTGACAAGGGTGTCAGAGCTAAGTTGAAGTAGCATGGGTGTCATTTGAATCAGAGCAGGACTCGTCGACGCTTTCACAGGCTCAGCAAGCACTGCACAAAAAGTGTCAGCTGACATATGCAGCGCAATATTTTTTCCTGTGACTTTAGGGTGCCAGAGGCGGAGCGCACCATAGCCCTGTTCACGCGCCACGAGGGCGACCCCATGTACAATCTCTTTGAGATGCAGTGCAGCTGGTTTGAGCTGGAGTGGGCGGAGAGTCACATGCGGCAGGGCAAGGTACGAAAGCACCGTGCAAAACTTGCTTTCAGCTGCCACCTTACGCTGCGCTGTGAGCACACGCACTGCACGGGCATCAGAGCTGCGTATCTTGCATATCCTACAGGGTCCCGTCCCTTCATGCTGCAGTAAAAGAAGTACTTGGCGATGTCCCCTGGCGCCCAGGCGCGGCTGACTGCAGTTGAGAAGCGAGAAGCTTCTTCATTGCAGGTCTGCGTAACACGCAGCCCCTGCTGCCTGCAAGGCAGTTTCCGTGCATTGTCGTTTTCAACGTTATGAGTATCGCTTTGTGGGAATTATGCATACCATCAAGATTTGGCTAACTGGTTCGACGCTCTTTGCACTGGCATTGCAGCTGGGGCTGTGTTTGAAAAAAGCGTTTGCAGTGGAGCACCACTTCCAGGACTTCGTGGAGGACCAGGTGGACTTCCACACGTACTGCATGCGCAAGATGACGCTCCGCGCGTACGTGGCCATGCTCAAGATGGAGGTGAGCGCAGCGCAAAGTTGAAGTTTACAGTTGAGGTGCATACTTGAGGTCCCCTTTAATGATTTGCAGCCAAGCACAGCTGATCAGCATCACCATCAGTAGTTAATGCTTCCAACTCATGTGAGCTGCACATGCGCGGAACAGCCTGACTCAGTGCAGCGCGAGGTTTTCTACTCGGAGTTTTGAGTGACGCGAGATGTGAGATGCTGGCCTGCCGGGCATGCATTATCCTCTGTGTGATGACTGACAATGCAGCTAGGTAAGGCGTCTGCGCAATCAAGCACACGCTGCTTCCGCTGCTGCACAGCACTTGGTACAGATGATCCGCCAGTCCTGTGCCTCCAGATCAACATGTCAAGGTTTACATTGTAGGCGTGGGACCCTTCAGGGCGCGAGCCTTCTGAAGTATTTCGGCGCGCGCGCGATTCTCCACACTACCGATGCACTGCGTGATGCCACGCTTGCTGATTTTTGCGGTGGGTATGCGCACGTGCGTATCGCTGCAACCGTTCACCAATCAGCGCGCTGGGGTCCAGTTGCCGCCCCCAGCAGGAACACTAGGGAAGCCTCGAGCTTATTCTGGCGCTGGCTCTCCAGCTCGTGGGGTGTTGCTGCACTGGCGACGCAGAGCGCGTGCAGCGCATTGCTGCTTGCCACGAATCGTACTGCAGTCTCAAGCCCGCGGCCACGCTTCACGGCCTGCAGGGCGCTCTCATCATGGTCCCCACTTTTCGCTCCTCAGGAAGTGAAGTTGTGCGTAACGGCTTTGAAATTGCTGCGAAGTAAATTTTGCATCGTGGTGCTGGATGTGCTTGACGCAGAAATAACATTGTCGCACAGCAAGGCAGAAGTCATGCTCGCAGCATGTACTATTAGTTAAATTGCTCACAGAGTCAATGCAAAGCAGCATTTGACGCACGTTCAACAATTTTTTTTGCTGAGGTGGGAGCCATGGTCTCTGACCCGCTTTGAGTGCAGCTTACCCCTTGCTAGCCTCCTCTACACTATGGCTATGGGTCCCTCGCCCCCTACCTCCGGAGGAGTAAGGGAGGGCCTTCCTTGTATAGTGGAAGTATGTCTATATAACAGCACAACTGCGCTAGGCCAATGTGATTCTCACAAGCATGCGCTCTCGTGTTGTGCAGGACACCATCTATGGCCACCACTTCTTCCGAAGAGCAGCTGCGCTCGTCATCAAGGCCTACCTCACCATATTCGAGCAGCCGCAGGTGAGAGCAGGGCGGCCATTGTGTATTCAATCAGTGTAGCACTGTATCTCATGTTGACCGCACCTGAGAGTGCATGCATATGTCATTGCAGGAGCTGCAGGACTGCTCAGCTACCCACCTCCGATGTGGGAGATATGTTTTGACCGGTTGTGACCGTGTTGTAGCAGCCGCATGAACGCTGCCAAAGCTTTATGCAGTGAGCACTGGCGACGCGCAAGGCGCACTAACGCCTGCCCTGTAAATTTCACAACTCATGTCGTCTGACGCGCTGCGTCTTTTGACGGCCTGTCGAGTGCCACCAGTACCCTCCCACGAAAAGGGGCCACCAACTTCAACTTCAACTGGATAAGTTGTGCTGATGCTCGCTGGTATGCGCTGCCGTGCATAACTTTAGTCACTAACTTCAACTTCAACTTGGGGCAAGTGTGGCATGCAACAACCGCCTTGGCTTCTGTCAATGTGCTGATGCTCGATGGTTGTGCGCTGCTGTGCGTGGTGCCGCAGGCCGCAGCGTCCAGCGCAGAGCCGGATTACTCGGGCATGTCCGCGGCCGACAAGAAGAAGGCCAAGGCAAAGGTATGTACCCGCCATTCATCACTTCAATGTGTTCACGGTCTATGTCTGACAGCAGTGGCGACGCCCGTCCTGCATGCATATTAGTGTATATATACCAATTGACAGCACGTCCTCCAGTGCATCACCCACTTTTCTGAGCGCTGTGTTGCTAAAGTACAGGTGGCGCCTGCAGAGAAAGCACTGCTCGCCCGGCGTGCACTCTCACTGTTGAAGTACGAGCTGCGCCTGCACTTGAACTTGACCTTGAACAATCTGGGTAAGGTACACAGCCTTGCATGGCAAGGAGCAGTCTGTGTCTCTGTTGATGGTCAGCGTTGCAATCCTCCTCTGTGATGGGAGGTGTTCTGTGCATTGTGTCCCATGTGCGCATGCGGGAGCGACACTCCTCGCAAGAACTGTTGATCACTGAGTTTGAACCTTTATCCTGCCATGCGTGCACATCCAGGCACGTAAAGAGGCAAAGCGCATTGCGGCGGAGGCGGAAGCAGCGGAAAAGGCAAAGGCAGACGAGGACGCCAGGGTCAGGAAGGAGTTGGAGGAAGCAGCGGCGGCGCGGGCACGCGACGCAAACGGCGAAAAAAATGACGACGACGAGGAGACTGGCAAGCCTAAAAAGCGTGGACGGCATGGGCAGGTACGGGAGTGTCACACGTGCATACTTCAAACGTTGAGCCATGCTTTTGCAAAGCCTGTGCCAAGGCCATCACTATTGAAGTTACTGTACCTCGCATGACGGGTTGCAAGCTGTCCTGGCGCAGTGCTAACGACGCGATGGGATGAAATTGGTGAAATGCGTCAACTGCATGGCCATGTGTCAGAAGCAAAGTCATTGGAATCTCTGAAATGCGTCAACTGCATGGCCATGTGTCAGAAGCAAAGTCATTGGAATCTCTGCCGCGAAGCATCAGTGTACGAAGCGACGCATCTTCACAACCAAGACCAGGGTAGCAATGAGCTTCAGTGCTGGTTCATTGCTGGTCAGCGTGCCTGAACAATCAGAACACGTATTGACGATTATTTGTGGTCACTACGGAAGCCAGAGCAGTGTTTTGGCCTTTGTGCGTGCGATTCCATTGGATCAGTTGTTCTGCTGACGGCGGTTCAGATGCCATGCGCGCCCTTTGCGCAACGACGGATGGGCAGAATCAGTTTATTCTCCGCAGTGCAGACCATTACCGGCCTGTGTACTCGACTAGCTGGCGGGAACAGGCTGTGACGCCGCGGCTGCTTCTTCTGGGTGCTTGACACATCCCGCAAAAAAAGCCAGGTAGGTGCCCTGTTGGCCAGGCTGATGTGGCACCTTCAATGAGCGACAGTTGCTGACCTCTGCATCTTTCCTGGTGCGCTGCAGGAAATACCGCCTGACGATGATCCGAACGGCCAAAAACTGGCGGAGAAGGAACCGCTGCCCGAGGCAGCGCGCATCGCCGGCATTCTCAGCCGACAGGCAAGACATTGATTGGTAGCAGTTGAAGTGCCGGTAAAGTGGTTTGATGTATTGCTCTGTGATGAAGTTGCTGAATATACACTACTAGCAACCACGATGGACTGAGAGGTACACTGCTGTCACAGATTAGTGAACCTTTGCGCTGTGCCCTGTGACATTGTAAGGTTTGGCGGGGGCAGCATGTCTGTCATAGCTCCAGTTGACGATAGTGCAGTTACACTTTGAGGAGGTGCTCACCATGCGCAGTAATCGCACACTGCAGTGGCGTCCCTGTTGCGGCTGATGTGTTCACTGCAATATCAGGAGGTGCTGCGCATTTGCATGCGTACAACGGAAAGATGGCGCTTCGATGCACCTTTTCTTGGTAACCACCGCCATCGCTCTATTCCCATTGCTACATGCGGTTCACATTGGTTCGCACGCCCTCGAAAGTATCAATCACAGGTCATAAGGTCACTATTTGCTCCATCCCCCTGGCAGCGCGCACATGACATCGCTTGTTGTTCGTGCACCGCTCACGAGCCATACCTACCTACTGCCAACATGTCGCCTGCGCGCGCAGGCGGCGGGCCATGTTGAGACGTGGGCGCTGGTGTTTGATGTGGCCATACGCCGCGGCAAGTGGCTGCTTGCACTCCGGGCAGTGTGCAAGGGCAGGGCCATCGCGCCCTCGGACCCCGGCATGCTGCGCAGGACAGTGGAGGTCAGTGCTCAAATGATGCCTGTAAGATGCAGCGTCGGTTGAAATTTTGGTTTTAAACATAACCTTAGCCTACAAGGTGTGCTTCAGGCCGATATGTTGCTGTCGCTGCTACGAGGTGTGTTTGCCTTCTCTGACTGCTGGCAGGTCGAACAACTGCAGCTCATCATTGCACTGGTGAGCAGTCTCTGCCTGTGTTCGTTCTTCAAAAGTACTGCATTGTTGTAAAATTTCATTGCGGCAGCACAGAGACATGTGACATCGCCATGTGGCCCATCACAAAGCGGCGATGCAGTACATCAACACCGTATCTGTGCTGCAGGTAGATAGCACCCGTGGCACTACAGTAGATGCTTGCAATGGGTTTGCCCATGCGGGACATGCTGTTGTTGCGCCTCGTTACACCAGCGCCAACGAATCAGCACGCGAAACCACACCAGCCGCTGACCATGCACTGCCCTTATACCCCCCCCCCCCCCCCCTTGTTCCCACCGCGCGCGCAGCTCTATCACAAGCTGGACGCATTGGCGGAGCCGCTGCCGGAGCGCGCAGCCGCCGTCCTCGCGGACGAGCGCGCGGACCTGCTAGACGGCATGTCCCTTGCAGACTACGCTGCTGCCATACAGGCGCGCGCGGCCATGGCTGCTACGTTGCAGGGGCGCCTAGAGGCCACGCGCACGGCGGCGCTGCTGTCGCCGGAGGACAAGGGGGCAGCGGCGGCGGCGCTGGTGGCGGGGGGGCTGGAGTGCGGCGGCGTGTCGGCGGCGGCGTGCCGCGAGGCGCTCGCTGTGCTGCGCGGGGAGTTCGAGGCGCAGGCGCAGGCGGACGCTTTCCAGGTGACTTGGATGGGGCGGAGAGGGGGCGGGCTGGGGGGGTGCGTGTGTGACTGCGAATCTTAATGGGGCGGAGGGGGGGGGAGGCTGGGGATGTGTGTGTGTGACTGCAAATGTACATCGTGGTTTGCGTGATGCGTGTACACATGCAGATGTCGTGCGCAATATGTAGGCAAAAATGGCATGCGGCCGTTTCATGCATACGTGTGTTGAAATAGTCCTCTGCAGCAGTGCTCATTGTTGAGTTTCAGCAACCGAGCTCTCTCGCATGACGAATGTTTGCCCCATTGTATCATCCTCGTGTCCCTTGGATTACTGGACTCGTGAGGTGCAGCTCTGTTCACTGTTGCACACTGCAACGGAACATTGGGCGAGGCGCTTGCTGATGCTACGAAGACCAAGTTAAGTGGCTAGTTGCCGAAGCACGTATTTTAACGCATACCATCCATGTACCGCCGTCAAATTGACATTTGCCCCTCGTGTGTTGGCAGGTTTTGTGTGCGACCAAGTTTCCGCAAGCCACGGCGTTCGGCACGCAGAATGGCACATCCTGCAACTGACGCAGCAGAGGCGTCGATCGCTGCGACCCATCACAACATCACAATCTGGGGCTTGCAGTGCCTGGCAGCCGGACACCTGGGTGTTTGGAGTGCATACAAGGGACTCAGCAAGCAAGCGTGCAACTGCAGCACCACCCGTACCCTGCACAACCATGCAGAGAATGATGCAGCTGCCAGCGCTAAGAGGTTAAGGGGTGGGGGGGGGGGGCAGGTCATCATTATGGCAAACACACAACTGTCGGGGATGCCAGTGAAACATGCGCAAGGGCCGCCATTGGGAACACACACTGTCGTGCTGACAGCAGCAGCTGCTGTAAGAATACACAGTCTGGCACCGCCAGCTTATCATTGAACGTGTTGGCTGCTGGTTGCCTGGTTCTCACATTGCTGACGTTGGGTATGCACTTGTAAGACTTGCTATTCATGGCAAGTACAGTCAGCTGTGCATATGCAGTGCGAGTGCTGGATACGTGTATGTGCAGCAAGTCAGCTCCTGAAACGGGTAGACCCTCTTCATCTCACGGGGGAGTAGACGTTACATCAGGTGTGCACATTCACATGATGCATTTCCACTTTTTCCCCTCGCTCCACATACACGGCGAGTCGCCGCGAGAACAGAGAAGTGGAACCCTCACATCGATCATGCGCTGTGGCGACGGAGTATGCCAGCAGGATGTCAGTGCCCGGAGGAGCGCGCCCTAAAGCTCCCAAGGGCATCGCTATGGCGCGCTTGCGCTCGGCTCTGTCGGCAGCGCTCCACATGGCGTACTCTGGCCGCGTCATGACACACATGGCAGAATCCAGGGGGGGGGGGCACATGGAGGAGGACGTAGGGGAGGATCCCGAGATGCCATGTGGTGGCGGCGGCGTTTGAGTGGTTGTCGTTACGACACTTTCAGACTGTCATACGACATGTAGATTCCGTACAGCTAGATGCCAATCATCTGGGCTTTTTCGCGCCCTGAGCGAGAATTAATAAAGTACGAGTGCCACCACAGCTGCGCGTCACGTGTTACGCCCCAATGACAGCCGCCAGATCCTGCCACCAGCAGCCTCTGGCGCTCGACCACGACAGCGCTGCTCCGTTTCACTGCGCCGACGTCGCTGGCTCTCGCTCGCTGCCCCGCACCGCGCCGGCATCGCCCAGCTCCACTCCATCGGTGGCATTGTCTTTGTCGTGCATGCCGCTGCCCAACGCTCAGCGCTGGCAGTGCTCAGTCAGAGAGCCGCGTGAATTCGTGCCAGTGGTGTCACGAGGCCGCCAGTGCGCTTGCCGCTCCCCCGCGCCGTGCGCGTGGGTCGCCACGGCCTTCGTCGCGCGCCATCAGCGGCGCTGTCCCGGTTGCGCTTGCGCCACTTCAGACGCGACCTCAGTTGCTGAACCACATGGACATGACACTGTGACCATGCACTGTGCTGCATCTGGAGGGTAAGAGCCATTTTGAGGTCAGCGCTCAGGTGCAGCGCATGCCCTCACCCCCCTTCCCCCCTCGCCGCACCAAAGTCTAGCGTACTTGAAGCACACTGATGATGTGCTGACACGCGTTGAAGCCTGAGGCACGAGTGTGTTGTGTCACAAATGCCAGCTGTTGTGCGACGACATTGTTGCCGCAGCTGGCACAAGACCTGACCAGTCAACCTTTTGCTATGAAAATGTAATGTGAGCGCGCTAGTCCATGCTAGCTAGAGGCAAGCACCTTGTAAAGGCCGCCTTAGGTTTTCAAGCTTCAACTATTACAAGCGCGCTATGCGTGAGACTTCGCCAGACGTAGCAGCCCCGCCCATTGCCGTGGTGTAACCGTGTCAGAATGCACCAGGCAGAAAGCACATTGAGGCATGCAATGCCGAGCTGATACAGATCTCACCCCGACTTCAAGGTCGACCTGCCATTGAACGGCGACAGTTCATCGGGCTCTCATTCTCGCGCTGCGCAAACTTACTTCTCTGGACTGCGACTGGACAGCGCACCAATCCTGAGTCGCGCCTTTACTAAATAAGATGCAACATATTCCACGTCGGATGCATATTCCACGTCGGATGCATCGATGTTAGATGCTTCTGATCCAGGATCAACGCTGCTCTCTCAGCGCCCTGCAGTGCGTTAAGATAAAGAAGAGTAGTCACTACCGTTCGACATCTGCGCCATCAGATGGGCCGCTGACATGCCATCTTGCCACCCCGTCTCTGCTATGTAAACACAAAAAGGTTTTTTTTTTTCGTTGACTAAACTTTTCGCGAACTGCAAGAAGAATAAACGCGAACAAACACAAAACAAGTTGCCATCGGTAGCTATAGGTTTGCGGGTTGCTGTGCACCACCAGTGTACCAGTCAACAAGGAAATGGCTTGGAGAAGCGTGGCTGTGCTCTGTGCCGCCATCTCTGAGGCCGGCGGCTTCATACCAGCAGCTTGGGTGGGGGCGCGGTATGGGCTGGCAACATCCACGAAGGCGCAGAGATCCGAAGTGCGCCTCCACGCTGTACCATTGAACAAGGTGAGCCAAGCATTCGCTGTTCTGGTGTTCTCGTTTCGATACATACAAAGGCCAGACGGGGTGTGTTTACTGATACATTGCTGCCGCATGTGCAACGATTCGCCGTGATGGACGGCCTCCTTGTTGCACGCCCTGAAACTTTGTGATAAGTATAAGTACTGTATAACCCGTGCTTCCGTGGGATCGCAGGGTACCCATGACGCCGTCACCTTCGGAATTGAAGCTCTAGAAAGCTTGGGTTATCTGGTTCGGGCGGGTTTCTACACGCTGGGCAAAAACGATGAACAGCGCATAGAGAGGATGGCGATTGCGGTGGACAGCATCCACAGCACCACTCTCGCGCTGAATCAGGCGCTGGACGGAGATGGGCTCATAGAGCGTGGCTGCTTCGCCGCGTTCAACTGCACGGTCAGCTGGGCAGTGGCGGATGACCAGAACCCGTCACTGCTGGTGTACGGTGAACGGGGCGTCGGCAAGACAAGCATCGTCGAGGCAACCCTGCATGTAAGACTTCAGACTTTGTGTCATGTGCATGGAAGCTGCCAATTTGCTAGCATTGGCAACTTTCATCATGCCCGTTGTTGACACACCGTTTCGAGGTGAGGTGCATCAGTGCATCTGGATGGCAAGTTGAATCCGCATCGGGGAATATACTGGCTGACAACATGTGCTACTGAGGACGTGAAGGTGCGCACATGCAGGTGCTTCAACCAGGCCTTACTGTAGGACGTGATCGCAAACCAATGCAGGCTATGCGGTACCCAATAGCAATGCTTGGCTCTTCGAGCAGTGTACATTGTTGAAATGAAGTCGCATGAAAACCAATCAGGCCTTCCGGACTTGATCACGAACCATTGTGAGCATTTTGGTATCCAGACTCGAGCCATAAGTTCTAGAACAGAGTACGTCACGGATCTTACGTGCATTGGGCACTGTTCTCATCCTTTTTGTCTTTGCTTGCTTTCACAGGGTACTGCTGGCGTGCTGGGCATGTTGTACCACCGTGGCAATGGCACGGACTTCGAGCAGCGCCTGGAACGCCTAGTGCTGAAATGTGGTGGACTCTCCCATAATGCAGCGACAGGGCGCATCGCGCACCGCCTGCGAGCCATCATGGCTTTCTACCAGAGAGTGCACAACCGCCGACCCATCGTCGTTGTCGACATCGACTACAACATGAAGCCGGCGACACTCAGCGAGCTGCTGATGGCGGCCAAGCAGCTGGGCTTCCAGGAGAAGCTGGCCACATTCATTTTCGTTGTCTCAGCATACAGGAACGCTCTGGGCCTGCCCATCGGCTTCAGGGAGTCCCGAGTGGAGGGGTACCGAGCACCCGACTTCAATACCACAGAGGCGCACAAGTACCTCGCCAAGCCCCTGCGCCCCTCTCCGGAGCTGGCAGAGTTTGTGGTGCAGCAGATCGGAACGCTTGCCATGGACCTGGTGGAGGTGTGCAGCAGGTGTCGCGGCGTGGAGTCAGAGACGGAGTGCCGTGAGCGGGTGGCATCATACAGGACGGAGTGCATTGACGATGCATGGTATGCGTTGGACGGCTTTTTAGCCATTGCCAAGGACAATGCAACCTTCAGCAAGGACGCAAGTCTGGCATTCTTACGGCAGCTGCTTCTAGCTAGTGACGACGACGCAGCGCTCGCAGGCACTTGTGTGCAAACGGACCTTGATGCAGCGGATGCGTTTGGATTTAAAAAGCCTAACCTTCTGCTCTTAGCACTTGCTCAGTACCATGCATTTGCTGTTGATCCGTGATCACATAATCAGCAAGCCGTCGCATTTCATGCGTATTGTGATTCAAGAGTACCTGCAAGCTGAGGCCATCAGTGCGGCTGGCACCCCAGACCAGTAGGCGTTTGGCACGAAGTTCGCCAGGCAGCGAAAACCCACATCCTGCCCCATTAGTTCGCCCACACTTGTGCAGTACACTTCTGTTCGATCTGGGGTGTTGCCGTGTCTGTTTTCATTGTTGATGTTGGTTGTGGCGTGGGCAAGATGATAGTTCGCGTGAGGCACTTGTGAATTGCATTCGCGGATTGACATGGCATGGTGCCATTTTATGTGCGGGTCATGCACGCACCTGCTCAGAAGGCTGGCGTTACAGCAGTATGCTCGTCATCAAAATGTTGCTCAAGTGTTTGCAAATCATAAGGCCAACATGCATTGCCACTGACTGTGTCTGTGGCCCCAAGGTCATCCACTAGCATGCGTGCCCTGGCTGGCTGGCTGACACCACTGCAACAGGCAGTGCCTTAGGTGCCCCAGGATGCTTTGGCCGACTAGACATGGATTAATCTCTGTTCGGAAAAATGGTTGGCCCAAGTGCGTCTCGGTTTCGCACTGTCAGGTCCTGAGCCAGTTTTTGGCAGCTTCAACCTCAAAGTTGTCTGTCACTGTGACAGAACGGGCGCCAGCCAGCATCACAACCGTCGGCTCATCTCACTGAGCAAGTTCGTTGCTGTAACAATTGTCGTTCGTTACTATAACTGTAACCGTAAGTAACAGTATAACGAAATCGACCGGTGACTGTTCAACACCCCAGTGACCGTAACAGTAACAGCAATAGTTACCACAACAAACCAGATGAGAAAGACTAAGTAAAAAAAGGGATCGCGCAACGGAGAGCGCACTCAGATGTGCGGACAGACATCGGCAATGTATTTGTGCTGGAAGGAACGCGAGGGGGCTGAAACACTGCACAAAGAAGTGGCGCGCTCTGTGACCGCACCCAAGGAACTCTCAATATGTATGGTACAGGCTGTGAAGCTTTACCTAAAGCAGCAGGCCTCCAGAACACACACAAAAGCGCGCCGCGCCTCGCTCTGCACAGACAGGCGCAAAACCAGACCCGAAACGACACACCAAAATGGCTGCTGCCGCCGCAACCGGAGACTGCCGCAGCCGCCGCCGCCGCCGCCGCCGCCGCCGCCGCCGCCGCCGCCGCCGCCGCCGCGGCTACTCCTGCTCAAAGACACTGCCCCAGCGCTGCTTGCCGAAAATCGCCGAGCGCACGACGTTGGACATGTTGTTGATGAGGTTGGCGGTGCCGCCTGCGGCGCGCGCGTGGCGCTCGGGGTTCATGATGTGGTCGAGGTTCGCGCCGCCGTCCTGCAGCGCGCACGCCTGGTACATGCCTGCGAGCTGCGCGGCGAGCTCGTCGCGCGCGTCCTCGTCGATCGGCGCCGCCGCGTCCGCCACGAGGCGCACGAGGCTCTCCATCGTCTGCGGCGCGGCGCGGCGCGCGCGGGGGGGGGGGGGTGAGCGAGGCGGCGTCAGGCGTGCACTGATTTGAAGATTGCACATACATGCGGGAGCGCTGCGTTGCAGACTGAGCGCATTTGTGAAGGGCGTCGTCGCATGTGCCACCGAGCGTACAGGGCGCTCCAGGATATGCGCGGCGCGCGAGAGCGCGGTGGCGTCTGGCACGCCATGAGTGGGCACGCGTGCGGAGCCCCTGTGACGTCAGCTGCGTCGAGCGTGGGCTGCACGCTAAGCGCAGTGTACGGGCAGCGTCCTCGTGAGTACGCGTCGCCGCACGCGCTGTGAGGCTCGCAAGATGGTCTGCACTGCGGCGGCGGTCTCAGGCTGTGAATTTGTGATACTTCGAAGTAGGTGAAACCTTGTTCATGAAAACGTGCCCTGTCATACACTCCCAAGCATCCTTGCGTGGTGAGACAACAACTTGCTGTGCATGTGCCATTCCAGATACCTCAGCAGTGACGATGCCATCAACTCATAAGCGCTGTGCAACATACTTCGAAGTCGGCATCGTTGACACTCTGAGGTTGTCGTGCGCGCACTTGCCGACAACCACTGAGCATACGGTGTGAGGTATTGCGTGCTCTCCATTGCACGCTGCACGCAGCTGCGGACGCGCTCGTACGATCAGTTGCGCTTCATTGCATGCATTGACACAACAAGTTAGCAGTAAGCTGCAATGCACGCCTTGTGCACTTAGCACGCCCGGAGCTTCGCCGTGCGGTGCGCGCAGTGCTCCCACTGGATGAGTGGTCAGGGCAAGGCACACATGCATACATACGCACAGCCACTGATAGAGGCTGATACTGGAACAGTGGCAACAACAAGCAAATGAGTACTAGGTAGCTCTGGCGTGCGAGCTCACCTTGAGCTGTGACTTGCGCAGCACCACCTCGTTGTCGTACAGCTTGCGCAGGGTGTTCTGCTCCTCCGCTTTGTTCTGCACTCCACCGGAGAACAACAAGAGAATGCGCGTTCAGATGCTGAGCCAGCATCTTTCGCCGTGACGCTTGCAACAGCTCATGGCCATATGTGAGCATTAGAACATGGCATCGTGCGTGCCATTACGCCTATTGTTGTAAGCTCATTGAGGGCATGGACAATCATACATGAGGACCAGATCTTCAACCAGTAACCTGTCCCTCAACCAGGAACCTGCTATACAGCATCGCAGTTGATCGTTGCTGAAGTTGATGGGTATGTGCGGGGCCATGCACAGAGACGCACATGTGATGGCTCCAGTGGGCTACTTGTAAGGCCACTGCCTCTTCTCATTCTTCAATGTGATGAGAATATCGAAATGCGTGTCATGAAGAAGCAAGTCAACTCGCATGTTGCCTGCTTCGAAAGCGCAGAGACGCACATTATTTCTCGTAGCCGAAAAAGCAACTGCGATGCAAACACAGAGCGTAATGCTGCCGCAGCGCGTGCGGCACTGACTACTGCGGTGCAAAACATCTTTGGCCTGACACACCAAAATGTCATCACCAGGACACGGCCGCTGGAGCAGCGCTGCAAGCCGCACTCTCCACCGCGTGCAAGGCGACATTGCGTCAATGCAATCACAACGTGCTAGCAACACTCACCCGGGTGATGTCGTGGAGGCGGCGGATCTCCTCGGCGGCGCGCAGGTTCTCGTTGACGAGGGTCTTGTTGGACACGGTGAGGCGCTTTACGCTCTGGTGGAGGGCCGCGTAGTTGATGCCGCTGACGTCCGTGTTGCGCTGCTTTTCCTGTGGGCGGGTGCAAAGGCAGCGTTGAGGGCAGTCGATGGCGGGTGAGTTTGAGGTCCCCTCATGCAGTGTAATCAGTTCAATGTTGCTTTTTTCCTGCCAGCGGGTGCAAAGGCAACATAGAGAGCAATCGTTGATGCACGAGTTCACATTATTCCCCTCATGCAGCATGTACTGCTCAATGCCAAAGTCTGTTCGATACGAGGCAGTTGAGTATACGGGTGGCGCAAGTGGGGGGGGGGGGGGGGTCATGGCGGTTTTATGCGGACCCCTATGTTGAGTCGAGGAAGCCAGGTGTCATGCCTGGTTTGTCTGGTGAGATCACTGCATGCGCAGCAGGACAAATGCAACTTCAGATGTTTCACCAAATTCATGCACCCAAACCACTGCGACAACATGTAACATTGAACCCATTTACAGCTCACTCTTGCACAGCAGTGTCAACCACATGCGACGAGCACTGACCCGCTTGACTGTGTCACCTAGACTTTCACCTAGACTACCGCGACAATATCTGACATTGAACGTTATGGATTCACAGCGCAATTTTGTGTGGCAGTGTCAACCACATGCGACGAGCACTGACCCGCTTGAGCTCAAAGTTCTCCTCCTTGAGCTGCTCATTCTGCTCGCGCAGCTTCTTCACCTCCAGGCGGAGCGCTGCCATGATCTGCTGGCTCTGATCCAGCATGTCCATGCTGCTGGCGGCGTGCGCGTTGTCCTCCTGTTGACCAATACAAGCGAGAAAGCGTTGACCAGTGAACGGCCTGAATATGTTGTGCTGCACTTAACCAAATGTCGCGTTCTCACTGGCGCAGCAACAACGCCTGTAAGGTCGCATACGCAAGAGTTGCTGCAGAGGTGCTTGTTGTAAAAGCAGCAAACCCAGCATCCATGAAAAGAACGCAGTAATATACCACACTCGGAACCCAGTCTTCGCAAACATCAGCAACAGAGCAAGTTCAATGTCCTCCGTCACGACTGTGACTACACAAGTAGACGTTCTGGCGCATTGTTCAACACAGAATGAATGCGGGAAGCACCATTGATGCCGCTACAGAGTGCGCCCTTTCGGTGGTATCGATCGATTGCATCATAGGGGAGTTCAAGACGACATGAAATGCCTGGGCGCTTGCAAGCATTGACCGCCAACACTTCGCCGTGCCCCTGCCTTGCAGCATGCCCTCAGTAGCGAGCATCAGCGGCCGTGCGCGGCACTGTTTGCAGTGCAAGGCAGCAAAGGAGCACAATCGAGGCTAATACCAGTCGAAGAAGGCCGGAAGAAACCAGACCACCGCTTCCACACCTTGTGCGCCACTCGTGAAGCAATCCTGTCAGAACTGTCCCAAGAGGCTACGTTATGCCTGGAGCCAGCAGAAATTTGAGGGTCCCACCACCGCTTATCATGCTGTTGTCAACTGGTTGTTAGATACATGGGCGCACCTTGAAGAACTTGACCGCTGCAGCCGCAGTCTTGGGGGACCAGGTCGCCTGTGGTAGAGGGCACAAACAAGGGCAGCAGGTGGGTTGAATTGTCAGTACAGGGCCTTGAACACAACGCAGGCGCACGAACCTTTTGCGCATACATATACATGCAGACCATGCACATAAACATATACGTGGGTATACAGGCAGGAGCACGGTGCATCTGCGAATGCCGGTTGTACGTCCACTGCGACTCTACGCTACAGCAAAACCTGACTGACTGGAGCAAGGTGATTTGAGAAGCTAAATCGCCTGAGACAAAGCACACACCTCTACGTACATGCACGCAACGGTGCTTGTCACGAAGGTTTGAAAGCGAGAGGAAGTCATGGGTCGTTGGAGTGGGCGTCGCTGAATGTACGTGCAGGCGGATGTGGGCAAGCTCGTTGCTTATGCTGATACGCGCGGGCATGCCTGAACCCATTATCTGGCGTGTTGCTGCGCCATTCGACGTCGTGTTCGCATCGACTTGATGCCAGCTCTTGCTGCTTGTGACATTAAAGTGTGCGCGTCTGCTTTGACGCACAGCTTTGACGCACAGCAGCCGCGTCCTTTACATACAGTGCAGGAGGATCATCTGAACACGGTGGCGGATGGTGTAGATGCAAACCCATTAATGGTAAACCACTGACTCACACCAGCAGTTGCGCACATGATGCCAAATCGAACACCTGCTCATGCACGTGGCATCAGCTGCCAATGCAGGTCTCGCACTTGCTGTTGAAGTACACATATAGCTCGTTGAAGTGTGCACTCCAGCAGCGGGCAAGCGCCCTGACCAGCACACTGGTCATCTACTGCACCATCAACGCTGGCTCCTCTCGATGACGCTCAGCAAGACAACAAACATGGTACACACAACATTGTGCTGTACCTCTGTTCCGTCCATCTCAGACGACTGCAGCTGCAACGCGCGCGGCGTGCCATTGAGCCCCTGGTCTGGCGGCTTCTGCGTTTTGGTGTGCTCCAGCTTGGCCGCCAGTTCCTTTGTCTGCTCTTCGACCTGGTGGGGATAGGGTGAGGGTTAGGGTTAGGGTTAGGTAGGGTTAAAGTCGGGCTGAGAGTGCGGTCGACAGGGGCACAGACGCAAAAAAAAATTGTGTGATATCCATCCGAGAAAGAGGTAAATTGTCAATGGCGTGCGCACTGCATGAGATTAGTTGAAGCAGCTTTGCTCACTGAACAGAAGACGAAGGTAAGCCTGCGGTGTGTAGGCGCAGGCAAATCGTTGACGTGCAGCTTGCCTGCAGCTGCAATACACTTGCGCACACGCACATATAATACACATGACGCCATGTGGCAGTAAGTTGGCTGTCTTTGCTATTGCAAGCACCAGCCAGCCAACTCGGTTGATACAGGCAGCCTTTGACCTCTCCACCCGAGCTTCTACTTGGCAAGACTGACAGCATGCACAGCAGCGCAAGCCGTCGCTTGTGTCCGGGCGTGTGCTGGGATCCTTATTGAAACTGCTTCAACGTACCTTGTCTGCTCCTGAAACCAGCGAAGGCCACTGTGGGGGCTTCCTCGGTAATTTCTGGTGATTTCATTCTTACTCCCCATTTTTCTGTGCATTGCCCTAGGTGTTCCGCCAAAAACCCTTACCCTAAGGTGCATGCGTACATACCTTGCGGCGTGCGTCTTGTTCCTGCTGCAACCGCGCCTGCAGCGCCGCAATCTGGTTCTCGAGCTTGGCCGCCTCGCGCGCCTCGTGCACCAGGACCTGCACAGCAGCAGCATACGCAAGCGCCTATCAGCACCTGCACGGCGTGTGGGTATGCTTCAAAGTATTCATGATACTGCTGCGGCACACAAAACTATGCAGAAGCAAGGTAACAGTCGCCACTTGCAGGTGCTGTGCTACGGACATAAGCACGTCACAGGTGTTGTGCTGCGTCAGAGATCATGTCGGCAGCACAAAAAGCTGCCCTGGGCTCAAACCGCCGCCAAGCACTGTGACTCTCCCACACCTTGAACAGTCGACAAAGCCGAGACCCCCAAGACTGCAGGCACCATTTATGTCGATGAGCACAGATACACAATCAGAGGCACAGCTTCTGAGCACATCAATGCTGCCGTTGAGTTGGGGTAAGGTACAGGTACAAGCGGCGAGGTAAGGTACCACCTACTTCCTCTGAATCTGCATGACGACACATGGCCTATGGTGAGCGTTCAATGCAACCTGTACATGAAAATGCTGGATCGCGAACATCAGTCCGACCCGTAAGGTACAAGGGCAGGATACGGTAGGTACGTACCTTGTACATTATATACATTATACGGTATGCATTCAGAAGCACAGCTTCCACGCACATCATTGCTTCCGCTGAGGTGGCGTAAGGTGCAGGCAAAAGAAGTAGAGGCCTCATACATGGAGTGAGACAATGTAAGGTATGTATGTATGTAGGTGCAGTACATACCTTGTACCTGCGCCGCTCCTCCACCATGCGCACCATGGCCTGCACCTTGACGGCGGCCGCGCGCAGCTGCCGGAAGGAGCGCACCGCCACGCGCATGCGGTAGTTGGACGCAATCTGCGATGCGCAATCGCAAAGGTGAAGTTAGAGCGCTGCGAGATTGGTGACCATATACGCGCAACGGGGCGGTCATCAATGGAGTTGCGTGATGGTCGGCGTGTGAAGCCGCTGCTGCCACGTCGCGCCTGCCGGGTGCCAATCGATGCCAACCCAGCCTTCTCAACAGATGCGCGTGCTACAGAGAGACGGTTACTTGAGACGTAACTGGCACTGTGAAACAGCAGGGACGCAGGCTGTGCATGGTGTTTGTTCACTAGCATGTGCCCCGACAGTCACTACCATCGCAGCACAAACAGAAGCAACACCAGACGGCATGCACTGTGGAGAACCGCAGATGCAGGTCACTCATCGCCGCCGAGCGCTGCTGCTGCTTCGGCGCGTGCGTGCACTCTGTCAAAATAATGGCACCCTCTACTTCATCTGGTGTGTGGGTGTTCATACCCAGCAGTTTCATGGCACGTATCAGGCGTGTTCCCACAAGATGTCCGTTACAATGCGGTGCCGTCCACCCGTATGACAGTTGCATTCTACCGTCCGACAACTCTGTGCTGCCAGTACTATTCCCTCTCTTTTGGCCTCACACGCGCAGTGCGGCGATGCTGCTCAGCCTCTTCTGCTGCTCTTGCTACTAGTAGTGCTTAACACTGCATTTTCGATTTGCGGTGTGGCAATGCTTATCAGCCTCTGCTGCTCTTGCCAGTGCACAACCCTGCATATCCAACCACGCACCGTGGACATCACAGCACACACAGACACGACAACAGCAGGCATGCACTCTGCAGACTTGTAGATGCAGCAAGTCACTCATCACCGCCGAGCGCTGCTGCTGCTGCTGCGGCAACCGCGCGCGCACGCACCGTGGACGAAGCGTGGTTCCTGCGCAGCTCCACCAGCTGGCGCCGCGCGCGGATGCGGCGCCACTGGCACTGCAGCATGACGATGCGCACCCATGTCTCCACGTAGCGCCGCCGCGCCATGTGGCGCCGCCACTGCGCCTGTAGTGCGGCGGGCGGTGGCATGCGAGGGAGTGTAGTGTGAGCCTAAGCGTGAGCCTAAGCCTAACCATAACCCAATGCACAGAGGGCGGGCATATATGTCATTTCGATCGAATACAATATGTGATGGACTATGTTGGGTTTCGAGAGCGACAGGGCAACCTGCGGTGCGGCGGGCGGTGGGGGGGGGGGAGGGGAGGGGGCGTGAGCTGATAGGGCGGGCTGGCAATGGTAAGTATTGGACAAGGGTGGGCCTGGAGAGCAGCAGTGTAAGGGATTGCAAGGCAGCAAGCAGTGGCGGCTCATGGAGCATATGGGGGTATAGGGATACCGTACCGCCGCCGCGCCATGTGGCGCCGGGGGTATAGCGTGAGCTCGCGGCGAGGGTGGGCATGCACGCCATTGACAATATGCAATGGCCATGCACTAGGCTGGGCTTCGAGAGTTTGAGAGCCCAAGGGCAAAGGGGTGCATAGGTTGCAAGGCAGCGAGCGGAAAGAGTGTTTAGGGTCAGGGTCAGGGCTTGTGGATGGCGCGCATCAGCACGTGAAAGAAGCAGCACGGGGTGTGGCTGCTGGTGGTAGGGCAGCACAGAAACGGCTTCGAGTAAAACGGCTTCAGCTGCGCGACGGGACCGCACGCATCTGATGGACAGACTGAACTGACAGAGAGGCCGGTGCACATGTTGGGTCCAGCTTGAGCTCACGCTGTGACGCGGCAATGGTAAGGCTCGCGCCAAGCCAGGCACAGTACAGTGCGCATGTACAACGCACTCCTGGCGTCATGCGGGGTTGCACCAATGATGGTCACACTGAAGACTGTTGCAGCGCCAATCGCAAGCATCACACGCATCCAGCCTCCCAGAAGCAGCGACATCTATTGAGCATTTATAGACCGTCGCACGTGCACATTGTGTCTGTCGTGATCAGAACTTGTAGTGCAACGGTGGCCATCGCGCGCGCTGGCGCTCCGTCTGACTGGCAGCCAGATATACGCCGTAACCTTCATCAGCAGATGCTTGTCGCCACGCTGCCGGCCCATCATCGGGCTGCACGCGACACTATCAAAGGCCATGATGGCCACACAGACACGCCCCAACGGCACATTCACACACAGAGTCACACACATATATATATATATCATGCCACCGACCGGCATTAACAGGAGACGACATCGACCATGCGCGGCACCCGAGTGGGTTACAAACCTGCAGCGTTATGGTAGAGGCCCTGCAGGCGCGGTATCGCCGCCGCTGGCGCGCCATGCGCACGAGCGCCTGTAGCTGAGTCGCGCGCTGCGCCTGCTTGGCCAGCCGCTGCTGCTCCAGCTGCGCACGCGTGAAAGAGGTGAGGGTGCCGCGGCAGTGTGACGTGCGCTGTCGATGGCGACTCGAACCAAGGGGTGGGTGCGCAGAAACCTATGCTGCAGTGTGGTACATAAGATTGTATGGCACAGGAGCTGGTGCACTGCAGCGCGACGCAGGCGATATATGGGAGCGTCACTGAACAATGAACTTGCTGGACACCGCAAAATGTTCGCAAGCGCAGAGCATAAGATGCGATGTGCAGACGATGCACAAGCGGCACCGTGCAAGCTTTGTGCGTGCCCACGTTGCGCTGGTGAGGCGGCAGCACACGGCCGTCGCCACAACACAGAACTTGAAGTGGACGCACCTGCTCCAATACGCCAAACTTGAAGTAGACGCGCGTGCGCCCCATCTCGTAGCCGCCCTGGCCCTTGGGCACGAGCTGCGCCAGCAGCTGCGCGCACAGGTCCTTGGCGGTTGGCGTGCCGGGCGCGCCCGCGTCTGCTGCGAGCATCGACATGATCTCGCGCTCCGCCGCAGGCAGCAGCATGATGAAGCGCCTGCAACGTTTCGAAGAAACGGAAAAAAAGAATCACGCCAAAAACAACGCGGAACAGTGCGCGCGGCGCAGTCAGGATTGCGAGCATTGACATGGTATCGCGTTCTGCCGCGGGCAGCAGCATGATGAACTGCCTGTGAAAATTCAACGAGATGGCAGCAATCACGCCTACGACATTCCCAGGCAAGCGCATGGTGCGGTCAGATGGGAAAGCGAGTGTTGAGGTGATCTCACGCTCTGCCGCGAGCAGCAGCAAGATGAAGAGCCTGCGCATTCTTGGGGTTAGGGGTCTTCATTCATGGGTGGCTGGCGTCCATAACTTCAACACAGCAGAGGTTACAGGGCATTTGTGAACAACGATACCAGCACACTCGATTTAGACAGCGTGCGGTTCGAACGGACTGTAGCAGTGTGGAAATAGTTCTAACCCTAATCCTAACCCCAACCCCTAAGAGGTGCCGGCCAAACTTGCGCATGTCCAGAGGGATGCACTGCTGTCACGGTGTGGTGTTAGAATGAACGTTTGCAATGAGCACAAGATTCAGGCGTTGGCGCAGAGAATCTGCAGAACAGCGTGCGGGGCGCTTGTAGCTCCTGCAAGTGCTGTAGGTAGCAGTGAGAACAACACAGCAGCAGCATTTTCTTGGTGCCGCCACGGTTTCATGCCATTTGTGGCAGGCACCATGCACTATGCATGGTTCTGCCTGCAGAGTGCACAGTGTAATCTCGTGAAGTAACTGTTGAGCTCGTAACTTGCGTGCTCAAGGCTTGAGCGGCTGCGGATTGTGTCCGAGTACCAACACGTCAGCGCGCCAGATTCTGGCGCAAACTCAGGCGAGTGCGGTCGAAGTTGCCCTGCGCAAAGCAAGTCCCGGCATCACTTGTAAAGAAATGGCTTGCCTGAGTACTTCGATGTGCGCGAGTCGGTTTGGGTACGCCGCTCTGCTGATGCGGATGGCCTCGATCACACCCGCGCACCGCAGCTGCTCGACCACCTGACAGCAGGGCAAGGGGGGGGGAAAGGTCCATGCCGTGAGGGGGTGACCTCGTGCACAGGGCGGCGCGGAACGAGAAAGGAGTAATGCGGTAATGTCCATCTCTGATGGACCCTCACGCCCGCGCCCACAGTGGGCACGCAGTCAACGCATGAGGCAATTTCTCAGCCGGCGATGCTTCGCGTTGACCACATGCTGGCATATGCAATGCATACATCACATGCTGGTTCATGAAATTATGTGTTGGCAAATGACGTTGTGGCATAAACCATGCACGGGCGCATTGCAGCTGGCTCATGACAGCACTGATTGCACTGGTACAAGTTCAATGCATTCACAAAGGCATAAGCTTCCGACAGCCATTAGCCTGCCTGCAAGGGAAAACTCACAGCATGGCTGCAGTTCTGAAAGTGAAAACTATAGACTGCTGGTGAATGCGCGGATCCACTTGCCTTGGCATTTTCGAGCCGGACAGGGCTCTTGTTGGAGTTGGGTTTGATGCAGCGCACGTACTGCACATTGGTCTCCTTGATGGTCTGCGGCAGCGCCATGGGCACGCGTGATGGTCATCATGAGGGCAAGGGCGATGTGCGTCGAAGAGCTTCAGTGATATCTTCACAAAGTGCGCAAGCATATTCATGAATTCATTGATAACCTGCTTGCTGCTTAAATAAGTCCTTGGCAAGGTACCAGCTGATACTACCACTCTC
Source organism: Tribonema minus (assembly GCA_017506865.1). Taxonomy (NCBI): domain Eukaryota; class Xanthophyceae; order Tribonematales; family Tribonemataceae; genus Tribonema; species Tribonema minus. The sequence goes on along the minus strand of JAFCMP010000515.1, from coordinate 501,439 downwards.
ACTGCCTGGACTGGGACCAGCAAAGAGCGCGCCAGATGCTGGCACAGCACAAGTCTGAGCCTGTTGATGCTAGTGCCACCAGAACGGGCATTGCATGACCAATTGTCTACACAGGCAGATGCAGGTGCGGAGGTATAACCAAAACTCATTATCATGGGCAGCAGTTCTCACACCCATCATGCGCAAACAGAATCGCCTGGCTCTGCGCAGGCAGCAGCAGCACCACTTGGGCAGCTCCGCGCAGTCATCGTTGCTGGGGCACAGTCGTACAGGCACTTGCATTGCTCTGGCAAGAGCATGCAGGGCACAACGCTGCTCGCGTGGATCTGCGCAGACAGCATCGATCAGTGTAACTCGCAGAGGCAGCAGTGCTCAAACAGATCTGCGCATGTAGGCAGCACCGCTGCTCTTGGGCAGGGCTGTACGGGGCGGTGGCACTATTTGAGCACATCTATAATATATATATAGGCGGAATTGCCTGCGCAGGTCGTGACAGGCAGCATTTCTCTGTTGCTGTGCGCCGGCAGTAGGCAACGCTTACCTCCATGAGCACCGACAGGCTGGTCTTGAACTTGGAGGCCAGGGTATTGGAGGACGAGGATGAGGATGAGGACTTCACTTTCTGAAAGCGCAAACAGCACGGTGGAGCAGGGGGGGGGGGGGGGGGCAAAAGAGGTGATGACATGGTGCGTATGAAGGAGTTGGAGAGAGGCGTATGCATTGCTGCCCACAACCAGTCATTGTTGGTGACGCACTGTAGCGGAAGGTATTGGATGGCTGAGTGCGTTGAACATTCAACACGAGCTGTTTGTGTGATAGGGAGCAATACGCAAAGGACGCGCACGCAACCATCTGGGTAGCAGACACAATGAGGGGGTGAACACTGATCGCTGCTGCACTATACTACTACGAATTGATGCTGGCGACTTAAAAACGTCAAGAAGTGCGACAGCTCTGCTGTGAGGCACACTTCGTGGCCCGAAGCAGCTCTGTTTTGTCATGACACCACATCTTGGCGTGCTGCATTGTTGCATGCCTGCCGTGCAGACATGCCATATTCATGGGTATACACCTGCGAGATCTATACATACCCTCATTCACAATGCGAGAGGTTTAGGGGGTGGGCTCGATGCATTCACTTACTTGTACATGCCCTCATAAACATTGCAAGACGTGCAGGGGGTGAGTTCACGCTTGACTTACATGCCTCATTAATACGCGGCGACCACGGTCATCGGTCGAAGGCACTTGCGGCTAACCATCCCTTGTCGCCTAGAGCTCTACGATCTTTTGATCCGTTTTCACCAATACTTCGAAGTATGGTGAGACGTGCAGGGATGGGTTCACGCTTGACTCACATGGTGCCCGCTCGGCGGTGGGCCGGTTGCATGCCTGCCGTGCCAAAATGCCCTATCCATGGGTATAATAGCGCGAAATCTATACATACCATCATTAACATGGCGAGACGTGCAGGGGGTGGGTGCACACGCTCGACTCACGTGGTGCCCGCTCGGCGGTGGGCCGGTGGCGACGCGTGTGAAGATCTCCTTCACAAGCGGCCGGCTGCTGGCCATCATGAGATTCACTACGTCGTCGCCAATGCTGCACACAGAGCAGCAGGCGCGTTACGAGCGGCGGAGGTGAGACATGAAGAACGAGGCATTGCCAGTAGAATGGGCGGAACTCAGCACAAGCAAGCATGATGCTGCAATTACCAACCGGCATGAGGTGTGGTGCGCTTCGGCGTATAGTGTCTGTTGATATAAGTTGAACCAGGTGGCACCGCAACGCAGTCGGCCCCAGCAGGCTACTGCTATGCTGCGTGCATATGCGTATGTGAGCACACAGACACACAATGTAAACTCACGATGCGCCCTAGACATTGTAGCACAGTGTACGCACAACAAAGCAAAAGTGTCCAGTCAACGGCAACACCATATTGACACAGGTGCAGTGCCTGAGAACCTTAATTCGTGCATTGTCGAACAGATTACCTGATTGAAGTAAATGCATGCCTAGTCACACGCTTGCGAGCGGCGATCGTACCGTTGAAGGACGCAGTGCTCTGCCCACACACATGTTCCAGGTAAAGGCAATCCTGGCTTGCGGCAGGATATTATGCATAGAGTCCACCGTCAAAGTGGAAAACTGCTCATAACTGTGAAGCGTATTCTTGCGCCATACACATTTTCGCGCACATGCCTGCGTACCTGTCCTTGTTCTTCTCCAAGAACCCCTCAGCGTTGTAGAACACCATCCCTGCGTAGTGCTTGATGCCAAACTCCAGCTTGCTGCGCGTCGGCAATGCACGAGGAGAGAGCGATGAGAAATTCAACTAATTAGATTCGAGCATCCGCACCGTGCGCGTCTGGGACTAGGATGAGGCTGGGTATCATGTGCCGCACCTGAGCGTACATACACACCGTTTGCGAGCGAGGGATGCGCGCATGGCACACCTCATTTGGATTCTCTTTCTGGTTTGTGGCAGCGCTCAGAATCAACACGTGCTGTCCGAAACGCCGCAACGCACTTTGCACTTGGACGCGCCTCCAACGCTCGCGATGATTTGTGCAAAGGCCCCAGATCAACTCTTTGCCCATGAGTGAGCAGCAGCGGCTGTCATTGGTACAGTAAAGAAGAAGCACGCAGCCCCATACCGATGCGCGTGAAAGCAGACATTTGTTCAGCAGCATCCTTGACCGCTCAGTTGAAGCAGTGCTCAGCACCATTGTGGTAATGCCACTGTGCAAGTGAACCTCACATACCCGCACTCTGCCCAGCAAGCAGCTATGACTATTGCTCAACGTACTGCCGGTGTTGTGTTCAGCAGTGCTCAGCACCAAGACTGGTCTGAAAAATGGCCAGACAAGTATCAAGGTCAGGGATTGAGATGAACAATCGACACTTCGAGTTTGAGCTTAGAGTTTGACCTAACACAGTGCCACACGCATGCGAGCCACCCACCCGCCGAGCTTGTTCCTGCAGAAGTGCGGGTGGTCCTCGTGGATGCTGCGCAGCTGCATGCGGCAGAGAAGACAAGCAGCAGCAGCAGCAGCAGCAGCAGCAGCAGCAGCAGCAGCAGCGGCACCAGCAGCAGCAGCACAAGCGGCCGCAGGTCAGCACCACAGGCAGCATCGCTCCAGACAATGACGTTTTGTTCGAGCCATGTACGCCGAAGTCTGCTGCCACAGCCGCCGCCGCCGCCGGCACCGCACAGTTCTGCCGATTACCCAGTACAACTTCAATGGCGCCAGTCGTTTGAACGTAACACCCCCCTTCCATGCAATGTTGCCGTCAGTCTACCAAATGCATAGCAGAGAACCACGTTGTGGGAGGTTTGTTTGATTACGAGAGGGGTTGGGCGATGGCTACAGCCTTAATGTTCACACCAACACCCACACAAGCGCTGACAAACCTAGCTGGCACAAGCAGGGCTGAGGTGGGGCTCAGCAACTGCGTGAGCACTTGCCTTGCTGGCGAGTTTTTCGTCTGCGCCTTTTGGCACCACGCACTCCTCATTGAGCACCGCGATGACACCTGCACAAAGTTCATGTTGAAGATGTGAAGTTTCAGTGAGTTGAGTTGAGGTGAGTTGAGTCAGTGAGTTGAGTTGAGTTGCACAAAAGCTGGATTTGAACAGTGGTGCGGTCATGCAGTTGACTTTGAAGAGTATTATGGTGTGACTGACAAGGTTCAGTGCGCTGAGACAGTACTGGCCCAGTAAGCAGCGCTTGCGCTGGATCACGGCAAAAGCAGCAGCACAACGCAACGCACCCGCGATGCCAACACAATTGGCGATCAACTGTGCAACGCAATGCGCAGCGCCGGTAATGCGGGGGCCAGCTCCTCTTGACGGCCCAAAACACCCTAATTCTGCGCCCAGTCACAGTGGTGGGGCGCGCAAAGCTGCAGCGCACTTGCCTGTGGTACTTTCCAGCAGCCACAGTACGTCCGCGTTGTCGGCAAAGTCCACGTGGCTCCACGGGATGCCTTCATCTTCGTACTCCGCTTGCACTGCGCATCGCAGCAGAAGCAGCACAATGAGCGCCGCGATTATTGAAATCGGGCACACAGCACGAAGTGTTCTGTGACTTGTGCCGCACACGATCTGCAGGTTTCAGCATGCATGCCGACTAACATATCATCACCGCCATATTTGTGCATCGGTGCACAGCACTCCATCTGATTTACCTCACCGCTGTTGCACTAAACGGCTAACATGTCATGTTCACTGCGTAGGTGAGGGCACAAACTGCGGCCACCGCGCAAGCTCATCACCAGAGAATATTTGTGTACGGCCGTCTGTGCATATGCAGGCGCCATTGCTACCAGCACTCATGCTGCACATTTACACGTGTACAATCACACGCACTGAATGCTGCTATGGCCACAGTCCGACACATGGCACAGCTGCAGCAACAGCAGCGGCGCGTAGCTCAACGAACCTGTTTTGAAGATGTCCTGCGTGAATTTTTGTTGGAGCTTCTCGTTGGCATAGTTGATGCACAGCTGCTCAAACCTGCGACACGCAAAGAAAAAGCCTCAGTGACATCAGGCTGCGTTCCGCCTTGCAATTGCTTGCCACCAAACCAGGCAAGCCATTCTAGACGTAGCAAGCCCAGCATATCCGTGCTGAGTGCAGCTTGACGGCATGCAAGGAAAACTGACACCACCCAACTGTTAGGCCTGGTAGCCGGGGCATCTGCTTCAGTGGCAGTCTCCCACAGCAGCCGACGCTAATTTACGTCAGCAGAAACAATTGCACGCGAACAGCCACCGCACCAGACGCTGTCTCACAAGCACTATGTACGGTTGTCAGGTTTGATGACACCGCAGAGTGCCATGCCGCCGCATGTCGTAAGCCTTTGAGCCCTATCAGCTTTGATCTTCGACCCCTCTCAGCTTTGCAGCTGGGTCGACAAGACTGCTGCAAGTTGAAGTGCACAAACGCAGAACAGTTGAAGTGTGCGGCTGCTCGCTCTTCAAGACCAATCGCGTCAGCCATCACGACACTTGCGAGCATCCCACACCCCCACACAGCTCCCACCTGTTCACTTTGAACGACTCAAACCCAAAGATGTCGAGCAGAGCAATGGAGCCCACGGGCACCGCGTGCGCCCCCCCGCCGCCGACCACGCTGGCTCGCGGGGGGGGGCGCCCCCCGTGCGCGCCGGCGATGCTGCGCCGCGCCGCCGCCGCCGCCGCTGGGCCCAGGGGGGCTGCACTGGGGGCGCCGGTTGAGGCGTTGATGCGCGCCACCAGCCAGTCAAAGAGGTGGCTGTAGAGGGCCTGTGTGCGGGGTCGGACGGGGGGGAGGAAGGGGAAATAGGGGTGGAAGGGGGGGGGGGGCTTAGGTAAGGGGGTGCGCTTTGGGATGGCGCAGCAGTATGCAGTCCGTGTCGGAGCGGCAATTGGCTGGCCTGCCGGTGCTCAGGAGCGCTGTTAACAGTGCTGAGCGGTGCTGCTGGCGTTGGAGCACAGGCGGTGCTGCTGGCGCTGGAGCACGGGACAAGCGGCTGGCGCTGGTGGCATACACAGTTGCGCAGGTGGCGTACGCAGCTGTGCGTGGGGTGGTGTAGACAGCGGTGCAGTCTGTGGAGCTGCACTGCGAACAAGCAGCAGTGGTCGCGCACAGCGATGCGCGACACAATCACGCATGTGCGTGTGTCCAGCCAAGTGCCCGGCAGCCGCCTTTAGGTCAAGAGTGCATCGAGGCGCGCGGGCGAGCATCTCTCCATTGCTGATGGGGCCGCTGTCGTTATAGGCGGCTCCGTGGGCATCCAAATCTATCATGGGCTTGAGAGTGCGCCAAGAAAATTCGTTACCTTGGCAGCTGCAGCCTCGCAGCACACAAGCGGCAGAAATGGGGCCTGAGACGGCATGACACTACTTGAAGACGTATCTGCTGCAAAAAAAAACGCAGAAGCTGCTGGCAGGGCATGCCTGTAACGGCCTTGTGCGACGCTGCTGGCCTTTGGCGATGGCTGTCCAAGCCGTGCATTCTTAGCGAGTCTGACAATCGGCGAAACATAGCCAAGTGGTAGGGTGGTACATGCTGCATTGCAGCGTGGCAACGCTCAGCTTTCATGGCCCACACACAATCTCTTGCCACCAGGCGAACGGCGCGGCGCGTGTCAGTGCGCCCGCAAGCTGGGCTGGTCGCAGCAGATACCTACATACCCTGGTCATCACGAGCGGGCAAGGTGAGCTGAGCGCTGTGGCAGCAGATGCATGCATACGTACCTTGGCCATGGCGTCGCGCGTGCCCAGCGCCGCCTCCGGCCGGTTCGGAGTTTGAATCTCCTCGCCGCGGACGCGCACGGTCCTGTGCGTTGCAAACGCGAGCGTATCAGCGCTCAGCACTGTAGACTACATACGTGACAGTGTAGATGAATTGTTCATGAAATATTCATGACTATCAGGAGTCAGCTGCCCGTTGCAAGTGCGAGCATGACAGCGCTCAGCACCGTAGACTACATACCTCACAGCACATGCATCATGAATATGTGATGAATATTCAGGAGCGATGAGGTTGCCACAGGTGCGACGGGCAGCGGTTACTGCCTGCATCAGCGGACGCATGTGCATGATGTACCGTGTTATCGCCGAGTTTTCACAGAGCGCAGCTATTGAAGAAACCCGGCCATGGCTACCAGCATCGCCTGCATTGCGGGCCACTATGATATGGCAAGTTGCGACAAAATTGCTGAGCCCTCGCATCATGCATGCCTTCATGCAGTTGCAACACAGTGGTACATGGCCTGTTGCAATCAGGGGACATGCGCTCGCTTGAGAAATGCGCATGAATAAGTCCAGCTCACAATCGTGCGGCACACGGCACAATTCAGCGCGTGAAGGTGCTTGGCGAGGGAGAGAACGAACGCGATGCCTCAAACATACCTCAATGCCGGTACCCTGCGGCATATCCAATAGAGCAGCTACCGGCAGGTGTAAGTACAGTGCAGCGAGGGCCAATGAAACCTAGGAGATGGCGCAGCTATCAGCGCGTCACACCATACTTCACAGTTGAAGTTTGGTATCACCTGTACCGCAGCGCCAGGTCCAGGTGCTTTGGATCTGCCACCCCCAATTGCTGGCACGGTTCCTGCAGCAACAGAGACATGATACGACGGATCAGTGACTGTGTTGGCAGGATGTCGCATGAGCCGTGCGCAGCAAATAGCAGGCGGGGCAGAGGCGTTGCAGCACAAGAATGTGCGACTGCACTGCCCACTGCAAATGTGAAGTGGCAGGCCAGTGTTCGAAGGGTGTCATCAGCAGCAGCTGCTGCAATGCAGCACCCATGCTATGGTAAGCAGGGGCTGCAGCTGCGCTCCGCGCATGACACACACAAGCCCCAGTTTGAGCAAGCTCTTAGTGCGAATGAGCAGCGCCGCCATTGGCGGATTGTGCGAGCTTCCAACACGGTACTGTGGCAGTGCTTCTCGTTGACGCACGCGTCACTCGTAGAAGATGGCTGAATCAGTTCAAGCAGCGATATGTATGTAAAAAGTACTTCAACATGGGCTTGGGCCGCAAGCTCCAACAGGACCACTCGAACATTGACAACAGGGACTGCAACAAACAACGCACAGCTTCACAATGATGACCGACAAAGGCTCACCTTCAGCATTGCCATGTCTTCAATCGCGCTGCTGTCATCGTCCTTGCCTGCCTTAAAGCTTATCTGCCCCAGCTGCAGCACACCGGCCAGTATGCTGAACAGCTGTTGCCTGTACACAGTGCAGCAGCAGTCAAGCAGCATGAGGCGCCTGCGTACAGTGAACCCGCCCTCTTACAGATCGCTGCGCTTTCATCAACAATGAAATAATGAAGTCATTGCGAATGCGTGGTACTTCAACTGATTATTACAGCAGGTTCACTTTCCCCATGCTGAAGGTCCGCAACAACGTCAGCATTCAATGCATTAGCATTAGGCACGTGTCACGGAGTAGCATGCTTCATTTTGGCAGGTGTAATGGGTGCAATCAGTGCTCCCATCTGCATCAAAATCGTTATGAAGTTCTCTGAAAACTCAAAGATGGCAGCATGACATTGACCCCACGTGCTTCACCCGCTCTCGTTGAAGTTGCCGGCAGCAAGTGCGACACGCAAATGAGTGCGTACAAGCAAGTGTGTGTGTGATGAGCGTGTGTTTGCTCACCGCTCGTCCAGAGGCACGCCGATGATGTCAAGCGCCTTGCAGGTCATGCCATACCGCTCACCATCCTGCACAGTGCGAGAAGCAATGGCGATCAATACGAGGCGTATGTATGAATAAAAAGCGCGCGCGTGTCTTGCTGAAGCGTAGGCGCCAAAATGCAGGCGCACGGACAGCAGCGCAAGACAAAGTGGGTGGTGCGCACTCAATGCGCGTGTGTTGCGTCCGCACCGGTGCACATTCTATGCTATGAGGTCCGCAACAGCGCGTGACTGGCGGAGCAGCAGGTGCGTGTGAGCAGCGGATGCCATGAACAAAAGGCATGAACACATAAACGCACACATCTAGTACATCTATGTGCAATGATTCATCCCCACCGTGCGTGAAGCTGGTGCTTGCTCACCGTCTTCCCTCTCTGGGACTTCAGGCTCCATCGTGAATGTGTATACACATGAACTAAACGCATACTTCCAAGTACATACCTGCCACAAACACCTACAACATCTGTACAGGTGAATTAATCCGTTCATTCACGAAAGTGGTGCCTGCTCACCGTCTTCCCCTCAATGATGGCATCCGCTTCAAGTCCATCTGCAGTCACAAAGGCAAACTCCCAGGCTTGCCGGCCCTCCACCCCAAATATGCGCTTGTCGGCCTCGGGGGCTGCATACGGCAATACATCATCGGGATGTCAGTGTATGATATTGTGTCACGGGCTCACGAGCGATGTCAACAGGGAAGGCCTCTGAGCCCGCTCACTCGCAGTGTTGCTCTTCTACTGCGGCTGCTTGTATCTAGCATACCCTGCAGCGGCATACAAGAAAATTGCCCTGATATGTGCGCCTTGAGGAGCATAGGCCTTTTGCAGTATGTGGTCACAGGTCCATGGTATGCACATGCAAGGGGGGCTATTTAGCCATACAGCATCTACATGGGTTGCACACACCTGTGACGGGGCCTCAGTGCACTCAAAGGCTTGACTGACTTACTTGTGCCATCACTGCGCAATGCATTGCGTCTGGACTGGGGTTGAGCATTGTGCGTGACGATGACATACTCAATGAGACATACTCAATGACGTAGCGTGCAGCAGTGCCACTGTGAACAGTGCATTTCAGCATACTGTGAACGTACGCTACACGCAGACAAGCTGCGCACCAGTAGGGTATGCCTCAAAACGCGAGTTGCAAATGGTAGCGGTGGCAATAATAATATGCATGCATCTCAAACAATTGCTACCATGCACAATACTGCCTTACGCTGAGAACACTACTCTGACACTGAACAATGCTTTGACACACCATACATACATACCGCAAGCAGCAACACGACGCTGAAGCCCAGAGACAAAGAGGGTACTCACTTTAAACAGTCATTGACTTTTACACCTTCTGAAACCACGCACCTGCCAAGAGCTGGTAGAAGATGTGGTAGCCCCGCTCGCCCTCGCTGTGTCCAACAACTCTGCTCTTTTCCAGCAGATATGTGACGCACTGCCCTCACACAGACAACAAAAACAATTAAAAGGACAGTGAGGAGGGGGTAATCGTGCTGGTGAGGTCCGGCAATGGAGCACTGCCATGCATTGGCAGCTACAGACGCGCAGCTTGCACTCCTGAGCAGCTGCTGTGCGTTGGAAACCATCAGGCATCGAGGTTGCGCTTCTGCTGCTGAGTCGACATGAATCCTGTCAGCTCGCGCCCTTGACGCGTTTTCCTGAAGGTTACTGAAACGGACTGTTTGCAGCTCTCTAGGTAGACTGCAACCGCAAAAATGCTGCTGCGCCGTAATTGTGTATTTGTCATGTTATAGTACGCCGATGGCGTCCGGCCAGTACTGCAGAGTCGCAAGGCATATCGCAGAACATCACAGACACCCCCGGCACAATTGGCAGTTGCGAAACCAGTAACGACCACAGCATGCCGCGCGTCACTTCAAGACGCGCATTGCTGTGGCTTTCTGTGTGTAATGCCAGGAAACTAGTTGCTTGTGTTGAGCACGCTATGCGGATTTAGACGCCTGCACATATTGACATCGTCACGACGCTCACCTTGCTGCCTACCATGGCATGTGCAGGGTCAAACTGCCAGTAACATGGGAGACAGGGCAGAGAGACAGGGGGTGGATGAGCGTCACATATGAGAGTCATCCAGTAGAAAAGAAATGTTGAGTACAGGATTCCTGGCCATGATGATTCTCATGCCATTCACGAGCAACCCAGCGAGGGGTGAGTCGTTTAATTGTGACTGAAACCCGGGTCTGGACTATCCACTTCAAGTGCAATTACTTCAAGTGTGAGTGAGCTGTTGCGGCGGTCGTGCCGTGCTCATGCAAGCGCCGAAAGCACTGACATGAGCACTGACGCAATGGTAAAGTGATTGTAGCTGTGGTGGTAAGTGTTGCAGCACGGCAGATCAGTCCAGAATACAAGCCGGCCCTTTAAGTTTGCATACACAACACGGGAATGCGTGCAGCTACAGCAGCGGGCTGAAAAGCCTCTGGGGAGCAATCTGTACACAAGCCCGTGCAGCTAGCTGCATACGCTTCAGCACTAAACTTCATCGCACCTAATTGCTCTGATCGCAATCCAAACCGCAAGTTCACAGAGCGGCCTGCGCGTGTACTGCCCCCCGCGTTCTAGGCATACCAATACACACGTACATGCATACTATTGGGGCTGCGTCTGCACCGGTGCTGGCATTTCATTTGTATGAATATGTAGTGCCGGACTAAACATTTGCCGGGCAGCCAGCTGGCCTGCAGGCACTCGCATATTGCGACAACACAACTGCAACGCGACTAGGTCAGGGAGACTTACGCTTTGTATAAGATCTGTTCAACTTTTACAGCCGCTGATCTAGGCGAGTGGGCAACATCAAGTACTTGAAGGTCAGTGCTGGTGCTTGATTTTTCTTGCAAGGCTGAGGGCCAACGCATGCGCAACGGGAAGTGGGCATCATCTCGGCCTGAAGCTGATGCGTAGAGAGGCCAAATGCTTCAGACAATGAGTGGCAATCAAAGTTAATGTTACAGCTCACCTGCAGCTGCGTGAACTTGCCAAAGCGACTGGAGTTGTCGTTGCGAACCGTCTTGGCATTGCCAAAAGACTCCAGCAGCGGGTTGCTCTCGATGATTTTCTGTTGCGTCAGCAGCAGCATCACAATCGAGCGGCGATTGCAGACAGCAGAACAAGCAATCATGAGTGAATACAGCTATTGCTCTTATCACGAGTAGTTCTGCCATCATAGAATCTGATGCTCAGACATCCATCTATAGGCTCACTGCAGCACTCTGCGGTTGATGATGTGCAGTTTGCTCAGAACCTGTATGTCGACACAATAGCTTGGCGATGGCTGGCTGCGGCATCGCAATTGAGAGCTGTACAGCGCACGTTCTGTCAGTGAGCACTAGACGCGCACCGATAAGGCTCAGGCACGGCATTCCGCTTGATGGTCTTCAAAACTGCAACTTCAGCCCACAGATATTATTAAAAGATGGGGTGGTGGTGCCAGGTGCGGACACCTGCTCCCCACCTCAACTTCAAGTTGAAGTTCATACCAACAACAACGTGAAGCGGACCAGTATAGCAGCACCTGCCACCCCCCATCAGGATCGTGATGGTTGCTTAGTGTACAGCCCTGCCGTCAGCGTTTTCATGTGCATGACCACCTACCTGCTTCCTTCCAAACACTGCTGTCGCACGACTGCCCGGAATCTACGCCTGTTTCACCAGGCGGCAGAGGTGCGCCGTCATACGTACATACCATACAGCAGCTCTCGGTAGATGACAAAGGTTTGTCCTCATCTCAGCTGCTGTGCTGTTGCAACAGCTTCATCAGGAAGGACAAGCTTACCTTGACATCTAACAGCTCAGCATCACTGCTACGAATAGTGGCGACTGTACAATAGGTAGCATTTACATGAGTAACAGTCAGAGCGCTGAACCACCGCAGGCATGTCCCCTGCACTTAAGCCAATGCCGCCAGGCTCTAAGCCTGCAATGCTGTTGACTGCGGTCATAGCCACACTGTGGAAGCTGTCCGTCCAATTTATTCTGACTGTCTCTCCACTTCAACTTTCACAGAAAACAAAAGGCATGGACCGCGACGTCACCTGCACACATGGCACCACTTCAAGCTGCTGGTGCCGTCAGCAGCAGCTGCTGAAGAGCCATTGCCAGCACCGTTCTTGAAACTGAACTTACACCCAAACCCGATAGTCACAATTCTCTGTTGACGTGGAGCTCCACAGCTTGAAGTTGCTGAACTCAGCAGAATACACGCCGTGGTTTCTAGAGGTACACCCACAGTAGACCGGGTACATGACTCCTTGATATCCTCACAAGTGCTGTCTGAGGCCACCATCGCCGCCACCATAGAGCACAGCATACCCCCAATACCCTCAATTGGTCACGGTCCACCAGATGACCTTGGCGGTTTCCAACCGTTTCACCCCCTGCTGCGGCATCATGCCCGCGCGTGCATTGGCAGTCAACTATCCATATGCCACCATACGCCACCATACCATACCACATACCTGTGCTGCATACCCCCTTCGCTGACAACGCGCGTGCCTGGCCCGCGCAACTTCACCACGCACACGCGCGCGCGCCAACCCCCGCTTTGGACGAAGCGCAGACACGCCGCAGCGCATGCTGCTACTTACATACCCCCTCCCCCCCCCCCCTGCCCCACCCACCACTACGAGCACTTCAACTACACACACACACACACACGCAGCACCTTGATGGTGAGGTCGTCCGACTGCATGCCGTCCCTCTCCGCCCCCCCCCCACTCCCTGCTCCTCAACTTCAACTACACCCACGCGCGCGCTCACCTTGATGGTGAAGTCGTCCGACTGCATGCCGTCCCCCTCCGCCCCCTCCGCCACCACCATGCCCCCCGCGGCAGCGTCCGCGCCGCTCTCGCCGTTGATGCGCGCCGCGCGCGACCGCGCCACCGTCGCCAGGTGGCTCATGAGGATCTTCACCGTCTCCGTCTTGCCGGCGCCGCTCTCCCCGCTCACCAGAATGGACTGGCCGCGGCCCTGTGAAGGTGCATTGAGAGCGCGTGTTGGCGGGGCGCGCGGTGACGATGGTTACTTCAACTTCAACAACTTCAAGTTGATTCAAACAGGTGACGCCACGTCATGCGCCGAGCACTGCCGCAATGTCTCAATTGCTGTAAGTCTAGCTGCTGCTGCTGCACCGCGCAGCGGCGGCTGCGGCGGGAGTGGCGCACCGTGCCGCACGCTCCTCGTCGGACGCGGCGCAACGCAGCATTGCTATGATCGGTAGCCCGACACGGTGCACCACAGCGCGGGCAGCAACACACAGCACTTGCAGCACCCCCCCCCCTCTCCTCCCCCTTGCACTTCAACTGCGTCAGCGCTCCACCAGTCCTGGCGCCTCACCAGTCTGCTGAGGCCGTCGTAGGCGATGGCGCTGGTGGAGAAGACGTGCGGCGTCAGCTGGTTGCGCTCCCCCGCTTTCATCCGTGCGTAGCGCGCGCCTAATTCGTCGCTGTACAGGTCCAGCCACCTGGCACGGGCGAGCGATCGTGCGTGTCGGAGCAGCAACGGTGAAACTGCTGCTGCTGCTGGCGGCACGCGTCAGCAGGCGGCATGTGTGGACCCTGAAGCAGCAACAGTTGTCAACTGCAGAAGATGATGGGATGGTATCACGCACTCCTGAAGCCCGGGCATGCAGGGTCTGAGCTTGCCTGGATTGTGAGACGCGCTGGTGTGCACACTGCTCAGCACTGCACCTGTATGCATGTACGCATGCATGAATTTGCACATGTAGCAAAGTATCGCACCTGTACGGGTTCACCGCCACCACAATGTCGCCGGTGTAGGTGTAGGGGAGGCAGCGGAAGAAGCGCCGCCGCAGGTTGAACAGGATGCCAGGCTCGTGCAGGTAGCTCAGCGCCGTCATGTCTGCAGCAAGAAAGTGCGCGCATTGCTGGTTGTGGAACTGTTGAGGTTACGTGCTGCCTATTTTGAAACAGTTGCAGCAGCAGTGCACTGCACTGCCGTAGCGCTGGGCTTCGGAATCGGGCAAGACTGTGTAATAAGGCACCAACAACTCATTGCAGGCAGCATTCTCTGGCGGTGGACGAGAATGTGTCTAGCACTTGTGCCACATCATTTCGCTCACCTGCGACCCCTTCTGCTGGGACATCCAAGTTCTGCAAGGGAAGACTGCAGAGAGCACAACAAACAGCAAATGAAAAGAAATGAGAATCCATATTCTGACTGAAGCTGCCGCGTAACAGCAGCAAGCTGAATGCACATTATGGTCTAACTTCATGTTGTGCCAACTTCATGTTTATCATACCTGTCCAGCCCAGGAACTGCCTTGAACGCTGCGCCTTTAATGTCGATCTCGATAGATTTGGATCCATCTGCAGGAAGGCACAGATACAGATGTCTTGTCAGCGATCTGTAGGATTGTCAGGCGAATTTGAGCATGCAAACAGAAGTAGCAATGTGCACACTTGCCTCTTGGACTCTCCCCTGGCTCGTCGCCGTCGTCGATACCATCGACTACAACGACATACTTCCCGTTGCCCAGCTCCTTTACCACAGAAGCTCTGGCCCATCCTCCTTCCGGTTGAGGTATATACACTGCAGACACACAGCAGCAGCAGGAGGAAAAAAAAAGTCAGTGACAGCTTTCGGACTCGAGGAGCGCATAGTCCTTAATTTGAGCTGCTCTTACCTCGAACCTCAGTCATGACAGCCGCTCGGCAACGCGCTTGACGCGCACACCACCTCTGCTCCTATGCAGTTGCCAGGAGAGATCAACGATTTTGGTTTGAAGTTTAAACTGCCGGGGGAGGGGCCCCCGAGCGGAAAGTCAGGGTCCCTAAGTGGGGTGACTGTCCAAATGCTGCCAGCCAATCACAGCATTGCTGCCACATTGAAGGAAATGAGCATATATACCTTGCGCCGTACAGCGACTGCGTTTTGTGCACCGTCACCTTCCCTGCAGGTCATCACAAACGAAACACAACCCAAGGCACCCAAATGCCCCTTGCATAGACAAAAAACTCCCTGTCAGACTCTAATAGCGCTACAAGTCAGCCACAAGTATAGATAAGGTGCAAAAGTTGCACTGCGAATACGTATCACCTGCACTGCAACAAATGCTTGCTTGGGAACATGTTGATGAAGAAGTTTGTTTGCATCCAACCAAGGCATTGCGCGCAACTATCTCGGCCTACAGGAGCTCCATGATCAAGCATTGTTGCTTTCTTGTTGTCACCAGGTGCATTGGCCCCACCACGCTCATTCAGAGGTGCAAAATGATGCTTTCTTGTTGTCACCAGGTGCATTGGCCCCACCACGCTCATTCAGAGGTGCAAAATGTGCGGTGCAGTCACTGCTCCAAGGCCACATCTCCAAGTGCATGTCCCTCGCGTGCCGCCGCTTGTGGTGTTGAGTGCTTGTTCACGTCCACTGCAGCACCTCCAGCTTGAGACTGCAATCCTGCATCAAGGTTGAGTGCTCTTCTGGGTGCATGCGGAGTGTTTAATTCCGTGATACCATGTCAGCGCCCTCCACATTGACCGCCAGTACTGGTACTGCAACACACACAGGGCACCCTGATGACAGGGATCGCAACAGCGCTGTTGGCCAGCAGTTTGGTGACGTGTGTTGTGAGACAGACCATGTGTGTGCCCTGCTCGTGTGACGAGCAAGCCCAGCTGCCACACACGGCGCACAATCATGCGACTCAGGTGCTGGGTTTGGCCAGTGACTCTCCTAGAGCGTAGTCAAACACATAGGAGGCTGCTTGGCGAGCAGCAACGTCACAAAGCTGCTGGCTGCTGCAGCTGGAGCGCATGGAAGCGCGGCTGCCATCGCCACTATGAAAAAACCTGCCAGCTTTGTGCCTCCTCTCCAAGCTGCAGCAGCAGCTTCAGGGCCTAATGGAGCCCTTGTGGCTGCTGCATGCTGCATGCTTCAGTCTTGTCTACTCACGAATGTCCTGCCCCTGCTGAAAGTCACGCGCAGAGAACTTCAACGTTGGCGTGTCACACCAGCTGCAGGAGCAATTGAGCTAGCTCGAGCTCGCTGTCGCTTCGCCAGCCAGCCAGCGTTGACGTGGCCAGCATGTGACGGTGTTGATGGCTGTGAAAACTTTGCTGGTGATGATGCAGCTGCTGCTGCTGCTGTTGATGAACGTGCTTGAGGCTTGGGCACAGGGACAAACAGCAGCTGCTCAGGTGGTGGCGGATGGCGTGGATCAGGTCATCATAGATGCAACAAGCGCAATGCGCGAGTTGCAAGAGTTTCACGTGCGCCCGGTGAAGCCACAGTCAAAGCCGAAGCCACAGGCAGAGAAGCCGGGGGCCCAGGAGCCAGCTGCAGAAGGGCCAGACGTCAGAGCCGGAGGGAAAGGCCTTGTAGCTGATGTATCGGATGCCTGTGACTTGTTTCTGGCGAACTTGACGGTAAGTCGGGCCGAACCTCTGGCTAGTGTGAGCAGTGCATCGATCGCCAGCACTCACAGAGCAATGCAACGTTGTTCTCAAGCCTGGTCACGGATGTTTTTGAATCAGGCATGTGATGTTTATCAGCTCTTGCCTGGGCAAGGCTGAGATGATTGTCAAGCTTGCTACCAGAATCTACGTGAACTTTGTGGACAAGCGTCCCAGTTCATGTACCACCATCAGCAGAAGTGATGCATAGCTGCCGCCATTGCCGACTGGCCACACCGCTTGCTGGCGTCATACATGCCCTAGCATGCGCATCAGGGGGGTCCGCAAAAGCGCTTACGTAACCGCCTCCATCACCACACCCTGAACCCGCTGCTACCCCTGCAGGCAACGTACGGCGACCCAAGCGAGCACCTGTTTCACAATGCCTGGTACGATCTGCCTGACGGCGGCGCCGCTGTTAAGCAAAGGCTTTTGCGCGCGGTTGTGGGGCAGCGGAACTTCACCATGGCGTTCACCGGCATCAGCAACACTGCCGGCCACGACAATCTGGTGAGAGTCACGTGCTCACGCCACCAGCAGAAAGCACACAAGCGCCGTGCCGCCTGCAGCGCATGGCTTCTCCGTAGCAGACTGGCCGCATCGGCTGCTGGCGCTACGGTCGTGCGCGCACGATGCTGCTGCATTGGTGGCGGCTGCTGCAATGAAGTTACATTGCCGCTGCGGTTTCGAATGTATCCCGATGCAGCACTGTTATGTGGACTCAACCGCAGCACTGGTGAGTGTCTGCAGGGCACAAGGGGCATTTCACATGCATGTCACCCCCCCTCAGTTTTGGTCTGAGATTGGAGTTGTCGGCGGGTCTAGTATCCTCACTGCACTGTTGTGTGCGAGCCCAATGATCATGGGGTACAACAGTTACGGTTGTGATTATGTCAGCATTTGATCCGCTGGTCACCACGCGACTTGCCTGCGACGCAAACTGGTCACCACCTAAAGCTGACTCTGCGAGAGCGTTTTGACCCTTCATTTACTTGTTGCAAATGAGGACATCCGAATGCCTTTGCAAAGCACTTCACTCCTTCAAGGTGCGCGTATGCTTCATCTCACGCACACGCGCACGTGTCACGCGGCCCCCGCACTTGCAGTTCGCGCAGTCCTACCCCATGGTGCTGGAGCGTCTGTTGAAGCCCGTACTTCAACTGGCGGGCGTGGAGCTGCGCGTTCTCAATGGCGCCATGGGCAACACCGACTTCCTGCCGTACTCGTACTGCGTGGAGGCGCACGCAGGCGCGCATCCCGACGTCGTGTCGTGGGAGGTGAGTGCAAATGCTGAGCGCTGTTGCGGCAGTACACAGCAGTACAGCGCATTAGATCGGGTGCACCTGCTTGAGGGTCCCTTGCTGTCTCTCTTTGCTGCCGTATCTGCCTTGCCTTGATCACTGATGCCACT
This sequence comes from Tribonema minus, assembly GCA_017506865.1. Lineage (NCBI taxonomy): Eukaryota > Xanthophyceae > Tribonematales > Tribonemataceae > Tribonema > Tribonema minus. The sequence goes on along the minus strand of JAFCMP010000515.1, from coordinate 483,380 downwards.
GGGCGGCAAAGGCATTTGGCAACAGGCGCTTCATGCATGCGTCGCTGCGATGTACAATGCGCGGAGGCAGCTTCGTCATGTCGTGCGCTCCGCAGCATCTCTCGCTCTCTGTGCAGCCACCATTGCCATGGCAGAGCTGGCAGCCAGCGGCATACACGCGCTTCGAACCAGCTGCAGCCGTGCCAGACACCTGCACTCCAGGGGTGCATTGCAGTTCATGCCTGTCCTCACGACAGCGCACTGAATTCACCGAGCCTGCGCCGCCCCCTCCTCTGCCGACCGCTGACTCCGCTCTCACCTCGCGCCGCCGCCGCCGCCGCCGCGCCGCCGCCGCTGCGCGGCAGATGAGCATGCAGATAGGCAACACGCCGTGCACGCGGACGGCGGAGCTGGTGGAGACGTGGATACGCACGGCGCTTGCGCTGCCCAGCCGGCCCGTGCCGCTGCTGCTCAACTGCCAGGCGGACAGGGGGCGCTGCGCGCGCGACCGCGAGGCGCCGCCGACGCTGAGTCACACCATGGAGAAGGCCGTGGGGCGCTGCGTCGGGGCGGAGAGGACGCGGGGGACGCTCCAACACGACCTCATGGTGAGGGCTTGTTGAAGTATGGAGGCGTGGCTATTGTGCATGGTGGCAGCCGTTGCGGACTGATCTGGCTCTCGGCCGCCTGTTTCCGTTCCAGTGGCACCGCCACGAGTGCACACGGCATCATCGTTGTGCGCATGCGGCACACCAAGGCAACGCGTCCATCATGCAGCAGATTTGGTGCTACAACACTGCGGGTTAGCTTCAGGTTTCAGCACCAGTGCCAACCTAGGATTGTGGCGAAGATAGGGAGGCACCAAGGTCACGGCAAGCACTGCTGTGCTTTGAATGCAAGAGTCTGCACCCTCTGTGGAGCACTGGTCTCAAGACATTTCTTTCAAGCAGCAACCCTTTCTCATCATGTTCTCAATGTGGTAACTTTTGCCGTGCCGTGTTGACCATGTCTGCCATCAATCTCAATCCCCCACAGGTTGTCTGGTTGGTGCAGTAGACGACTTAAGCTGTGCGTGCGCTTTGTGATGCCCGCTGAAGCTCTCAGCCCCCTGCCGTGTCATGACCCGCTGGAACTGGCGCAAGCACTCCGGTAGTCCTGAAGTCGCAGTCATTGAACTTCCTCACGACCCCGCCTGTCAGTTCACTTACCTGCCCAATGCCATTCGTGCTGCCGCGCAGAGCTGGTACAAGGACTACGGGATACACAGCCTCAACCTGGAGACGCTCATGGCGGCGCACACCTGCGGGTACCCCGCATTTGAGAAGAAGCGGCTGTATGGCGGGAAGGTGAGTCAGCGCTGAGGTGGCAGCGTCTTCCTGCCGCGATCCCTTGCTTGAAGTTGAAGTAGGTTGCAGCAGCTTGATGCAGTTAAAGCAGAAGCATGCTGCGGATGGCAAAGGTTATTTGAGCAGTTGCGACATTAGTGCCAAAGAGAGCGCATGCGCTGCACAAAGTCAGCACTTGATCAAGTACGTTTGAGGCATGTCGTCGCTCACAGTCGTTGAACCGATGATGCTGTAAATGCAACAGCTTGCACGTGTCGCACAAGATCAGCTGTCACTGCACAGCCTTTGGTTGTGGCATGCGGGGTTGAGCTGAGCATTACCTGGTACTAATATCACACACGTTAAAATACTGTGATCGCCCAGGGGTGAAGAACGATCTCATCATCTGGCCATTCACGACTCTGCGCTGGCAGGCATGCAGGCTTTCAGGTATTGTACAGAGCCGCCAAAACGCCATCAGGCCTTAGCCCGGCGTTTTTGGTTTACTTATTATCTCACATTAGTGTTCATTCATGGAATTTCATGCATTCGCCACCTCATACATCCAACCTCGCGAGCAACGCCGGGCTGTTGGTGCACAACCGCTCCGTCACTGCAGTTGGCCATCAAACGCACTTCAACATTGAACTTTGCCGCAGAGTGTAGCCATCAGATCACGGAAGTCACTCACAGACTCCACACACCCACCCGTCGACAGTGCATGGTGCGTCTGACCCACCCCCCCCCCACCTCCCAATCGCTGCTGCTGTTGTTTCAGGTCGGAACGCCGCGCACCAAATCATGGCATCCCGGGCCCGGTGCTCACCGCCTCATGGCAGAGGTGCTGGCCGCCAACTACCTTGGGCTTCTTCGGGGGGCACTGTCAGAGCTGGACGCGGCCGCACCGGGCGTCACGCTGCAGGAGCTGCAGGCACGTCGTGCAAGCTTTTGTTGGCTGAGTTGTTGCCGAATGACACTTTAAGAGAAGCCAGTTCTCTGATGCCAGTGGTAAGGTACAGGCGAATGGTCGCCCGTGTACATTGCTCGTTGGCCGTCGTGCCAGCGAAATCGGCAGCGCCTGCGACCTGAGCATTAATGATGCTTAGAGTGACAGAGCACGGTGACCTTGTCGGTGTGACACGAATACACATCGGCAAACATGGCCGCATCTGCTGGTGTCATGGTAATGCCTGTTGTCTCAGTCACTTTTTGGCCATTTCTTGTAAATTGTGACGACTGCAATCGACAGAAGCGGCGAGGCAGACCATGCGGCGAGCCAGACCATGGCAACTGCCACATTCAGCATGCTCAGCCACTTCTGAGCCAGCATCACGCCCCCAAACGCCTCTGATTCTTGCTGTTCAGGGCAGTACACCGCGTTCTCACATGACCCCTGTGCACGTCTCGTGGCATCGCTCTGCAGGACGTTGCCTACCGGGAAAAGCTGTCGCAGCTGCTCAACCTGGACTCCGACGGCGCTAGTGCCGCAGCCGCAAAGCTCCACGACCCGTCCTACTGCACGCAGCGGCACTGCGTCGAAGCAGGCAAGCGCTTATAGAGCATGCATGCACTTTGATGTGCTTGATTCATTGGTGTTTGCAGGTATAGTGCAGGCGTGCACTGTACTTCTATGAGAGTCAACGCGCCTGCTATTTGTTGGAGCACTGTTGCTTAGCATACATCTTTGCAGCACCGAACGTTGTCAATGACGAAGCTGCTACATGGTCGTACGCATGGACTTCATGATCATTTGAAGGTCAGGGGAGCGTCGCCTGAGACAGTGTGCTGTACACCTTGTGCCGCAGCTTTGGCAGTCTCACGCTCCATGTTGCCATCGTCGCTTTGTACTTCTTTGTGCACGATCAGGCTCGTACAGGTGTTTGACCACCTACTACCCCAACCAGGACGCCAGCACGCAGCTCGACCGTTACGTGACAGACAACACAACGCTCAACCGCAAACCTCACTTCAAGGTGAGCTTCGCCGATAGTCGCAAACCCTAGTCCTAACCCTAGCAGTGTGCTACGCGGTGATGGTTGTTGCTGCGCCACAAGCTGGCTGTCTGAGCGGGGCGACCGACCTGCTGCCATCCGAGTGGCGGCTGCAAGCGCAAGCAGTGCTCATCTGCAGCTGGCGGCCGCTGGCGCGTTCGCACAACGTGAAACAGCCGTGGCTTAATGTGCCCCCCCCCCCCCCGTCATGCGGGCAATGCCATTCATGCCTGCTGATGAAGGGTTATATGTCAAGTCATGCAGCGGTTTGTACGAATGTGAGTGCCCATAATGAGCAGCTGCGATTGCGCAGGCCCGCAAGACCCAGTACGCGTGAACGCCTGTTCCGGTGCCCATAGACTGCTGAGGGCATACGGTGTGAGCGCGCATACACGCAGGTGTCTATGATCACTGTAACTTCAACTCAGCGCGCGCGTCTGCGCCTCTCGTCACCGCAGTACCTGCCCACCAACACGAGCGAGTGGCAGGTCATCGTCAACGAGCCCATGCGCGGCATCACCGGCTTCCAGTTCGACAACCCGCAGTGGCCCGTTGACCGCAAGTGGGTGCTTGCCGGCGCGGCCTCCGCAGGGCCTCTCAACTTCAAATTTGAAGTTACAGAGTTGCCGGCTGGCAGGATGGCGCCGGTGGTCGTGTGCCGCCAGGTGCCGCCGCAGCAGACGCCCTCGGAGATTCACGCGCAGCCGCCGTATACGCTGGACAACATGGTGCTCTCCCTGGACGGGCAGGTGCGCGCCAGAGTGGAGCGCTGCTGCTGCCGTGCGCAGTGCGGCAACACAAATGGTGTCTGTGTAGAGTAATTTGGTGTCGCTGGGGCGCGTTAAATGGGCGAAGGCTGCGCGCCCATGCGCGAGCGCGCAGCGGCGGCAGCACGGCTCTTCGGCAGCTGCTGCAACGGTTGCAGGTGCCGTCGGGCACATGATGTTGTGTGGGGCGCGTCCACGTCCACCTGCGATGCCTTTGTTGAAGTGCCTTGTACTTGAAGAAGGCGAAACGGCCACTGCGCAGGAAGTTGCCTCGTGGTCGTGACGACCACTTTCCTAGCGCATCCTGATGACGTGTTGCGTCTGTTTCATTGACACATGCGCTCTTCCCAGGCGGTCACTGCGCACATTGCTGCGCGCAGTAGCTGATGCATCTGCATTGTCAGAGGCTCAGGTCACTGCACAAATATGTTGCGTCAGCTCGTGATGCGTGAGAGGTCGGCACGTGCATCTCTGCTGGCCATTGTTGCAGCCTCGCCGCAACCCCTGATGCCAGAACTGAAGGCCGAGGCTCTGGTTGTTACAAGAATGGATCGCAGTTTTCAGTACCAGCGATTTCATTGAACACGCATGTGCAGAGCTCTATATCCAGGACATGCAGAACGCACTGACCACAGCGCACTCTGCAACAAGCAACATCGCGTACTGCATAATCTGTCCAACCACCGCGTGCGTGCCCGCGCCGCTCTGCTGCAGCGCGCGTCGGCGAAACGGCCGTCGCCGCGGGAGAACTGCTGGCAGCTGGACCAAGCCGTCGCCCGCGGCAGTCACGTCCTGACAGTTCGCGCCAAGTACGAGGCGCCGAGCATGCTCGTGAGAATATCACACCTCATTGTGCCCAGATAGCACAGCAGCGCTGCGCCCGGGACTGTTTCGCGGAATGCAGAACGGCACCCACTGGATTGATTTTACGTGTTTCTCGTATGTGTTGGTGGGGGGATTGATGTGAGTCATGAGTCATGCGATGCTGTCTTTGGAGAGCATTGCTGTTGGTATGCGGTGGTCCTACAGCAACATCAACCTGTGGTCGTTCTGCGAAGTGGCTGGCAGTCAATATATCCGTGACCCTTGTCCACTGCACGCCTCCTATGCTCCTTTGCAATTGTTTTCCGATAGTGCGTGTGGCGGTGCTGCTTTTTTTCTGTTGTTGGCAAGTGCTCATGGACACGGCCGCTGTCTATATGCTGTCACACAATGGATCATGTCAGCTACACAACTTGCAATTGTGTCTGAGATGTGCACTACAGTAGTAACAGCCACAATTTGGCCCACAAAGAGTAAATGTTCTGGTACAAGAAAGGGGGCACATGGAGGAGGACGTAGGGGGGGATATCGAGATGCCATTTGGCGGCGGCGTTGTTCAAGTGGTTGTCATTGAGACACTTTCAGACTGTCACACGACATGTAGATTTTGTACAGCAAGCTTCAAGTTAGATACCTTCATCTGGGCTTTTTCGCGCCCTGAGCGAGGATGAATAAACAGTACAAGAAAGACCGCCGCGCATCACACCCTGTCATTTGGTCAAGAACTGGGGGAGAACAAAGGAGGGGGGGGGGGGTTCGGGCAGGGGCGGAATGCGGCCTTTGCAGCATGAGATATCCACAGTAGTACCGGGAGCGTGCTCTCCAGCCTCACCCTTCTACTCAAAGCCACTTGACCAGTGCTGCATGTGTGTGTTCACGAAGTCTCGTGCGTGCACGCGGAATTGGCGTCAACAGGTGCAATTTCATGCACTGCGTCACCTCACGCTGTGCGGGATTCGTTAGGAATCGCCTAAACCCTAACCCTGACCTTCACATGCCGCATTGCTCAACACCCGCTGCAGTGACCACGCATCGATGCATCCTGACATATTGCGCAGCGGTCGTGCTCGCTTGAACTCAGATAGCAGCATCGTTAATGGCATGCAAACAGGCTTGTGTACACTCTATCAACATGGAACTGGCACACACACCAGGTGAAGACACTGCTGCACTTGCAGATGAAGTCACAGTGCCGCCGCTAGACAATGCATATGAGAAACGGTATGACGCCAAGCAGTCAGGTGCTCTAAATGCCCTACTGAAGGCAAGGCTGAGGGAGCAAAGCGGGATGGCCAAAACGACACACAACATACAGAATGCACATGCTCGACAGATGGCCTGCACACAACAGAAACACTGCAAGGGACACGCGTACCCGCGGTCGCTGTCTTGTCTACGCACAAGCGCGATAGATTCGGATAGATTCGGGTGCGCGCGTCGCGCGCAACGTTACTCGGGGCCCACGCATCGCTACAGTACAGAGGGAATGAACGCAAGGCGCACCGTCACGCCTTCATTGCCGCTGAAGCCTGCTGCCGCGCAGAGCGTAAACCACAGCCAACGGTCAACGGGGAAGGCCGCCGCGCGCATGCACAAGGGGGGTGCGGCCCCTCACATTAGCCGACCGAACGCGCCGCAGGCTGCTCCTGCCTACAGGCCCTACAGACGGCAGCAGCGATGCGGTGACGCTCCGCAGCAGCGCTCAGCGCCCCCCGCCCCCCCCTCCCCCCAAGACGCCACACTCTCTGCCCTGTCTCTCTGTTCTCTGTCCTCGCTGCTGCTCTCTACACGCGCGCGATCACGGCGGAACTCTCTGATTGGTGGCAACGCTCTGCGATGCGCGCGCCGGGGCGCGGTACCTCGCTGGCAGCGGCGCGCGCGGCACGCAGCACCCGCACAACCCTTTTGCAGCGAGGGGGACTACATGGTGACTACATAGTGCACAGGGTGTGTCTGTGAGCTGCGGACAGGGGGGCGCATTGAGGCAATCCACTGGGCCTTGAATGCGGCGGGGGCGGGGGGGGGGGGTAGCGGGCGCGCAGCAGGCCTCCTGCGGAAAAAAACACATCGCTGGGGAACCTAGCGGGCTCGCAGGATATGCGCCGACGCTCCGCAATGATGACTGGCCAATGGGACGAAGCGGCCACGCGGGGGGAGAGCAAGACTGCCCCGCACGGTGGCTACCTACGGCAGAAGTCACTTTACACAGGGCACAGGTAAGGTGGGGCATGGGAGCGGGGGGGGGGGCCTCCGACATATGATGGAAACGGCCGAGGTTCGCTGTTGCTGCCGCCGAGCGACACAGCTGCGCGCGCGCTATGACGGGTCCGCCAGCGGGCTTGGTAACCGGTCGCGCTGCTGCTCCGCGCCCAGGTACATGCCGTTGGCCATGGCCGTCATGACGCTGCCCGCCCTCTCCACGTCCTCGTTCGTGCTCCACATGCCGCCGCCGCCCTCCTGCCGCGGCGGCGGCAGCGTGTAGCCCCCCCCGCCGTCCTGCCGCGGCCGTGGTAGCGCGTAGCCGCCGCCGCCGCCCTGCTGGTGATGCTGCTGCATCGCGGCGGCCCACTCCGCCGCCGCCGCGCCGCTGTCCGCAGGCATCCCGCCGTTGCTGCCCTGATCGCTGTTGTTCCGCGCGCTGCGGTCGCCGCCGCCGCCGCCGCCGCCGTCGGACACGTCTTCGCGCAGCGCGGCGGCGGCGTCGTTGCTGCCGTCCGGCGAGAGCTGCTGCTGCTGGTGGTGAGCGCCGCCGCCGCCGCCACCCTCAGACTCCTGGCCGCCGTCGCCACGAAACTGAGCGTCGCTGCTGCCGCCGTCGCCTCCCGAGTTGCTGCGTGCGTCGCCGCCGGCGTTGCCCATGCCGTTTGTGTGCTCGAAGCCGTTGCCGCCGCCGCCCATGGCGCCCCACTGCTGCTGCTGCTGCGCCATGAGGTGCGCCGCCGACAGCGACGGGAGCTGCTGCATGCCCTGCGGCATCTGCTGCTGCTGCTGCGCCGCGGCGTGCTGCATCTGCATCATGGCCGCCATCTGCGCGTGGTGCTGCTGCATGAAGCTCGCCTGGAAGTCGGGGCTCCCCATGCCGCCCTGCGCCATGCCCGGCGGCAGCTGCTGGTGCTGCGGGCTGCCGCCGCCGCCGCCGTCCCCCCGGTACATGGGCATACCCGCCATCAGCGGCGCCTGGCCAAAGTGCGCGGGGTAGTCGGTGCCCTCCACGGGCGCCGACTGCATGTAGGGGATCGTCGTGGGCGCCGCGAACATGTGCGGGCCCGGCATCCCCATCCCCATCATCTGGTGCATGTGGGGGTGCTGCTGCATCATGGCGACGGCGGCGGCGGCGGCATTGGGGTCGCCGTGATAGGCGCCCATCGGCCCGTACATGTAGTTCATGTCTGGCCGCATGTCCATGCCCATGCCGCCGCCACCGCCGCCGCCGCCGCCTGTGGGATCGCCTCCCGCTGCCGCATGCGCTGCTGCTGCCGCCTGCGCCGCCATGTCCCCGTACCCCCATCCCCACATGCCCATGTGCGGCGGCATGGGGGGCATCTGCTGCTGCATGCCGTGCGGCACCTGCTGCTGCTGCATGGCGCCGCCGCCCTGCGATCCCTCCCAGCCCCCCTGCCCCTGCTCGCCCATGGGAAGCGTGGGCGCTTTTGCTTGGCCGTTCCTCTCGAGGGCTGCCTCCTCGACCTCTTTGAGCGCGCGCGTCGCCTTCTCCACCTTCATGTTGGTTTTGATGCGCTTGCGCTTGAGGGGCGGCTTGGCATTGGCGGAGGTCATGATCTTCAGGACGGGGTTGGACTCGCCCTTGTGCATGATTTTGCGCTGCTCGGACGGGGGTAGCTTGGAGAGGGCGTCGTCCAGCTGGTTGAGCTTGTCCTCATCGAACAGCTCCTCCTCCTCCAGCAGTGTGCTAGGGTCTGCCATGAATAGGGCATTCCGCAAGGCGCTCTGCAGGCCGCTGGAGGCGCCTCTAGTCACTAACCGCCGCTTTTTCTCCAGCAGTGCCACCTGCTCTTGCAAGTAGGACAGCTCCCTGGCTGAGGTGGTTGCTGAGATCCTCTCCTCGAGTTCGAACAGGAGCTTGTCCAGGGACCGGATCTGCCTATGGGGCCAGCGCTGGATGCCAAGCTTCCTGCAGAGGCGCTTCATCATGGTCAGCGACACTCTGAACTCCCTGGCGACGTCCACCAAAGGGGTATTGAAGCGTGACTGCAGCAGCTCCAGCGTGGGCTCCTTGCCGTCGAGCCTGAACTTTGGCGCAGCTTCGCGATCTTCGCCGTTGGTACGCTGCGCCTGCGGCGGCGGCGGGCCGAAGCCCGCAGGCTGCTGCTGTTGCTGGTGCATCATCTGCATGTTCGGGTAGTACGCGAATTGTGGTGGTGGCTGGCCATGGTGGTGGGCCATGGTCTCAGGGCTCCCGCCCTGGCCATACTGCTGCTGCATGTTGCCCTCTCAGCTGCAGTGCCAGCGTGTCTGCAGTTGAGTTGTCGTCGAGAGGTCGCGTTCCAAAAGGTTTTTACGTTTTTGAAAAAGCCAGCGTGTGAGCCCCCGTTGTGCTTGGGGCTGGAGCGGAGTAGTATGGCTCGGGAAGCTGAAATGATCGCAGGCATGCGAAGCCTCGGTCAATCACTTTGCCTCTCTTGCTCTGCTTCGCTCCGGTGACGCCTCTGCCTCTTCCTCATGGACATACCAAGAGGCCAGAGGAGGCGCAGCTGTGTGGAGGCGAGACACGGTTCCTCCACTGCCATTGAGCAGCTTGTACTAGCGAACTAGATGGCCATAACTCTTGGCCATGAGCGGGACCTGCTGCTACCGCCTTCGCCGCAACGCCAACCAACAACTTGTTTGACAGTGGGCAATAAATACGCACCGAACCCCGACTATGGGCAATGGGGACCTCATGTGTCCAAGGTACAAGACAAAAACATGCATGCACCATATGATATGGAGAACATGACTTGAGCTACATCCCACCTGGTGTGGTAGACCTGGTTCCTAGCATCAAATCACACACTTAAACTGTTGAAGCTTTAATCGAGAGACACATGTGACATCCAATCAGTGCATTGCACAGGAAAAAGCTGCTCAGACCAACACCACAAATGCACCAGGGGCACAGAAGCACCTCCGCTCGGGAAACACCATTGCTGTTTGTGTGTGTGCCCAGGTGTTGCACTGGGTGCAAATTTTGCCTGGTGACAAACGGAGGACCACTCGGCATGGCTGCATGTCTTAAATGCACACCAGCCCCAGTACTGCAGAAAGCCCATCTGCAGGCATCTACGTCTATGCTCCCCGCAACAGTTGCTTACAGCAACAAACAGGCCAAAAAATGACGGTGCAGGAGGTGCCTGTAACTGCCAAGGCACCCAACTTGCGTTCACGACTTGCGTGTCGCTACGCGAACCTCAACGGCTGAGTGTTTGGGGTATGCACCGTTTGCTGCTAGTGGGCTGCTTGCGTAGCTGACATTGTGCGCATGCGGCGCAGGTTCAGGCTGGCTTTGTGGCGCCGATTTGATCTTCTTGAAGCTCTGAAAGGACAGGTAGGCATTCCAGAAAAGCCCCACGCAGTTCGCTGCGCCGACCTGATACTGCAATGGCACCAGCCTGCGGGTTCAGGAGATAAGCAGGTGCAGCAGGAGCACAACGGCATTGTGTGCGAATCAAGAAGATGCATGAGCTGTCCATGCATGCTCTCATGACAACAGACTTTAGTGTCCAAGCTTTGCATCACAAAACACTGCGAGACAAGTTAATGAAGCACGCAAACTATTGAAAGTGGCATGCCAGAGCAGCAGTTGATCGGTCTGACCCATGATACTGTGTTGAGAGCATTCGAACAAGCAGCAGCTGAGGGATGTGCAAGTTGTGACTCAGAGCACCAATCGCGCTCAACCAAACCTGAACCGCCCAACTTGTGCGCTGATTACCAAGGTCAAAGATACACCCACTCACTGGCGAATGAGTGATTGAATGTCGATGTGTACAGGCTCCAAGGTTGTTCGTGATGAGCAGCCCAACACACGCGTACTGCCTTATGTATCTGCATCATTCTGGGTGTTGCTGCGCAGCACAAACCAGTGGTGTTGTTCATCAAACTCACAATGGCATGCACCTCCACTGTCAAGCAATGCTGATGCTACTGCATTCGCACAAAACGAGGCCGGAGCAAGCAAGTGGCAAGTCACCTGAAGTTTGCGAGTTGCGCTGGCATCCACAGTGTCCAGTTGCTGACCAAAGTGGTCCAATAGTCCTGCCGCAACTTGTCGGGTATGCGTGCTGCCTCGCCCTGTGCAGCAATCGCAATGAGGCATTCAATAGGTAGCTGGCTATATCACAGGAATTACCAAGGCCTAGGCCAATGCACCAAATCAGGACGCAGTTTACCAGGCAGGGGTCAGAGCGTGATACTATGCTGGCGAATGTGTACACAGGTTACAACATCTGTGGCAAACATAGCATAGTCTTGATGGTGTCATGTTATTGCTTGCGTCAAAGCTCAATACCATCTAGGCCAAAGGCTTCATGCTGCAACAGGCAGGGGCCATTCCGCGAAACACTATGCTGGTGATGACAATGGACACAACAGCTAGATCTGTCAGCATGTCATACCAGAAGCAAGACAGCCAACAGCCATTCAGTGAGCGATCACTGCTCTCACCTCAAGCACCATCAGCGCAGAGAAGAAGACCCCCACGAAAACCGGCGAGAACACAAACTGGTCCAGTGCCATGCGCTTTGTTGCCACCATCAGCGTCTGCCCAGGCAGCAACCGCCCCAGGAGACCATACCAGGCGTGTGCTGCGGGCGCAAACAGCGCACCGCTCAGCAGCATGAACCTCGCGCAGCGTGTCCAGTCCAGGTGTCTCTGCTGAGACGTGCTGCCCCACGTCGCCGCGCCATCGGCCGCACCCGCATTTGAGCCCGCCTCGCCTGCCCCAGCGGCGGCTGCCGCCAGCCCCCGATTCGTGTAGATCTGGCAGCCTATGTCTCCCATGCCCGCTATCGCTGCTGAAGTCAGGGCCTTGGTTGCGATGGGATTGGTTTCCAGCAGGCGGCTGTATGATTGGATTATGTTGATGCTGCGGGACTCAGCTGCGCCAGGTTGCACCGCCTCGGACTTGAGTCCTCGATGCCGTGGCCGCACCCTCCTAGCCCGACCTAATTGTTGGTATGCGTCTGAGATGTTCTTCGCGGCTCTGGGTCGCCACATCGCTGCCGGGTGCTCGGCCTTTAAAGCGAGAGTGAGAGGCTACCACAGGTGCTGTGTGAGGCAAAGCAATAGCAGACGAAGGCGCATCAGTTGAAGTACCGGCGAAGGAATGAGGGATAGCAATTGCGCAATGCAATGGACTCAACAGAATGAGAGACAAAACACATGGAATGATGCTAGGGTAGGCTGGCTGGCAGCAACGCGTGCAAGCCGCGGAAGTGTGAAGTATGACACAGGATGATCGATTGTGTCTTGTACCCAAGTTTGTGTCGTGTGAGATGGGTGACTGACCTCGCATCAACAAAACATGATGCACAGTAGATTGCAACCAATAACGATGAAAGATCAAATGCAGCACTAGTAGGTGGTATCCTGCATGGGATGAGGCCCCGCCAACCACGGAGTTTGGCGACTATCATTGAGCGCTGCGATGGGTGATACAGGTAAGGAGCTGGAGAGCAATGACGGCTTACCACTGCCTTTAGCTGCTCAACGCGCCCCACACTGGCGGACGCGCGCGGCTGGCCTCATTTTTTTTTCAGCTCTCAGTGCAAGTGCAACAAACACTTCAACTCAAAACCTCGACGTGGCTGACCGTTCCTGTTGGTTCCTATCACCAGGTTTCGGTGCAGGAGGGTGCATAGGCATCAACAGTGCTGTGGGCAAGAGCCAAGTTATGCCGCCACTCAATAGTCCCAAGCCAGGGCACTATATACACAACGAGCTGCCTACAGAGCCCTCCCCAGGAGTCGCCGCTGCGATGAAAGCGCGAAGGACCTCTATACAGCAGCGCGGCAGACTACTAAGCTGGGGAGAGAGTTCAGCGAGGCTAAGACGACGAGTCAAGGCGTGCCCGAGCGGGAGGCGCCTGAGGGTGCATTCACGCTTGCCAGCTTCAAACGGGACTGTGGGCTTTTTTCATTATGCTCCTAGTGCAGGCAACAGTGCTTGTGCCTTCTTTGAGAAAGATCTGATGCAGGAAGAGGAGATGGAGCGGCTGCATCGCATCAAGGTCCACCCCCTGACAGGTCTGTGCGTCGCAAAGCTCTGGTTCTTTGTGCAACCTGTCATTGCAAGTGCTCCTGGTTATTTGTTGAACACCTATGACACTGATGCCACCGCCTTCGTTCCTTCGTCTTGCAGGGTGCTTTCACTCGCGACCAGGGCACTACTCCAAGCTGCATGGGCTGCAGAACTTCCAATCGACGTCAACACACGCCGACGAGATGATGTCCCATGTAAGCGATGTCATGTTCTGTCGCTGAAATTACCTAGTTGAAGCGCTTTGTCATCGCTGCTCGATGCCTCGCCCACGCCTCCAATCCCTCCAGTATGCTCAGCCATCGTTGATCTGTCGTCAGCGTCGCCTGTAGGTGTATATTCTTGTACTCGAAAATGGCCCCCACCGCAACTCACACATCATCGTCTCGCCTCGGTATCGCCTCCTGTGCAGGCCGACGGCCGCAGCGCCATGCTGGCACGCATCAAGGCCAGCCTAACGGAGCCCGGCGTCGTCACCTCTGTCAACGGCATGGAGCGGATAGGCTCGTCGCAGGAGCTGGGGGCGCTGGACAAAGGCGATGGCGATGGCGACGTGGAGTTTCACAGCGTGGGGCACCTGGCCATAAACCGCATGGTCCGCGACAATCACCACGAGCACATTCGCTACATGCGGGGAGCTCTGCAGGTGCGCAATGCGCGCATACTCAGCGATGCACGTGGCACAGCGCTTTGGCGCAGGCGCATGTGCCGTGCACTGCTGCTTGCTGCTTGTACACTTGTGAGCCCTGTGCCCCCATTGCAAGCACCACCAACTGCGGTGACATGCCGTGTTGGATGTAGCGCTGGTGCAGAATAGAGCTGCGGTGCAGAGCACGACGGTGGCCGCAGTATAGTATTCAACTCATGATGTTTCAACTACACACAGGTCATCATCTGCAGCATAGACTTGGGGCCGATGATAATAACCGTATGCTCCAGTAACGCCGCTGCTATGAGCCGTGACGCCCTGTCATTGCACCCCCCACTTCAGCGCCCTCTGACGCGTGCTCTTCTGCCCCTGATCCCGCAGCGGCGCCGATCGCTGTCCTCGCTCGCCGGCGCGTCCGGCCCCGAGAACAAGCCCGACAACGGCCGCTACAAGTTCCAGGGCGCCCTGGACGTGCGGCGCGGGCGCTTTGGGGAGCGCTCCGTGGACGACGCCGCCACCAGTGAGCGCCACATCACGCAGAGCGCGGAGGCCACGCACTGGGGCACTGTGCCTGGCATGGCTCAGCAGCAGCAGCAGGGGGCGGCGGCGGCGGCGGGCCGCGGCAGCACGCCGCGCGGCACGCCCCGCGGCGGCGTGCACCGGACCGGCTACTCCACAGTGGTGAGTGCGGGGTTTGTGGGAGGTTGAAGCGAGAGGCGGGTGCAGCGAGGGGGGTGACAGGCGGACCAGGAATTGTGCAGTCGGTGGGAGGTTGTGGGCTGTTGCAGCCTGTTTTGTATGGCCGCGTGTGTAGGTATGGCACAGTGTCCAGGTCGATGGTGGTGTTGGCAGGTCCTCAGGCAGGCCCAGCAGGTGCAGGTGCACATGTATGCTCGCGCCAGGCAACTGGCGCTTCTCTCATGTACGCCACCTATTGCGCACACGCCCCAAGCCCTCATACTTTCAGACATCTGCTGAAGCCAGGAGTGTCCATCGCCCCGCTCACCGCGCGCGCATCGCCACAATCCCCCCCCACAGGTGCAGCGCGCGGCGACGGGGGCGGCGGCGCCCGCGTGCCCGGCGCGCCACCGCATGGCCCACATGCACCGCGGAGAGCCCCTCATCGGCTCCAGCACGACCATACTGCGGCACCTGTACTTCCAGCCCGGGGAGGGCGGGCCCGGCGGCGGCGGCGGCGGCGGCGCGCGCGCGCTGGAGCAGGAGTTCCGGCGGCAGCGCCAGCGCTCCGGCTCGACGCTGCTCGGGTGGGAGAGCCACACGGTGAAGGCGCACGAGAGGACGGAGGCGTACCTGCACGACCTCGGCGCGCTCGCGCCCACCATGAACCCCAATGACCTGCTGCTCGCGGAGATCACGAGCGCGTATGACGTGGACCCGGACGGCGCGCTCGGCGGCGGCGGCGGTAGCGGCGGCGGCGGCAGCGGCGGGCTCGGCGAGGGCGCGAGCGCGACGGTGCGGCGCGCCATGCACCGCGACACGGGGCGCCCCGTGGCGATCAAGGCCATCAGCAAGCGCTACCTGTTCACGCAGGCGGAGCAGGCGGGCGCGGACCGCGAGATGGTGAACCAGCGCCGCCTGTGCCACCGCCACGTCGTGCGCCTGTACGAGACGTACGAGACAGACACGGAGCTGTTCCTCGTGCTGGAGAGGGCCACGTGCGGGTCGCTGGACGACCTGCTGTTCGTGCGGCGCCGCCTGACGGAGCTGGAGGCGAAGATCGTCCTCAAGCAGGTGCTGGATGCGGTCCAGTACTGCCACGCGCAGGGGTGAGTGGGCGCGGCAATGAGCAGCACGACTGGCTGCATGACTGCTTTGCGTGATGGTGCGGGGGTGGTATGTGGTTCGTGCGGATTAGGTGCTCATTTCGCAAAGGGAGCCCGTCACGTGTTTTCGGCAGAACGCTGTTTCAGTCCAGGACCACTGATCTCGTGGGGCCCCGCGAGTTAACGGGACAACGTGCCAAATGGCCGACGTGTGCTGCGAGGCCGTTACTTGTATGCGCAGCAGCAGAGTCAGAGCTTGCAAGAAGATCCCAAACTTCAACACCCCATCAACTTCAACACATTGGCCTGCACACTCAATAGTAGACTACTCTAGCGTTGCACACGCAACTGTGCTTGTCGGTTCAGTAGTGACAGTCGCTTCGTCACTTTCGCTGTCCGCTCCGACGTCCAGCAACAGTCACTAAAAACTGCGCGACATGTCGAACACTACCGCGGCATTCTCGACATCTCACAACTCAGCTATCCTGCGTGAACTTCTTGAACATCACTATCAGCACTGCACAGTGTGATTTAGAGTTTGTTGCCTCCGCATCATCACAGCAGCGCACAAATAGTCTGAACAACAGACCAGTCCCCATTCACAAGTGTTTGCATGCTGCTACCGTCGCCTCTGTGCTGCAGCATCGTCCACTGCGACCTCAAGCCCGCGAACATTGTCCTATCCGACATAGCCGACTGCGCCACCGCCGCTGCTGGCGACGGCGACGGCGCAGCAGGGGCAAATGGGCGCGCTTTATCACCCCCAAGGCTGCAGTCGTCACCGCTGAGCATCAGCGGCCTTGTGGTCAAGCTGTGCGACTTTGGGCACAGCAGGAAGGTCCCGGACGTCAAGTACTTCAAGGTACGCAAAAGGGCTGTACTTCATGTTTCAGTGCTGAACTGCAGTTGCGCTAGCAGGAGCCTGATCAAAGTCGCAAAACGCGCCAGTTCCAAATCGCTTTGCAAACATGTCAGAACAGCGTGCCTTGGACCACGCCCATGAATTTCGGAGTGTCCCATCTGACCCCCCTGCAGAGCTCGTGGTGCATGGTTGGCACTTCATTGCAACTCACCGCATGCGCGCGCGCTGGCACTGCTCCCGCCTTCACAGTACACGGGCGACATCCACAAGATCCCTCACCACCTCTTCCAGCACACGGGAACGCAGGGCTACATTTCGCCTGAAATTCTTCTGCAGAACTCGTACGGGAAGGCGGCCGATATGTGGTCATGTGGCGTGCTCATGCACAAGCTGCTGAGCGGCGCTGTGCCCTGGAACTCGCCGCGGGGCTGCCTTCAGGTCAGCGTCGACATCATTGCAAAGTACGATAGGGGTGTATGCCATACCTCTTAGTAGGCATGTACTTCAACATACATACCTCCTATATTTTTAGAAAATCGTGTATGGTGGGGGGTAGGTTCGCTATGCAGAAGGTATGTACGTTCACACATCTACGAAGTACGAACGCATGACATGGTCAGCACGCGTGCACTTACAGCACACATGTATGAAGGTTTGCTGTGCACGGTATGTATGGAGACGAATCAAAAGATTGTAGAGCATATATGGTATGCATGGCAGGTACGCACACCATGGTAAGCACGCAGGCACTTACAGCACACAGATCATGGCCAACACACAGAGGCATCGGCTGTCTCTTGCACTTGGCGGCGCACGTCGAGGCTGCCGCGCCGCTCTGTCGCCAACCTCAGACGGCGAGGCTTGGCTGACACACCATGCCGTGTGTACCTATGTTCATGACTCGAGCTACTGGCCCTCTGCCGTAGTGCCTCTTGCGAAAGCACGACGCATCAGCCTGACGAACACACGTTCATGTTCTACCAGTCCTAGAGTATGCAGCAGTCCCTGACGCGCAACGCCGGCTGTTTCTATGTTCCTCGCAGGAGCCGCTGGCTCTCAAGGCGCGCCTCTGGAACGACATTTCCGACGAGGCAAAAGACCTGCTACGCGGCCTGCTGGAGGTGGACCAGGAGCTGCGCCTGAGCGCGTCCCAGGCGCTCAATCACGCGTGGTTTGCGGGTATTGAGCACTGCACCGCGATGCCCACGTATGCGCCGGGGGGGCGATAGGGGGGGGGGGGGGGGGGTCGTGTGCATCCGGGCAACGGTTTTTGGTGGCGTGAGTGGCAGGGGATTTTTGCATGAAGAGGGGAAGAGCGTGTGTGGGTGCGGTGTGATGAGGGGCGGTTCATTCTCAAACTCCCGTTAGAGGTTCCACATCGAGCAGTGGCACTTTGTGCTGACGGTAGAGGCATAGGCGCGTGCATGTATGTAGCGTAGGCATCCACTGCATTGCATACAGGATATAATAGACGTCCACACTGCGTAGAGCAGTGCTGCCATGTAGAGATTGGTGTGTGCGACGTAAGCCACACGTTATGCTGATGAATAGAGACTCGTGAGTTGCTTTTCAGAAATGCCCCCTCTCTGCTGCCTGATGTTGTAACGTCAGCGTTGCCCGTTTTGGTTGTGTGCAGTTCTGCTGTCATTGTAGACTTTTAACCTGGAATAGCGTCATCGGCCAGCCTGTGACCACTGACTGCGTTGTGGTTGTTGCAGCTCACCTGTCGCGTGAGCGATGGCGTGCCGTCTGGAGTCGGATGGCACACAGCAGTGCTCACTCGCATGCTGCCTGGCTCTCATCTTGCTTTGGTGGGCATAGCAGCAGCCTGTATGATTGCTGTAGGCGCTCATCCAACGCTACGCTACATTCATTCATTACACATGGTAGATTCAACGCATGCGTGACGCAGCGCAAAAGGTGAGCTTCCCAAACAGCTTGGGCCCTGTCGCATCGAAGCTGAGCACTGGTGACAGAGATGTACCATGAGCTTGCTGACATAATGCTTGTGCTGTGGCTGCTGCACATGGTGCCAGATTCGGCGGCACCTGCGCGTACGCCTGCATCAGTGCTTGGAGCACCTTAGCTTGTGGGGGGAGGCTGTATGAATGCGGTTCGCTGACAACGACACCAATTTATAATAAAAGTATGCTTCAATGCTATAATAGCCCTGCGGGCTGGGGGAGAGTCCTAGGGACGCAAGCAGATAGAGTGCACCATGGTGCTACAGAAAGCGACAAGAGTATTGTGTTTGCTCACAAGCTGTGGAAATTTGATGTCAGGGTTGTTGTATTGCAAACATGTTGGAAAGCTAGCCATACAGACAGGCACACCATTGTCAATGCATGCACAGCAGCAGAGGAAGCAGGGGACACAGGAGGCGGCACATGTGACAATGTGTACAAATGCCCAAAAGCTGGTTGCAAAATAACACGGGAGCATAACCTTCCCCCTAAACTTGAGAGATTTCAAGCGCAAATGTCAGCCACGCTGAGCTGCAGGTAAGCAGCCATTTTGTGCGCATGAAGGGCTGCGCGACTCCACTGAGTTCTGTAATGACTGCTCCACCGCTTGGGGTTATCGAAGGCATAACCACACCCGACGCTGCTTCATTGCACACTGCAGTTGTGTATGTTGGCAAGCATGGCAAAGCAGGAGTTCAGAAAAACAATGTAACATTGTATGTCATGGTCAATGATACCACATTATGTAGCTTCAAGCGCATACACTGTCCAGAGGAATGCACTTACTCCATGCAGGTTTCTTAGCAGTCACTGTGGCAGAAGTGTGCTAACACGTCCTGCTGTGCCAGCTTAGTCCGCGCCTCCGCTGCTCACATACCACATGATGCTGTTGACACCAGTGCGTCGTTGGTATCACCTGGCCTCATGAAGAATGCATTACCAGGCACCTGCTGCCAGATGCCATTGGCAGTCCAATGCTCACGAGTCGCCAAGTCAACCGAGCGCAACTTGCTGCGTGCTCACTGCGTACATGGCCCAGTTTGACAGCATGCACAGGCAGCTCTGCAATCCTCGCATGTTGCACATGTCTTCAGCTGCGGCCAGCCCAGGCCAGTCGCCGAAGCAAACAGTTGGCAACTTGAAGTACCAGCCATGAAAATTCATGACTGATGGGTCGCCAAGTCAATCGATCGCAGTCTTCTGCCTGCTTACTGCCTCATTTGACAGCATGCGGCTCTGCAAGCCTCAGGCTTGTATGTTGAATCATGGCTCCAGCTTCAGCCAGCCAGGCCAGTCGCCATTGCGAACAGTTTGGCAAGCACCACACATGGACGTCCATTGCTGACGAGTCGCCAAATCAACCGACCACAATTTGCTGCATATCTGCATGTCACCTTGACCACCAGTGTCGTGCTCCTCCTGCTTGTCGAGTAGCTTAACTTGGTCTTTTCTGCAGCAGCCCATCGTCGGAACACGACGCGCTTCGTCCGTCAAGGCAGCCCACGCCGTGGGTACAGCTTGCTCAACAGTTGCACTGGGGCTTATGCTGGCAGACGTGTACAGAGTAGCTGGCTGAGCCTTATCATCTTGTTCACAAGACACACCAACGTTGCTTCCCTGCCATGGGTTGTATTTGCCGTAGTCAACGCCAGCACTTGCTGCCACACGTGGCTCAGCGCGCTACTTACCGTGAAGCAAGGGTTGTTGCTGTGGGTCGCCAAGTCAACTGACAAAAAAATTGCTGCACATCTGCATGTTACCTTAACCACCAGTACTGCTCCTCCTGCTAGTCGAGTAGCATTACCTTGTTCTTGCCTGCAGCAACACGACGAGCTCTGTCCGTACAGCTTGCTCAACAGCTGCACTGGGGCTTATGCTGGCAGACACGTATAGCAGCTGAGCCTTGACATGATCAGTTCACAAGCCTCACCAAGTTGCTGCGTCCCCGCCATGCATGGGTTGTATTTGCCGTAGTCAGCGCCAGCACTTGCTGCCACACGTGGCTCAGCACTGCTTACCGTGAAGCAAGGACTGTTGCTACACCTGAATTGCCTCGCGAGCTGCGTTGAAGTGCCTCAGGCAGGCAGTGTGCCACCGACCGTCCTCCGCGAGCTGTACCGCACGGCTGCTCCTTCGCTACTCTTGGCTACACTCTCCTTCCTCTCCATGTCACTGCGATGTTTTTCTGACGTGACTGAATACCGGCGATTATTATCGGGTTTTCGGTGGACAGCACAGAAACTCTTTTAATCGGAATAAACCTCATTTTTGAGGCTTTGTAATTACAGCATCACACAACTGGTCTGCTGCAGACCTGTTGCATCATCATTATACCTAACTGTATTGTCTGTACCATGCACCAAACAGGATGAGAAACAGGCTTCTAGTTCAGAAGTTATCGCGATTTTGGGTCTTTTGCACGATGTGCAAACGGAGACCTAGTGACTTCGTCCCTAGGAATGGTGTTATGTTGCATACATACTTCTATGTATGTATGTCGTAATACAGGTGCAGCTTCTGATATCATTCTCCACGCAGTGGCGTACAGGTACCGAGATGCGTTGCATCGACAACACCTGGGCGCACACATACGCGGAGCGCGGCAACACTGAGGCGCAATGGGCAGGCACCAGGACACATGTATCATCATCACCATGATGTTCAAAGGCGCATGTGCTCATTGTGCTGCGCCCGCTGCATGCACACCCTCATCTGCCTCATACTCATCGCCGTCTCCCCGAGTCGCATCTTCAAAGCCGGGCGCAGGTCGCATTTGCTCACTGTCACCGTGGCCGGCTCTCGGAGCCAGCCCCATCTTGACCTTCTCCTCTACCGTGAAGGATGGGTCACGACCGGCTGCCTCCCGCCATGCATGCTTGACTGGGCTTTGGCTTTGCTGCGGGGGGAATGGCCCGTATGCCTGCCGAATGAGCGCGGTTTGCTGGGCCTGCGTCTCTACCAGTTGGTCCTGCCGCTGCAGGAGACTGGGTCGCATCTCCAGGCTCGCTTCCAGCCGCTTTCGGTTGGCCTGCGCAGATGGCGAGTTGTAGCATTGGGGCCAGCGTGACGCTCGTTGTCGTGGACATGGCATGGCAAGCCTTGCGGAACATGACAGCTCTCAGCTGCTGATTTGCAGAGATTACAGGCAGGCATATATGCATGACATTGACAAGGCGACTGTGAACTTTGAATTTGGTCACTGCGGGTATGGAGGGCGGTTCTGTGCAGTCACGGGCCGACTACAGGTCGCATGGTCGCTCAAGATCAGTACAGGTTGCATGATTGCTGAAGGTCACTGGTGAGCAGCGACGGGCATTCTGCACGCTGCTGGTGTGACACAGCCTCTGGCACAATGCAGGCGCCATCTGCGCGCTTCACCACGAGAAAGCCCCGCACACCGTCAGCAATTACGCGTACACCAATGATCTTGCCATGAATGGGAATGTCCACTGGCCGCATGTGTTTACAAGTAGTTGACATGGCAAGTACCATCACGCACCTTGGAGCGCTCCTTGAATTCTGCCTGCTTTTCGGCCACCTTCTGCCGCACCAGATCTGCCACTGGCACGTGGGCCTCGCCGCCCTTACGCGCTTCCCTCTCACGCAGCTCAGCGCGCACGAGTCTGCTGGCTTCCCTTTCCTTTGCTCTGCGCTTCGCCTCCTCTGCAGCCAGCGCCTGCGCGGCAGCTTCTTCGGCTGCGCGCTTTTTTCGTACCTGCATGCCATGGTACGCGAATTTCAATGGTGAAGTATGGTTCTTCTCATCCTGATGCGAGTCATTGCTGACATGCGATGATGGCCATGGCAGTGCGGTCATCATTACTGGCACATGGCAATGGCATATGCACATGGAGGACGGCCCGTAACTGGCACTGGTCGCCACTGACGGTCATCGCAAGAGCTCGTGCAGTCACCACCCCCTGCTTCACGGGTGCAACTGTACAGCAGTCCCCCCGCAGTACCAAACGCATCACATGCCCCACCTGCTCCGCCAGCATGAGGCTGTGCCGTGTGGGCTTCGACGGTGACGCTCCACCGCCCGCCAGCAGCCTCTCGCGCTGCTGCCGCTGCGCCTCCGCCGCTGCGCGCTGCTCCTGCTGCTCCCGCAGCAGGCGCGCGCGCCTCCTGGCCTCGCGACGCGCCATCCACTCCGCGCGCCGCAGCTCCATGGCCGGCGGCAGCGGCTTGGTGGCGGCGGCGCGCATCGCGGCCTTGCGCGCCGCCACGGCGCGCTCCCAGCGGCGGTGCTGCCGGTCGAGCATGGCGCGGACCTGCGCGGCGATGGGTGAAGTTCAAGTTGAAGTGACGTGCGGAGCTTCTCGGCACTTGCTTTTCTCCGGTGGTCGAGAACTTTGTGCTTCTGTTGCACTTGGGCATTGCGGTCGCCGCTGTCATGATGCTCGGCGCAAGTGGACGTACGCAGTGCACTTGCGATGGCCAGCTTGACAGTGCCACATTCTTCGTAGTTCATCACTGTCACCTGCTCAGGCGAGAGACTGCGGCCCGCTCTCTGGAAGGCCTGCTGCTGCCTCCGCTCGCGCTCCGCCGCTTCTTGTGCGGTGCCCGGCGTGCTCTTGGCCCTCTCAGCCTCGTGCAGAGCCATGCGCTGCGGCAGGTGAGCGATGGATGCCATGAGCGCTGCAACGGGGACAGGGGGGGGAGTGTCACCAACAGTCAGTGGATGGGCTTGAACTTCATGCCTGTTTGGCAGTCGAATACTGGCTGTGGCACAGCCTCCTGGAGGCATAAGAGAGCGGGGTGCCGTATCGTGAACTTGCAGTTGGGCAACTAGGTACAGATGTGAGCACTTTGGTACTTCAGCAATTGCCCCCCCCCCCCCCCTCCCCGGGCCGATTGAGCCCGCTTGACCCGGCACCCATGTGCGCTCACCTGCGCGCTCTTCAACTCGCTTCTTCCTCTCCTTCTCCTGCTCCTCTGCAATGGCGGCCCAGCTCTTTCCGGTGATGCGCGCCGGCTTGGCCTTGAAGCGGCAGCTCTCGCGCAGCGCTTGCTCCTCGGATGCGCGCAGCTCCGCCTGCATGGGAGGCATGGCATATCGTCAGGTGACTGTTTGACTGCAGCCATGTAGACATTTGAGGCTTGAGTGGCAGGGCCATACAGAGCTCATTGAGCATTCACATGTGAAATGGTTGCCATCAGGCACGGCAACTGACGTCATTGACTGCACCGAGATGGTGTGGCGTTGTAAGCCAACATTAACGCTTTCAATGGCAGCATGAGCTTGCAGTGCAAATGGTTATGCAGGCCACCCGGCGCTGCAGACAGAGCACAGCCACCCACAACTCACAACATATTCCCTAGCAAGCAACGCGCTCTTCAACACACACAAAGTGCCGCCGCATCAGAGCACGGAGCATCACCTCATGCTGCCTCCGCCGCTCCTCAGCGTCGCGCGCACGGCTCAGCAGCCGCTCCGGCGGCCTGCTGCATGCCCTTGCCCTGCAGCCGCGCCCCCCCTCCCCCTCCACAGAGCCGCTCCCCAGCCCCCTTTGCCTCCCCCCCGAGCCCGTGCTGGCGGCGTCGCCGATGCCGCGTCGGGACGCGGGTGCACTCGACGGTCGCTGAGCTCTGCTGCTGCGGCTCGCGCGCGGCGACGTCGATGCTGCTGGGGGGCTTTCAGAGCTGGGCTGGTGGTGCGGTGGCAGCGACAGGGGGCTGACGGCGGCGGCGGGCGGCTGCAGGCTAGGTGCGGCCTCGTCGTAGCCTGGCGGCTCTGCACTTATCATGAGCTCCAGCTCGCTTGATGGCGTGGGAGCCAATTGAGCCGTTTCCGAATCGGCAGGGTTGTATGCGGGCAGATGACTGTCTTGTGTGCACTCTGGGCCCGGAGCAGCGGCCTGCGGTGTTGCCGCCGCTCCATTCTGCCGCTTTGCAATTCCTGCGCTGAGGGAGCGCTGCGCAGCTGCCGCGCGTAGCAACAGCTGTAGCCTCGCGATCTGCCAGCAAACAGAGGCGCCGCAAGGGATGTGAAGTCAGGAGCAATTGCAAGCAAGCCAGAGCTCGTTGCAACTTTCTTGGGTTGAGATTGCCGATTCAATTTTACGCAGGTTGCAGTCAGACGTCAAACTCTGCAACGTTGGCAATTTGTGGTCACCTTAGCTGCCTGGGCCTTGAAGGCTGCTTCTGCCTTTGCCTGTGCCTCATGAAGCGCCTCCAAGTCCTTCATGCCGAGTGGGACGTTGCTATGGTCTCCCGTTTGCTTTGCCTTTGGAACTCTTGTGACTGATCGCTGCAGCACTGAGTTCTGCAATTTCAAGCCTTTGACTTTCGCGCTCAGAGTTTGCACGACTGTCTCAAGCTGCACCAAGCGCGCAGGTGACATGGGGTCCACTGCCTTGACAGCGTTGCTGGACTCCTGACATCGAGGTTGTTCTGCTCTGGGTGAGCCTGCAGCTGTGTATGAACGGGATGATGGCAGCGCGCTGCTCGGCCTTGATCGTGCGACGCTGGGGGGCTTGGCGATGGCCACTGCAGTGAAAAATGTCTGATGGTCTGGATCGCCGTCCCACGTGCCCTGCACTTGCGGGTCTACAGCCTGTGGCTCAGCTGCATGTGGGCGGATCTGTTCTACAGCATGCACACTGGGCGACGCTCCGGCAGGTTTTCTGCCGCTGCTAGGTCTCTTCAGCACGCCAGCAACTGGTTCGCACGGGGTGCCCCAGGCTTTGCGCGGCGCGCTGTGCGAGGCGCGAAGCATCGCGACCATGTCAGCTGAGCGCCTCGCCTCCTCCAGCAGCTGCTCGTTGTCCAGGACCTTGAGCAGAGGGCTTCCGGCTCCGGTGCCAGCGTAGTGGGGCTCACGATTAGCCATGATGTCCGACACCCTCAGCTCCCGTTCATGAGTTGTTAGCACCATCCTCTTGTGCCTCGGGGTGCTAATCAAGGTGGCGCCGACATGAGATTTTCAATTCACCTCATTGATTGCTTGCTGCAGCGCTGTTGGGACGCCCTTCTTGGGAGGAGGCGGCGACACCAACAAGCCATAACACAACGGAAGAAAACGGTTACATCAGGAAAAATCACCAATCGCCGAGTATGGGCGAGTCTGGTCGCCCCGCGGAAAGGTAACGCTGAAGTTTGCGTCTCATTCAGGCCACAGCGCAAGCGGGCGTGAGTGCGGCCTGCGCATGTGGGCCAAGTGCGCCGGGTGCAAGGCGCCATCGAGCTTACTGCCGGCCTTGCTGGCGCTATATGTAGTTCCGTCAAGCTGTGCAGCACTGGTCCTGCAACAGCCTTGCTCGCTAGTGGCAAGAGGGGGGCCTCTGTGTACTCCAGCACTACGCCAATGTAGCCGCCACTTATCGTTGCAGTGCAGCCTTCAGGAGGATGCGAGCAGACCAGGCTGTGGTAGCAGCAGGAGCATAACTTCTCGCCTATTGCCGCAATGTCGGCAAAGGTCAACCGAGCTTGCACATGGTGTGGGGAGGGGGGAAGCGTCGTCAACATCATTGCAACTGGCGCCCGTTGCGTCGCAATCACCAGTCTTGCTGCCTGAACAATTGGAGGGGGAAGCCAAAGTCAAGCACAATGTGAAGGTGAGGCACCTGTTGCTACAGAACATGTCGCGCACTCGAGAACTACAGAGGCCCGGTGCTGCTTATAGTGCTGCTTTTGAAAAGCTACACGGTGCGATTGCTTTGATTCATTGCTGCTGTAAACAGGCGCGCGTTGCTTTGCACGGCATTGAGCGAAGGCACTGGAGTTTTTGGGCATTTGTGTAAACGCGACTTGAGTACCTACGCTGCTACTGATTTGGTAATTGTACATTATGTGTGTTGCCATTCAAGTCTACCTTTCTTCAACGCATTCATTAGCTGCTTTTGACCCTCTTGACAGCCACCAGTCGCTCCTGTCCTATTGAGTAACTGCTCCAGCAGAAACAGGATCATTCATGTAAAGGATACGCACGCTCGCTGGCGGAAAGCAGAGGAGTAAGTTTCAGACTCGCAGGAGGTGCGTTTAGTTTCCACTGGCAAAATTGTCGTGATGACAGCATGCAGTGAAGGGCATCAATCATCACTCAAAGGCAGGAATGCTGCCATGCTGTGTCATGCTACAAAGTGCAGTATGAAGGCAACAGTGGCATTGAATGCCTGTGAACGAGAAACATCTAGACAAGTGCACCAGGAAGCGCAGTTGCATCACGGATGTTTATTACAACTCCTAGGGTTGAATCAGTTGCTTGATTTAGGTCATGATATTGTTTGATAGTGGCACGCTAAAACGCAGATTTCCATTCCAACAATTTCTGATACAATCAACAACATACTTTTTTACGCAATAGGGCGAGTCTTGTGGGCATCTTCTGGTAGGTCATTGCATGCTGAACCACGAAAGGTCTATTGCATGTTGAACCACGAAAGTTGTACCTCATGATCAAGTTGCATGACCCCTGCTACTTGCATGCGTCAGTGTGCGTCGCTTTATAGCGCCCTGAAGTAAATGGACACAGCTGACATTGTAGCATTCTGATCATTAATTGATTTATTAAGGATCTGCCTCGCACGCGCCCCCTTGTGCTGGTGTCAAGTCATTGCTTTCAATAGGCGGATTGCGGCGTATCATGCACTGAGCTACATAGTCTCGTGTAATAGACCACGTGCCATGCACAGTGGCAGAATTGGCTGCAGTGGAAGTCACTGCAGTGACCACTACAGCCGCCAACAAGAAGCCTGCACCTCAAAACTGCCCTAACAGCACACTAATTGCAACATTGTGGCTCAATGTACGCTTACTCAAAGACACACAGGCAGAAGACGTTGTGCTTCATGCCAGGTGTATTGTGTTCTTATAGCTGGCCAGAAGACATTATGCCAAATACCTGTTGCTTTGTGTACCTAGCTGCAAGTGGTTTGTTGCGCACTCCTGCCATCCCCAACTGTGAGAGATCACCATATGCATACAGTGACTGTGACACTCGCTTTATTGTCAAGGGGGCTCAGGCTACAGCCTTCTGTTAGCATGACAGACCTTGCAATATGCCGGGCCTCACCTCTCACACCACAATGATGCGTCACAACCCCACTGCCACCACTGGTACACAACGTGAGCAAAGCTGAGACCTCGCGTCGCCCCCCGCGTCCGCCGCCGCCGCCGCTGCGCAGGTCGCCGGCTTCTTCGTCATGTGGTACGCGTGGAACATCGGGTACAACCTGTACACCAAGTGGACGCTGAACGCGCTGCCGATCCCCGTGACGCTCGCCGCGGCGCAGCTCATCGTGGGCATCCCCTACGTGTGCGCGCTGTGGGCGACGGGCCTGCGCAAGGCGCCGCGCCTCAAGCGCGCGCACCTCGCGACCGTCTTCCCCGTCGCCATGGCGCACTGCTTCGCGCACCTCGCCGCCGTCGTGAGCCTCGGCGCCGGCGCCGTCGGCTTTGTGCAGATCGTCAAGGCCGCGGAGCCGCTCTTCACGGCCGCGCTCAGCGCCGCGCTCCTCGGCCAGGTGCTCGCGTGGCCCGTGTACCTGACGCTGCTGCCGGTCGTCGCGGGCGTCGCCGTCGCGTCGCTGCAGGAGCTGAGCTTCAGCGCGACGGCGCTCGCCGCGGCCATGTGCTCCAACACGTTCGCGGCGACGCGCTCCGTCATCGGCAAGCGCGCCATGGGGCGCGACAAGGGCGAGAACATGGACGCCGGCAACCTGTACGCGGTCATGACCATGATGGCGACGTGCGTTCTGACGCCGCTCGCGCTGGTGCTCGAGGGGCCCAAGCTGAGGGGGCTGTGGGCGGCGGCGGTCGCGGCGGGCGCGAGCCCGGGGCGCCTCTGGCGCGACATTGCGCTGAGCGGCGTGTTCTTCTACCTCTACAACGAGGTTGCGTTCTACTGCCTGAACGCGATCCACCCGCTCACGCACGGCATCGGCAACACGATCAAGCGCGTGGTGATGATCGCCGTGAGCGTGATTGCGTTCCACCACCGCTTCACGCCGCTCGGCGTCGTCGGCAGCGCGACCGCGATCGGCGGCGTGCTGCTGTACAGCATTGTAAAGGGGCACTACGACGAGGAGGCGCGGAAGCTGGCCAAGCGGCAAGCGGCGGCAGTGCTCCAGAAACTCTGAGCCAGTTGATAGAGAGAGAGAGAGAGAGAGAGAGAGAGAGAGAGAGCTAGCACTTATAGCCCGTGTGTGAGAGATCAAAACGCCGTTCGTTTCCGTCCGAGTGGTGCACGCGCGCTGCTGCGCGAGGCCCTGTATGTGCGCATGTCGTTGTAATGTTACCACTGCGACACATCATGAATTGCGATGTGCGCTTGCAGTTTGTTTGACGGTGGCATTTGTTTGTGGCGCACGCACAATGTGTGGCACTTGTAAATATGCGTGCTGAGGGCATCATGTTGCGTGAGATACTGGTTCCGATCCGTTTACACCGCCTGAACTTCAACTATTATACCAGGCGTGTCACCTCAACGCACATAACTTTTAACTGTTTTCCGGCTATCTAATCTGAGAGCCTATCTCACGCGTGCTCGAGCAGCAGCGTAACCTGCAACAATTCTGCCCCCATTCTTCAGTTGGGCAGCTATTGCTGCTGTTGGCACTGCCAGTGCAACAAGTCGCATCACTGCAGTGGCGGCAACAGCTCTGTCCAGGCTGCACCGTGCAATGACCGCCGTCGCTGGCAAGGATGTACTGATAGTCTGGGACTTCGACCACTCGCTAGTCGATGACAATTCCGACACGTGGGTGGTGCAAGCGCTGCGGCCGGAACTCTTGCCGGAGTTTAAGAGGCTGCGTGTGGAGGAAGGGCTGGGCTGGACAGAGATCATGGGCAGACAAATGGAAGCCCTGTGGAAGCTGGGCGTCAAGCAGGAGGACATTGATCGTTGCATGACCGCGCTTGCCTTGCAGCCGCGCATGGTAGAGACCGTGCAGCTGATTCAGAGCTCAGGTGCGACACAGGCAAGCCCTCCTGTCTCCACGCCTTCAAGATTTGCTGTGCCAATTAGAGTCTTGCTGCAGCGATGTTAACTCGCAGCAGAGGGCTTTATGCTGTGCAAAGGCTGTGAAGAGTGTGTAGCAAACATTCTGATGCTGGTGTCATCTGCCGTCATGGTACAGCCGGTAGGTGAGGCGACCTTCACTGCAAACAGCCCAAACGCTGGCTACTTCCTCCACTCCCAGAGTCTCGGCAGAGCACTTGTGCGCTTAAAGAGTAGGTAATACATGAACGCAGACAGACACAACCTTGAGCTCACGAGCGGCAGGGTTTTCTTTCACTCCCTCGTACGCGCAGATGATCCTGAGTGACGCCAACACGCACTTCATCGAGGCGATCACCGCGCACCACGGCATTCGCGGCGCGTTCGCCAGCGTCATCACCAACGGATCGGAGTACGCGCCCGACGGCCGCCTGCTGGTGACGCCGCACCACCCCGCGCACGCGCCGCACGCGTGCGCTCTCTGCCCGCCGAACCTGTGCAAGGGCGGAGTTCTCGACACCATCAAGGGGCCGTATCAGCGCATAATCTATGTGGGGGACGGCGGCGGCGACTTCTGCCCCGCGACGCGCATGTCCGCTGGAGACCTGGTGCTCGCGCGCCACGCGGAGGACAGGGCATATGGCCTCTGGCACAAGCTCATGAAGTGCGAGCCCGGTCAAGTGGCGGCGGAGGCGAGGACGTGGGCCACAGGCGAAGATTTGTACAGGATATTTGCCGCAGAGCTAGGGATGACGCAGCTTGATCCAGTATAGTCTCTGTAGCTCACAGCGAGTAATCCAGGCAATATGGTAATGATGGTGCTGGCATGGGAGGACAGGTGTGCAACATGAGGAAGTGGGAAATGGAAGTCTGGTCAGCGGGGAAGACTTTCTCTCGCCCGGATAACGGCATCTGCAGCTGTGCCATTTTTGTCGCAGTGTTGCGTGTCTGCTTGTGCTCACTTGGTTGTTTTACATCTTTAACATATGGTGAACTGATGTGTGCCATGCAATGTTCATGCCTGAGCATAGAGTGGTGATGACATTGAAACAGGGGCTCAATCTTATAGGTTCGGCCATTACTCATAACAATTGACGTACGGCCACCGTGCTGATATGTGCTGAGGTTTCGTGTAGATTATCTTCTGCTGCCAACCATGCAAGGTGAAAGTTGACCCCCTACTATGATGGGAGGGGGGGGGTTAAAAAAGTAGCTTTGAGCAAGCCGCACTTGAACATGACTATTTTGTGCATCCGCGTAGGAAAGCACAAACTGCATGGGGCGTCAACGGCGAGGCAAGGGGGATGAGAAGCCTGCCCGCAAGCTGGCGCTGGCTGGAAGCTGGGGATGGTGGCTGCATGAGCTTGTATGCGTCGATGGTTTCTCATTAGGTGTCAAGCCAACAGGCAAAAGCTCATTTGTGCGTCAAGGCAGCGCAGCGACGCCATGGCGAAGGCTGCCATCTGCCCCAGCTCGCAGCAGCCCGCCTGGCCGCTGCCGATGCAGACTCATGAGGGTGGCGTTGCGGGACGGGGAGGTGCCGCCGAATGAGACCGCCACATTTGGCATCGCTGCTGCAGCAGCGCCATCGCACAGCAGTGAAGATGTGCAAAGAGATCACTCTCGGCGCATCATGAGGTCCAGCAGGCAGGGGCTATGGCGGGACGCGGTCTCATACCTTGCCACAATACCGCACCCCAACTCCTTTCACTTTGGAGCAGCCCTCACAGCATGCGAGAAGGCTGGCGAGCCTGCTGCTGCTCTCGCGGTTTACGAGAGCATGAAACGGAGTGGCGTACCAGCTGACACAGTCACGCACCTGCCGCTGATGCGCTGCTTGCTCCGCTCTGGGGAGTACAAAGCGGTGCTAGCACTGCTAGTGCCACACGAGGCAGTCTGTGCCCGCTTCCCGCCAATCAGGGGGGGCATGGGACAGCCGGAGCTTAGTCTAGGATACAGCCTGGCCGTGAAAGCGGCAGAAAAATTGGGAGACTGGCAGCTGGTAAGCGCCTGTTGGTTCTTGTCTCATGACGGATCTGAGATGCTGCTTTCAAGTTGCATCATACAAGGATGCACTTTTGAGCCCACATTTGCAGAAGTGCTGCTCTTGGCTTGCTACTTGAGCCCGCAATTACATTCGTGCTGCCCCACTTGGATTCCAGTCTGCAATGTACAAGGACGCATTGCTGATGCAAAATTTTCACAGTCGTAGTACGTATGAATATGTGCTTTCTGCTGCTGCCCTGTTGGCAGGCAATCTCCCTATACGAGCGAGCCTTGCGTGTTACACCGGCTCCCTACAGAAACACGGCGGCTAGCGTGTTCAACGCATGCTATGCGGCGAAGGAGTGGGAGTTGGCAGTCCAATACATGTCCGCTGCATTGCCCACAGTGAGGTGAGCGCCAGAGTCTCATCAAACGTGATGAGATTGATGACATTGCTGTTTAACCGCCTTGCACGATAGAAGCAGTGTTTCTAGGTAGATTCTTGAGATGACTGCCGCAAAAGACCGATGCAGCGCCTGACAATGATCATTTCGAGCACGATCATCAGCAGCTGACCGCGCAATGTAATCGCATTACAAGCGCGCAGTGTTCCATCCCGACCGTTGCGCCACCTGTGGCCATCATCACAAACACGCCGTGCCCTCCCCTCGCGTCCCCACCCCGCAGCGAGCAGAGACTGCACGCAAATGGCGCGGTAACGGCCAACAAGGCCATCGCGGCGTGCGCAAAGGCGGGCGCGTACGAGCGCGGCCTGGCGGTGCTGGCGGCGCTGCCGTCGAGCCAGCGCGACGGCTACACGTACACGGCAGCGCTTGACCTGTTGAAGAGGAGGGCACAGCCTGGCGATGCCGCAGCAGCGCTCAAGCTGCTGCGCGAGGTGGCACGGCCGGGGCGGCCGGGGGCGCTGCGGGGGGCTGTGCTGCGCGCGCCGGTGAACATTGTGCTGCTGATGCTGCTGCGCGCGGGGGACTTCGCGGCGGCGAAGCAGGTGGGCAACAGTTTTCAAGGTTTCCAAGGTGGTGTCTCGAGCTACTCATGGTGCTTGTGGTCAATGGCACTGCAGCTGATAGCGATCCCTTTGATTCTGCACACTCTGTAAACTCAAGTGAACTGCTGCGAATATGAAGCGGCTCTGGCAGTGTCAGGAGGTTGTACAGCACCTCAAGTCAGCATAGGTAGTGTCTGCCCTTGAAGTTGCCTGCAGGCAGCTCTATGATGCCTGCGCATGAAAGGGCGGCAGATGTGATCCATAAGAACTGCACCTTGATGACAGTACTGCTTTGAGGTAGGTCACTGCGCATTTCATGCGACAAGACTGTTGCTGTTGTAGGTAAAGTTTACATGTGGTGCCAACTAGCAAAATGAAGGCCACCTCACTACTGCCCATGCTTCACTGCTGTCTGGTTGTGGTCCGCACGCTGCAGGTATTCTTGGATGCGCAAGGCCAGTGGGAAGTTAAGCCGGACAGGGCAATTTTTGGTACCATGTTGGTGGCCGCCGGGACGCATGATCCATCCTGGGTGAGTCACCTGTTGCAGTCACAGTGTCTGACCAGTGTCCATCACTGTACCATGTGTTTTCCAACTAGCTGGTGGTGTTTCAGTGTGTGTCGATGTGCATACGTGCTGTAAACCTTGGTCTGCCAGAATGCACCGCATTCCTTGCTGAGCACTGCTACAGCTAGTGACTCTCCCTCATAAATTATCATGTTGAACTTTTCTTCGTTGTCTGCATGCATGTCTCTGCTGTCATCCACAGGCGGCGCCTCTTTTGCGAGATGCCCTGGCTCACAAGTGCAATCCCGGCGAGACTGCCCTGACCTCCACGCTCTTCAACCTGAGCAAGGTGAGCAGGCTGACTGCACGCAGCTCCGCTATGTCCATCGTCCCAAGGCACTTGAGCTTTGATAGTTTGGATGTCAGCTTTGTGGTAGTCTCTTGGTGTCATGTGGCTCATCTCATGCATTCCAGGTTAAGGATTGACATGACCATATCCCGTGACAGTAGGTATGATGTACTGTCATCATGCGGCATGTATAGCGAGAGGGGATCGTACTTTTTGTGCTTCGGACTTTATTTCAGACCATTTGCCTGATGTATCTAGGCGCTCCAGTCTGACAATCGCACTTGTGTCGACATGCAGGCGGGACACTGGCAGGAGTGCGCTGCGGTTCTGGAGGCGATGGAGCAGGGCGGCGCAACTGTCACTTCGGTGAGGCGAATGTCATACAGTGACCCGCCGAAGGGGGGGTGACCTCTTGTAAGTATGACCTCTTGACAACGGGAACCTCTACAAGAATGATACCAGCAACACAACAAACCGCTCAAACATGAGTATGTGGTGTTAGTGCCTTTTCGAGCAGTTCTCGCAGGTCGCACGGAAGTCTGTCATGCTTGATGGCTGACCTCATATGTGATGATTTCACCAGCGCTGGATGCAGTGCTGCTTGAAGCTTGTATGAGTGGCCACTGAAGTACGGTCGCACGTTAACCTGGTCATGCTGACGTTTGCCTATGTAGCCCCTCAAACATGCAGGCAGTATCTGCTTGATTAATGATTCACCCGTCTCTGACCCCAATGCCCATTTCCACCCCTTGCTCGCGCACCGCAGAAGCAGTATGGTGCCCTCGTGGCAGCCTGCGATGCCGCTGGAGAGAGCGCAATGGTCCTTGGCAGCATGAGCGCCATGCTGGCAAAGGGACTTGCGGTGGATGATGCGTGTGTGGCGGGCATGCTGAGCGCAGCGAAGGAGCTGGGCCTGCCAGCAGCTTTCTCTGAGGTGCGCGACGCGTGAACTTCAAGTACCGATCACCTATTGCAGGCAGTTTTGCTACTTCAAGTGGCAGTTACACTTGTGACCAGGCTTGAGGTTGCGTCGCGTCGCATGCGCGTGCACATTGTGCACGCCAGCAACACTGTGGAATACCTCCTTGCAGACCAGTGTGAAAGGGGAGACAGGGCCAAACAGGGCTGCCAGGATGGTGGCACGTTTTGGTTCAAGGGGCTACAGGAATAGATGCATTTGTTGTTGCCACAGTTGGCTGATTTGTGTGGCAGCTCTGGGCACATATTGAAGTGGTTGTGCAGTAGAATGCAGAGAAGCCGCCTGCCAAGAGCGAGGCAAAAGCCAGTCCTTCCCACTCATTCTGGCACAAGCATGTAATAAGCATGTAATGGCGCTACTCAGCCAGCCAGGCTGCATCTTTCATCAAGTCCTCAACAATGCCCCATTCTTGGTGACAATTATGCCCCGCTTTGCGTATGTCGTCAACGCGCATGGTCTCACACACAGCACTGCTCCGTGCGCTCCGCGTCCGGCCGCATCGTCACTGCCGCCGACGCACCCTCACACACCACATTTCCCTCCGGTGTTCCGCCATCAGGCGGTGGCGCTGCTGCAGCAGATCGAGCGCAGAGGCTTGCGTCGCGGCCTCAGCTTTGACCCGTGGGCAGGGCTGGTAGGCATGCTGGCCGCGGAAGCGCTGGTGGACGAGGTGGTGAGCGCTGCTGCTGCCATGGAGGAGTGCGGCGCGCATGCGGGGGAGGCTGTGTGGGACGGCGTGGTGGTGGCGGCGCACCGCAGCCAGCAGGCGGGCGGCAGCGACTGCCCTGTGGCGTGGCTCCGGAAGTGAGTGCGCTGGGGGCATGCTGGCCTACATCATACGCCCTGGTTAAGATGTCATTGTGTCAAATGGTGTGGGGCTCGCTCGGTTGCGCTGCGTGGCAATGCAGTGCGTATCACGGGGGGCATGCTGGCCTGCATCACACCCCTGATCGGTCGTGCTTCGGTTGCAGTGGGGATGGCATTGCATGGCAGCGCAGTGCGTACCAAAGGGGGAGGAGACAGGCGCTGCGCGTGGGGAGTGCAGCCCGCCGAAAGCAGTGCCGGATGACTGCTTTGACGAAGTGCTGAATGCGCTCTGAAGTACTTGTGCACACGCAGAACGGCACACTGGCACGACGAGGTGACAGCGAAGGGTAGGGTTGGGTCAGGTTTGCTTGCAAAGTCGGGCTCTGAGCAGCAGACGTCCTCAATTATGTCTGTTGATGGTGCGCATTGCGTTTTCTATAAGCAAGCTCTGCTCCTCAAATTCGTCACGACATTGGGGTGATGACACAGTGCAACGTGGTGCATCACTGGCCCTGCGCAGGCTGGAGAGAAGACTGGTGCCGCTGGGGCTGGCGGCGTATGTAACTGCCATCTCCAGCTGTCGCGCCGGCGGCAGATCCGATGAGGCCAACCAGCTGTGGCGCAGCATGCGGCAAGCGGGCATTGCGCCGACAACAGCAGCATACAATGCGCTCATGTCGGTGCTCTGCCTGCCTCCTGTGGGTCCTGACGCCAGCGCGGGTGAGTGACATCTTGGGAGTGCTTGAGTATGCACTACACGTGGTGATGCTATAAACAGCGCCAATACACGTCGCGCGGTCTGAATTGTGGCGTGAGCTCAGCATGTGTCGCCCATGCCGCTGCAAAGGTAGGACTGATTACGCTTTTTCACATGCAGCCATTCCCTTGTACATACATCAGTGCTGTGTGTACCGCCAACGCATGTTTTGTGAGTGTTCATGAATGTGAATGAAGTCTTGAGTGCCTCAACGCTCAGCATGGTCTCAGCATTGCTGAAAAGTAATTCTGCCATTTCATTCGCTGATGCACGCAATGGGGTTTAAGACCAATCGTGTGCAGTGCATTTCAGCTTGGTCACTTTTGAGCGTACATTCACGCATTGCACAAGCAGCATCACCTCATGGCCACTTGCATGCATTATGCGTTGTCAATATGCACACCTGAAGTTGAAGTGCCCGATCAGCTGACGTGCCAGCGTCCGGTCAAAGTATAGCACACTGCATCCATGTTGTCAGATACCTGGCATATCAACACAATGCAGTGCAACATGGTGCTAATATCGCAAAAACGCCAGCCACGCGCTGTCATCACCAATGCAGCACCCCACATGGCTCAAATGAACATACACAAACCCGTAACCTCAAAAAACGCGATGCGCCTCCTTATACATACCATCCCACGCCTGTCGTCGCGCAGACGCACTCAGCGCGGCTACGTCACGGCACGGCGCGGAGCAGGCGCTCTCGCTGCTGGCGGAGCTGCAGCAGGAGGGCCTGGCGCCCGACGCGGTGACGTTTGCCACAGCGCTACGCGCGCTGTACGGCGGGCGGCGCCATGCGCAGCTGCTGGCGCTGTGGGGTGACGTGCCGGCGGAGTTGAAGGCGCAGCCCGCGCTTGCCGGCCGCGGGCTGCGCCGGCTGCTCTTCCGCTCCTGCGAGCAGGTGAGCGCGGCAGTGTGCGCGGCTTCTTGTTCACTGCTCGCTCTTGAATGTATGCACTTCCAAGTAGCATGCATGGATGAATACAACAAGCGGGATGTGCCTTGTTGCGTGGCCTGGCAACATGCGTCTTGTACATGTATGCGTGCGAGGCAAAGTGCCACCAGTGCCTGCTGCTTTTCACCGCGCGGCATTCATGTACAGTGCGACATGGACAACAGCACGTTGTGCGACGGCACTGCCTCTTGACATGGCGGCAGCTGGTTGAGCAATGACGCGCACACACACCTTCTGCACCTCGAGCTCTACATGCACCAAGCTGTCCGCTGCAGCATGGAACAGCATCGTCCAGCGCAGCACACGCTCATTCACCACTGCACGCTGCACCAGCATTTTGCAACTGCCACAGCAGCACAACACCCCCCCGCCCCCCTCCCAAAAAAAACATTTTCCCCTCGAGCCTGCCCTGCCCGCGCTTCCGTTTTCGCGGCGCGCGCAGGCCAAGGACGGCGCGCGCGCTGCGGCGCTGCTGGCGGCGGCGCTGTCGCGCGACGCTGCGGAGGGCGCGCACGCCGCCGCCGCGCCCGACGCCACCATGTTCGGCGGCGCCATCGCCGCGTGCGAGCGCGCGGGCGCGTGGCGCGAGGCGGTGACGCTCCTCGACCTCATGCGCGGCGCCGCGCGCGTCAGGCCGACGCGCAAGTGCTGGGAGGCGGCCGCGCGCGCCGCCGCCGCCGCCAGCGGCATCGGCAGCGGCGCGGCGCCGGACGCGGAGGCGTCCGCGGCGTTCCTGCGGCTGTGCCGCCAGCGGTTTGGCGGCAGCGGCGGCGCGGGGGGGGGCGGCGGGAGCTGGGTGGCAGCGGCGGCAGGGGACGTCGGAGTTGAAGTTGGGAGCGGGGACCACCTGAGCATGCAGATGACAGGGAGCGCAGCGGCGGCGGTGGTGGGCACGCTGGCGGCGCTGGGGGAGTGGGAGCTGACGCTTGCGGCGTTCCAGCACGCGCCCGCCAAGTCGCAGCGCGAGCCCAGCATGTGAGCCCCAGCAACACGCCGCAAATGCTGCAGTGGCTTGAGCTGCACATTGTGCAGACGAAGGAACGTTTCGAAGAGGAACAGGATGCCGTAGCGCGCTGTATCTTGCAATCAGGGTCTGCTGGTGGGTGGGCGGTGGGCCATTGGGCTGCAAGTGCAAGTGCAGCACGTGCAGTAGCGCGTTGCATGTTGCAATCAGGGTCTGCTGGTGGGCGGGCGGTGGGCCATTGGGCTGCAAGTGCAAATGCAGCACGTGCAGATCACTTGATGCCCAGTGCCGGCATTGTTTCAGATCGCATCGGCAATCATTTGCGCTTGGCGGAGAGAGGAGCGTTATGACACATTGAGACGCTGCTATGCTGGCACCCATGCACTCCTCATCACCCCGTCGGCCACAAACTACTGCTGAGCACTGACACATCCTGACTGCCCCGTTGCAAGCGCGCTGCGTCCTTGTGCCCCGCGCTCATGCACCGGCACACCGCTCATGCGCTGGGCGCTGCGCGCCACCGCCGCCACCTGCGTGTACACCATGCGCGCAACCTCCCTTTCAAAGGACGCGCTGCTGACTGCTTTTACGCCATCGCCGCCACGTGCTCCGCAGGTGCGGCCTCGCCGTCCTGGCGTGCTGGCACCGCGGTGCCGCGTGCTGCGACGCCGCCGCCGCGGTGCTGCGCGCCATGCACGCCACGCGCGCGACGCCGACCGTGGTCAGCGTGAGCCTGGCCATCGACCTGCTGGACAGGCACGGCCGCCACGCTGATGCTGCCGATGTGTTTGGCATGTGGGCGCACGTCTGGGCGCCGCTGGCGCGCGCGCCGCAGCCGGTGTCGCCGTCGAGCCTGAGGCTGAGCAGGTGCGGCCGCCGCTCGGCTTGGCATGCAGCACCGCTCTGAAGTTGGTGTTTGTGGGAGGGTTTTGAAGGGGAGGGTCACAAAGCTAGCTTTGAAGCTTTCGGGTCACTTGAGAGCTGGCAGTCGCACGGGGGTGGCGTGGACAGCCCAGTGAAACTCACTTGCGTGTGTTTGTATGCTGCGGAGTTGGCTCACCAAGTACCTGTGTATTGCTCCATGACAAGCGTGTTGGCACACCACGCGTGTTCTGTGGAGCTGCAAAGCCTAGAGGATAGCGATGCTTATGATGCCTGCTCGAACGCCTGTTTGGCTCAGCGCCGTTGCAGATTATCTGACACCTGTTTGATGGTGTTCAGGCGTTACCATCAGGGCGGCACACCTGTAACAAGTGAGCGCCGATGCCATTTGCATCAGGGTGGCATCCGTGTAGGTACAAAGGAGAGTTCGGAAGTCATCTATAACTGGCCCAATCTGTGAACTGGCACAGTCGTGCAGGCAGCCCAGTGAGGTGGCAACTATCATTGCAGCATGCTGACCACAACTTTGTCAATTCTGCCTGCCTTCAACTCCTGCTTTGCAGCATGACACCGGCAGTCGCGCTCGCCGCCATTCGCTGGACGCTAGGCCAGCTGACGCTGCACCGTGCCGCCGCCGCCGCCGCTGCCGCCACCGCCGCCTCCGCCCCCGAATCCCCAGCTGCCATGGACACCCTGAAGGTGGCCTTTGAGGTGGACGACAGCGTCAAGGACAGGGCGTTGCACCTGCTGCATTCGATGGGACTGTCAGCAGACGTTCAGCCCGTCGGCGGCTTTGTAAATGTGCGCACAGGCGGGGGTGCCGCTGGCGCTGCTGCCGCTGCTGCTGCGACTCCGCAGCAGCAGTGGCTGCTCACTGTATCGTCATCAGCGTAGGCAATCACATTTGTGGAATTTCACCGTTTTGTTCCGCGCGGCGTGCATGTCGTCATTGGAGACAGACGCCTGCGCGCTTTGCGTGCGCACGGCAGCATCAACGCAGCAAAGCACATAGCGGCGGTCAGCACAAGTTGGCAGTGCATAGTTATTGGGAGCGTCAGGACAAATTGCGGATATCATTTACGTACTGGTGCATGTGCAGAGATGGGCACAGTCATTGCAGGCCAATAGACAAGGCTCTGCCATCGATTCACCGGCGGTGCAAGTGGATCAATGAACAGGCAACGCCACCAATGGCTTGGCTGCTGATGTCCTGACTGCTTTGCAACAGATGCACCAGAATGGATTGTGGTGCTCGTGGCTTTGTCGATGGTTCACGCCCTTGCCACCTTATACATAAACAACATTGTGCCATTCACCGAGCTGCAAGTGCAAGGCATGCAATCAAGAGGCAGCAAGACGTTACAATCCATGCACCATCCGACACTGAGCATAACATCTATCATTAACACGGGCAAGGCAGAGTGCAAGCCCATGATGGACCTGCAAATCGTTGCCCTAGAATCTGTGACTGCTTGTGTTGCTCTCATTAAGTAGCAGCATCTTGGGAGCCAATTCAAAATGGCTAGCCTGCTTGTGGGACGCTAGACCACTTAGGTAGGGTCAGGGCGGTGTAATATGCACATTGACATAAACCGCTCATTGATATCATCCTCTCTTTAGAGGCAAGCCCTGCTTGTGGGCCACTTCGCCAGGGCACGGCGTGACCTTAAATACGCACACAGTCAAACCGCTCACACCAATTGCTTGCACGAGCTCTCTCGACAAAGGCAAGCCAGGAGCGCAGGCGAGGCGAGCCTGAAGGAGAAGCCGGGAGCTCGAGGCGTCCGCACCACCACCACTGCAACGCGCAAGCTCGTGTCGAACACGCTGTGTAATATTTTCACTTCAATCAGGTCATGGCAGATGTACAACGATTGCAGGACGACACGCCGCGCCCGGCGCAAGTGATCAAGGTACTGCCTGCAACTGTGGCTTTCCTCTGTAGCATGGCGTCTAGTGCGTGACCTATGCATGCGTGCCAGCCTTGAGCTCCCGCTCATACCTCTGGTAACGTTGTTCAACTTGGACCTCACTGCCGCCATGACCGCTGGTTGCCTGCAGTGGTGCTCATTGTTGACCATCCAGCACGCCTGCGAGAGCCACCGCATCTCTGACGCTCCTGTCACCCTCTGGTGCTGATGTTTGCGTGCAGGTCCGGCGAACTGAAGGGCTGGATTGCAGCATAAAGGCTAATCGCCACATCCTCTTTCAACTAGATGCGGCATCCTCCGGCCATCCGCCGTCAGGAGCGACTAAGGCCTTAGTGCGCCGTCACACTGACCATGTGCAGCGCCCCAGCAGCACGCTAAGCAGCGAGGGACCGCGCAGCGCCAGCCCAATCAGAAATGACAGGGCTCTCTCGCTGCCGGCGACGGCTCACTCGTGCCCGACTCGGTTCGGTGCGGACGGCACCAGCTCTGACGACAACGACGAGGACCACGGCTGGAACCGCAGCCGCTCGGACTCTATCGAGATAAGGAGAACGGATGGGACATTCCACAGCCTGTCCCTGAGGCCGCGCCTCAGCAGCTCCCCCAACGAAACCAGCAACGGCACAGGGGGATTTCCATGGTACAAGCGCAAGTGAGCTGGTGCAGTGGTTGTGCGTATTCTCGTTCCCTGCGCGGGCTCTGCTGCGTCACTGCAAGCGGCCTTCCCTGCCGCTCGCGCGCGCGCACGCCCGCTGCCCCTGGGATGAGCTTTCCTTTCAGCAACGCTCCACAGACGCACACGGGCTCGAACGGTGTGCTGGCGCACACGATAGCACTCATTTAGGACACCGAAAGGGGGGCAGCGGAGGGGCGACATTTGAAGTGCAGGCGAGGGAGGGCAAGGTACTACGGGCTTGGCAACCGCAGCCGTTGCTGCACCAGTGCATGTGGGACCGTCAGGCGGGGCCCGTCATAGAGCATTGATGGCAGCAGTATTTAGAGGATACGGAAGCGAAGAGGGGCGCGTTTGCGCGGGGAGCGCTGCCTACCGTTCCTTGTAATCAGACCATATGAAGTGCGTGTGTGCGCGTGGGGGTTGAGGGGGAGCTATATATACACAATACATGCATGAAGCCGTGACAGAGGGGGGTTACACCGACGCCAGGAGGGCGCTAGAGCCATTACAGTACTAAAGCTTGCGCTCTCAAACAGGGCTGAGAGACATTTAGAGGTGCGACTGCACACGAACCGCTCAGAGAGATGTCTGAGCACGTGATAGTACATGCAACATCTCTGTGACATTGGCCATCAGTTCATGTGTCTTGTAGTGCTTCTATGTCTGGTCTGAATGCTCGTGCTTCTAGCTGCTGGCATGCGTGCACCAGCACATCTGATTGTCAAAGCGCCTGTCACCTGCGACCTATTTGCCGCCAAATGCACGTGCATGCAGCACTCTCATGTTGTGTAGCCTAAGCTTCTTTGGTTTCTTGTCAGTGTTGAGCATCGCTGTGGTGCGTGCTGCCCTTGCTTGATGTGGTGGGGCATGAGTAGCAGTGCTGCGCATGACTGAATGCTATCGGAATGAATGTGCTGCGCTCTTTCTGTGCACACCACAGCGGAGGGGGCTGGCATGCACAGCACGCTCTG
Source organism: Tribonema minus (assembly GCA_017506865.1). Taxonomy (NCBI): domain Eukaryota; class Xanthophyceae; order Tribonematales; family Tribonemataceae; genus Tribonema; species Tribonema minus. The sequence continues at coordinate 441,265 of JAFCMP010000515.1, read as the reverse complement.
TCTGTGTTGGACCCGGCACTTGCATCAAAACGGCCGGCCATACTGCTCAAGCTCAAGCGTTGACAAGCACACGCGCGTTTTGCAGCTGCAGCTGGTTTGCACAGTGACAATGTATGTATGTAGCACACTTCATGTAGTTGTAGTGCATAGTTGTGGTATGTTATGCTGCACGTCTCATGACCTTGGTCATTGCAGTGTCTCGTACTGGGAACAGCTACCATGGGAAAACAATGCAGTTGCAGGCTGCGCATTGACAAGTTCACCAGCACACCACTGAACTGCTGAACTTGAATGACAACCAAATCAGGAGTATCGACATGGATGCTTTCAGGCCAAGACATGGCATCCAGGAGCACAAAACAACGCGACAAGCATTCAAATGAAAACGTCAAGTGTGCAGGAGGCCTGGAGTGCACGCACTGTGTCACATTGCAGAACACACTCGACGACATGGCTTCAACACTGCAGAAATGGGTATGGGCACATGTGCTGAGCACTGCTGCTGAGGTACGATCCGTCTGCTTTCAACACTTTCACACCGTCTTTGTACACGCGACACTGCTGTTCACTCAGAGGGAGTGCGCCGCGACTTGATTCGCGATCGGCAGCATGGCCTTTGCCGCTGCCGTCAGTCCCAGGCCATCGAGTTCGTTGTTGTTGTAGAGGGCGTCGACCAGGCTCATGAAGGCGTGCTGGAGGTCCGTCGCCAGCTGAGGTGACGGGAGCAGTAGTGCGGTGCAAAGTTGTTGAGCGTTGCTGTTGCACTTGGACAACACCGCCGCCATAACTGCGGGAGACAACAACGTGCATTGCCCATCAAAAGCAAGGGTCTGGCCGTTAATAGCATGCCACATGATCCAGCAAGAAGATCCAACAGCCTGAACTTCAAGCAGCAGTTATGACGACAATCATTGACGAGCGGCCTTGACTGCAAATGAGATCCGACACACAATGAAAGGGACAGCAGCAGCAGCAGCAGCAGCAGCAGCAGCAGCAGCAGCAGCAGCAGCAGCAGCAGCAGCAGCAGCAGCAACGCTCAGCTCGACCCGGATTGCGTCGACGCACCACCAGCTCGTGTATGGGGCGCGCGGAGTAGGGCACCAGCAGCCGCAGCAGATGGAACGTCTCTCTGATGAGCGCTGCTGCCTCTGCCTGCGGGGGGCCCTCGTAGGGCCCGCCCAGGTGCCAGGCGCGCCGGCCGTGCGAGTCGCGCCTGCGCTCCCATGCATCGACCTCGTGCCTGCGCGCGCGCGCAGCGGCGGTTGAGCGATGCGCATGAGTGGATACTTCCAAAGTATACTTCAACGTGTTCTTGCAAAGAAATGCATGGCGGTGGAGCGATGCGCATCAATGGATATGGTGTACTTCTTTGAAGGATATGTCTGTTCGCACAGAGAGTGCACGTGGCACGAGTCCGCTGCTGTGGCGCGCGCATGAGTTCGCGGCGTGCGCAGGTACAGCAGCCCCAGCTAGTCTTGGTGGGGCGTCACACTTCATGAGATGATATGGTCAATGGTCACATGCACCACTACACCAATTCAACGACCGCGCAGTGCTCAGCCTCTGCAAGTGACAACCTGCATCAGCAGCTGGTGAACTCATCTACCGAAGTAAGCTTTGGTCAGGCAGAGGCCGCGACTCGTGTGCGGCAATCATCGAGGTCAGATGCTTTGCTGCATCGCCGCACACATGCAGCAGACGCTGCAAGCCTCGCCCCTCACGGACGGTCCCGCACCTGATGAAGTTGATGAGCTTTGGTATCAGCCGTACGCGCAGCACGGCATCAGACGAGGGTCCGCCGTCGTTGTCTTCCAGCAAGTGGCTGGTGGCAACGCTGCCGTGGCAGGCGCACACTTGCGATAGGAGCCTGTGAGCAATGCAAGAGGCAGGCAGCACTATATGAGGCGCAGGCCGCCATGTCTTGAGAGCCGTTGTAGAACGTGCATGACATAGGGGTGCAAGTATGTAAAATGACTGCCATGAGCGCTTGTGGATATACCTGGAGGTATACGTGTGAAGCATGTCTGCAGTGTTCTGCACTCCTAAATTGCACAAGTACTGAGGCTGTCAGGTGATAGATCCTTTTCTGTTCAGTTGGTGAGGTACTTCAACCAGTCAACAAACCAAGAATCAAGTCTAATTTGAAGCACACGGGGCGATTGTGCTTCGTGGCTATGAGTATGCCTCAGTCACGAACTGGCTGCAATGCAACTGCTGCAGTGTTTCGCAATGCACAGCACGGCACAAGCTTCATAAGCCCGTAATGCGCACCTCACAACGGCAACAGACACTCTCACACCGTGAAATGTGACATAGTTCTATACACAGTTGACGAGCTGACAGAGCCACTCCGCCCTCCATCCTACACGACGCTTTTTGCGCACTCGTAGTCATGTGCTGGCTGCGATGCACAACACGCCACAAGCTCCTGAAAAGCTGTAAAGCACGCACGCGCTGCCCCGGCTACGGCACATCTACAGACATGATGATACGCTGATGCATCACATGGTGTATGTAGGTATGATGCGCATGCCGCCCAAGCCCCCCACCTGACAGCGCGCGTGTACAGTCCATACAGCGACGCGTCACCCGGCAGCGCGCTCTCCATGGTGAACAGCTGCGCGCACAGCTGCCGCAGCAGCGAGGGCCTGCCCCCCTGTCCCCCGACACCCCCCCCTCCTGCCTCTTCCCGTGCCGCAGGGGTGCCCGGCGCAACCGCTGCACCACCGGCGCCGTCCTGCACCATGAGCCACCCCCTTTCATTAGCATCATATGGCATCATATAGCTTGTTGAACTTCTAGTATCAGCATCATGTTAGCGGCTGTGACTGGCTGAACAATATGGGGGTGGTGCGCAGTGCGTAGAACGTCAGAGCTCTGTGAGCGCTGCGCTTGCACGGCTGATGCTCAGCGACACAGCAGCGCTCGTCACTTGTAGAAGTGTGGGCCCACGAGCAGCGACAGAGCACTATGCAGCAGTAGCCTCAGCAGCGGCACCGCATCCCCAGCAGTGTATCAAACAACCACATTGTCACATGCGAGCTCCTGTTGAAGTTGAAGGTTGAGGTGACAGAGGGGCAGCAAGATCGTCACAACAAATGCACCTGTGCCAGCAGCCCCACATCTTCCAACGCAGCAATGTGGAGCAAGCAGCTTTGAAGCGAGGAGCACCAGAAGGCGCATGATATAACAGCCCACAGTACCTATTCAGAACACATGAACGCTGCGCCCTGCTACGTAGTGGATTGCTGCACAGAGTGGCAACGATGCAGATAAGCATGCAAATGACGGACACGACTACCCGTGCAGGTTGAAGCCGTGTCAATCACACACAAGCTGTGACATACCGCGGCACATTGCTTCCAGTGAGCCAATGACTTGAGCGCACCGCTCACACTACGATGGCGTGCACTACGATTGCGTGCACTGCCTCTTGACACAGACTTGACTGAGCAACGTCAAAGGGGCGAGAAGATGGCAGCAAGGGTTAGGGTTGCTTGCGGTACCTGTACTTGCGCAGCAGGCGTCGCGTGCGCATCATTGCCCGTTGCAATCTGCAGGAACAGGTCCCGGCTCCTGAACAGGCACCGCAGCAGATCCAGCGCGAGCTCCTGCAGTTGATGTTGGGTCAGCATAGCACGGCTCATCAATGAATAGAACAATTCCGTGGATTCATTGTTGCTTTAGCATGCTGCAGCTGCGGTGAGCCGGCGTATTCATGATGACTAGACTGGTGCTGCAGGCCCAACATGCATATGGTGAGCAAAGCGGCGACTCTCAAAGGCGCAGCACTGCAGCAGCAGAGGTCTACGGCACAATTGAGTGTCTATGCAGCAAGCGTGTGCAAGCCACGTCACTAATGAAGGTGGGCGCTTGTGTACAACTGGCACCATACACACATAAGCTCACCTTCATGGCGGTGGTTCCAAATTTGGTGCACAGGATAGTGTGGAAGGCATCATCGCTCAGCAGCGCGCTCCACGTTGCCTGCAGAGCGGGAGCGAAGCAGTGTGTCAGCTGTTGCATGTGATGTGTTGTCTTGAAAGTAGCAAGGGTGAACTTCAGGTCAGACTTCAAAGGTAGAAGACGCCATCGCCCCCTGGTCTTGTTGCGCTATGCACGCAAATGTTAGCTCTAGGACGCGCGTGTGTTGCTTGTACAATCAGGTGGATACAGAATCTGCTAAGCGAAGAAAGCTAATGAGATCAATGCTGGCTCGGATACAGCAATGAGGTTAGCAAGCTGCTGTAACAGTCACTTCTGGTGGGGTACCCGCCGAGCAAGTGCACCGTTTCTGGTGTCAAGCCCTACCCCTCACCCTAACCTGACCAGCAATGCACCCAGATGTCCACTGGAGCCACAAATACCCAATACGCTTTTTGCCACGTTGGTCAGCAGGACTGCAGTTGTCCGAGGTGTCGCTTGCTGTATATACACGTGCGCAGGCTTGGTGCGAAGCGGACAAGCGAGAACTGGCGACACAACATAACATGCATTTCAGAACAGCACTCGCAGCGGTCAACTCTTTGGTTGGCTCTGGTTGAACCTGGTGATATTCCGCTTTGCCTCGCATGAACACGACACTTTGCGCGTGCAGCAAGGCATCTCACGGCAGCCTCTTTGAGACGCACTCACCGCGAGCTCTGCCGGTTCTAGCTCCGCAGTGCACGTGAGTATGGCCTGCACGCATGACCACAACAGCACAGCAAATGCTCAGAAAACACCAGCTGGGGGGTGCACGGATGGATGACCCGCTTTGTAGTGCTTAAATAACACGATGCTCTCAAAGTGCCCAAATAACGCAGGTGCGGGCGGGCGCCCGGCAAGTGAACGGATGGCACTTGAGCCGCGCTGTCACGGTGAAGAGCGGAACACGAGCAGGACGCGCGCCGCCCTGCTGTCCCCCCCCACACACACACACCCGCCACCCCAGGGGACGCACCTGCATCGCAGCAGTGACCAGCGCGCCCTCCTGAGCGCCGACGCCACCCACGAACGCGTGCATGAGGCAGCGCCGCAGCCGCGCCGCCAGGCCGCGCTGCCGCTGCAGGCCCCGTTCGCTGCTGCTGCCAACGGCGGCAACGGTGTGCGGGTCGTTGCTGAGCATCGCTGCCAGGTGGCCGTCCATCTGCGCGCCGGCGAGGGGGCCGCCCGTGGCGTCGGAGATGGTGCACAGCGGACGGCACGGCGCCTGAGGGCAGCGAGGCAGAACGGCGGTGGCCACGCGTGTTGAGCGTTGGGGGCGATGGCGTATCACGGTGTATCTGGCGCAGGGGGGATGTGTGTGCGTTGCAAAACACTGTGGTGATGCACAGCTCAGAAGACGGTGTGTTCTGGTGTGTGTGTGCAGGCCTGCGGTGGAGGCAGCATGATAGCAGTGCATGTAGCGCGTACAAGAGAAGGGCTGACATCTGATCAAATATTCACGAACCGGTGTCAATGAGTGTTGAGGCATGTTGGCTGCAAACAGTGACGCGCCAACTACAGATGGTGACGCGCTCATGCGCCGCACTGAGATGGAGCTGCAGATTGGCCGCAGTCTCACAGGAAGCTGAGCATCAATGTCCAGCAACGCAGCTACAACTTCATGCAACCCACTGGCATGTTCCAAAAGCTACGTCTTGCTCAGGCTGGGTTTGAAGCAGCCAACGCTGGTATTGTATCATCAGCCACTTTGATGGCCTACAATAGCCAAATGTACGTCCATAAGGCCAGACTAACAGCACGTGCATAGACCGGCAACAATACAGAGCTGAAATACTTCTAGTCAACACCGAAGAAACGGAAGGCAGCACTGGTGCCATGTGTCGCAAACATTTGCTTCAAACTACACATTGTAACTGTCAGACTTGCAGACTTCAAATGTTGAAGTTCAAGACAGTGTCCACATCTGAGCGCTGCGGTCACCTGAGCGTCATCATCAGGTGCGCTCGTCGGCCGCAGCGCCGCACGCAGCTGGTGCGAAAGCGCCAGCGTTGCCTGCATCAGCCTCACCGCGGACACCAGGGTGTGCGAGTACCGTGCCACATCTTGCTCTGACAGCTGCAGTGTGAAGGGGTTGAGGGGGGCGCGGGGGGGGGAGGGGGGGCAACGCTGAGTCGTCAACAAGCGGCAATAGGGCATGTAGTATGGAGAGGAATGGGTACAACAGTGGCGGCGCCGTGTGAGGCGTCCGGTTGGGTTTGCGCACCATCAGCTATGGGTGCTTGAAGGTGCTTGTAGATGAGACCCAAAGCATCTGTTCAAAGATAATGCAGTATGTAGGTCCATGTGCTGTATAAACAGTACAAGGCAATTGTTATTCAAAGGTATTCTGCTGAGCTTCTTGTACCAAGCAATCAGCCAGAGTGCAGGCTCTCATCGCGCCACACCTGACCTATACATGCATTCAATGTAATGCACGATCTGCCGGAAGACAAGGCGCCTGACCTCAGCCCTCGTTGAATCATCCACTGCAGTGTTTATCAGAGTTCAAGAACAAGCGGTACAGTCGTGCAGGTCCGTTCAGCTACCTTGAAGTACTTTCAAACATCACTGCCCCAGACCCACCCCACCCCCATCCCCGATCCCACACAACAATGCCCTTGTCAATCTGGCGGAGCTCTTGCTGCGCGCACCCATGCTGCAAACCATCCACTGCAGTGTTCTTTGGAGTTCAAGACTAAGCAGTACAGTTGTATACTTCTAGGTCCTCTAGCTACCTTGAAGCACTTTCAAACATGACTGCCGTACCCCCCCCCCCCCACCCCCTCACCCCCCCCACCCCTCCCCAACAATGCCCCTGTCAATACGTCGCCCCTCTCGTCGCGCAGCACCCACGCGTGTGAAGCGCGCATGACCCCATGCCCGACCCCTCACCACCACGCCACCTGCGACACACCACGCGCAACGCCAAACACATCCGCACGCCCTCCGCGCACTGCGCACCTCGCTCCCGCCGCCAGCCGCCTCCACAAACCCCACCAGCACCGCCAGCAGCTCCCCAGGCCCCGCGCGCCCCGCCCACGCGTCGCGCAGGCACTCAAACAGCTGCCGCCGCAGCGCGCCGAACGCACCGCGCCGCGCCGCCGCCGCCGTCCCCGCCGCCGACGCCGCGCCCGCGGACGCCGCCGGCGACACCGTGTTGCCCGTCGCGGACGACGACTGCGTGCAGTGCGCGCGCGGCAGCGGCGTCACCGCAAACTCCGCCGCCGCTGCCGTCGCTGCCGCTGCCGCGGCGGCGGGGACGGCAGCGGCGCTGCCCAGCGGCGGCCGCAGCGGCGTCGGGCCCGGCGTGCAGATGGCGCGGCGCGCGGCAGCGGGGGTGGCGGCGGCGGCAGCAGCGGCGCCGCGCTCGTACGCCGGCGGCAGCGTCGGGTCCGCCCCCAGCAGCTGCATGAGCTCCACGCCGCGCTCCGCCACGAGCACCTCCGCAAAGGGAACGTGCGCGAGGCGAAGCGCGTCGGCAGCACCGAGCGCTGGCGCTGCTGGCGCTGCTGCCGCTGCTGCTGCGAGCGCGTGGCTGCTGCTGCTGCCGCTGGCAGACACGCGCGGGCGCTTGGGGGACGGCGCATCGGCACTGTGCAAGTCGGCGGCGGCGGCGGCGGCGGCAGTGCTCTGCGCCCGTTCCTGCGCATGGGCGCAACGGCGTGCGGCAGTCTGGCGTTGGTGCTTGCAGTGGGCGCAATAACTACAAGTGGGAGAGAACGGTCGGGATTCAACTGTGAGCACTCGTAAGTTCGCGGCAGCACGCCCTTACCGCAGTCGGGATCAACACCAATTTGACTTTGACACTGTGTAGGCATGGCTTTGGCAGCGTTCAATGGTGTGACGTGCTGCCATGCACATCAGCATAAGATGCCAAGAATGGCAAGGGTTCAATCCTTGTGTCACAGCAAGGCACCTGTCCCCAAAAATTGCCACCACGCCCGCCATCTAGAGTCAATGAATCAATTGTGCGCATTACTGCATGCCACGCCGCCTTTCCTTTTCCCCAATATCGGCAGTCTGGCGTGTGTTGTTCGCCCGGCCACCTCAATGTTCATGCCTGCTGTAAAGTTAAGCGGTATTACGTTGTGCAGCGGTGCTCACCCGTTTGAGCCTCTCCACGGCCTGCGCCTCCGCCTGCGCCTGCACCTGCACAAGCTGTGCCTGCTGCGCCTCCAGCTCCCTGCGCGCGCGCGCACCCTCCTTCTGCGCCTCTCCGAGGGCATGCTCCTTGAAGTTCAACTCGCTGGCAAGCCGCTTCAACTCCTGATGTTGAGGAATGGGTTGAAGAGGTGAGGTAGACGCCCACGATCAGTGACATCAGTGCAGTTTGTGAAGCGTGTAATGACGCGCAGCTGCACATGGAGGCGAGAAGATGTTCATAAAGCCTTCTTGCACGCCTCGGTTGCAACCAGGCACAGCAGAAACAGCAACTCAACTGACACGTCAACATGTGTTCCCTGTCGCTTCGGTCAACGTCAGCAGCAAGCAGTGCTGTGCTCTGTGCGGGCGGGAAAGTACATGGATGCCATAACAATCACATTTGACAATCTAAGTATGTATGTCAGATGCAGCACAATTGCAGGGTTCAGTTTGGACTCCTGTAAGGTGATCTGCTCCTGAGTCATAGGTGAATGCGTCACCCTAACGCTTCACCATGATGATAGAGTTACAAGTGATGCTGCATTACCAGGTGGACTTGATTTCTGACGGATGTTCACGGAAGGATGAGAGAAGTAATCCAATTTTTGTCTATTGCTGAGCGCATGCAACAGAATAGACTCCCACTTGCAACTTCAACTGGCATACCTGGTCCACTGCCAGCTTGCTCTCCACTTCCACCACCTGCATGAGGTAACATGCAGCCAGCGTCAAAATCAGACGTGCGAGCAGGCAATTCTGCGCACCTGTTGATGTGCTAGGACCGTAGCGCATACATCGCTTTTCTGGGTCAGAATTTATTAGCCCAGAAAGCAGCTGCTCATGCAGTGCCCATACGAAGACATTGCGCTACTGATCTAGTCAATGCTAAGCATAATTCATGAATATTCAGTAGTCCTCATGTATGCGCAAAATGTAGGCATGGTGTCATGCTGATGCGATACAGTACTATCACAGATGCTGTAGAAACTGGAGCCCAGAGTATCAATCAATCTTGAGGGCTTCGTTGGCGTCTGCACATGTGCACATGTTAACAGCCATGTTTCAGAAGAGTTTGTCGATGTCTTCATTGCATATGCTCACACCATCGACTGCTGCCAATCGCCTACTGCAGAACCAGCGAGGCCGGCTTTCACCCCCAGTGCATGTGCGATACGCTGCGCACCATAGTTGTGCCATAAAATGATTGTTCGATCACGATGGCTGAGCAGCCATAAACAAAGGCCATTCTACACGCACGCCACCAATATGCTGTTCCATCCTGGCTGCCAACAGCCAGCATACCCTCCCGCTGCGAAGCTGGCGATCGCAGCGCAGGTGCCTCTTAAACTTCGCACAAGACCAGTATTGCTGCACCGCCGCCGACTCACCGCAGCGGAGGCGAGCAGGTCATCCTTCTCCTCCTCCGCCCTCAGCAGCTCCGATCGCGTCTGCGCCAGCTGCCGCGCCTGCGCCGCCAGCTGCGCCTCCAGCTCCGCCACACGCGCCCGCAGCGCATCGTCCGCGCCCGCATCGCCTGATCCCGCAGCTGCACCGGACTGCGGCGCGGCAGCGTGCAATGCACTGCTGGCGTCTGGCGCTGCGCCAGCGAACGGCCGCCAAGCTTGTGCGGGCTCCTGAGCTGCGGGCAGCTGCAGGGCGGGGATGCTGTCCTGCGAGTCGAGCTGCCGACGCAGCGGCATGGGTGAGAAGGTGCGTGCAGGTGGCGCCGGCTGCTGCTGCTGCTGCTCCTGTTGCATGGCCCCCTCATAAGTGTGTGCGGGTAGAGGAGCCGCTTCCCACTGCTGCTGCTGCGGCGGCGGCGGCTGCTGCTCCTGCGGCGCCTGCTGCTGAAACTGCTGTGGCTGCTGCTGGTCTTGACTGGCAGGGTGCCACTGCGGCCCCTGGTGCTGTCCACTTTCGGGGTAGTGCTGCCGCTGCTGCTGTTGCCGATAGTGTTGACCTGCTTGCCACTGATGTTGCTCTGGTGGCAGCGGCAGCAGCTGATGCTGCTGCTGCAACATCGGCGATGGCTGCCGCTGAGGTGGCAACGATGGCTGATGGTGCTGAATCTGCCCATGCTCTGCTGCTGGTGCTGGCTGCTGTTCGCCATTGACCTGCCACTGGTCCTGCTGCTGCTGCTGCTGTGGCAGCGGGGGCTGCTGCAGCTGCAGCTGCTGCTGAAGGTGCTCATGTTGCATGTCCTGCACAGGTTGCTGCACGAGCTGCTGCAGCTCAGGCTGCTGCTGTTGTTGCTGCTGCTGCTGCTGCTGCTGCGGTGCGTTCTGTGATGACAAGTTGCTGTTGACTGGCAAGTCCAGCACAGGCAGTCTCGAAATCCGCAGTTTCCTGCCTGACTGCGTGACATACTCGGTTTGACCAGGCTGCACTGGCCCAAAATCTGTTGTCAGTAGTTCTTGATTTGTGTTGCCTTGGCCTGTGAGCACATTTGAATCCTGCAGCGGTTGTACTTGTGCAAGTGCGCCTGCAGCTTGAGCCACAGCCGACTCACCGGCATTGCCTGGGTAGGCTGAACCGGGCCACGGCTGCTGCTGGCGGTTGTGATGTTGCTGTGGTGGCAGCACGCCAGAACCCTGCGGCTGCTGCTGTTGCAGGCGGCGCTCATGCTGTTGAGCTGCATGCCACTGCTGAGGCTGAGGCTGTGCCACAGGGTGACTAGCCACCTGGCCTCGAGGCTGCTGCTGGTGCTGAAACTGGGGGCCTCTGTTTTGATCGTGAGCAGGTGGCTGTTGTGCGCGATTGTTGAGCTCGTACTCCCGCTTCCGCTGCGCTGCCAGCTTTTTCCTCTCTGCAGCCGCACCAGCTGCCGCTCCCGACGGCTGCCTCGTGAGGGCAATGCCCTCACGCACTGTGTCGACTTGCTGCTGGCGACCCTGAGTGAACGAGGGTTTGGGTGGCGACTTGGAAAGCTGCAACTGTCCAGCTCGCCTCCTTTCCACTTGCGGGACCTGCACAAGCACACGCGAGCAACTCATCCACATCAATCGGTCATCATCTACTTTGCAAGTTTTTGAAAACAGCAAAAAGAGGATCCTCAGACTTACGTCGGCGGTGTCGGGCTTGGCCCGCGGCCTTGCAGCTTGAAGCTGCAAAGGCGGCTTCATCTGTCAGCTAGCTCAGCGGTCACGCCGTGACGGTGTCGGCATAGCACAGATTGGCGCTCTCTTTGGCACGGTGCCACTGTTGAAGTTGTCTTCAAGAGAAGAAGATCCTATTTAAGGGGGGGACACTTCCAGAAGGGAGGCGAGGCGAGGCCTTGTCTAGACGTAACCTTCACAACACTTGGGGAATGTCGTGCATTTGCAGGCTTTTGTGCACATCATCTGAGGCATTCCTGAACTCACATCAGCACGTTTTTGAAGATGCAGAGCATGGCGCTGCATTGTTGCTGTACCATATGCAAACATTTCAACATGGCTGCCTGCTATGCGATGCGCGCCGCTGTTGTGTGCATGCACCCATCAATGCGCACAGGCGGCAAGCAACAGCAAACATGTGACAGCACTTGGACAAACTACAAATGATGAAAGCATTCAACACGGGCGAGAGGGACTCCAATGACTACTTCAGCAAGGATCAGGACTCGCAGGGGGGTTTAGCAGCCCGCAGTGAGAGCTATGCGGCGGATGCCACATACGAAAACCTCAACTTCGGCCGGGGTTCGACTCCAAGAACAGCACTGGCGCATGTGAGGCAAGACAGAGCAATGGCGTGGCGAAGAATCACTGGCAGGGCGCGGCGTTCAGCGCAGGCGCCAACCCTGCAGCCACAGCGCTTGCCGCGCTGCTCGCCACACTCACCCTGTATTGCTTGTGAAGTGTTCACCGACTGTTGGGGATGAGCAGGGGGGGAGGGGGGGGGGTGATCGATCGACTTCGGCTGCAGCCTTCACTTCAACTGGACCAAAAGCACAGGCGCTTGTGACGCAACAGAGAACCGTGGCGTGGCGAAGGATCACTGGCAGGGCGCGGCGTTCAGCGCAGGCGCCAACCCTGTGGCCACGGCGCTTGCCGCGCTGCTCGCCGCGCTGACCCTGTTCTGCTTCTGAAGTGTTCACCGGTGTGTGAGTGTGGCGAGCAGCGCGGCAAGCGCTGTGGCTGCAGGGTTGGCGCCTGCGCTGAACGCCGCGCCCTGCCAGTGATCCTTCGCCACGCCATTGCTCTGTCTTGCCTCACATGCGCCAGTGCTGTTCTTGGAGTCGAACCCCGGCCGAAGTTGAGGTTTTCGTATGTGGCATCCGCCGCATAGCTCTCACTGCGGGCTGCTAAACCCCCTGCGAGTCCTGATCCTTGCTGAAGTAGTCATTGGAGTCCCTCTTGCCCGTGTTGCGGTTCTTGATGGTCGCTTGCCAAACAATCTCGTCCTCCTGCCTACATGCGGCATCCTCGGCCTGCTCGCGGCGATGTTCAAGGAGCACTTTGTGCATGCATCGCTCTGGCTGCTGTTGCAATGCCTCATGCAGGTCCTCCAGTATTTTGTCGACGCGTGCGGCGTACAGCTCATGAGGTACTGGGCACCGGGTGAGGTTGGGCTGCGCTTCAAAGGACAGTCAGTACATTCGGGGCTTAGAACTGCCGTGGCTGTAGCGCATCTCTGGAGATAGTCACGCCCAAGCGGTATAGGCATGAACACACCATCAATATCAAATTATCAGGACTGACCTCGCGCGACAGGTCCTGCGCCATGACTGCCTTCAAAGCTTTCGCTCCAGTATGGGCCCTCCCAAACCCAAGATGAGTACATGTATCCCCAGCGCTTAACCTAGATTCGTCTGTATCAAACTCGCTCAACACAACAGCCCATACTACTGCTACTGCTACTGACTGCGACTGCTGCTGCTGCTGCTGCGGTTTTCTAGTTCAAGTTGTTGGTGAGTTGCAGATCGCTGCCGCGCTCAAGGGTTCTTCCCCTGCACAACTTAGAGGCAAGTCACACACACACAGTTCAACTTGATCATAGACGCCTGCTGTGTGGCCACGCTGCGCTGCAGGGTGCTGGTAGTGGGTGCCACAAATCGGCCGCAGGAGCTGAACGAAGCCGCTACTTCGTCGAACGCGTGCACATTCCGCTGCCCGCCAGGTGCGCTGCGGCGCAGTCTTTGCCTGAACTGCGCTAATAATGCAGTCGGCGGTTGGTTGTGCATGCGGTGCATGCGTGCCCATCCGATGTGACTTGAACGTCATGCTCACCAAGCCCACCAAGCCCACCATGCCCACCAAGTCACCATGCTCACCAGGCCCACCATGCTGACCAAGCTCACATGCTCACTATGCTGGCCATGCTCACCATGCTGAACAAGCCCACCATGCTGACCATGCCCACCATGCCTTAGTACTAGTCACGGCGCGCGCTCGCTCGCGCTCGCTCGCGGACGTGACGCCCGCCAAATGCTATGTACAGCATCACAAGCTTGACGATCGTCATTTCAGACATGAACATACGGACAGTTGCTGCTGGTCCAACTTGACCGGCAAGCGCATGTGACACAGAGCATTTCTCCACATCGTCATATGGAGCAAATAAAGATGAAATGTCATTTGACTTGCATAAAAAAAGCATGGCACGAACATAAGCTTTCGACATTAGATGTGAAAGCAGTCCATGACATCAATGCTCGCGCAGTTTTGGGAGTTCCAAAGTCGCAACCAAGGAGGGAATTTTTTGAAACAATCCGCCAATTCTCGGAGGGCACCACGGTTTGAGGCCGGCGGACACGCCCTGAGAAATGGTCCAGAGGCCGAAAAAGGCTTGATACCTTTTCCACTTTTGCAAAATTTGAACATCCTCTCCGCGAGATGTTGTTGTTCAAGTTGAAGTTGAAATGAAAGTTGCAGTTCCCAAATTTTGAAGATATCCGTAGTGGCTTTTTCAGAAAGTCAAAATGGGCGAGGCCTCGATTGAGCCTACTGGCAATTACCCCGGACGCACATGCCTGCCGAAACCTCGGGCGTGTCTTGATAATTCGCGGATTGTATCAAGAAATTCCCTGGTTATCAGGGGTGGAAGAACGTGCTTTTTCAAGGATGGAGAGGCCAATGCCAGACGCAGCAAATCGCTGCAAAAGCGCTTGCATCCGAGCTTCGTTCAGCTCCTGCGGATCTAGCATACCCTCAAGGTCCCCAAGGTTTGCAAAATCTCCACCGCCCCCCACTAGCTCTGCCACCCATCGTTTCAAGCTCAAATGGCTTGCGTTTTCCAAGTACGGACGGAGTTCCTCTTCCCTGATTATGGCGCGCCATTCTTGGCGGTTGTTGGCGCAGCGCCGACATCGATCCAGAGTGCATAGCGATGCTGTGCTTCAGAACAGCACGCACCAATGCCCATCCACGTGCCTTGTCAGTCTCTTGGCGAATGTATATTGTGGTGCCATCCATATAGAAGAACCGGAACTTGTTGTTCAAGTCGGTCAGCAGGATCACCGGCTGTACGCTGTGGCACCGCAACAAAGAAAACGACATGTTCAGATACTGATGACGGCAGGCCGTCATGCTGCAGCAATCCGGTAGCACCACCCACTGCCATGGTACATTTATGTCTAGCGTAACGGTTGCTGAACAGCCTCCGTTTTGTCAGCATGTCAAGCAGGGCTGCTGATCTCACACAAAACTACGTTCCGCTTTTCAACTTGCATCAAAGCACGTGGATTGCTAGCTGTCACACATCCTGTATTGCAAATGGACATTGCACATATCCTTCATCACTGAGGGGCAGCCTCACTGCAATACGCGGAAGAAGCTGGGCACCTAGAGTTTGCTATATCGACACCCTCTTTGCAGAAGTTCATTGCCTGCGCTTGTAAATGAATGGGGATGGCAATCAACAAGGAGTTGAAGTGACTTTTTTCACATACAAGTTCAAAGAAAACCTTCATTACCTGGGATGTACTGCACAACACGGATGAACTACATCTACAGTGACAGCAGCCCTGGCGATGGGGCAATACATGCAGTACCGTCATGTCGCCATGAAAGCCGGCGGGCACGTAATTAAAAACGATAATTGGCCCCAAAACTATTGAAGCCTAGGTAATGCATTTGCTGGACCTAATATAAGCCGTGTGCACACGAGGCAATAGATGCTTGCGCTGCCCGCTGAACTGAAAGCTGCTGGTCTTGTACTGCACAAGTGGCAGAGGGTGCCCTCTTGAATATCTGCAATGCAGCACTGCTATCCAATCTCTGCAGCCCAACTCAATGTAAGCCTAAGGATACAATGGTTTGATTCAATTCGCTTGTCCAACGTACACAAATGCCTGTTGTAGTTAGGTGCGTCGCCAGCTTAATAGCGACATGACCGCATGTATGCATTGCCCATCGTTGGAGTTTGTGCATGGTCTTTGCAGGTGCTGAAGCCCGCAATCAAAAGCAATGGCTGACGCCAGCACATCAGATGCGCTTCCTGCGGGTGTCTGCTGTTGCCGCTGCGCCAGAGTGCCGCATGTATTGCCGCCAATATGATTGCACTCGTTGCAGGAATGAAAACAACGACTAACAAGCTTGGTGCATGAACGTAATTACATCTCCCTGATGAATTGATCATTCGTACTTACTCTGGGTTGAGCAGAACAGCTGCAAGCAGCTTCATCTGGCCTGGAAATTGTGCCTTTTCTCCACCTCCTTCTTGAGCTCGATGAACATTACTGCACCTGTCTGCAATCAGCAGGCAAAGACACAAGCAACAGGTAGCTAAGTGACTTGCCTATAATGACTCATATGCTGAAGCCTTCAGGCTGGCCCACAAGTCCGGCCAATGCACGCAGCGCACAGGCATACTGAATCATATAAGGTTTGAGTGGACAAATGCCCAGGGGCATTACATTGCACCAGTTGACTGTTTCAAGCAGCTGTTGTGTCGCAATCAGAAGGCCTTCACAAAGCACTGGCTATTATGCACCTGACAATCCCACCAGGCAAACGCCAGCGGGCAACAGCATTGGTTGCGTGCAGGAATGATAAGGTTACAGGGTCTGCATGCCATTACAGCCAGAGAATTAATTGACGAGACCATTCCACAGCAGTACCCCATGAGGAAGTTGCTTGACCACCAGGCCATGAACCTTACCGATGGCATGCCTGTTGCACTTGCGGCCTGCGTAACAACCACCAGATCTGCAAAAAACCCGTTGACGTCCAAGCCACACATTGCAGCAAGTGTGGCTGCCAAAGTAAGCTTCACGTCCTCGCCCTTGTGCAGTGCCAATGGGCTGGTGACGACACGCGCGTCGAAAAAAGGGAAAACCATTGACATTAAAATCCTGTTGACATCTCCAGCATAAAAGAAGTTCTATGCTGAAGTTGCTGCAGCAATTTGACATGGTCACCGCAGGTATGGGCAGAGCTTGCTCACCCTCAATTGCATAACGCTAGCTCCACCAGTACGGACTGAAAAGAAATGGACAACCACCCAAAATGATATGAACGCTCAGGTAAATGTCATGTTGAGCATTTTTTACTTGCACTACTTCCAAGCGCCACATATTATATCTCATGTGTTATTGGTAGGCACTGAACCACTGTACTTGAAAAGCTGGCTGTAGACATCATCAAAGCAGCTTGTTGAACTTGAAGGTGCATCAGCAAGAGTGACACCAAATGGCAACCATGGGCAGAAACCTGAGCAACTTGTCACCACGCCAGCTCCACTTTCACGCACAACACCTATGTGTCATCATCTGCTCAGAGTCACACCTTTGTGTGCAGCACTGTAAGGTGCCCATTTGAAAAACTAAACACAGCACTGCACTGGCGTAACAGTGGCATTGAATGAGCAGGATTGAAGGTGCACACCGCCTTTGCTGAAAGCCTCAGAAAGAAGGAAATTACTTGTCATCACTTGAAGTACCAGTAGCTTAAGTGTGACGTCGCGAGAGTACAGCCACATGCTCAAAAGATCCCTCAAGAAGAGCCAATGAGCCACAGCAACACATTACTGCCACCGGCGCAAGCTCACCTGTCAGCAACATCAACAAGCTCTTTCAGTTGCTGCTGATGAACGTTGTGTACTCCGCCTTCTTCACAGATTCAACAGGGCCCCATTCAAAAGACTGTGGAGCAGCTCCGAGAAAACGGTGCACATTGATGTTGTCCGTCGCATGGCGAATCCTTAGACCTGCACATCACATAGCAGCAGCAGGTTTTCAACAACAAGTCGCTTGCAGCACATGCCCGTAACGGTACAGTGAAGGACCTGCTGCCATGGCCAGGTAGTTGATGGCTGCAGCAGAATAGATGTTTTATCCAGTGCAGGTTGTCTGAGACTTCAAAGAAGTGCCAAATTGAATGACAGATGCGTCCTAAATGCGCAGTGTTACACTTCCACAATGAAGAAGTGGTTGTTGCCTTGTACATGAGCTTCAAAGCACGACAATCGTTCATGGTGATAATCAAGCTGAGCCACGGGAGCAGCAGCAACAGCCTCACACAGCATGGCAAAGCGAAGGTATAGAGAAAATTGCAGGGAAAATCCAATCAGGTCGAGTTCATGGCGAAGTGTTCGCAAAAGGTGCACAAATTCCACATTTGTACTGAGAGATTTGATGAGAAAATATACTCTCCATACTGAACACCCATGCCCTCGAACGCTACAAAGCTCGCACACAGAAGTCTTTTGACCTGTGGATATGATGGCACTGTTTGACTCGTGGCCAATGACTGCAACAGCGGCGACCACGGTTATTGGTAGAAGGCACTGGCGGCTAACCATCCTTTGTCACCTAGAGCTCTAAATACAATCTGCTGATTCGTTTCCATACTCCAACTGATAACAAATTGAAAGATTTGCAGACTACACCCATATGTTGCACAGAGCCACCAGTGACAAAAACATGGACAGGAATCTACATGCTGCAGTACATCGTTGACGCGAATGAAATTTCATCAGAGCTTGATGATGCCACACAAGAAGAAAAAGGGGAGGGGATGGGGATACCTAGTTTGCCCTGCACTGACTGCCATGCTGTTGAAGAAACCGCAGACATGTCCATCTTCTTCCTCACAAGTTGCTGCACCATTGCATGCATGTCTTCCAATACCCTGATGGCTCTCTCTGCAACAGCGATGGGCGGAGACGAGAAACGGCACAACTGAATGACAACACTCATTGCTGATGAAACAACCTTGAAGCAGTGATTTTGAAGATGCCATCTGCCAAAAATGCGTGAAAATGCACAACGGCTGAGATGTAGGTGCGCTGTGTTTGAGTGGAATACGGTCACTGTTTTCGGCGCCCACTGGCACCATAGCAATAAATCGGGGGCCGACGCGCAGCGATACTCTCAGATGTGATAAGATTGACTCCACAAATGCACTGCTCCCATACAGATGTGAAAGTGGCCATACAATCAAGTGTGCCATGCAGAATGCTGCTTCAAAAATGCAGTTCGGGCCAGTAGAACACACATGAGCGTTACTGTCACTCTTCAAGTGCATCATTTCAGCAACTCACTGTAAACGTAAATTAATATATCAATAAATGAAGATAAACCTTCTTTGTTTTCAAGACTTTGCGCGAAAAGCGGCTAGTGATTGAAGCTCGCAAATGCTACCTGAGGTCATGGGCTGGTATAACCATAACAGCGAGGCTCTGCAAAGCAGTGTATGGCAAGCCCTGCAGAGTGGCGCATTGGCGGAGCCGAACAGCGAAGCCCTAAGTGTGACGTTTTCAGAGGCATCTGCAGGGTATTGACAGCATGCAGGCATATGTTATCCCACATGCAACCATGCAGCCAAGGATGCCTTGATCCAGCACTGTGCCACTGCTTGACTCAGGGACATGTGATTATTGAGTGGCGCACAAAGTGCACACCGGACGTAATGTTCGTCGAATTACAACGAAGCTTGGGGCACAAGATTTTGTGCAAAGGCAAAACGCTCCGCAAACCTTGCCCAGGAATGTTACTGCGGACCCACCTGCATAACTCAAGCACCAAAACTCTACGACTCTAGATCGAACACGTCCCATATTCCTTAAGAACTCTAGTTTCTACAGTGGCAACAGCATGCTGGGCAAGAGCGGTCGGTGAGAGAGAGCGCTTCAGATACTCGAAATTGTAGACGCCACCGTTTGTAGTGAACAGAATGGGAGTATGGAACAGATCACTGCTGAGGTCATCATGTACCGCAAGGTGTTGCACCAGCTTAAAAGCTACACGAATCTAGTGTAGCAGTTCAACCACACAGAGTCGGCATGAGAAAGGTACGACAGCACCGCTGTGCCAATGTCAACAGCTCGCACACGATGGTGTCATGTTCAGCTCAAAATGTCACAACACTCTCAGGACAAATCATTGCACGTGTCATTAAACATGATTGCTGTTACATACAAGTGCATGCGCAAGCAGAATCTGATGCCAAGTTGGTCGTCACGCTTGTCACTCTGTAGATGATGCAGATTGCACTCAGCTTTGTCACTAAATGGAGTAGTCAGGGCATTGACCATCTCGACAGAGCGAATTCAGCCCACCTGTGCAGAGAGCAGCGCCAGCACCAGCGCCACCTGGAGACCCTCCTGGCGAGTGAGGGCAGGCAGAAAAGCAGCACCCGTGTGACAGCAACCCCAGCACCAACGGGCACGGATGTTGCCCGGATTGCCCTGGATATTCAACAACATTCCGCTTCCTCAACTTGGTTTGTACCAGGGGCATGCATCCACAGACACCATGTAGTGCCACAAAGCGTCAGCAGCTACGGGGTGGCACTGACTTGTGGAGGCGCACACAAGCGCCACCCTGCAATAGTGTGACACGAATCATGACACAATGATGCTGATAATCCCAAGCAAGTGCAAAAGCTGCCTGTGAGCAAATGACGCTGATATTTCAGGGCTTCCTAACACAGACACTTGGAGGTTGCTGCTGCTTTGTACCCGTGGCAATGGTGACCGGGCACGCGCAGGTGATGCGAGCACACATGAACAGGCACACCAAGTGACAATGCAAGCAAGCAGGGCATGTGTACGCCAGCTGCGCTAAAAAGATTGATGGCAACATGATATGGATTTCGGCCCCAAGTCTTTGCGCTCCAGCCCTCAAAAGCATGCGCGCTCAGCACACCGGATAAAACTGTGACCTGTACCAGGTTGTGCGGGCCAGACTGTAGTGCACAGCAATGACCACAATGTATACCAATCAAGAACTATGCGCTGCGTTAGCCATGACATACCTGCCACAGCGCGCTGGTAGTCTTCAGCGTCATGCCACATGTACAAGTCCAGCTGATGGTTTGCATTCTTGATGGCGGTCTTGAGGGCTTCCTTCAGGTCCTTGCTGTTGGACAATCTGATGTACTGATCGTCGTCCAAATAGGAAAGTACAAATGAGCCCTCCTCGAGCTCATGCGCATCTAGTGCGCAACGTCGCAGATCATCAATCGTCAGGTCGGGCGGCGTGGACAAGCATCTGATCCGCCACTCGTTGCTCCATTTGAATTCAGAACTCGGAGGATTCCATAGCCTCGCGTCGGTTCAGGCAAATGGAGCTGCAAAGAGACAAGAGGGACGAGGGGCGGGATCGGAAAAATGTCGAGCTGAGCATCAGCGTGCTACCAGGAAGTGTGCAAACAGGGGAACGGCTGGTCTGGAAGAGCAACAAGCAGAGCAATAGCAGTAGCTTTGAGTGGCAAAGGGGAGTTGCTAGTTGCTACGTCGCCTCTCTTGATTGCGGTCCGATCCCGCCAGCCAGTTGACTACAGCTTCGAACAGCGCTGACACGTGCGCCCTGCCGCCAACCTGGCATATAGCATTGAGTGACGGTGCTATCAAAGGTCGGCCATCATTTGCTGGTGCCTGCACAGTGCCTAGGCTCTGACGCCGCTTATAAGCGGTCACACGATGAAGAATAAAGCCTGCCAGCGAGCAACGTGACTACCGCACAGCAGCTATGCGGAATGTAATACCTGCTTGAGGCCCTGCTGTGACCGCACTTGCTCCTGATTTTATCCAACGCAGCGCCGGCGTCCGATTGCAATTGCGTTGCTTCTACTCTCTTCTTTGAAACAACTCAACTATTGAAGTTCTCTTGAGGGTGTGAAGGTAGTGTTGTTAATGACGTACGTACGGAGGAGTACTTTTTATTAATTCTCGCTCAGGGCGCGAAAAAGCCCAGATGATTGGCATCTAGCTGTAAGGAATCTACATGTCGTATGACAGTCTGAAAGTGTCGCAGCGAGTACGTACGTACAAGGTGACAGGGGAGTACGTAGGATTTTCAGAGTATTACCGTATTACCGGCTAACCCTAGCAGTAGGGTTAGATAGGGTTAACCAACCCTAGCCCTAGCCCTGACCCTAACCCCAACCCAGTGCTACGCCTAGTCCTACAGTACTTTTATTATATTCCACTTTACTTGTTCTGTCTTATGTCCTCTGATGCTGGTGCTGGGACCGTTTATTGAGTGCAGACTGTGTGCTACTAGTACGGTAGCACCTCATGCATTCGCCTTGGCAGCCCTCTGTCCGCTGTGTGTGTTGCCGTAAAACTGTGGTAGACCTGCTTGCTTTGCCTTGCCGGCAGCAGCTACACGTGCAGCCTGTCTTGCTCTCAGCGACAGCCTTGCGCTTCTTGGTGGCTGATGCCACTGCGTCGTCGACGCTTTTGCATCTTATCGTGCGAGAGCACGAGGACGATGTGCGCAAGAAGCCGTGAGCTGATGACCACCATGACCACCAGGTGTGCAGTCGCAGAATTTGCGCTGCCAGTTGGAGCCCTTATCGCTAGCTACACTTACAGCACACGCACACGGCTTCTCCGCAGTCAAAACACCGCGAGTTCAAAATCCAGCGAAAAGTCACGCGCGGTGGAACGTGCTTTGTCTAAACCTAGTTGTGGAAGTTCAACCCTATCTAGTAACTTCAACATATGCTAGCCTACTTAGCAACTTCAACAACATACTAGCCCTAGCCGGTAATAGATAATAGGATTCCGGCTGTTACCGCGTACGCACGTACGTAATTAACAACGCTGGTGAAGGTTGAACAGGTGCACAACACCGCAATGCAAAAGCCACACTGAAGCAGAGGGGTCACCTTTTCGGTGACGACCGCGCTCTGTGTGCGGCTGGTGACAGCTGCACACGACCTCAGACGGCGCCACAGAGCAGTGCCAGGTACAGCATGAGCGGTCCTAGAGATGGCGTCATCTTGTGCATCAGATACTGTTCCTGCAACGCTGCGGACGGGCCATCATGGCAACACAGGCCGGGAGCAAGCCGGGAGCAAAGGCACAGCTCTGATGACTCAGTCGCAAACCCTCTGTTGAGTGACCTGAACTCGTGGCAATGCAGTTATTGCAAGTGCAGATTGTTCATTATCTAGACTACCTATACGGTACCTTGCACTAACCTGGCTCCTGGGCGCCCAGAATGAGTAGATTTGTCAATGCGGTAGACGGAGCTAGAGGCTTAGAGCGCGCTTGTGGAATCGCCGGGACCAGCGCTAGCAGCTCAGGACGGTCCTGAGGGTGGCGCACGCTTACGGAGTTGTTGGGAGCACCTGCCAGCAGCCGCAGCAGCAATACCAGTAGCGTCGGGAGCAGCAGCAGCAGCAGCAGCACCGACAGCAGCACCACCAGCAGCAGCAGCAACAGCTTCGTACAGAGGCACTATCTTGGGACCTGATGGCGCTCAGGATTTGCTACATCTACTCTTCGGGAGTTTTGCTCATATGCAGACGACGGAGCTGTTGGCTGAGCGCGATTGTGGGATCGCCGCCAGCAGCTGCAGCAGCAGCAGGACAGGATTGACCTATGGGATGGAGCGCGCTTGGAACGTTGGCAGCGACGTACAGAGGCACTATCATTATATACTTCTCTATTATATGCCTGTTGGCATCCATGATAGCGATAATCACTCCTCTGGAGTGTTGCCCAGATGTGGAGGACAAAGCTAGGAGCTGGAGCGCGCTTGTGAGATTGCTGTCAGCGACAGCAACGCTCAGCGCGGCGCCAGGGCTTGGAGCATGCTTGTTCAACAGCAGCGGTGCCAGCAGAGACATTATCTTGGGATCTTTAGATCATAATGGCGCCCATGATTGCCACAACCACTCCTTTGGAGTGTTGCCCGCACGAGTGCGCAGTGGTGGGCTTGAGCGCATTCAGCCTTGCGCAGCAGCAGCATTGCCACACCTAACTGTGAGGGCACAATGATGATGAGGCCTGATGGCGCCCACTATTGCTACAAACCACAATGGCGCTGGAGTGTCGCCTGCGAGCTGAGGGCGGAGATGTGTGCTGGAGCTTACAGTGAAGCAGTTCTGTAACTGCCGGGAAGGGTAGAAGTGGTTGTGGTGGCTGGGATGCGCTTAGGCGCACCCTGTGTGCGCTGGGAGCCAGTCGCCAACGGTACGGTGTGTATATTGCATATGTATCCATGACTCAGTTTTTTGCCCTCACGCACGATTGAAGCGCGCATTGCCAGCCGCACAATCCCGGAGTTGGGTCTGGGTTTCGGTCTGGGTCCTTCGACCCAGGACTCCCGCAGCGCAGTGCGCGCACTTGTAAAAACCGCCACACTCTTGAATCGTAACGTTCTTTTGTGCGCAAAGTCAGAGGCAATGCTGAACTCACATTAGCACGTTTTTGAAGCTGCAGAATATGGTGCTGCATATCGTCTCAGTACCATATGCACACAGTTCAACAGTGGCTCCAGTGCTATGTGTTGCGCGCCGCTCTGTGTGCATGCATGCACACCAAAGCACAGGCGGCGAGCAACAGCAAACTGTTTTGCGGCAGACAAAAAAAAATAAAGCATTCATTTACAGACCGACTGCTACTGCTCGAAATGACCGTGCGGCCCAAAAACGCTATATAGCGCACACGCAGACGCCATGTATATAGACATCCCCAAGGCTGGCCCAGCACCTCGCTACCATGACGAAGCATCATCATCGAGTTCATCGCCAAACTCGTCAGTAAGCACGCGCCCGTCCGAGCCAGATGTTTGCTGTTCATCTCCGCCGGTGCCAAACCGTGCGCCCCCAAGCATGCCCGGCACCGCCTCCCCCCGATTCCCCCCGACCACGGACCCGTCAACCTCCCCCTCATCCCACAGTCCCCACTCCTCCCCAGCCCCATCACCAAACGCGTCCTCGCCCTCCACGCTCTGCTGCCGGTACAGCTCTGTCAGATCCACCGCGCCCGCGGCCGCCGCGGCGACGGTTTCCGCAGTCACAGGCGCCGCCTCGGGCGCGGTCTCCGGCCCCAGCAGCGCTGCCGCTGCGCCGCCGCCATAGTCCTCGCTGCCATCAGCGCCGTACGTCTCGCTGAACGTCCCGCCGCCGAACGCCGAGGGGTTCGGGCGCGCGCGCGCGACGGCGCGCCGCACCGCGTCCCTGTCCGCCACGCGCTGCGCAGCCCAGTCGTCGGCCTCACGGCTCAGCGCCTCGACGCGCGCGTCCGGCAGGAGCTCGTCCATGAGCTCCGCGAACTCGGCGACGCGCGCGCGCAGCGCGGCGTCCACGGCGCCGTCGGAGCGCGCCGCGACGTGCTCGGCGATGTTGCGCGCGACCCGCCGGAAGCCGCGCACGTCCATGGACGGCAGCGTCGCGATGGTGGCTTCCAGCAGCGCGCGGCGCTCGTCCGGCTCGCGCATGCGCAGCACGTAGTGGATCGCCTGCACGTCCAGGTACACGTCCTTCTCCAGCTCCGCGAAGACGCCCTGCTTGATGACGCCCAAGACCTGTGATGATTATGCGGGCGTGATGACGATGATCGTCAGCGCAGTTGAGCACTGTCATGGACAGCGGAGAACGGTGGTGCTGGTATGCGATGTGAGATGTTCGGGGCGCTCGTCGCTTGAGCGCCATGCGCTGCATGCGGCTTGATAACTGTGATGGGGGTGCCTTAGTCACGTCACAGCCAGCAACAGCGGCAGTACGGTGGGCGGCTGCGTGGGCATGGCCATACGTGAGTCGTTGCATGTGACATGTACCTGCACGTCTGATCCTTGCTGCAGTCGGTGAAGGAAAGAACGCCCAAAGTCATACATTCGCAAAGCATGGACACTGCCAATGTGGCAGTCCAAGTGAGGGGCTTGCACGATTGTCAGCATGTAAACCCCTCCAAAACAGCAGAACACTGTAGAGAGTTAAGCACTCAGAATGATGACAAGTCTTGAATGCAGTGATAAGATTCAAACAAGCTAACTGTGTTTAATGGCTGAATTGACTGCTTCACAGTGCAGGTACATGAGCGTCATCCTGTTCCTTGATCATGCTAAGTTGAGCACTGCCGAAACGTACGACAAAATTGAACTGAGCTCCTTCTAACACAGTGAGACAGCATGCCGCAACGAGCATGACATGGCATCGCCGCATGCCATGCTGTCTAGCAGCGTGGGCTCGACGCTCGCGTGTACTTCTTCTTCAAGCAGCACGTACTGATGCTACAAATGTGAACACCAAAAGAATAATACTCAAGCATGCTGACATGGCTCAGCCAAAGTTTCGGTAGTGCATTCACACCACCCAAGCCAGCCCGCTGCAGTTCTTGAAGCTGGAGCTACAAAGCGAAGAAGAGCCAATGAACAAGCCATGAGACCTGACTCATCATCTTCAACAATTCAACTGTTAGTTATGACTGCTGCGCGAGCACAGTCGCAGTGGTAGCACTGGCATCAAAGCGCCGTTGAATTGCTCGACAGCAGCAGCGCCACTCAGAGACAAGCTGCACTGCCTGCGTTTCAGCAAACCTCATCATCAGCCGCGCATGTGAACTCGACCACCCCCTGCCATCAATCACGAAGTGCACATATTGGCACGACTAGAAACATCCGTGAAGCTGTGAGTCATCCTGAGCAATGTGGAGCACACGCAGCAGCAGCGCTCACCTGAAGCCACCGGCTCGGCTCGCGGTCCGGGTCCATCCCCTTCGCCCGCAGCGCCCCCCTCTCCTTCTCAATGGCGTACGCGAGGTACGCCACGAAGTCCGCGTTGAGCAGCGGCTTCATGGACCGCACTTTGTCCGGCAGGCGCGCCATGTCGTCCATCGCCGTCTCGCAGATCGCCCTGATCTTCTCCAGCTCCTGCACCTCCTGCGCCTGCTTGAGCCCCGCCAGCTGGCCCACGAGCGTGGTCGCCTGCGCGTTGACCGCCTGCAGCAGCGCGCGCTGCGCCTCCGTCTCGAGGCGCGGCACGCGCGCGCGCATTGCGAGCACGTAGTACGGGTCCAGCAGCACGTCGGCGTACTCGCGCAGGATGGCGGGGCGCATCTCCGCGGGCGCGCGCCCCAGCTCGTACAGCATGCCGTCGAGCCGCGCCATCTCGAGCTCCAGCGCGTCCGCGTCTATCGCCGCCAGCTCCGACTCCGTGAGCTGCAGCACGGGCACGTCGTCCTCGTCGTACATGGTGTACACGCGCTCGCCGCCCGCGGCCGCCGCCGGCGCGTCCGCGCGTGCTTCCCCCGCTTGAGTATCGAACTCCCCTCCTATGGCTTGCGGGGGCCCCGCAAAGAGGTCGAGACCCCCCTGAAGCCCAGTCGCCGGCCCCAGAATGACCCCCAGCTGCACCAGGTCCTGAACGGGGGACACCGCGAGCTGGTCCTCCTGGCCGGCGATGGCGGCGTCGCGGCCGGCTTCGAACATGGCTATGATCTGGCTGTCTGTGCTGCTGTGCGCCTTGAGGTCTTCCAGCACGCCCTCCACGCCTTTGACGCCGCTGTTCTCCTTTTCGAGCAGCGCGGTGTCCGCGCCGGCGGTGCGCACATTCTCAAAGGCCGCAAAGGCATCCTTCTCGAAGACCTCGCGCCCGCCGGGGTACGAGTCCATGGGGTCCGCGTGCATGGCTCCGCCCGGGAATGCGGTGTCACTCAAGACTGCATCCTCGATGGTGCCGCTGCTGCTGCTGCTGCTGCTGCTGCTGGCGTCGCGAGACTGCGCAGCGGCCACGCCGTCGTGTCCGCTGCGCCGCTCCTGCTCCTCTGCATCTGCATCATCCCTCAGCGTTCCTGCGCGCTTCTGCAGCGTGTGCGTGCGAGCAAAGGCATCGCAGTCCAGCTGCAGCTTGAGCTTGATTTTGTCCTCCGCTTCCCTCAACAGGCTAGCTATCTGCGGGCCCAGCCCTCCCGCACGCGCCGTGCCGTCCCCTGTTCTTGTCACTATGATAGCGCTGGCGCCCCCTGATAAGCTGTATACATCTACGTCGAGAGTATCTGAAGGCGACGCATCGAAGACGAGCCGGACTCCAGTCAGGGTGCCGCGATCGTCCTTGAGCTCTGTTGTTACCGGCATGCTTGTTCTAGGGACTCCAGGTGTGGCTACTTCTGGCCTATCTGCTACTCTGGTACCTCCCCACACTCGTAGAAATCGCCGTGTGCTTCCTGCCGCCACGCTTTTCAGCTCCAGCCGCAAGATCTCTTGCCGCGTGGGCAGCGGCAGCGAGTTGAGCAAAGCAGCGTCATCACCCCCTGCGCTGCTGCTGGTACTACTCATGTGGAAGAAACGGCATGGCGAGCGCCGCCGCCGCCTGAGGGCTGTCGCTAAGCTGTGCCGGCATCCCTGGCCGTGCAAGTGGCAGCGGTGGGCTGTGCGAAATGATGTGGTCGCCGTTGTTGTGGTCGTCGATACGAACCCTTTGGTCGGCTGCTGCAGGACCAGCAGTTGAACTGCGGCCACCACTCCAGTCCATGACGACTTCATGATGGTGGAGGAGGAGGTGCTTTCCTGTCACCATCAACTGCAACATTTTCAACTTTTTCGCGCCTTGAAGTTGTGGTGTTCAGTGTTTGGTGTGCTGTGATGAAAGAGCAGCTCCGAGGCGATGGTGAAAGACACCAGCAAGCCTGCATGCCATTTCTTGCCGAGAGCGGGAGGCCTGCCAGCAGGACAGGTACAGTCCGCGAGCAATTGAGTGAGTGCAGCAGAAGATTTGAAACGTTGAGCCGGTGGCCAACTCTGCTGCTTCCTCCTTCATGCCCTGCCTTGCAGGATGTCTTTTTTCCTGTTGCCTACGAAGGCGAAAGCTCCACCAGTTGCTTTCTGCGACAAGAGGCGTACAGGACGTGCTGTAACATACTGCAGGATTGTTACACGGGAGCTCTGGACTCGCTGTTCGGCGACTGCGTCACCGATGTTGCGCACTTCTTGCACATCGCCAGAGAGCGCTTTCAGGAATATGTTCCGACCGCCCTCATCAATTGTGGCCTGGAGGTGTGCGATAGAGCGGCGGCAGCGAAGGTCATCATCAAGGAGCTGAAACAGTAAGTGCCACACGCTGCATCAACTTGCAACATGTAACATGTTTGCCAGCCGCCAACATTGCATGCTGTGTGTATGTGCTGATACCTAAATCTTGCGCTATTTCTCAATTCTCACCATTGCCTGATGCTTGCCTTCTCAGGAGGTGTCCTGTAGTCTTCGTGCTACGGCCAAGAGACTGCGACACCGTCGATGCTGCCTTCGTCTCCCTACTTCGACAGGTCCGTGGCATGCACAGACAGTAGTTGCAAGAGTTTCCGCTTGACTCTTGACGAAATCAGAATTCCCATGTCCTCTATCTCTATTTCAAGTCATCTCTGCGTCGGCGGCCCAGGAGAGTCCGCCTTCAGCCTTGATGCAGGTGCACCGCCACCTGTGTATCCCCTGCGGGCTGCTTGGTTTCTGCGACTTCCATGCGCCGTCAGCCGCACATTTCGTTTTCCTGTAGCTCTGTGCATGATTCCTTCCGGGTACCTTTTGACCCCTCAACACCCCTTTTTCTTCAACAAGTATTGCTGCACCAGCTGCACCCCCTCCAATCCACCACAATCCAGCGTGCGACGGTGACGTCATGCATGCGGACTCATACCGTCTCAACGCCGCACCCCGCGCCCCCCGCAGTGCCGCGACGTCGGCTGCCGCCGCGTGCGCCGCCCCCTCCCCCTGAACGCCCTCGTTGACAGCATGGCAGCGCTCCACGGCCAGCCCCCGCTGACCATTGTCTTCGAGGACACGGAGGGCACCGACGCAGCAGCGCTCAGCGCCCTGCTGTGCGCGCTGACGGGCAGCGCCGCGCACGCGTCGCGCCTGCGCCTGCGCCTCGTCTTCCTCCACGCCGCCGCGCTGGGCTTCCCGCCGCCGGCGCTGCGCTGCGCCGCCGCCGCCGCCGCGCTCGTCGCGCAGCCGTTCGCGGCGCCGGACAGGGCGCGCTGCCTGGAGGAGCTGCACGCGCGGCTGTTCGCGCTGCTGCCGGTGGTGGTGGGGGCGGCGGCGCAGCGCTGGCTGCTGCACGCGGCGCGGGCGGAGCACGGCAGCGCGGCACGCTACGTCGCGCAGCTGCGGTTCGCGCTCGCGCAGCACTTTGCGCGTGCGGGCGCGCACGCGGCCATGCTGCACTGCGCGCCGTTCCTGGAGGCGCTGAAGTACCCGGACAACAACGCGGTGCGTACGATGCTTGACAGCTGTTGTTGACTCTGCAGCGCTGACACTGTACTGACGTTGTCAGGCGACAGCGGAGGCTTCTTGACACTGGTGGTGTTTTGTACTTGTGCGTCAACCTTGGTGTTGTTGGCTCTGGCCACTGCGCTTTGTGTGAAGTGTCAGCGTCGGCCTGGCTCTGTGTGGCATTGTGAAGTCTTGCGAAGTCTTGCTGTCTACAGCATTGCTGTCTACAGCATACTCTCTTTGAGTACATGCGTACTTTCATGCCTGCAGCAGTGCTTGGTACACCAAAGTACGTTTGCGTTCTTTGTTGCAACACCAGTCCAGCACTTGGAAGCATGCATACGTGAGGGCGACCACACTTGTGCCATACCTCGAAGTACCCTGTTGCATGTTGTCGCCTGTGATATTACGGAGTATAGTCTTACTAAGTGTACTGACCAGTGAAAGAGGGGCATGACGTGTAAGCCCCGAGCACAATGCTGCACCTGCTCACATCTTGCAATGCTACCATGCGCTGCTCTCACTCTTCTGCAGTATCTTGGTCAGGTTCAGCATCTGCTGCAGTCGGCTGTGTCCCATGGTGCGATTGCACTGCCTGCTCTGAGTCACAAGAACAGTGAACAAGGGTCTGGAGCGGATGCCAGTATGGGCCAAATGGTGCTAGCTATCAAGAGCCTGTGCCACGGTCGCGCGGCGTATTTGCTGGCGCTGCGGTGGATGCAAGAGATTGTCACGGTTGTCGGCAGCACCAACAGTATGTGCAGGTGAATACAGGAGACCTCTGATGCAGTGCTCAGATGCAGTGCTAAGTTGCAAGAATCAGACTGCAAGTTCATCATCAGTAGTGGTAGGTGAGATTGCGCGATGATTGTGTGCGACAACATGGCTTGACATGTGGCGCATGGTAAGCGGACCACAATGATGCACCAGCTGTCGTCTGAGCGAATAATTCGCTGCCGAGAGCCGTCAGGTGTGGCTTGCAGATGCAGCAGCGCTCAGCACCGATCCGCACGACTTTGATGGCACTGCAATCTAGGGCTGATGCCCCTGCACCTGGCACAGAGGGGTCAGTTGCCTTGGCGCTCTGAACACGTGCACTCAAAATGCCGCATTCGTGCTGAGCGATGCAGTTCTCCACGCCCCAGTGCTCAACCTCACTCAAGCTGACGTGCGCGCCCGCCGCCGCTGCCGCCGCCGCGCGCCGTCACGCAGGCCGTCGGAGATGCAGTGCGCCCTGACGGACCACGTCTTCAACGGCCGCAGCAGGAAGCTCCACACCCTAGCCGCGCACCTCACCAGCCACCTGCAGGGAACTCAGAGGCATTGCAATGACCCCCCGGTTTGCAAAATAGCATTGTCGCTCCTCGAATCGCTGGAAAGGCTGCTGCTGCCTGCCGGCGCCGCTGGCGCTGCCGGCGCTGGCAGCTCTGATGACCGGTACGGCACGCTGCTGCGGGGCCTGCGGCGGACCGAGCGCCAAGAGCTGGGGCGCAGAGCGCGAGAGGCGAGGTCGCTGGGCGTGCGGGGCCAGAATGGCGTCTGCAATGAGCGGCCGCAGCAGGGCGTGCGAGGCCAGAATGGCCGCTGCGATGAGCAGCCGCAGCAGCAGCGGCTGCCGGCGCTGCCGCCGCCGCCGCCGCCGCAGCAGCAGCAGCCGCCGCCGCCGCGGCAGCAGCAGCAGCAGGCGCATGCAGAGAGCAGCAGCGCCGGCCTCGAGCGTAGCAGCGGCGTCGCCACCCCCGCTGCCGCCGCCGCCACCGCCGCCAAGACCTCGCTGGCGGCGCAGCCGGCGGAGCACGCGCTGGTGGCGACAGCGGCGGGCGGCAATGGCGATGGCGCTATGGCCAGCCCGCTGCCCGTGATGCGGGTCTGCAATGGTGACAGCGCTCCGAAGCCCAGCATCAACGGCGGTGGCAGCGAGCAGCAGGTGCCAGCGGCCGCGATTGCGGGGCAGTGGTGGATGCTGCGGCAGCTGCTGAACGGCGCGGGAGGCGTGCTGCACGTCGCGGAGCAGACGGCGAAGGAGGGGTTTGAGCCGTGGCGAGGGGGCGAGGGGGGAGGGGCAGGGGGGGCGAGCGAGCCTGCGCAGGGAATGCCGCTCAGTCAGGTGAAGTGCAGGGCAGTGTCGCGAGGTTGCCTAGCAGGCATATGCAGCATGGGAGGGATGGGGTTTTGGACATTGTCACGCGCGCATGCGCACCAACATCTTGCATGGCAGCAGACGTAGATGTCACCCTGGTGTGTGGAACGGTACGGAAAGGCATGTCACGTCAGACACGACAGCGCGTGCGCACCAACATACTGCATGGCAGCGGCCGTAGATGTCACACTGGTGGTCGAAATGGCAAGGAGAGGCAATCCACATCAGCCACGACACGCGGTGATGCGCAGCTCATGTACATGCCCGGTGGCGGTCATCTCCCCCATTGTCGCTGCCTGCCATGTGTGTATCACCATTTTCTAATGGCGCATGTCCCTGCTCGGTCCTGATGCCGCAGACCATGTTGTACGATGACGTTGAACCATTAGAGAGGGCGTTCAATGCGGAGCCGCGAGCGACCGTGGTCAAGGCTCTGGGCGCGCCCCAGCATTATCTCCGCTGCACCTGCTGTGCCACGGATGACAGGTATGTGGCAATTCGACAATGGTCATGTGTATGTCACTTCTTGATTTGTGGCCAATTGCTGCAGCCGCGGCGACCGCGGTTATAGGCGGAAGGCATTTGCGGCTAATCTACACCTTGTCACCTATACCTCTATGATCTTTTGATTAGTTTCCATGTATGTATGCACGCCTGCAATCATGTGTGTATGTATAAGTTGTTCAGAAACACATGGGCGGTTGCTCCAGCACCATGAAGCACTTTGCTGATGGCACGCTCATTTGCCCTGCCGCAGTGCACACGCGCTGAGCACTTCCAGAATGCCACTTTGCCGATGCCACACACATATGTTGCCCTGCCGCAGTGCACATGTACACATACTGAGCACTTCCACCGGCATCTGCCCGTCCAACGCTCGCACGATTCGCGCAGGGTATGCGCCAGCATGGAGGACGTAGGCATCGCCTTCCTGCTGCTGATGCGCTTCGGCAATCGCGCGGACATCCAGGAGTGGTTCATACAGTTCCTCAGTGCGATCGACTCGCAGCCCGACGAGCCTGAGC
This sequence comes from Tribonema minus, assembly GCA_017506865.1. NCBI lineage: Eukaryota > Xanthophyceae > Tribonematales > Tribonemataceae > Tribonema > Tribonema minus. The sequence goes on along the minus strand of JAFCMP010000515.1, from coordinate 408,630 downwards.
TCCCCGACGCCAAGTCAGACTCAGACTCTGACTCAGACATCGCCACGCAGCAGCAGTCCTCCGCCAGCCACCGCGACAAGCGCGCGCGCGCCGCGACCTCCCCGACGCGCGGCGCGCAGCAGCAGCGGCCTCCCGCCAAGCGGCCGCGCGGCGGCGGCGGCGGCGACGGCGCCGCTGCGCTGGGCCTGCCGCCCGCCTCCGGGGCGCTCGCGCTCGCGCCCTGCGACGCGGGCGACGCGGGCTGGACGGAGCTGTGGGACTTCCTCTGGAGCCGCGGGTGGAGCTATCGCCCGAGCCCCGGCATGCTCGCGCTGCGCGCGACGTGGGCGTACTACCGCGAAGGCGCCAAGGAGCTCCCAGCGGAGCAGGAGGGGAAGGCCTGGTTCCTGGGCCCGGAGGGGGGGATGGCGATGCTCAGCGGCGACCCAGACCTGCAGTCCGCGCTCGCGCAGTTCGTCCGCGAGGTGCGCGGCCGCAACAACGCGACGGCGGCGGCGGCGGCGGTGGTGGATGCGGAGGCGGCGGCGGCGGCGGTGGTCGCTGGGGCGGAGGCGACGGCGGCGGCGCATGCGGACGCGGAGTGCGAGGAGGGGGAGCGGGAGGAGGGGGAGGCGGCGCGCGAGGAGGGGGAGCGGGAGCAGGGGGAGGCGGCGCGCGCCGTCCCTGTCGCGCGCGCGGCTCGCGCGGGGAAGCGGAAGAGCAGCGCTTCTCAACAGCAGAATGGCAGCAGTGACCAGCAGCAAGCGGCAGTGGACCCGCGCGGGGGCGCAGCGGTGCCGCTGGCGCAGCTCTCCGTGAGCGGCCTCACGCTGCTCGAGCGCAGGCAGCTGTGGGCGTACCTCGAGCCGTACCTTAAGGCCATGGGCTGGAAATGGAAGTCTGCGCCGAGCCGCCTCGCGCTGCGCGGCGAGTACGTGTATTTCCGCAAGGGGGGCACGGCGCTGGGCGGGACCGAGGGGGTGGACTGGTTTTTGGACGAGGACGGGGGGCTGGCCATGCTCGAGGGCAACCCCCACACGTACACGGACTTGCTGCGGACGTTGGTCAGCGCAGGCGCGAAAGGAAAGGCCGACGGAGACACGGATTTTAATGCCTTCGTGCAGCACTTGCTGGCGGACCAGCCGGAGGCGGTGCGCCGCGCCATGCTGCGCGACGGCGCGGCCGCAGCGACGGCGGCAGCGGCGGCAGCGGCGGAGGAGGAGGAGGACCCCATGGACGTGGAGGAGACGACTACTGATGCATCACGCAGGAAGCGCGGCAGGAAGGGGGTGTCAAAAGCGTCCAGGAAACGCGCAGCGGAGGCGCGGCAGCAGCCGCAGCAGGACGAAGACGCCGGCGACATCGCTGCTGGCGACAACGGAGCGCAGACCGGCGCTCCTGCTGACCTGCCGGCGCGCTGGGCACGCTTTGTGTATGCTATGCTGGTGCTGGAGCTGCACGGCTTTGTTCGCCGCTCCGGTCGCCGCGCAGACGCCTACGTGTCGCGAACTGCCTACTCATATATGGGGTGGCGGCGCCCTGAGCCGCCTGTTCCCGCCTCCGGTGCCGCTGCCGATGATGACAGCAGTGCTGCCGCCGCTGCCAGCGCGGATGGTGCCACCGCCAGCGCTGCTGCATCGGACCCGCTGAGCCAGTCTCAGAAGGAGGGGCAGGGGGCAGGGGGCGCGCAGGGGGTATTACTCAGCGCGGTGGCGCCGGGCGCGCAGACGTACTTCAACTGCCAGGCAGGGCGGCGCGCCATGAGCGCCGCGCAGGCGGCGGCGCTGGTGCAGCCGCGCGGCGGCGGCCCAGCGCGGCGGCGTTTCACCCGCCGCAACCGCTACGTGTCCGCCGCCAAACGCGACAGGTTGGCCGCGGAGAAGGCGGCAGCAGGCGGGGCAGCAGCGGCGGCGGCTGCCGATACTGCTGCTGCTGCTGCTGCTGCTGCAACTGCTGCAGCGGCAGTGGTGGAGGGCAGCGGCAATGGCGATGCTGATGCGTCGTGTGTGATCGAGCCGCTGCCGTGGCCGACGGCGGAGGAGCTGGACCGAGCGGCGGTGCAGGGCCAGCAGCGCGCGCACAGGAGCTCGCGGAGAGCGCTGCTGCGCCAGCACAGGGGCGCGTTCGGGGCGTGGTACGCGCAGATGCGCTGCGGCTTCGGCGTGCTGCTGCACGGGCACGGCAGCAAGCGCGCGCTGCTGGAGGCGTTCACGGACGCCGCGCTGCGCCCGCGCGGCGCCGTGCTGCACGTGCGCGGCTACCTGCCCGCCGCGAGCGTGCGCGCGCTGCTGGACTGCATCAGCGTGCAGGTCCTCGGGCTCGAGCGCGACGTGCTCTACCGGGTGAACCTCATGCGCCACGCGGAGCGCGTCGCCGCCGCCTTCCGCGCGCGCCGCGCCGGCACGCCGCCGCGCGCCGACAGGCTGTTCCTCGTCGTGCACAGCATCGACGGCGCGGGGCTGCGCGGGCGCGGCAGCCAGGAGGCGCTGGCGCTGCTCGCGGCGTGCGCGGACGTGCACGTCATCGCCAGCGTCGACCACATCAACGCCGCGATGCTGTGGGACGCGCAGACGGCGGCGCGCTACAACTGGGCGTGGCACGACGCGACCACGTTCGCGCCGTACGCGGAGGAGCTGCGCGGCCGCGCGCGCGCCGCCGCCGCCGCCGCGGCGGGCGGCGGCAAGGCGGCGGCGCGGTCGCGAATCGCGCTCGCGGGCTTCGTGCGCGTGCTGCAGTCACTCACGGCGCGCCACACGGAGCTGCTCAAGATACTCGCAACCATGCAGCTGGCGCAGATGGATGCCAACGGCAGCAGCAGCGGCCGAGGCGGCGGCGGCGGCGGCGGCGGCGGCGTCGGCGGCGGCGGGGGGTTGGGTGGCGGCGGCGACGGCGGCGACGATGACGGCGGCAGCGGCGGCGGCGGCAGCGGCGGCGGCACGGGCAAGGCTGTGCGCACATCGGCGCTGGCGGACCGGGCGCTCGAGAGCATGATCAATGCATCGCAGATGCGCAAGATCCTCATGGAGCTCGAGGACCACGAGCTGGTGATCAACAACTTTGCGAGCGACACCAAGATGATCCCGCTGGAGCGGGAAGCCCTGCTGGAGCTGACGCGGTTCAGGCATGCGGGAGGCGTGGAGGTGCTGCTGCCACAGACCACGCAGGTGGTGCTGATCGGCGGCGCTCAGCCTCTCGCCACGTGAATGGCAGGTCACCGCTTGAAGTGCAATCGTGGTGCGGTATCTTCAGCTGTGTCCTGTCTCCGCTGCACTGCTCTGTCGGTGCCCCTGTTTGTGTTTTGCAACGTCACTGTGTCACTTTTGCGCCATTGCAGTCATTCAGTGCTGCACGCGCATGCTGCTTGCTGACGGTGGGATGACGCTGATACTTACAATAGGAGCCGTTTTTCATGACACTTTAGAACGTGAGCGGGAAAGGCACACTGGCGGCCATGGCACATGGCATATTCTGCTGCAGTGTGCATGACATAAATAGTAATCAGTACCTGTGCCAGTACCGCCTGCTACTTACGATGATCGTCTAGCTGGTGTGACTCGCCATCTGTAGCCTTCAGGTCGGTGCAATCAATCAACAAGCAACATTCGCCTGTCAACTAAACTGAGGTTGAGTGTGTGTGAGGGCAAATGGTGGATGGGCGATCACTTTCTGCTTAGTTGAATGTTTGGACACTCCATCGTACTTTCGTCAGGGCGTGCCAGTGGAGCATGACCTGCATGTGTGGCAGTGGAGCGTGGCCAGCAGGCCGCTCCCCCCTCTCACCTGTGCACTGCTGCGAGCTTGAGAGCATCAACTACGTGATCATGGCGCTCACGAATGTGCTTGTTCAATGAGGTGGACATGCATGTGGAGGCATGGGGTCCTGTCAGTGGAGGGCATATGAGCCATTATCATCTTTGAAACACCTCGCTAAGCATGTGTGCGCAGCGCGTGCAGCACCTCAACAGCATCTGCACATTGACGCAGAAGAGGTGCCATGTCACGAAGTGTGAGAAAACACCGACACATGGCACAAACTGACACCGTCACCAGCGCTGGGGTCAAGGTACATAGAAGCTTGTATTATACAGCGGCCGTGGTCAAGATGTGCCAGTGGCATGCTTCCGGGGGGAGGCCCCCTAATGACACTCTTACTCTACAAAGAAGATACGTGGACAGGCGCAGCACGGGTTCAATTCCCTCAGAAAGGAATTCAAGCAGGACATTACATCTAAACGGATGGGCAGCTGCCGATTCGCTTGCGGTCAGCGCAGCGCAGTCTGCGCTTGCGCATATTGACCTTCGCCAGAGCCAGCAACGGGCGTTTGCCTGCCTTCAAGAAGTGCTCGACTGCCCATCGCTAGGCTCGGGGGGCACGGGGTCAAGAGTACGCCCCCCCCCGCCCCTCCCGTGCCCCCCTCCAATCACCACAAGCCACCGCAGCTGTAAGTCCCGGTGACAGGGCTCTCACACATTGGTGCAGCACGGTGTGCTACTGGACACAAACGTCGCCGTCGGCAGCGCTTTCGCGTTCATGCCGTCGTCGGAGCCTTCGGGGCTCACTTCCGCGCTGCTGTCGTCTGCGCCGAGACCTTTGGTTGCGGCGGAGCGCTGCTTGCGCGCGGCGCGCGCGTCGCCGTAGTTGAAGGCAAAGTAGCCGGCCATGAGGCCGAGGACGATCATGGAGAACATGACCGACTCGTACAGCATGGTCAGGAGCATGAGCCAGTACGCGTTCACCATCTGAGCCACAGAGAGGGCGAGGGAAGGGGGGGGGCGGGGGGGGGGGCTGCATGAGGGGGGCGTACTGTCATGTGCTTTAGCGCAGGACTCAAATGATACATGCTGTTGTCGACATACGGCGCTGTTGTTGGGTGCCCTAGTCTTAGTGAAAAAAAATGAAAAGATCGTAAAGCTCCAGGTGACAAGGTGTCGTAGATAGCGCACTACGGGCCTGCCAAGTGCGCGCGATGCAGCTATCAGTCATTCTGCACATGCATTGCACGATATGCCCAGAGGTGGTCAGGGTATGAGCATCACGCGGAGCGGCAGGAGCCCTGCCTCATTCTAGGTTGTGCACTACACCTTGCCAGCTCAGCCTTGCCATGGTCAGCTATCCCCAGACAATCTTAACGCACAACACAAGTGCCGCTGCTGCTGATAGCACAGCGCGTATACACACATGCTGGTTTGCTGCACACTAGAAAGATGTTGCAAATTTAGATACTCAAGTGCCATGTATGATGTGATCACGCACCTGCAATCCGAATGCGGCAGCCAATAGCATCTCCCGCGCGCACAATGGCAACCTTGCGATGAAGCCGAACGGTGCCTGTTCGGCCGCCATGCGAGTGCGAAGCCACCGCAGGCCCTCATTGCCGAATGCCAGCAAGAACGTGCCGATCACAGCAGCTGCGTATTTGCCCTCTGTATCAAGAATTGCTCCAGGAAAGAGCCAAATGACGCATGAGCCGTTTGTGAACGAGGTCTGAAAGCCGTTCTGCATGACTGTGCCGCTGCCAGTGCAGAAGGTACTTGCAGCAGCGCTTCCGCCGCCCATCTGGTCGACACCGCTGCTGCCGCCGCCGCCGTGCATGTGGCTCATCGAGGCCATGCTGCTCATGGAAGCCACGCTGTCCATGCCGTGATCATGCTCCATGTTTCCACTCTGTGCGAATGTCAAAGGGCAGATACGAGTGCCTGGATCAGCGAGGTGCGTGGGGATCTATCAGCACAGAATCAACAATCAGCTCGCAGGAGAAAAGGCAAAAACTGCAACTCGCTCAAGAGGATTGCTCTGGCGACTATGCCAGCGCATTAGGGACTCCAAGGCACTCCAAGGGCGTTGCTACACAAACTTTGAAACTATCTATGCTGCTGCTGGACCATGCAACCCATGAGAGCTCTCTTCTTCGCGCTTGTACGCGACAAAGTGTATCAGGGTGTTGTTCAGACAAGCGTGGAAAGGTTTGCCCTCGTGTGTTGCCTAGCCCACCTTTGCAACGGCACGCAAATATCAGTACGTGCCTCACGGACGATGCCAGGATGTGCAGCAGCAGCTCCTCCCGCCGTACGCACTGTGCCCTGTCACAGCATTTTCAGCTGCAGATTGTTGATCGAGGACCCTACCTACCTACCTACCTACCTACCCTGAAGGGGGCGCCATCTCTGCGTGCATCTGCGTTCGATAATCCAGCGCCGTTGCCCAGCACCGCAGCAGCGGCAGCGAAAGCAGCCTCTGCTCGCCCGCCATTGCCTGTGCCCACGTCATGGCTGCCGTCGTCTCACGCGTCTGCCGTTCTGATTTCTGCGTCTGCATGAGCACTGCCATCTGGCACGTCTGAGCGTCGCCACCTGGCGCATGCGCATGAGCGCTGCCACCTAGTCCACGCGCCTGAGCACTGCCACCTGGCACATGAGCACGCCACCTGGCGCATGCACTGGAGCGCCGCCACCTGACGCGTGCGCTTGAGCGCTGCCACCTGCCATGCGCCTGAGCGCTGCTGCCGCCCCCCTCCCCCCCCCCCGCGTGCACGTGCGCCATGCCCTTGCCGTGCTGCGGGGGGTGCTGGTGGTACGCGTGATGCACGTGCGCGTGCTGCTCCGCGCCGGCAGTGCGCCGCTGCGGGCGGCGCCGCGGGCGCGTGCGGCGGAAATATGATATGAGTGCTCGCGCGCCGCCCATGTCGAGGACGCTGGGGGTGGTCCGTCTGTTTCAGGTGTGCACGATGCGCCCTCGAGGTAGTTGGTGGACACCAGCGCCTCGTACGCTTCGCTCGGGTAGTCGATCGTGCCGAGGTTGCAGCGGTTCAGGTGGAGGTCGGTCACGGGCGCCGGCGAGGCGTTGAGATTGAGGTTGAAGTTCAAACTGTGTGGATGAAAACTGGAAGCTGAAACGGCTGCGCGCAAGATTGACGCAAGCAGAAATGTGCACTGACTACACTAATTGGTTCTGATGCCCAGAGCTGCTTGATATGACCTTGCTGCTGCAGTGAAGCGATCGAGTAAACTGCGCGTTCCCGAGAAACCGCATTTCCCCGGGAACCTCGAACATCTAGAAAAACTCGGAAGCAACTGGCAAGGAGGTAGCTCTTACTCAACGCCTCTACTCCGCTCAGCGTCCGTTATGCGATTGCTGCTTCTCCTGTCTTCAGTGGCTCTGCTCGCGACCGCGGCGTTCTCATTCCGCCTACCTGTCAGCATGTCAGGTCGTACCCAGCCTTCCACCATGGCGCAAACAGATCTTACCCAGCCTTCCACAGTGGCCAGCAAGGCACAAGCAAAGAGTGAACACCTCCCTTCTAGTCCTTGGCCCTTGGCTACTGACAGTACCGTGGCTTCCGCTTGGCAGGCGGTTTCTCTGCCACCAACACTCGCAGCGCGTGTCATCGGCCTGGCACAGCCCCAGCGGCTGCCTAGACCGAACTTAACTGGGCGTATTGCCGTGGTTTCTGGCGCGAATACTGGAAGTAAGTCACTAGAACGACTCGTGGATGAGTAGCTTATGCTCAGAAGCAGTCACCAGCCATGTTCACCGTGAAAGCTCGAGTCGTAAAGCGCACACCTGCACCACAGGCAATGGCGACTTATGTAATCTTCATGTTATGCACGATGTGCTTCATCCGACCGCAGTTCACCCATGCCTTCCACCTACCTCCGTGCACTCCTGCAACAATCACAGTCGGCAGGAAGACTGCTGAACACCTAGCAGAGACAGGCGTCACACTGATCATGGCTTGCAGATCCAAGGAGCGCGGCGAGCAGGCCATGGCAGACATGGAACGCTCATTTTCCAGGAGGGGCATCAAGACCAACATTGAGGTGAGCTGTGGCTGTGGCGATCCGCTTCTGCCTGGATCTGCGTTAAACCACGAGCACTTGTGAACGTCAAATCGTCTTACGGCAAGGATGGAGTGCATATCATGAAGCATGTGCCATGTTGATTTTCCAATTGGTTTCTCTGCCGCCATTGCATTCCACACTGCACTTACATGTGTTCAGACCCGCCCGTTTGCAATCATTGAAGTGGCGATTCCGTCAATGCATCACTCAACTACATGTGCCATGTTGATTTTCCAATTGGTTTCTCTGCCGCCATTGCATTCCACACTGCGCTTACATGTGTTCAGACCCGCCCGTTTGCAATCATTGAAGTGGCGATTCCGTCAATGCATCACTCAACTACATGTTCACGGTGGATGTAAGGCGAGTATATGTGCATCGCTCGTGCGGAGGCATCACATGCATACCCTGGTCATGATAGCTGCAGTGCAATCTGCTTCTCGATCCAGCAAGTGTAGCTCACCAATCTCACTGCTGGGTGCACATACATCGCTTTTGTAAAGTCACAACATATATTCCCTGGTGATGACTGCTGCAGTGCAATCTGTTCCTTGATCCAGCAAGCGCAGCTCACTGTTCTGGGTGCTGTGTTGTGTCAATGTTGTTTTGTGTGTCAGGTTATGCAATTGGACCTGCTTGAACCCGCCAGCATTCGCGCCTTTGCCAGGGACTTCAAGCAGAAGTACGACGCGCTGCACATCCTTGTCAACAACGCGGGCACCAACATTCCAGGTGCAGCCACCCACATTGCATACTTGAGCATTGATTATTCAAAACCACATTTGGGCATTTGGAGTGCTGTGTGGCAGACACTCTTGCCCCTTCCTCGCACATGCCGTCATTCTCTGATTATCTGGTGAAGTTACTAAGTCGCAATGACCATCATTGGCTGCATTTGAATGAAAGCCATTGTCCTGCCGACATTCACCTTGCGCTTTAACAGCTTGCAATGCGGCAAACCAAACCACATCAGCCACACAACGCACCTACCAAACCATTCACCACCCTCCCCCTCTCCCCCCCCCTAACACCATGCCACCATCTGCAGGCATAACCGACCGCGGTCTGGACTACGTCTTCACCGTCAGCTACCTCGGGCACTTCATGCTCACCAACCTGCTCTATGACACCATCAAGGCGACGCCCGATGCGCGCGTCGTTAACGTCTCCTCCCTGCTCCACCGCTACGGCACTACGCAGTGGGCCGCGGCCGCCACGGGCAAGCGCGGCAGCGACAACTACTTCAACGCGCTCTTCCACGTCTACTGCGACAGCAAGCTCGCCATGATGATCTTCACGCAGGTGCGGCGCGGCGCTGCGCGGCCTGCCATTGAGTGCACTTGGACTTCGCATAAACTTCCTGCCAGCACTTGCAATTGTAATGGCGCGCACGCTGCTCCTGATAACTTTGAACAGGGCTGCGCTAACAGCAGCTGAGGCTCTGCATCGGGTCCGTGTGTAAATTGACCCCATCCTTTGTATGCACGCTGTGCAGTAGACAATTTATTCCATCGCATTATTCTTGCTGCATTGCAGTTGCAGTTGCTCTGCAGAAGTGGGCACTGTTGCTAATATGCACACCCTTCAGTAACTCTTTTCAGCGCTCTCAGGAACTCATGACGCCTGTGCTGAAGTGCAACTTTGACAACTTGACCAGCATTGCAGCAGAGAAAGAATCAGCAAAACTTCATCTTCAACTTCAATGCTTTTGCATCCGCAGGAGCTTCGTGAGCGCTTGGCAAATGATGGAGCAAGCGCAACTGCCTTTGCTGTGTCCCCTGGCAATGTCAAGGTGAGGCTGAACTACAAAACCAATGTCACACTGCATGGCATGAGTGTTCTAACAAACGGCAGCTTGAATATTGACAAACTCAACGTAGAAGTATATGCGATTCCAACCATACACTTGCCGCCCAGTAAATGCGCATGCTTGACGCTGGCGGAGGCAGTTGTAGTGTGTGATTCATGCCGCAATCTGCGTGTCTTGCAGCAACGCTTCATCTTGCTGCAAGAGTGTTCCCCGATTTGGCCCTGCACGGCGCCACAACAGCCGCAACACGACACCTGATACCGCAGTTGCGCAGGTTTGCAGGCGCAGCATCAATGAATCAGTGTGCAGATGGAGTACTGCGCGTACCAAAAGAATCGCCCATATTGAGGTAGCTTTGTGCGCATGTGTAAACTGCATGTAAGTAGTGATTTGACACTGTGTAAGTGCCAGCACTCTGCTGCGGCGAAAGTTTTATTGCACCCTACGCTTCGTCACAAGAGCTTCTCACATCATGAATGGTTTTTGTCCGTACTGATTTGCTGGTGCAGAGCGACATCTGGCGCGCGGTGCCGCTGTGGCTGCGCATACCTCTGGACCTGTTCATGCGTGTGGCATTCCTGAGCACTGAGCAGGTGTGTGCTGCGTAGCCTGCCTTGCATCCGAGTGGATCTGCGGCGTTGCTCAGCTGGAAGTATACGCCCCTCCTCACAGTGCTGTCTACAGGCAGTACTGTGCAGCTTGCCCCACACCTGCGCTGTGGATCTGCAGCTTTGCTCCGCTGAAACCCTGTGCTCCTCCCCGCAGTGCCGTCTGTATGTGCCACCAAAGTATACTGTTATATACATGTATCTACAGCATTGCTTAACTAAAGACTGTACACTCTTCTCACATGGCTATCTATGATGGCGCTTTTTGACACATTGCATGCCAGAACCACTGTATGCATTTCAATTGACCAGCGCCATCAAAGCGGGCATGCACCTGTGCCTCTTGAACACCAGCTGCTTGCTTGATGGTGGAATGCGCGGCGTCACTGCTTGTACACCTACATGCTGCGCGGCTGCACAAGGTTGTAGGCTCTATGTGAGTTGATACAATCTGAATCCTAGTCGGTGTCTAAATCCTAGCTTGACCACTCTCTCAAGTGTTCATGTAAATTACCATGAACTGCAAAGACGCGCCAACATACAGATTACCTGCTGACAGCAAACATGTAGCGTAGTACTGTAAGACGCATCGCACCACTTCTCCTCATAAAGCATAGCGCCCTTATGAAGTCGCTTGTTCATCTTAAAATGCTGCACTGCGACTCTGTCTGTGCGCATGTGCAGGGCTGCCACACCTCCGTCTTAGTGTTGTCAGACACATCATGCCAATGCTCGCCTCCCACATGTGGTGAGAAAATATGGTTCATCATAAAGTGCTGTGACGCATCTCTGTTGGTGCGGTGTGCAGGGCTGTCACACCTCCGTCATGGCTGCGCTGGCGCCGCTTGAGGCGCTGAGCACTGATGGCGAGCCTGCACTGTACCTGCAGCCCTACAAGGGGCCTGTGCAGAAGCGCCCCTTTGACGTCATTGGGCCTTTTGGCGGAACTGTTCCGGTGAGCGTTGTGCAGCTGGTTGCGTCCGCAAGCTGCTGCCGCGTAGAGGTGCTGCAGCCGATGTGTGAGCGGGCGTGAATGAAGTTGCAATGGATATGCAGTAGTGGTGACTGTTCACAGCTTGGGCTGATGCGGACATCAGGGAATGGCAACAATACTTCAAAGTAGCAGTTTGCTGGAAAGTCAAACCTCAAACAGCGTTCAGCAAGTTCAAGTTATCATCATGGGTACAGAACGCGAGAGAACATGATGTACCGGTGTACTCGCAAGCAACTTGGTAATCACACCGTCTCTGCACTTGTCCACTGCACTCATTGTGATGCTATGCAGACCACCGCTTCCCTGCCCGCCGACGTCAAGGCAGAGGGCGAGCGCCTGTGGGACACCAGTGCTAAGATATGGGAGGCAGCGGAGGCTGGCACCCTCAGAACCGTCTAGAGTGGCAAGCACACGTGATTAAGCACAATGACTACTACAGAAAAGATGCTCAGTGACTCATGCAGGGACGATATAGGTCCAGGTTTGAAATGGCGGGCTCAGTCGTGGATTCGCGCGGACTGAAGCTCTGAAGCTTTGCAGCACAGCACATCAAGCCAGCGCATACCTCTCTGACACATTCTTGAGGCAAAAGGGTGTGAACTGACCGTGCACTTGAGCTGCACACGCGGCGGTAGTTTAATAGCATCCATTCTGACTAGTGTGCAAGCGCATACGTGTGCATCGCACTGCTATATATGTGATCGAGGCTCTTGGTGTCGGCCTTGGCTGTGCAATCAGCTTTCGCATTCACATTATCTGTGAGAACAGCAGACTTTGAAGCTGTATATGGCCAGTAGATGTGTACATACATGTTGTTGACTTCGAGTGCATACTACACCCCGACGTGTTTGGTGTGCAGCACCATGCGTGTATATGCCTGGATACCCCTCTACGTTGTATTTCTTTACATCTATAAAGGTATGGTGCTTGTGAGGAACTACATTCAATATGTGTAAATGCACATGGCTTATGAAGACATGGCCGAGCAAGTGTGTCCTCCTCCAAGTGTGTCCTCCTCTCTGTCTGTTGCTCTGTGTCGTCAACTGTGCATTGTACGCGCAAATATTGCAAGTGCTTGCATGGTGTTCACAATGTGCTGCACCAGCAGGGTATGAATGTCAATTGTTACCTTTGTTCTTTGATGAAGTTGACCCATGCGTAGTGCACAATGTCAACGAGGCATCTGTGGATGTTGGTGGCATGTCAATGTTAGTCATGTTGTGTCTTGCACTTTGATGGCCACTTCTCCTGCTGACGACTTGTCACTGAAGTTGTCAGTCATACGAAACTTCCATTTTTTTTGTGAGAATTGTTGTGGCTGCGAAGTGTCAAAAAGTTGTGACTTCTTCACATGCCCTTAATTATACTCAGAGACCCAGATGATGCGCCCAAGTGCTGCATAACAATTCAAGGGTTCCAGTTAATCTCATCTCATCTACAGTGCCACCAATTGGCTGCAGTCATGAGGGTCATCATGGTGGCTGAAAGTGAGCTTTGTGCAGACCTGAGCCAAAGTGACTGTGCCAGGAAGACAAGGATGTTAACTGGTAAAGCATCACACGTGATCAACTTCCATGTGACTTGTGAATGCTCAGTGCTTTGACGTTGCGGTAGCATTACAACTGATGCAGTGATGCACGCCGAGGCATGTGCTTTCCGAGAAAGAAACTTGACTGTAAAGGCTTCCCCCTTGTCACACCGTTTCCAGCTTGAATCACCCGCCTGACATATATGTCAACGGCAGTGCAGACTGCGGTACTCGTTACAAACAATAGTTGACTTGAGATTACACTGGCAGGCTGGCACCTGGTACTGTTCTATTGTTGGCGGATCCTCACGCGCAGCTCGTCGCTTACTACAGTACCAGCTGATCAGGTGTTATGTGCATCCCCCCCCCCCCCCCACACCCCCGCATTCCGCCTCACACCACCATGATGGCATTGTGTGTATGTGTGTGTGAGTCATGGATGCTTGTGAGAGCTGGCATCATGTGCGAACATTGTGTCGTAAAATCACGCATTGCAAATACAGCTAGCCGTGATCGGCATCAAACCACTGACCCACAAAACAGTGCATCGTAAGACAGCAAGCAGAAAAACACAGAGAACCGAGCAAGATGGGGGCTGAAACAGCATTCGTTTTCTCAACATAGCTCGACGTAATCAGATTGTAAGCGTACAGAGGCATCACAACGGCACACCCGTTGGTAGTGGCAGACACAAACAACTACGGGCTGTGTTCCACCCCCTGTGGCGCCCAACCAGGCAGCACACAGGGGGTGCGGAGCAAAATTGCCCCCCGCAACCGCTGAAACTGAGCACTGGGATGCGCTGCCGATGCACAGCCTGCACCCTGGGCCCCATACACACCAGAGACTGACTGGTGATCTGAAGGTCAAGTACTGGTACTAAGTGACAAGAGATGACCGGCACACTGTGGGCGGCCTATCTTTGGTCCACGCACGGAATCCTCTACACGAGTGCGCAGCGCGCCTAACCCTAACCCTAAGCTCTTGGGCCGCTGAGCAGTGCTGTGCGCAGCCGAGTCCGCGACGCAGGCAACCAATTGGGGGGTGGGGCGGGGGGGGGGGGGGTGGGGGTAAAACTGGCCTGTCAAAGCCTGCATAATCTTAGCACCTGGTTCCACGAGGGGTGAAATAGAAGGTGAGCCGTGCAGAAGAGAGGGGGGCGCTGGCACAACCGCCGGGGCGCCGCCATCGCCTCTGACGAGCGTTGCTGCTTGTAAGCCACAGCAATTGTGCCTTGTGGGGGAGGGTGAGCGCAGCCGCCGGCGCGGCTGCCGCTACCCTGGCCCTGATCTTTTGTAAAAGCAGAAGAGACGGTGGTGGTGGTCGTCGCAGAACCATCTGGCGCGCAATCGTGACTGTATCAAAAGGGATGTGGCGGGATCGATGCCACAAATGGCTCAACTACAGTACCTACTTGTACATCTGCACCCTGAGGCAATGCAGAAAGGCGGTCGGTGCGTTTTAGGTACGTCTGTGTTCCACACTGGTCGGGGGGCGGGGGCGGGGGTGGGGGTAGAGGGGCAAGTGTGTGTGCGCGTTGGGGCTTACAGCAGACCGCCCAGAGACGTTGCCGTCGTGCTCGACGCCGCAGCGGTGGTGTACGTTGTGTACGTTGATGATACTGACGACGCAGCGGACGATGCCGTCACCGCCGCAGGCACCGGCGGCGGCGCCGTCGCCGCGACCGGCGCTGCCGTCGCCGCAACCGGGGCCGCTGCCGCCGCGACCGGCATCACCGGCGGTGGCGGCGGCGCGGCAGCGGCGCCGCACGAGAAGCACACGAGCCTCTGTATCGTGGGCGGGTTGTAGGAGACGAGGAGGAGCTCGCCGTCGGCGTCCTCGGCGAACGTCGAGATCTGGCCGAGGCCGTTGGTGCCGTCGGCGAGGATCTGCTCGGTCCACGTCGCCGTCGCGTCGTCGTAGCGGATGGCCGCCAGGACTCTGTCTTCGTAGTCTGCAAAGATGTAGGCGCTGCCGAGCTCGGCCGCGAGCGCCGCGCCGCGGTAGACAAAGCCGCCCGTGACGCTGCGCCCCATGACCTTCTGGTTCTTGCACGCGGCGCGCGCGTAGGCGGCCTGGCCGGGCTTGGGCTCCAGCTGGTAGTCCGCGTGGCAGTACTGAATAATGCAATTCAGTTCAAGGGGGGGGGGGGGGGGGGGGGGGGGGTGAGGGTGTGTGTGGCTGTGCGTGCGTGATTGCGGAGGCTGAGCTCGGCAGTCTCATAGCAAAGGCCACCTACCTGGTGGATGGCACAGGCTGCACTGCAGTAGCAAGCCTACCGCTGCAAGTCCGTACGGTTCCGCAAACAGCAACTGGAAGAAGGACCGAGAAAAAGCATGCCCACATGCCGACCGAGCTCGCCTCGACGACAGGCGGCCCGAGTGCCCCCGAACCGCTGGCAAGCACGGCCTAAGGACAATACATGTGCGTCATCCGAGTACAACTACCCTTCCCCAGCCAACCGCCTCACCTGATAGACGGGCGGTGTGTACGGCTGGCGGCACCCCGTGTTGGGGAACGCCAGAGCGGCGAGGTTGCAGCGCGTGCCCTCGTAAGAGCGCCAGCCGTAGTTCTCGCCCGCCTCGACGATGTTGATCTCCTCGACGGAGTCCTGGCCGACGTCGCCGCACCAGAGGCGCTCCTGAGGATCGAAGCTGCAGCGCCAGGGGTTGCGCATGCCGTACGCGTAGACCTGCGCGCGTGCGTGTGAGGGGGCGGAGACGGGGGGTTGAGTTGCATTGGCGCCGTGGGAACAGGCGCGAGCGTTGTGAGCAGATGGTGTCGACGCTGAAGGCGTTTGTTCATCCAGGGCTTGAGCGTCTGTAGCATTTGTTCAGCGGAGCATGCAGGTGTGTATACATCACGCGGCGTGTCATGCCTGCCTACCCTGTCTACTTGCTCTTCACGTCCGAGCAATGCATGATGCATGACGGCGCCATATAGTGGCTGCACATGAACTTGAACTTTGACCTTGGACTTGCACTCTGTCCACAATGCAGAGGGCAGTGCGGCGCGGCCTGCCAGCGCCACGAGCAGCCAGTGGTTCAGCAACAGGCTGGCAGTGTGCTATTGATGTGTACACAACAAAAGCTGCGCGACTTAGGTGCGCAAGCTGTCTACCAAGACACAACTGCACAGAGTGTTGAAGTTTGCAGATCTGGTTATGAAACCTCAATCTGTCCATACACACGCTTAACCGCCGCTGATGACGTTAGCACACTCTTGTCGGGCACTAGACAAAAAACTGATCGCGACTGCATCCGACAGTCAATGGACGCGAGCGCTAGAAGGGGTCGCTGGCTCCAAGACACGGCTGGTGGATAATTTCCAGCAGCTTGCACCTCGTCGCACACTGTCGTACGTCTTGTGCTGCTCATACGATGCAAACAGAAGCTCTTGGCTCTTGTTGACTGCAACAATTCCAAAAAGTGTGCCACGCATGCCTCTGGCAGAGGCTCTCACACTGTCAAACTAAAGCTCTTGGCCAGCTATAAACTTCAACAGCTGCAGGCAGCTCCAACGTTTGCAAGCAGCTTCAACAGCTTCAATTAGAGCGCGCGCCGTCACGCTGCATACCTCCGGCAGAGGCACGTTCTGGCCCGGCACGGGCGCGGCGCCAACAAAGGGGTTGTCGGCGGGGATGCTGTAGACGGGGGCCACCCCCACAGCCTGCGCCGCGGTGATGCGCACGCGCATGATCTTGCCCATGTAGCTGCTCAGGTCCTGGGCGTTGCCGAAGAGGCCGTGATTGTCGTCGGCGCCTGCAGAGGCGGGTATTGTGAGGGGCGGTGCCAGATATTGTGAGTCTGAGTCAGAGTCTTTGCGCTGGGAGGGGGAAGTGAGCGCTGCCAAGGAGGGCTGCGGGCGTTGGCGGCACGTTGTGCGCGGGAGCATTGTGGCTAAAAGCGCCACGGAGCATCAGTGACGGTCAAGTGTTTGGAGAGTCACATCTTCAATCAGGGAGTGATGCACCTTGCAGCCTGTGAAAAGGCCTGCAGTTTCTGCCCGCGATCGTTGGGCTCAAGGCAACTACAGTAGCTGCCGGAGATTGAGGTTTGCGAAGCAAGTATGCAGAGCATCTGCAGAGCTGCTTGCTGTGCGCAATGAAACATTGCTGCTGGAGGCCCTAGCAACGCCACTGTTGTACCAGTGTCGCATTGCTCAGTAAACTGCATACATACGTACCTCCGCCATCCCCGGTGGCAATGAACAAGTCGTGGTACGCCTTCTGTGGAGTTGCCATATCCGATGGCGAGAAGCCGAGCCATCCGCCGTTGTGATTGGCTTCAGGCTGCGTGAACACAAGAGAGTCGGCAACGTCAAAACGTCAAGCGGTGAACAGACAGCCGAAGGCTTGGCACGCAGTGCATGCTGGGGCCAGCCCGTGACAATGAGAGCTTGCGGTATGGCGGCGGGGGGGGGGGGGGAGAACCGCTTCATACTCACTTAGACTCAGACTCAATTTTGAGAATCCTGTAGGTGCGTGCGTCGAGCCCTGGCGCACTGGCACGCCAGAGAGCAGCCCAGCACGAATGAAAACACACACACACACGCACACCAGAAATCATATTTGATGCAGTACCATCACCAACAGAGCACGCACACACACACATACACATACACACAAATACACACACCATGAATCGCAATTGATGCGGTACCAATCACCAAACAAACACGCGTGAGAAATAGCATCGCGGCGCGCCGAGCACTAACCTGCAGCCACGTCAGCAGCACCTGCTCCGAGTTGACGGTCGCGACGGGGTCGGCGGCGTCGTACGTGTAGCGCGCAATGACCGTGGCCATGCCCAAGTTGACGTAGTTGACGTAGAACGCCCCATTCGCGGCAAAGTTGGGGTGGAACGCGAGCCCCAGCAGCCCCAGCTCGCCGCTAAAGAGGGTCTTCTCTACGATGTCAAAGACTTTGGTCAGGGCCGCGGCGGTGGGGTCATTGGGGAACTGCCAGATGACGCCTGCCTGGTTGACGAGCCACCAAGCTTGGCCGCCGGGGACCAGCTGCAGGCCGTTCATGAGGCCAGGGTACTGCGGGTCCAGCAGCGGGAAGGCACTGGGCATGACCTTACCTGGGTCCACGATTTGCACCACTTTTGGAGGCGACACGGGGGGGGGGGGGGGGGGGGGGGGTGAGTCGTCGTGGGTTGCAGCATCATTTCGAGGGGACCGGGGGGGGGGGGGGGGGGGACGTAGGGAGTTGTCATGGATTGCGGCATTGAGCGCATTGGGAATTATTGGTCACCATTGCCGGTTCTGGAGCAGCATTTGTTCTTGATACTGCACGTCTATTGACAGCTGTAGGCTGGATCTGAGAGCACGTGCAGAGCGCAGTCGCCTTGAAAGGCAGGAGGTGCACTACACAAGCTGCAGGAGCACAGCGACCAGCGCATCAGTGCATTGTGTGCGATGCAAGGCGCACATTTTCTGAGCGCTGTTTGGTATTAATTGCCGGACAGCACTTGAAGTACTTTATTCACTACTTGAAGTTCTCAACGAGTGTGATGGCACACGTCTGTACTGGCTGAGGCACCCATGTTTCTACTTGCTTCTGAAAAAGGTACATACTCTGGAAATTGTGGCTGTGTGCCTCATAACCGGCAGGCTGAACGCATGCACATGTGTGCGCAAGTACCTGGGGGTACGTAGGGGTAGCAGTAGGTCGCGTCCGGTTTTTGGCTGTGCACGTTGCAGTAGTCCGGCGGCATCATGAGGGAGGCGCCACATTCGTTGAGGAACTGGGTACAGAAGCCCTGGCACAGCATCATGCCGTCCTCCGGCCCTAGTGTCTGCACCGGACAAAGGTGCGAGGCATGTTGTTAGTACGCTGCATCCTGAAAGCAGTCAGGTGCTTCAGACTGACCAAAGTCCATACCGTATGTACCGTACCAATGGTAACAGTGAGCGAGAGCAGCCACGCTGGCCGTTAGTGATACTTTCTGCTGTGCTGTGTGATACGATTCTGGTGACATTGAGCACCAATGACAGCTCACGCCTAAGCACTGCAGTGGCGTGCAGGGTCATAGAGTGTGGTGGCAGTTCGTACAAGGAGCTGCCAGCGCGGGATGCACCGCGCATGGCATGTTCAACTTGCAAATGTGCGAATCACAATGGTGCTGATGCAGTATGTAGGCTGACTGCACGTGCGCAGTC
Source organism: Tribonema minus (assembly GCA_017506865.1). NCBI lineage: Eukaryota > Xanthophyceae > Tribonematales > Tribonemataceae > Tribonema > Tribonema minus. The sequence goes on along the minus strand of JAFCMP010000515.1, from coordinate 389,707 downwards.
ATTGTGCATGTGGTCGGCACGAAATTGTCCGCAATGGACATCAAGCCTTCATGACAGCTGCCAGCAGGACGGATTGCCTGCACTAGGGTCAGGATCCCAAGCATCACGATTCAGTTCAAAGCGTGCAAACATGCGCTGCTGCAGCTGGACAAGACGAGGGTGTGTATGCACCTTTAATGGAACTGGCAGCACTGCAAACACCAGGGCCTGACGTGCATACCAACTTCACGCGCAAACAAAATAGTAAACGCATATGAGAGTCGGATATGGGTGTGCCAGTGGTTCCCTGACGACACACGACTCTGGCGTAGCTCAGCAGTGTGTACTTGCCATGCTTAGCTGCTGGAAGAGGTGCGCTGACCACGGCTGGCAACTGCAGCAGCGCAAGGCAACGGAGACACGTAGCACGAAAGAGGGGCGGCACTCGTCGATTGAGTCATGAGAGGCAGAGCCATGTCTGGCAGATGCCAGGCTCAAGACGAGGCTTACTTTGACAAGAATGCATAGTTGAATATGCGTATGCATCCAGCGTTGCCATGTACATACCACTCAGTCTTATGGCATGTGCTCCCTGACTTTAAACCGCAAGTTTTTTGCAACTTGTGGGTCTGACTGTCTCAGCAAAGGGGCCCGGGGTCACTTGTGCCACAGTGTGCATGCATGATTGGAGGGTACATGGAATGTCATCAGGTGCAAAAAGCTTCATGCAACAGGGATTCATGATGATTTATTCCGGCAGCAGGATCTGTGCAAGTGTATCAGGACACAGCTGCATGCCCTCTCTGCTAGATGGTATGCATGACAGCGCCCCCCCTACCCCCTCAGCCTAAGTCGACCCGCCGGTGAGCAGACGCGCGTCTGTCCAGGGTGGCATAAGCTGCAATGGCTACTCACCTGCCACATGTCTTGGCCTGGAGGTGCTCCAAGCAGGCAGGTGATGGTGGTGTTCCTCGCGCTGTGGCGGCTGCAACGATCTTGTCGTACTGTGCTAGCAATTCCGCCTCTTGTTCTAGGGAGCAGCAAGCTCCGTCGGGATTTCCATTTGCGGATGTGCAAAACTGATAGACAGGCGCCTGCACTAGGGGCAGCGGTGCCTGTACAGAGCAACAATAGGGCAAGAGGCAACAGCCGCGGGATGCTGACCTTGTCACGTCACACATCTGGTGCAACGGCCCGCAGTGGAGCGCGACATCGGTCAAGACATCGCTGGTCCAGCACAGCGCAAGCAGAGCCTGGCGTAAGATTCACTACGACACCGCGCACCTGGAAATTTAGGCACAACGGATGTGCCGCGGCCGGCTGTGCCATCAAGACGAGACGTACGCAAGCCACTGCTGCGAAAAGCGTCCGTCTGTGCAGCGGACCTCGTTGTACAACCACGCGGCACGCCATCGCTCGAGCTCCACGGAACACACGCCAGTCCAAAGCAACCCGCACCGTGCCCTGCGCGCCAACACCCGGTGAGGTACCCCTCTTGCGGCGCTGCACCCGTGCCGCGTTCCAATCTGAAATACAGCCTGAAGTCAGTCTGTCGCAGCGCAAGAGCTAGCTGCAGGTCAAAACTGCTGCGCGCGAGTGGTGTCGTCTTCAGGCAACCTCAGCACAGCACATTACGAGCAATGTGCACAAAGCCTCCCAGAGTTGCGCCTGCGTGTCTGGTGTGTTCCTTTGTTTCCGACTTGAAGTTGGTGTCCTAGGCCCCAGCACCCGACCCTGACCAACTGAGGCCCGGAGATGAGCGATAGCGGCGTGACCTTCCTCTGGCTGCACCCTCTACTGTTATCTGGCAGGCCTTCCTGAACGGCGACCGCCACTCTTAAAGATCTCCAGGCGCGTGCCGGAGCGTGCCAGTTTCATTCGACAAGGACCCGTTCGGCCAAATTCGACAACACAGATGAAAAAGGATATCAGGAGACAGCACACAGCTCACAGCACGCAGCACGCGTCGACTATGGAGCACAGGCACGCGTGGAATTGAGAAACCACGCTTGCTCGGCGAGGCGCAGATCACTCTACCCTGGTAACTGTAGAGCAGCACTGTCACTTCGTTCACCCGGGGATGAAGCTGGAAGCGCGTGTGCAGGTGAAGCTTGGGCGTCAGTACTATGCGAGGCTGGGCGCACAGCTGATGCGCGAGGTCAGACGCCCGCGTGCTCGCTACATAAAAAGCAATCGGCGCTCGCAAGGCATAGCATGCGGTCAGCGACCCGACCCCACTTAGATTAACGGCTGCACGTCTACACGCGGCCTGATGCGGGCTTCGCAGTAGTGAGGCCTATTATAGCGGCATCAAGCCAAGCTCCCCGCAGCTATCTCTCATGAGCCCATGCATGCGAGCATGCGAGCAGCTCACCGCTGCCTTGATTCGGATCCAGAATTCAAATAGGATCCAAACCCTGATGACGACACAATACTGCGTTGGCATGACACACATACACAATGGTGCAACATCAGCAAAAAGGAACGCTTGTACATCACAAGCCTGGGACAGACAGGCACTGCTCCACAGCTACACAGCACACGTTTCAGTACAAGCCTTGGTGCACACGAGTATGTAAACTGGTGTGAGGTATCAAATGTGTTGTGTCAGAGGCTGCAACTGTACCTGACAACTAACTTCTTGAATGTATTAATGATCGTCATTGCGCATGTGTCAGCCATGAGTCAGAAAGCTGGCTTCATTTGGCTTGAATGCACTTGCGACAGCTTTGATGCTCAGAGAGTTGACAGGTCTGGACTTCACCGTCGGGCTTCATCTCATGATTCCATGCGACAGTATACATTGGGCTGCGCCACCACAAGTGTTTCCGAGGGTGTTGTCAACTATCATCATGGGCAGTACGCACGGAGCAAAGGAAGAGCTACCACCGCACGAAGTGATCACCGCTGCTTAGCAGCCTGATGAAAATCCCCACAGGCAGTCATATGAAACATTGAAGGAAGACAAGGCAACATGTTTTGAATGAGTGGGTGTTGTCACCATGGGCATTGCGCACTGAGCAAAGTAGGGGCTACCACTGCACATGTGATCAACACTGCCGGGCACTCTGACGACAGTCCCTACAGAAGCTCCAAAGGGCTTCAGACAGGGTGTCCTTCAAATCATAATCAGAGGCAGCAAACGGGCAAGTATGGTGCTGCGTAGCACACATGCACCATGCATGCATGCCACTTGGTGATGCTGGAGTCTGCGTCTGCGGCAGCCAAAACCCTAGAGGCGACACCTATCACAATGCTACGTGGCATGCTAGCTACCAGCATCGCCTGCTGTCAAGCACGTGCGGCACCCCATGCTGTGCGCACGCCGCCTGACAAGACACATTGCCGGTCACACGATCGCCGGCGCAGTGCGCACGCATAAGCCAAGCCTCAGTGCTGCCAACCGTGACACAGCAATTGCTGGCAGAGGCTGCGTCGCTCGCAGAGGCTGCGAGCGACGCGGCCATGCTCTTCAGCACAGCCGGTGACTTGAGAGTGCTGCGGCGAGGTTTGCGAAGCACGCTTCGTGTTGCTGCCTGGTCACTGGACAGCGCAACCCGCAACCACACGACGCCTGCGAAAAGCAGGCTGCGCACGAACTGTCGCTGTCGCCACGACCCGCTGCCACCGCCGCCGGCGCCGCCGCGACCGCGGGCGGCGGCGCGGCCGCCGCCCGGCTCATTGCGGGTACGTGCAGTGCGGCGCGGGGGCGGCGGCGCCAGCGCCCCCCAGGCAGAACTCGTCGTCGTGCCGCGCCTCGCCCCCCACAAGCGCCTGCCACCGCCGGTGGCAGTCGCTGATGACGGCGGCGGCCTGCGCGGGCGTCGCCGCCTCCTCCGCGGCGAACGCGTTCGGCGCCTTGCCGTCCGTGGTCTTGTAGAACAGGAGCCAGTCGCGCACACGCGCGAGCGTGCCGGGGCGCGCGCGCTCGAGGTCCGCCACAGTGCTCAGCCGCGCGGCGAGCGGGTCGCTCGCGCGCAGCGCGAGGATCTTGTAGTCGGTCTCCCCCTCGTCGATGAGCTCGAGCGAGCCGAGGACCTTGACGGGGACGATCGCGCCCATGGGCAGGGGGCCCTCGCCGAGCTCCATGACGTCCAGGGGGTCGTTGTCGCCGCCGCGGCCGCCGACCGACGCGGGGTCCTCCCACGTCTGCGGCAGGAGGCCGTAGTTGAAGGAGGGGACGCCGTACGTGTAGTAGCGCGGCGCGCCGTGGCTGCTGTCCTGCATGATAGGGTTGGCGCCCATGCCCTGCACGCAGTGTGCGCGCGCGGGGTGCGTGAGTGCGTGCGTGTGAGCATGAGGCGCCGGGCGCTGGCTGATGTCATGGCATGGTTTCCTTTGCGAGCTGCGCAGAGGCGCTGTTTGCACTGAACGGCAATGCAGTCCACATGGGTGTTTGGCTTGTCCCAGTAAGGGCCTGCTCACCGTTGTGAAAATTGATCACACAACGCACACAATCAGCTGGCGTTGCTGCCACTCAACTCGAGAAATGCTTTGCAGACGCAGTGCAAAGGCGCTGTGTGTTTGACGCTCACGGGGCGAGCTGCCCTTGAGAACTGGGTGCAGGCTTGTGTCGAGCATCATCACCAGCAGTGCGCATCTTCCAAAGCAGCTGGCAGCACTGCTTTCCTGCGCTCTGCAGCTATCACCCACCATATCATGACAAAGACATGCCACACATGTCGCGCCGGTTTCAGTACGACACGTTGACACACGCGGCGAGTATGCAACAGCTGCACCTGGCATTTCAATGCTCGTTGCCTCGTTCATTAGTCAAGTTCAATGAGCCTGTCGCATCTGTCACACAACCTCCAGCTTGGCCGTACAGCCAGCGCCTATGACCGCCAGAGTGTCATGCGAAAGGGTGTTGTTCAGCGATGCTGATGACATTGCTGATGCGCCGCAGCTGCGTATGATTTATCACTCAGCATACGGGCCGCCGCAGCTGCTTTATCACCTGCCGAGCGCACGGGCAGGCTGTAATCCCAACCCTGACCCTAACCGATACGCACCTCCACCAGACCCCAACATGAAGTCATCTCGGAACTACGTCACAGGTATACTTTACACACAAGTAAATGCAACCTGCGCGACCGCGCTCACCTTCTGGACCTCCATCTTGGCGGTGGATCCGGCGGGTATCTCGACGACCATGTTGTACAGATCGTCCTCGCCGAGCGCTGCCGACGCCACTGCGGGCGCAATCAGCGACACGTCGTGCCAGGGGCTGATGGGCTTGCCGCTGGCGTCGCGCAAGTACACCTTGAAGTCGACGGTGCCGAACGCGCCGTCGTGGGTCGTGCGCGAGTCGATGGGCGGCACCGCGGGCGCGGCGTTGCGGCTGAAGGGCACCCAGGTCTGCAGCGGCAACACGGCATGGGAAAAGGCGCCAGAGCAGCGTTGCTGTGAATTGCTGCTGACGTGAAGCCACCGAAGGGGGGGGGGGGGCTGCAGACACTGCCAACGACAATGGTGCAGTACGTCAAGTAGCAGCGTTCGATGCCAGCGCTGCTTCTTATAAAGACAAGAGGTTCCTGGGAATGCGACACATTGCAAGAGCGTCTATGCGGAAGGCACATGTGCGTGGCATTAGCGCACATAGTGATAGTGATTGCAAGAGCGCACTCCGGTGCGGTGGCCCTCGTGTGCAGATGTACTGCCCTAACCCCACGACCCTGGCCTCAATGTATTGTCTACTGCCCGACATGGCCACAATGAGCATACTCAAGGCCAAACCACAACGTTTCAACAGCAGCCCTCAGGCACGACAGAGCCAACCGCCTGCGGCATCTATCGTGCCAGCAGCGCACACTTGCTGACGCCAGTCGCAGCTAGCCCCCGGGCAGGCACTACCTACAGTACCCAGGTAGACTTGAAGCAGCTGATACCTACCTTGTCATCCACGTGCTGGTAGTAGTCGCACACAATGTCCCAGCCGCTCTGCACCATGAACCCCGGCGGTATGCAGTTGGCGGCCAGCAGGTCGCTGGGGATGGGCTGATCGATGGGGCACGGCCGCGCGCCCTGCGCCGCCAGCTTGCGCATCTTGGAGCCGGAGATGGAGATGAAGTCGTCGGGGCGCGAGGGGTCCGGCGCCGTCATAGTGTGCGTGCGCTTGTCGTAGTACACCTGCAGTGCGAAACGTGATTTTGAAGTTGAAGTTGTGGTTGAGATTGTAGTTGAGGTTCAGCGGTTGAGTACGATGGACGTCTATGTACCAGGGTCCGGCGCCGTCATGGTGTGCGTGCGCTTGTCGCAGTACACCTGCAGTGCGCAACGTAATGTTGCAGTTGAGGTGGTACTTTGAGTTTTGCAGCTGTGCACCAAGATATTTACCAGGGTCTGACAATGTCGTGGTGTGCGTGCGCTTCTTGTGGTATACCAGCGCAACATGATGTTGTAGTTGAGGTTGTGGCTGAGGCTTTGCCGTCACGCACGGACTGCTTGCAATTTGCGGTTGCGTCCGACTTGGCGCACGCGCGCTTGTCGAGGTTCATGCAGAAGTCAGCAGCTCGACGTCTTTGCACGCAGGGCATGCAACAGGGCCCGGCGCCATTACGACGCGCCCCTGCTTTGTAAAAACACATCACCACATCACTGCCCTGAGCCCCCCTTCCCCCCCCCCCCCCCCCCTCACCTGCGAGAAGTCGAGCATGCGCATGCCGTTCACCCCTGGGCTCATGGCCAGCACGTAGCGCCCGTGCTCGGGGTCATAAAGGTCATCATCCGGCGCCGCCTGCGCCAGCGCCGACCCCTTCATGCCCGCGGGGTCGCGCCCCACCACAAAGTAGCTCGCGCCGCCGCTGCGCCGGCTCTTGGCGTGGAACTGCACCTCCGTGGGGCCCGCGTAGATCATGGGCGCCGGCCAGATGGCCATGACCGTCGTCGCGGGGTCCAGCATGCCCTCCCTGAGCACTGCCTCGTGCTGGCGCACGCGCACGTCGAGGGGGACGTCGTCGCTCTTCGTCCAGCCCCCCAGCGGGGACAGCCAGAGGACGGGCTTACGGTAGCCCTCCGCGCGCAGCTTGTCGCCCGCGGTGCGCATGAGGTACGCGTGCCCCGCGTGCGTGGGGTTGCGCGTCTGGAAGGCGTAGACGACGTCCGCGCCGCGCCTTGCAAACTCGTCGCGCACCTCGCGCGCCGTCAGCCGCCACTGGTCCAGGCCGTCGTTGTACCTGCCGCGGGGAAGGGGGTGGGGCAGGTGGGCTGAGGGTGCGTGTGTGTGGGAGGGGGGGGGGGGTATGGTGTGTTCAGGAGGGGGTGGGGGGGGGTTACGATGTGCTTGTGACTGCAGCGCTGACCATTGCAGCCCCCTGATTGTGGCGGGTGTTGCTGCGGGCGAGCAGCACTGGCCACCTGTCATGCAAGAAAATGTGGGATACCATGATGATTAACTGCAATGATTAACTGCAATGATTAACTGACTGCAATGGTTAACTGACTGCAATGGTTAACTGCAATGGTTAACTGCAATGGTTAACTGCAATGGTTAACTGCAATGGTTAACTGCAATGATTAACTGCAATGATTAACTGCAATGATTAACTGCAATGATTAACTGCAATGATTAACATCAAACCTGACCCTAAGCAAGTTGCACACCACAAGGTCATGGCGCCGCTGTAACCACGCTGGCACTTGCCCAGGGCACAAGTCCACACTTGGGAAGTGTTTTCTTGCTCTCTCCTCAATTGGCACTAGTCGATGCCTACACCTCTCTGAGCACACAAGCGCTCCCGCGCTTGCAGCGCCAGATGGTTCACTTGCTTTCTCTCCAGTTCCTTCCGCTCTTCATGATTGCGCCGCCACATTGTCCATTTTCCTTCTGACCGTTTCCTTTCTCTCTTCTCGATCACCGCTGATAGCGCCCACCTGATGCGGTCCAGCAGCTCCACCTCGCCGCCAATCAGCCAGTTCCCGCCCGTATGAATGTGCTGGATGTACGGGTGCCCCGGGTCGATCACCCCAAACACGCGCGCGACAATCTCCTCCTTCCTATTAGCGTAGATCTCGGGGTCACGCAGTATCGCCAGCGCCGCGCCGTCCTTCCCCACGAGCGCGATGGCGCGCCGCCCCGATGCCTCGATCATCGCCTTGGTGTACGCCGTGCACGGCAGCACTATGGGGACGCTGCTGGAGACGCGCTTCGGGGGGCGCGTCGCGGGCAGGTGCGCAAAGTCCGTCGCGCGCTCATTGAACGCGTAGTTGCCCGTGACGTTGTGCGGGTCCGCGAGGTACGAGTTGAAGTGCAGCGTCTGCAGCAGCGCGCCCTCGCGCATGAAGCCCTTGAGCGGCGACGCCCACCCCTCGCCGACCGTCTGCAGCCAGTTGATGTCAATGTCTGCGGGACACATGCGGGAGAGCGCAGCGGGGCAGGCATGCAGTGGGGCGCTCCTCAAAGTCACTTCGATTCCTTCACCAATAAAGTTGAATGATGTTCAAGTTGAAGTTGTGCCCACCCCTCGCCGACCGTCTGCAGCCAGTTGATGTCGATGTCTGTGGGCGGGGGAGCGCATTGGGACACGGGCGTTTGGTCACACTTGCATCTTGATGTTTGTTCAGTTTCAAGAAAGTTTGTGCGCAGCCCTCGCCTTAGGGTTACCATCTGCAGCCAGGTGATGTCGATGTCTGCGGGCCACGGGCGGGAGAGCGGGTGATTCATTTTTGAAGTTAGCTCAAATGTTAGATGTGAAGTTTGCGCACAGCACCCTCGCCGACTGCAGCCAGTTTATCTCGATGTCTGCGGGGTGCATGCGGGCGGGAGACCGCAGCGGGGCAGGCACGCAATTGGGCGATGCCAAAGGCAGCTGAAAACGTTATTTCATGTTGAAGTTGAAGTTTCCACCCCGCCCTTGCCGACCGTCTGCAGGCGGTTGACGTCAATGTCTGCTGGACGTACATGGGCGAAAGAGTGCATTGGCAGGGGGGCAGTGGGGCAGGGGCATTGAACAAAGTTGCAGGCTTGAAGCTGGTTCGACATCAGTATTGAAGTTTGCGTGCAGCTCCTTGCCGACTGTCTGCAGGCAGTTGATGTCAATGTCTGTTGGTGCTATTTGGCAGGGTAGGGTGCTTTTGCACAATGAGTTGAAGTTCATGCAACACCCCAGCCCGTCATTGAGCGTCTGCAGCCAGTTGATGTCAATGTCAGCGGGTGCGCAGCGCCTGCAGCTGGGAGCGCATTGCGCGTGCCTCAGAGTTGCCGCTTTGTATGAGTTGTCAGAGGCTGAAGGTCCACATGGCTCAAGCTGCCAGCCTACGTGTGGCTAGCACATGGCTCAAGCTGCCAGCCTACGTGTGGCTAGCGCTGCGGCATGCTGCAGCGGCGCACTTGACAGCGCGCCAACCACAACAGAAGGCAAGAAGCACTGCGGCAGCAAGGTTACACGGTAGCCAGCAGCCCCCATTGGCGATGATCGCCATTACTTCAAGTGCACGAACAAACTCACTTCAAGTGCACACTGAGTGCTCGACGCTTGCTGAATGTCTACATCTTCAACAACAAGCGGCTCCTCCGCACTTCAACCTCCGCGTGACCTGTGCGCATGCACAGCCGCGTCAGCGCTCGCCACCAAAGCGCGCTAGACATACACAAACATACATACCTGACAGGAGCACGGCCACGTCAGCGCACACCCCAGAGCCCCCTCCACATACCATACCTACGGCGTCACACACCTGACAGGAGCACCCGCGCGTGCGCACGCCCGCGTTCGCGCTCACCACCAAAGCGCACTACATACATACCCATACATACATACGCACCTGACAGGAGCACCTGCGGCAGCGTCGCCGCCTCGTTCTCGCGCTTCGCGCGCAGGCTCGACGGCACGTGCAGGTCGACGATCTCGTCGCCGTCTGGCAGCGGCAGCCCCGAGGCGTCGCCCCCTGACGTCCCCTCAAGAACCCCCCCCGCCTCCAGCGCGCGCATGAGCGCTGCCACGCACTGCTCCACCGTCATCTCCGAGTTGGGCAGGCGGATCTCCGGGTCCATGGGGGGCTCGTAGGGGGCGTCCACGCCCGTGAACCCCTTGATTTTGCCGGCATCGACCTGTGATGGAGAGGGTATGTGAATGAGTGGGTGTGATGTTATGCGGGAAGAGGGGGGAGATGGGGGGTTTAGGGGGTAAGGGGGGGGTGGCGCGGAGGCGTGAGTGAGGAGGCTGCTGCAACGCGCTGTTGTCTGCGATACAGCCGTCGAGTACACAACGCACTGAGATGGAGCACAAAGCCATTGCCATGATAGCGCTTGCTGAGATGCAGCAACTTGAAGTGCGGGAAGTGATCAAGCATAGCAGTGCCACTTTTTCCCACCATCATCCACTTGTGTGCATCTGTGACATAAATGGCTCAACAAGTACCACGACAGAGCTCACATTGGCAGCGCCGGTGCCCGCAGAGGGCATGACTAGCACTGGAGCAAATTAGAGGGATTTCTAGCAGCGAAGCTTGTGGGTCATCGCACAACGCCAGAGCAGATCATGCTTGCGACTTTGCAACAAACAACACTGCCAAAGCGCGTTTAGCCGCCGGTATTGGCAATCTGGCGCATCTGGTGTAGCATGTATGCAGCAACACACGCTTTGTGGAGGCATTCATTGCACAAGGCAAATTGAAGTTGAAGCCCATGAAGTAGCAACTAGTCTGACACGGAGCTTCAGACCCATTGATGCAGGTGGCAAGAGGCTATGGGCCGGGCTGTGTATCATCTGCTACCGTAGCAACTCTGCTCAATTCGGGGTTTACACGCGGTTTCAACTTTTGAGTTCAATGGACTGAAGCACCAGGATCAATCAGAACAGCATGCATTCATAGTGTGGTCTGTCTGGTGGAAAAGGCGATGCCTCCTAACAATCGCATGAACGCACATGATGAATGCACGACAAATTCATGGCACCCACCTGCTTTTACAACCACAACCCCTCGGTGTCGCGCTCGCGCACCACTTCCACCCACACACCCCACACACGAATAAATGAAATAAAGTCATGAATGATTTGCAGCGCGCACCTGCTTGCGCAGCCCTCTGAGGACATGCTCGCGCATGACGTTCACCCAAACACGAATGACTGCAATGAATTCATGAACGATTCACGACGCGCACCTGCTTGTACAGCCCTTGGGGTCGAGCTCGCGCACGCCGTCCAGCGACACATGAATAATGCAATGAATTCATGAATGATTCACCTGCTTGTACAGCCCCTTGGGGTCGCGCTCGCGCACGACGTCCAGCGACACGTCCATGAACACCTCGTAGAAGGGGATCCCCTGCTGCTCGTGGCGCGCGCGCACCTCGTCGCGGTCGCCGCGGAACGGCGACACGAGCGACACGATCGTGATCGTCCCCGAGTCCGAGAACAGGCACGCGACCTCCCCCACGCGCCGCACCGACTCCGCGCGGTCGTCGTCCGTGAAGTCCAGGTCCCTGTTGAGACCCGTGCGGATGTTGTCGCCGTCGAGGCGGTAGACGTGCTTGCCGCGCTCCAGCACGAGCCGCTCCTCCAGCGCCGTCGCGATGGTGCTCTTGCCGCTGCCGCTGAGCCCCGTCATCCACAGCGTCGCGCCCTTCTGCCCCAGCGCGCTGAACCTCTTGCTCTGGGGCAGGTGGCACGCCGCCTGGGACCCCCCCTCCCCCGCCGCCGCGCACTCGATGATGTGCGGCGGGGTCTTGCTCAGCCTGTCCCTGCGGTACGCGCCGATGTCGAAGGCCAGGCTGCCGCCGCCGCCTGGCGCGGCGACGGGGCCCACGGCCGGGGGGGGGCACTGAGCAGCAGTCTGCACCGCTGCAGCCTCCGTGCGGCTGAGGACGTAGATGATGGCCAACAGGACCAGCATGCCCAGGCAGTAGGGCATGCGCTTGGTCATCATGCTGTCACTGTCGTCCTCATCATCTGGGTCGCCTCGGCGACGGTATTGCGGCCTGGTCCCACGCACCGCCGCCGCTGCTGCTGCCGCCTCCAAAGCATCTGGAGGAGGCCTCAGATTGCCACCGCTGCCTCTTCTGGAGGAGTTCTCATCTGTAGGCACCGGTGCATAGTCCCATTTCGCCATGAGGCTACCTACCTCCGCCTTGTACGACAAGTGCTTTGTACCTGCCTGTTGCGATCTCCTTGATGTGTGCTGCTCTCACAGTGGATGCGTGAGCGCCAGCGGCTCCTACCTTGCGCTTCGCATGGAGGATCAGCGGCCAGCGACGTCACCACACCCACGTAATCAGCAGACTGCAGGCAGCAGGAGGCAGGCGATCTCGCCAAACGGCACGAGGGATCCGGACCCCAACACGTTTGGTTTGGGTTGGGTTGCCACAACCTCAGTAATTACGTAATTGTAATTGCATGCATGAAACCCCCAACCCCTTTACCCTGCAACCCCTGGTCAGCTCATTGCAATGATGGTCACTTCTTGTGTGATGGTCAGTCTTTTGCGGATACCATGTTGTTGAACAGGTTGTCAATGATCATGTCTGCGCCAGCACAACCGGCAGCCATGCAAGGTCGGCCCATCAAGTGCGTTGTATGCTTAACGCGCGCGCATGTGCTTGTTGCAGCAGCAGGATGAATACCCCAACGTACAGGACACTTCACGCGCTCATTGCCAGCGCACACATCGTGACGTATCCAAATCTGACATCTCCAATGCAGTTCGAGCGCAATGATACGAAAGTCATGGAAATAGCAGTCAACAATGTGATCACACATTGATCATCGGTAGTTCATCACAAGTCTCATCAGTCGACGCTGTGCTTCGCAACACACATGTGCCATGTAGAAATCTCTGGAAGACCTTCATGCAGCACGCATAAAGCATCAGGAAGCCAACGGGTCGTGCCATGTGAACAAAACCAGCGTCTGCCAGTGATTGATCACCACCAACAAGTCAAATCAGTTGTTGCAACCTCATCCTGTGCCATTGGCACACTTCTAACCCTTGCAGATGTGCGGGACGGGCCAAGGGTTGTCCACGTAGCTGAATGCCAAAACAAATGCCTCCATACAAGCACTTGCACCCACTACACTGCCTCACACCCTTGTAATCTGCTGCGCATTTACCAATCTCTTAATCTTGCCCGCGAGCTCATCGGGGGCCTTCGAGTTCCCTTCTCCGCCAAGGCGCAGTTCGGGGGTCACAGGCTCCTCGTACGGCGCGTCTATGTAGAAGAGCAGCATGCTTGCCCTGGTCCGTCAGCAGCTTGTCGAGGGCATTTGCAACTGTGCTCTTGCCTGTCCCGCTGCAACATCGACAGCAGCACACAGGAATGCATCAGCGCCAGGATTCCGACCTATCATCAACAGGGACTCGCCATCAAAGCTATTGCAACTGTTTAAGATCGGAACAAGCAGAAATAGCTCAATTCTTTAATGCAGTGGTAACTGGCACCTTGAACGAATGCTTCGTATGTAGCAAGAGGAAAGCTAGCGGCAGCCTCGAAACCGAACTTGCAATTGCCTGGGGACGGAGGTCCACACAAAGGCTTGCTGCGACTGCGAACATGCTACTGGGTCCACGCACCGGCAGGCGGTATTGTAGGCGAGGGATGCCGGAGAGGTGCCAGCGTCCGACCGGAGGCCGGCACAGGGACCGTGGTCCCGTGTCCCATAGATCGTGCATGCGGGACACCAGCCACCTAGGATAAGCATCGCTGACCTTAGGAAGCACACAGCTCGACCGACTCGTGTCGGCACAGCCCACAGGAACCATACGAGCCGAAGCCACATGCATGGCTCAGGAGGCGGTACGCAGGAAGAGCCCGACATGGTTTGCTAGCGCACATAGCACATCGACCGAGCTGCGGGGCCCTGTCCCCGCTGTTAAACGCGTGGGCTGGTATTCAGTAATCAAAGCGGACAGGTGGGCGCGACATCGAAAGCTTGATGCATTCTAGCAATCAACCGATCTCAGTCTTGACCCCTCTACCTAAAACTGTGACATATCGGACAAAGCCCACAGCACCCACCACGTAATGGCCTGGCACCTATCCTTTGTCAAATTTAAAAAGTTCTCTTCAAGTGTTGAAGTTGAAGTACGCAAATTCCCATCATCATCACACTCTTTTGCCATGGAGCCTCCGCCGGAGCCTCTGCCGGACTCCATCACCTGTGACCAGCAGGTCGCGGCGCTTTTGACGCCGGAGACTGTGGAGCGGGTCAAGCAAATAGTGCCAGCCCTGCGTAAGCATGATCCCGGACTGGTTGTGCAGGTTCAGGACCGACTTGGCGTTCACCAAGCGCTACAGCTTCCCTACTCGCCAGTGGGTGCAGGCCCGGACCCCGACGCTTCCGTTGCCAACTTTACCGCATGGCTGCTGCAAGCTGCTGGCAAAGCTAATGTGCCAGAAGGGACGACTTCTCTCGCCTGGCACCATCTCGATGATGAGGAGGCAGACAACATTCTCTACCAACGCTTCCACCGCCCTGACTGGGTGCAGCAGCTGCGAGGGGCAGGACTATCACAGCAGCGGATCGCTGTGGTACTGAAGCTGACCGGCAAGGGTAAAGGGCGCGCTCACATGTACCAGTCTCCTGGCGTTTTTGAGTAAGTCAGAGACAACGTGACGATCAGAGAGACAACACGAAAAGTCATATTGCGGGCAGGAGTAGTTCCCGCAAAGCACACACCTCTTCGTGCAGCAGTATATGTAGTTATGCGTGTGCAGCGCAGGAGCGTGCAATGCGCCACGCGCTGCTCTGCGGTTGAAAGGCGTTGGATGTGCCCTCGAGTGGTGCCCAGAAATGATGCCAATGAAGGCACTGCATGGTTGGGCCATGCGGCATGATACCGCCAGTCAATGTGCATGCTGCACTCGGTGCACAACATGCTTCAGATGATCAAGCATGCAGAGGTCCATCACCTACGTTTCGGCACGTCGGCGTTGTTGTGCCATGCCTGTCCGCTTTGACAGCGAAAGCTTTGACGGCCACCTGCAACACGCTAGCCAGATTCTCAATAGATGCGGCTTGTCCTGATCCTTTTTTGCTCAGATATGTGCTTGTTGTGTCTGCACACACCGCGTCGTGACTGAGTTGTCTGTGCAAATGATGTCTTGTTGTACAAACAATGTCATAATAAGAATATCAAGTTGGCGAAGGCAGCGCTCTGCCCTCGCCTGGTCTGGCTGTTAAGAGTGCTACGCAGCTGCGGATAGTGTAAGGATGCAGTAGTGTGAAATGCATGAAGGGGCAGCAGCAGCAGTGAAGTGAGATGTGTAGGAGAGGAGACAAAGAAAGTTAACTGCTCATGAAGCATGCCATGTGGGGGCTGATGATGTACTTTTTATTAATTCTCGCTCAGGGCGCGAAAAAGCCCAGATGATTGGCATCTAGCTGTACCTGCGTGATATTCACTCCTAACTGCTATCCTGCAAAACTGATGGCCTCCATGTGCGCATGGTCAGTCTCTTGCAGATGCCATGTTCTCGAACAGGTTGTCAATGAGCATGTCCGCACGAGCACAACAGGCAGCCATGCAAGGTCGGCCCATCAAGTGCATTGTACGCTTCACGCGCGTGTGCTCTTGATGCAGCAGTATGAATTAATTAATGAATGGCCCAATGCACTGGACATACTGCACACTTCACGTGCGCGCTGCCAGCACAAGTACCGTGACGTACCCGAATCTGAATCATGCAGTTCCAAATGCAGTACCCAAATCTGAACTATGCAGTTCGAGTGCGATGGTATGAAAGTAATAGACATAGCAGTCAACAATGTGATCACATTGATTGTCAGTGATTCATCACAAGCCTCATCACTGAGTCATCAGTCAAGGCTGTGCTTCGCAACACACATGTGTCATGCAACAACCTCCGGAAGATCTCCACGCAGCGCACCAAACGCATCAGGAACACAACGGGCCATGCCATGTAAACAACATAAGCGTCTCACTGATTGCCTCAGTCGGTTGTTGTGCAAATAAACGTCATGTGCAATTGGCACACTTACGACAGCATTAACCCTTGCAGATGTGCGGGATGAATCACTACTTGTCCACGTAGCTGAATGCTGAAACATATGCCTTCATTCAAGCACTTGCACCCGCTACACTAGTGCTGCCTAACACCCTTGTAATGTTCTGCTCATCTAGCAATGTCTTTATCTCGCCCGCCAGCTCATTGGGGACCTTCCCATCTCCGCCAAGGCGCAGTTCCGCATTCACTGGCTCCTCATACGGCGCGTCTATGCCCGTCATGCCGATGATCTCGTGTCTCCTGGCCTTGGCGTACAGGCCTTTGGGGTCCCTGGCTTCGCATGTGGCGAGTGGCGTCGCCATGTAGACCTCCATGAAGGGGACTTTGCAGGCAGCGGCCCTGCATGGCACCAGGCGCATGCGCGGAGCACTGATGCAGAACCCTATTGTAGCCCACAACTACTACAGTACGTAGAAGTAAGACAGAGCACTGTGCAAGAAAAGTCCTGAGTGTTGTTGGCATGCAGCGGCAGGGTTTCATGCAGGCATATTGGTTATGAAAGCCCAGGACGCTTCATCAAGGCAGCAGCGCATGGTTCAAGCTCTGCTGATGAGTGCTGCCGCCTCCGCAGCGAGCATACGTCAACATGCAGCTGTGTGGTGCTACAGGTGACATACTATTACCTATTCCTTCCCTGTTTTGCATCACTTGATGATCGCCAATTGTGACTCTGCATGGAATGAGCAGCAGCAGCTGACTCATATCTTGATTGCAGATGCTAGCGGCCTGGATGCCTGCAGTACATGTGGCAAAGCAGCATGAAAGACTTGAGCTTGCACACATACTTCTATTCCAGAATGGCCTTTGCCTGTGCCAGCCGAAGACGTACATGCAGACTGCATGGACGCACGCCATTGGCATTCAACCAGCTGCAAAAGCCCGGCACACTACAAGTAAGATTACACACATCGATACCCAATAGGAGACATGTCTGCGATCTCAAAACATTGCTCAAGTCAATGACAACACTGACTGCGTTGCATGGTTTCAGGCACAACATTTGCACCACATGTGCACCTTTGCCTGGCTGCATCTCTGTCGTCCTGATACGGTGAAGTTGCAGCCACAATAACTATGAGTCCAGCCTCGGCCAGCAGTATGGCCACCTCTCCTAGCCGCCTCACATTTTCCTTCCTATCCTCAGGGCTGAACCTGTAAGGCACCCGAGGGCAAGATTGGCATTTTTAGAAGGGTCGATTGCTCCCTGATTGCGACTACTCTCTACACTGGATACTGCGGTCCCAGAAGCGACGAAGCTGTGCAGCATCGGCATGAGGTAGTCCACGTCCCCGTGGCTTTGAACAAGTGGGGACGGAAACCTGTAGTATAGTAGACTACAGCATCCGCTACATACTGTATCATGCAGTGCACTACGGCGGTGGGCTATGGCAGCAAGCGTCGAATTGATGGCAGTCAGAGTTAAACGCTTTGACCTTGGTGGGGTTTACTGCACTGAGTTTAGACAGCAGCTGATGAACATGCACAGGGTCAAGAACCCATGCCTTCAGAGACTAACGATGGCTAGCAAGTTTTCTGCTGATGTCTGCGAGTCATCAGCACATGTCAGGGCGCACATTTTCCTGAAAGCATGTGCGTGCTCAACAGCCTCACTTTTGATGCACACGCCAACCACGCAACACGAACCTACAAAGGCCACGTGGTCTGGCATCGGGAAGGACGTACCCCAGGTTGTTGTTGAGCCCATGCCGTACGTTGTCACCGTCTAAAAGAGCGCAATGCTTGCCCTGGTCCGTTAGCAGCTTGTCGAGGGCATTTGCCACTGTGCTCTTGCCTGCCCCGCTGCGACATCGACAGTAGCACACAGGAAATACATCGGTGCCAGGATCCTGATCTATCATCAGCAAGGACTTGACAACAAGCTTAAAAATTTGTTCAAAGGTTGGAACAAGGAGACATGGCTACAATGTTTGACATTGTGGTAACTGGCGCTTAAATGCCTTGCAGCAGGAGGAATGCTAGCGCGAGCAGCACAAAATCGAAGGTGCAAATCGCCCTGCGGAGCTCTAGACAAAGGCTTGCTGCGATTGCGATCAAGGTACAGAGTCCGCGCACCAGCAGGCGGTATCGCATACACGTTTCTCGTTTTCCAGCTGCTACATCAACACAAGGGCCAAGCGCTTCACGACGTGCACAACTGTGCCAGGGCACGACAGCACACACCTCAACCCTGTCAACCAAACAATGCAGCCCAGCTGTCCTTTCTGCGCTGCCTTTTCTCGGCTCGTCACACACTGCTGATGCCAGTGCACCCCACCGCTCATGTCCATGGCAGCCACCCCCCCCCCTCAGTGAACTGTGCTGACAAAGTTTGCAGTTCCCGGGACAGTTCTCGGCGGCAGCGGCGGCGCGCCGGCTGCTGCCTCAATTATCGCGTGTGCACCGCTGAGTATCGTCCGCGTGCACGCTTAGTACAGCTGATGTCCATGCCCAGATCGACAGATTAGGATGGGCACGCGCGTGACACCGGCATACGATGATGCGGCGGCAGAAAAGATCTACACAGCCAGGGGGAGAGCACGGCATGCTCACACGAGCCGCGCTTGCACCAGGAAGATCAAATCTGCACTGCGCAAGCGTCATTGAATCAAAACTGATGTGTTATTCACAGTATATATAGGTGCTGACCATGCGCACACAAAGCGCGCGTGCCTGGCACCAGCCACGCGCTGCCGACGCAGCCCCCGCGCAGCGGACCCCGCCCCTCCGCCACTGCTTGTCGCTGCTGCATCAGCACCCCAGCGCACTGTAGGGCAGTGCCGGGAGAGCTGCATCACACGTGGGACTCCTTGAGGCCCTCGTGGAGCGTCACCAGCGGCAGATCTGCGGCGATGCGCCGCAGCGCGTCCGCAGAGACCCGCGGGCACTGCGCCGCCCACAGCTCGCGCAGCGCGGGGCAGTTGGCCTGCAGCGCGTCTATGGCGCGATCCGTCAGGTGCGGGCACCGCGATATGTCGAGGGCGCGCAGCCCCGCAAACTCGAGGGACAGGACGGTGATGCCGTCATCCGTGAGTTTCGTGCAGTGGCAGACGTCGAGCTCCTCCAGCCAGACGTGCTCCGCGAGCGCGCACGCGGAGCTGCATGCGAAATGCGTGTGCGTGCACGCGAGTTGCGTTGTCAGTGTGGAGCGATTTGGTGGCAAGGAAAGAAGGGATGCGGCGCTGTGATGGCAGCATACTGCTGAGATGGATTGCGTGCAACTCATGCAACTCCCCATGCTATTAGGCATGACGCACCAGATCAGTGGCACCATTCAGCAGTGCGGGCAAGCCACCTGAGCGACGAAGTACCCAGCATCTGCAGCATCACCCACTTTGTTGGAGTACACTTCGAATTGTACTTTTGCGCACATGCGATTACAGCAGATGCAGCTTCATGGCCGTCGAAACGGGGCACCATGCCCCTGCGCGAGAGCGCGCCGAGGCATCTCTCGATGCCAGCAGCACTTCACGGCATCAGTGTCACTCCTGTTCCGACCTCATCCAGACTTCAAGACAGACATGGGCTTGCAGTTGCTCCCTGACAAACTTCAGCCAGTCCAGCGGCGCGCACCTGTCGGTGATGAGCGCGCACTGCGCCAGCACCAGCGCATCGAGCTTGGGGCACCCGCGCGCGAGCGCGCGCACGCCCGCGTCCGAGACCCCCACGCACCCCGCCAGGTTGAGGCGCCGCAGCAGCGGCAGCGCGCGCGCGAGGTGCGCGGCGCCACCGTCGCCGACGCGCGTGCAGTAGCCCAGGTTGAGGTCGGTGAGGGCGCGGCAGCGCTCCGCGTTGGAGAGGGGGTCGCGCGTCAGCGCTCGGCAGGCGGCGTCCGTGAGCAGCGCGCAGCCGCTCAGGTCCAGCGTCTCGAGGCGCGCGCAGCGCTTGCCGATCTGCGAGATGGTGGGCAGGGGTTGTGTACGCGCGGCAACGGCGAGGGTGGGTGGAACGGCAGCGGCGGTCAGCTGCGCGTCTGATCCTGGGTGTCGCGCAAGTGTTCGTCTGTTTGTGCTGTGTGTGTGTGTGACATGGCGAGTACGCTCTAGGCCACTGCTTGTCGTCCCTCGCAGAGAGTCAGAAGCGCTCTCACTGCCTCTGTGACTGTGAGGCCGGTGCAGTCCATGAAACTGAGCTGTGCCGCTTTCCGCAAATACAATATGTACACACCCTACACAGGACACTCTCTGGCAAATTGATCTTTCCTTGAACCGCAAACCTCAATATCAGGGCTAATATGCCCTTACCCCAACATTATGTCATCATCAACTTCCAAGCCCCAACTCGAGGGCATGCAGTATCCTCCCCGCCTCTTTTGCAAGTCTTGGTCGATCTTTTCCAAACTTCAACTTTAAGGCAAGGCGTCTCCGCGCTCACCTGTCCCACTGTCGCGTCCGTGAGCCGCACGCAGTCGCGCACGCTCAGCTGCGTGAGCTCGCGCATCATGTTCTCCTCCACGGCGCGCCGCCCATCCGTCACGACGCTGTGCACGAACGCCGCGTCCTCCGCGAGGCACAGCCCCTCGAACGACGCGAACGCGAGGCGCCACAGCCGGTGCGTCGCCGCGCCCGCGCCCGCCTCCGTCACCCTGTCCAGCCCCTTCAGGTTGAGGTACGTGAGCGCCGCGCACGCCTCCGCGACCGGCGCCACCGCCGCGTCGCCCACGCGCACGCAGCCGCTCAGGTCCAGCGCGGTGAGCGCGCACACGGGCGCCGCCGCCGCCGCCTCCGCCGCCAGCGCCTGCACCCCCGCGTCCGTCACAAACACGCAGTACTGCAGGAAGAGGGAGCGCAGCTGGCGGCAGCCGCGCGCGACGGCGGCGACGACGGCGTCCGTCACGCCCGGCGCGTGGCTCAGGTTGAGCGTGCGCAGGCGCGGTGCGGCGCGCGGCGCTGCCGCGAGCGCCGCCGGCGACAGCGCGCCGCAGCGCGACAGCCCCAGCGCCGTGAGCGCGGGCGCGTGCGCGAGGAGCTCCGCGAGCGCGGCGTCGGTCGCGCCGCCGCAGCCGTCAAGGGTCAGCGCGCGCAGCCGCGGGAGCGCGCGCGCGGCGCGGCACAGTGCCGCCGCGCTCACCCCTGCGCAGCCCGCGAGGTTGAGCACCGTCGCGAGGCGGCGCTGCTGCGCGACGACGTCCAGGTCGGCGTCGGTCAGTGTATCCGCGGCGGCCTCGAGGTCGATGGCGTGCTCTGCGAATGCGGGGTCCTCCGCGGCGGCGGCCTCCGCGACGAGCGTCACCACGGCGGCATCGCTGCGCAGCCGCGGCACCCACGCAAGGTTCACGCCGTCGCCGAACGCGCTCAGGCCGCGCGCGTCGGAGGAGCGCAGGACGAGCCGGTACGCGCGCGCCGCCGCCGCGATGAGTGCCGGCGGCGCCCCCGGCTCCGTCATGCCAAAGCGCCGCGGCAGCAGCGCCAGCTGGTCCAGCGGCAGCGCGGCGGCGGCGGCGGCGCCGGCGTCGCGGCGGTCAAAGTAGCGCGGCTCAATCGCGAGCAGCGCGTCCAGCGCCGCCGCTGCGCACGCCGCGAGCGTGGGGTCCGACGGCAGCGCCGCGACGATGGCCGCCAGCGCGTCCGCGGCGCGCAGCCGCGCGCACGCGGCGACGGCGCGCGCCACGCGCCAGCGCGCGCGCCGCAGGTCGCCGCCGCCGCGCGCCACCTCCAGCGCGACGGACTCGGCGATGCTGGCGGCGTAGCGCGCGGCGACGGCGGCGCCACTGCTGCCGTCGCCGGCGGCCGCGAGCGCGGCCTCGAAGCGCGCGTGCGCCAGCGCGAAGAGGCGGTCCGCGGACGTGTACGGGGCGTGCGCGCGCCGCAGCCAGCGCGCGCGCACCGCGTCAGCGCTCAGCGGCGTCCTGTACGCCGCCACGTGGCACAGGTCGCCGGGGAAGAAGTGGCGCCCCTCGGCGCTGCGGTGGCTGCCGCACGTGGCGCCGACGCGCAGCGGGCGCGACGCGCTCTCCTCGGCCTCCTCGCGCTCGAGGCGCCGCGCGTCGCGCAGCTCGTGGCGGCGCCGCGCGAACGTCTCGGCGACGGCGCGCACGCCCTGCGGCGCCGCAGCGGCGGCGTGGGGGGGGGGGAGAGTGCGCTGACATGAAATTAGGGCCAGATGTAGAGCTGCGCAAGGCATTCCGCAGCAGTGCCGCCGCTGGTATGGTCATGCGCGCACTGTGTGAGAGATGTATAGAGCAGACCAGGCGCTGCTGCTGTTGTAGTTGTGAGCTGCCATGCACTGCAAGCAATAACTGGTGGAGGAGGCTGGCT
Source organism: Tribonema minus (assembly GCA_017506865.1). Lineage (NCBI taxonomy): Eukaryota > Xanthophyceae > Tribonematales > Tribonemataceae > Tribonema > Tribonema minus. The sequence continues at coordinate 367,513 of JAFCMP010000515.1, read as the reverse complement.
CAGCACAGACAAGACTGCATGCAGAAACAATGGTCACAGTCATTGCCCTGGCAGGCCACACATCAACGCCTTGCGCACAGCACACAGTGTTGTTGTTGTGACTTGAAGTGGAGGTGGGTTCTACAGCATGTATTGGCCTGACTTTTGACGCACCTGCAGGTACATCTCCGTCTTGATCTCCTGCCGTGCGCGCGCACGCGCGTCCCCCTTGCTGGGCACCGCTGCGGCCTCCGCAGCGTTGGCCGCACTGCCGCCGTTGACGCCGCCATCGCCGCTGTCACCGCCCGCACCACCACTGCCGCCGCCGCCGCCGCCCGCAGCAGCGCGCAGCTGCGCCTGAACGCCCGCGCGCTCGATGATCTTGGTCGCCGCACGCGACACCTTGGCCTTGCCCTCCTGCGTCTTGAAGTACGCATTGGCTTTTGTGTCCGCCGCGCTGCGCGCCGCCTCGCGTGCCGCCGCCTCCTCCGCCGCCAGCTCTGCGTCCGCGCGCTGCACGGCCTCGGTGAGCTCCGCGGTGCGCCGCGCCGCCGCCGCCGCCACGTCGAGCTCCGCTTCCAGCGCGCCGTTGACGTATAGGCGGGCCAGGGCACCGTCGTAGACACCTGTGTGCGTGTATGTGGGGTGTATGTGAATGCACGTGAGGGTGATGGTGGTCATTGTAGCAAGCTGTTGGCTATTCCTGCAGGCTGTGCTGCACAGCGCACCCGATGGCCGCGCAGCGTCGATGAACTGCTGCGTGTCATGGCGCGCATGGCACCTGTGCTGCCCGAGTCGCGCACGCCGTCACGCACATGCAAACGCGCATACTGATGCGGATCACATACACACACATGTCCGCACGCTTGTCATGCATGCATTGCTGGGCACACATATACTTCCATGTACATAGTCATGTATACACACATACAAGTCATGTCACCTGTATGCACATGCTCTACAGATGTTCGTCCACTACCCACATACATACCTGCTAGGTGAGTCCACTCCCCCGGCGCCAGCGGCGGCCCCTCCGCCTGCACCTCCACGCGCTCCTCCGTCGTCACCGACAGCGACCAGCGGTTCGCGCGCGTCGCCGCCAGCGCATACCTACCCGTGTTCACCACCACGCGCAGCACGTCCTCGCCGCCGCGCACGCGCGCCCACGCCTCCACGCTGAACGCGAACGGCTCGCCCGGCGGCGCGCGCACGGGCGCCAGCAGCTGCGCCGTGTGGCGCGTGTCTATGCGCCCCCTGCCCTCCGGCCGCAGGCGCACCGCGCAGTCGTGCGTGCCGTCCACGCCGGGGCCGCCCAGCTGGTGCTCCACGGCGCCCGCAAACGCCGCCGCTGCTGCCGCTGCCGCCGCGCCGCCGCCGCCGCCGCCGAGGTTCACCGCCGTCGCGCTGCCGCGGCGCTCCTGCAGTGGCAGGTACAGCAGCGCGCCGTCGCGGCGCACGGCGGCGGCGTACGTGTCGCGCGCCGCCGCCTCCGCCTGCAGCGACAGCGTCACCGCCTCCGCCAGCGGCAGCAGCGGCAGGTTGTGCTTGACGCGCGCCATGTCATCGGCGCCGGCGCCGCCGCCGCTGCCGCCGCCGTCGCCGCACAGGTCCAGCGGCGTGAACGCGAAGCCCATGGGGTGCGCCGCGAACGCCGCCGCGCACGGCGGCGCGAGCGCGACGCCGAGCATCTGGCACACACGGCGCACGACGTGGCGCGCGCACGGCGCGGCGCGCTGCAGCAGCGCGGCGGCCTCCAGCGGGTCGAGCGCGCACGCGCCGAAGCGTGCCGCCAGCGCCGGCGCGATCTGCTCGTCCATGAGCTCCGCGGCGTGCGCGCCGGCGGCGCCGGTGGCGGCGTTGAGGAACGCCGCCGCGAGCGCCGCCTGCGCCTGGCGGCTCGCGGGCGCGCCGTCCTCGCAGCGCGCGCGCAACGCACCGCGCACCGCCGCCTTGATTGTCCGCGCAACCATCTCGCCGAGCAGCAGTGCACGCGCGCGCACGCACGCGTCGTCCGAAACCGTCGCCACGCTGCCCTTCCAGACGGCCGCGTCGTTGCAGCTGCGCCCGGTGACGGGGGCGTCGAGGGTGAGCGTTGTGGCGCTGTGGCGCGCGCCGGGCGCCGCGGAGAGGCGGTACGCGGCGCCGTCGATGCGCAGCGTGTCGCCGGGCGCGAGGACGCCGCGCAGGTCGGCGCGCGTGCGCACGCGCGCGGAGTTCGCCGCGACGCTCACCTGGTCACGGCAGCGCGCGGGGGGGGGGGGAGGGGGGAGCGGACGGCGGGGGGTTTGGTGTCACGCCGCGGAAGTGCACGTGAAGCAGTTGATGCAAGGTGCAGCGGGAGAACGAGCACATGGTGTGCGCGTTCTGATGTCAAGCATATGAAACTTCAGTATACAGTACCTTGAAGTACACAAGTCACTCATATGCTCTTTGCTATAACATACATCTACTCTGAGGTCTACATGCGTTGTACGTCCCGCTCAGGCCGTCGCACGCTGTCACTTGCCTGCACGCACAGGGCGGACGGGACACAAGTACATATTTGTATGCATGCAACCCGTTCTGTAGTCTTTGTTTGAGCATGCTAATCCCCAGCTTGTGCACGGAGGGATTGTGCTTCCATACACACAGACCACCAACCTCGCCCTCTAACGGCCGCCAGAACATGTTGCGCAGCAGGCCCAGGTGCCGCAGCCCGATGCCACGGGAGTGCAGCTCCATCGCGGCGTCGTAGCTCTCATATGCTGGGTCTTCTGCTAGGGCCGCCATGCGCGACCCCAGCTCCTCTGCATACGCTGGCAGGACCTCAGTGATGATGGTCTGTTAAGAGACGGGCGCGGCAGAGTGACGTGAGCAAGAGGGTGATGTCTGCTGGCCTATATTGACGCACATGCTTCATGCCGGTGTGTTTGCATATTATCATAAAGGTTCTGCAGCTGCTCATTAGTCCCACAGCCCTGCAGCAGGTACGACCCAGCTGAGGCAATTACACGCTTCGCCCGTGATAGGCAATGGCGCAAGTGTCTATATACATGTGATGTGCATGTAGAGGTATACTATGTCAGGCACAAGTACGCATGGGTGCGTATGGGTATGTGATGTCAGGCAATGATGTGAATATCGGTATGCGCAATGACGCCATTACGCCCCCCATCCATGCCGACCGATACATGGTGACAGGTCGAGACATGCACGGTAACCTGCTGAACTGCTGCAAGTCAAAAACTGCGGTTCGCTCGCCCGCATCACCGCAACTGAAGCACTGCCAGATCCACCGCACCAGCGCAGCACGAGAAAACAACGACTGTCAAGTTCAAATTCCACTTCTCGCCTTGGTGACAGCGCTCACGCGCGCCGCCTGCTCCTCCCAGTCCGCGCAGTTGAGCGTCGCCAGACTCAGCGCGTCAGGGCTCAGTGCGGCGACCCCAGCGCGCCTGAGCGCCTCCGGCCGCAAGCCGCGCCAGAAGATGGTGTGGCCGCGGGGGGCGGGGGGCAGGTGGGGGGTGGCCTGGGGGTCCTCCGGGGGCAGCGCTCGCCAGAAGTTCAGGAGCAGGTACTCGCCGGCGGCGGCGCCGCGGTAGGCGCGGAGGTCCGCGCTGGCCCAGAGGGTGTGCGGGTTGAGCTCCTTGGCGCCCTTGGCGAGGTGGCGCGCGAGGTTGAGCTGCTGAGCAATGTCCTGCGGTGGCCAAGGGGGGGTATGGAGGTTGAGATGAGCGTTTGATGATGTCTTGTGGTGGCGAATAAGGTGGTATAGGAGGGGGGGGGGCGGGGGGGGGGGCATGAGGGTTGAGAGGGGGGTGTGATGACGCGGGGACATGCGCTTCTGCCAAGAAGATTGGTGCGTTTCGATACTACCTTCGATGTGGCTGCCAGGTCAGCGGGGCCGGTGAGGAGTGTGTATGCCAGCGGCGCTATCAAATTGGGTGTGGGTACCGGTCACTTCAATAGATACATCTAAACAGGCAAAAACCTACCAAAGACTGCTGCCCTTGCACCTCAGCATGACACGCACAGCCGCGAGGCCTGGACCATATACGTGTATGGGGTATCTATGTATGGCTTAAAGTTTGTCGCACAGTGTCTCAATGCGCAACACTCACTTCTAGGCGACATCCACCAGCACATACATCGAACACACATAAGGCATGTATGGCATATGCCAGCAGCCATCAGCCACCACGCACCTGCAGCGCTTGGTTGAGAGGCCGCTCGTCCGCGGTGAACGTGCTGCCGCCGTCGCGCGGGGTATGTATGTAAGCTATATATGGCACATAGCACCAGCCCTCAGCCACTGCGCACCTGCAGCGCCGCGTTGAGCGGCCGCTCGTCTGCAGTAAACGTGCTGCCGCCGTCGCGCAGGGTATCTATATGCGTTATGTATGGCATATACATGGCATGAGCGCTCAGCCAGTGCGCACCTGCAGCGCCGCGTTGAGCGGCCGCTCGTCCGCGGTGAACGTGCTGCCGCCGTCGCGCGTACCGTGCACCAGCTCCTCCGCCGCCTTCCTCAGCTTTCCCTCAAACGTGAAGGAGCGCCGCTCTGTGGGCAGCTTGGCCACGGCAAGCACGCGGAATCCGTGATAGTCGATGGTGGCGACGAGGGGGACGATGACCTTGACGCGGGAGCCGCGCGGGCCCGCCGCGGTGACCGCCTGTGTGACAGTTACACGGAGTGTTACTGTCAGGATTGAGAGGTTGAGCAGCGTATGCTGGGGGATGTATTGGAACCCTGGTACCTTCTGCTTGGACATGCAAGGTGTGTACGAGGGCTGGGCAGGCGTCGGATGGCGAATTTGCTGATCTCTGCGTGTGCTGCTCAGCAGGAGTGCCAGATCAACACACCCATGCACCGAAACGGTGTGTGGGATGTCATACATGGACACAGGTACAGCTGACTGTATGCCTGGCTGCACCTGCGCCGTTGCCCGCTGCGTCGCTGCAAGCCCATCGCGTCCACGGCGCAGGCGCACACACGCATCGCGCAGCAGTTGAAACACATGCACACAAACGCGCACACGGCTGAGCTCGCCGCTGCCTGCCGCATGCGCGGCCATCGCATCACGGAACATCAAGCGCACCGCCACAACACGACGACCGCGCTGCCAATTCATCGCACGCCCATCGCGCGCAGAATCACGCACACAACAGCCGTTGCGCAGCAGTTGAAGTTGAAGTACACACAACGTGCACACACGGCTCAGCTCTCAGCGCCCCCTGACCTGCGCCGCCTGCAGGTACGCCGCCGCGCAGCAGTTGAAGTTGAAATATCACGCAGCAGTTGAAGTTGAAGTTCACACAACGTGCACACCGCTCAGCGCCCCTGACCTGCGCCGCCTGCAGGTACGCCGCCGCGCCGAGCCGCTCCCTGCCCCCCCGCCCCTTGGCTGCGTACTCGTCGCTCCCGTCAAACAGGCCGTCGTCGTCGGTGCACAACTTCAAGCGGATGTTGTGCGCCTCGAACCTCAACTTCCGCCGCCGCCCGCCCTCCAGCCACCGCCCCGCCGGCTCCGACTGCGCCGCGGGCTGCAGCGTCTTAGCCTCGACGGGAAGGTGAAGCTCGTCGACGATGGTGATGGCGGCGTGGCGCGCCGCCGCTAGGAACTCGCGGCACACGTTGCCCAGCTCCGTGTACTTGATCTGTTGAGCGATGGTGTGAGAGGTGTTGCGATGATGGGCATGTAGGTATGGTATACATACATGTAACGGCTATGGCATGGCAGCCATCTGTCAGAGTTGAAAGCGCTGCAGGCTGCAGGCATGCAGCGACACACATCTCTTCGGATCATTAGTACAAGTACTCTCCTGCTGATTGACAACGCTTGCTAAGTGAGGCGCTCTCCACAAGCTCGCACTGATTATCATACCTGAGAAATGAAATTCTCAGCTCACTCAGATGAGCCGTGAAAAAGGCCATTGCAGCAGCCTGGGGTCCATGAACTCATCAAAAGAAAACTGTGCACACATTCTGTTGAAGCTGGTGCAGTGAAGCAGCTAGAGCATGACTCGCGGAACACTCCATCACTTGTGATACCGAGCACGTGGCAAAAACAACACACTACCACCTCCCTCTGCATTCAAACGTGCTACGCATGTGGCAGTGCCTCAGGAGTCGATAGTAGGTACGTATGTATGCACCTGCGTCTCCTCCGGCGTACCCTCCGGCGCCGCCTGAGCATCACCATACCGCCGCACCCAGTCGTGCCGCAGCTCCGCCGCCACCTCTCCCGCCGCGCCGCCGCCGCCGACGCCGCCGCCGCCATCTGCATCATCGCTCCGCGCAGCCGCACCCGCCAGCACTGCCGCCGCGTGCGCGCGCCGCTTCCGCACGTCCTCCAGCTCCAGCGCCGCCACGTGCAGCTTCCGCGCCTGCGCCGCGATGCCGGCCTGCGCCTCCTCCATCGCCTTCACGCGCGCCGCCTCGCCCTTGGCGAGCTCCTCCGCCGCCGCGCGCAGTTTGTCGGCCGCAGCGCCGCTGCCGCCGCCGCCGCCATCGCCAAGCAGCAGGCCGCGGCGGCGGCACTCGTCGCGCATGCGCCGCAGGCCCTCGCTCCAGTCTCGCGCGGCGGCGGCGCGCAGCAGCGCGTCCGCAGCGGCGCCCAGCGCGCGCGCGGCGTGGCGGCGCGCGACGCCCGCCTCCGCGTCGCTCGCCAGCACCGCCGCCAGCGCCGCTGCGAGCTGCGGCGTCGCGCGCACGATGTTGAAGTGCGCGGCGAGGTCGCCGGCGAGCGCTGCCACGGCGTCGGGCGGCGGCGGCTCCCCGAGGCCGGGGACGAAGGCGCCGGCGTAGGGGGCGGCGGCAGGGTCCACTGCGATGCTCGCTGCTGCTGCTGCTGATGCGCTGTCGCCGCGCGCGCGCAGCCAGCGCGAGACGTAGCGCAGCAGCAGGCGCTTGCCGGGCAGCTCGAGCAGGAGCTCCTCCGCGCGCAGCTGCGTGACGGCGGGGTCCCAGGCGCGCAGCCGCGCGGGGAGCGCTGCCATGGGGGGCTCAGGGGACGCGAGGGCGCGCCTGAGTGCGCGCTCCGCCGCCGTCTCGCCGAAGGTGTAGAGGCCTGATGGCGGGGGGGCGGTGGCACACGCTGAGGTTGTGATGGTGTGGCGCGCATGTGATGGGCGCGGGCAACATGACGACAATGGTGCGCATGTATCGTAATTTGTGAGGTAGAAGTATGTGTATGTATGTATGTACGGTGCTGGCAATTGGCTTTGTGTCAGGCGACTTCGTGCTTCAAGTATGCGAACAAGTGTGTCATACTCACAGCCAGAACGTCCACCTGTGAAGCACGCCCACGAGCTTGCGTATGTACCGCCACCAGCACAACAGCAGCAACCCTACCAAGGGCTGACATCCGCCCACGCACCTGCGGGGAAGAGGCCGATGTTCCTGAGAACGTTCCTCTGGACCCGCGCATCCGCAGCCCATGTGTCCTCCACAGCGCTCATCACATCCAACGAGTCAACGCTCGACAGGGCGCCTGCGGACCGCGGCGACAGCGCATCCGTCGCCAGCAGCGCGCCGCTGCCCACCGACGCCGCCGCTGCGCCGCCAGCTTCAGTCACAGCGGTTTCGCCGCTGCCGCCGTTGGTGGCCGCGCCGGCGTCGCCCGCGTGCCGTGGCGTCTCTACCTTGCCCAGGTCCGCGCCGTCGTCGGACGGGAAGAAGCGCGCAGAGAGCATCTGCACGCCACGCTGCAGCATGTGCACGCGCTGCTGGCGGCTCTCTGTGCGCACCGCCGCCTTCTGCGCCGCCGCCGCCGCCGCCAGCGTCTCCCCCAGCGACGCCATGCCGTCGCCCCCCCCGGCAGCGGCGGCGGCGGCGCTGCGCAGCTGCCGCGCCTCGCGTGTCGCGCGCACGCTGCCGCCAGCCGGCGCCGGTGCTGCCGCTGCCTCGCCTCCAGCGGCAGCAGCAGCGGCAGCGCCGTCAGCGGGCGGCGCAGCATCCTCCGTCTCCATCTCGATGCCTCTCTCGCGTGCGATCTCGTCAAAGCGGCGGCGGACGTCCGCCTCTGCGGCGGCGGCGGTCTCCTCGAGCATCTCGCGCAGCGCGTCGGCGCGCGTGACGCCGTCGCCGGCGCTGCCTGCGGGCGCGGCGGCGTAGTGCAGCAGTGCTCAGCGATGCATTGCCCGCGAGCAACAGGCGCTGTGCCATCAAAGAAGTTTTCATCTCTGTGGGGTGACAATGTCACCTTGCAAAGCCTTTCGGACGTATAATCAGCCCACATGCATCGATGAGCAGTACATACTGGAACACATGGTGGACGCTCACGCGCGCTTGGGCATTCTGCCGGCAGCTTTGAGGCACAACGCAGACTCCAAGCCCTTGCGCCGTGTACAGTAAGCACGAGCGTCTCACAGGCGGCACCGCTACAACCTCAACATGCAGCCCTGCAGCGCTCAGAGCACCCTCCCACGTCCGCACCTGACGCCCGCATCTTGGCCTGCCGCACGCGGACCTTGGCGTCCCAGCGCATGCGCGCGACGCCTGCAGCCTCCGCCTCGCGCCGCCGGAAGTCCAGCTCCATGCGCCGCCGCGCGTCCGCCAGCGCCGCGGCGCGCGCCGCTGCGAAGGCGCGCCGCCGCGCCACCGCCGCCGCCGCGGCGCGCGCGCGCCGCCCGCGCCACAGGTTCTGCAGCTTGGTCGCGCCGCGCTGCGCGGCGCGCGCGCGCCAGTGCGGCAGCGAGCCAAGGTGCCCGTGCGCGAGCGGCACGGCGGCGCTGGAGCATGCGCGCCGCGCCGCCGCGAGGAAGCGCGAGTAGTCGGGCTTGAGCGGGTCGCCGTCGCCGCGCGCGAGCGCGCGCTCGTGGACGGCGAGGCGGCGCTCCGGGTCGAGCTGCGGGCGGTGGCGCGCCCCGTCGCGCGCGAGCCGGTACTTGAGGTCCGCCAGCGTGATGAGCCCGAGCTCGAGCTGGCGCGCCGGCGCCGTGCGCGCGCGCATGAGCGCGCTCGCCTCCGCCGCGCCCCACGGCGCACCGAACGCCTCGCTCAGGCGGCGGTCCCGCCGCACCAGCGCCGCCAGCCAGCGCTTCGCCTCGAACTGCGTCAGCCCCGCCGCCGCCGCCGCCGCCGCCGCTGCTTGCGCGCTGCTGCTGCCACTGACCGCCGCGGCCGGCGCCACGCCCGCTTCAGCGACGGCGCGCAGCGCGACGCTGCGCGCCCCCTCCGCGCAGACGTCGCCGCCATCCCACAGGCCGAGCGCGCGCAGCACGCGCGCGCACTCCAGCAGCAGCGCCGCCAGCTCCGCCGCCGCGACCCACTCTCCGCGCGCAAAGAGCGCCACCACCGCGCCCATGCGCACCCACAGGTCCGCCTTCACCGCCGCCAGCAGCGCGATGGCGGCGCCCACGAGAGGCGCGCCGCCGCCGCTGCTGCTGCTGCTGCCGCTGCCGTCGCCGCCGCAGGCCGCCTCGAACAGCGGCAGCACCTGCTCCTCGCGGGCGCGCAGCGTACGCGCCCGCGTCAGCACCGCCTCCGCCTCCGCCATCTCCGCCAGCTGCGTCTCGAGGTCGGCGCGGCGCGGCGCGCGCGCGCGCGGCCCTCCAGCAGCTGCAGCGCAGCCCTGTTGACGCCGCCGCCGCCGCCACCCCCATCGCCGTCGTCGTCGCCCTTTGTTGAAGTTGACACTCCCGTCTGCTCCCAGGCGGCGACGAGCTCCTCCTGCGCTGCCTCTGCGGCGTCGCCGGCGGCCTCGACGCGGTCCACCGCGCGCAGCAGCTCCGCTCGCGCGAGCGCCTCCAGCGGCGCGCCGCGCGGCAGCGGGCTGCTCTCCGCGCGCTCCGCCTCGTCCGCCGCGGACTGCGCTGCTGCTACCGAGCGCCGCTCCTCGCTGCACGCGCGCATGTGAGGTGTGTCAGCGCGGGTTTGCGTGTGCGTCAGGAGGCGGTCTGCTCTGCGTTGAGCTGACGTGTCAAGGCACGACGAGCGAACTTAAGCTGCTGATTGTGTTTGTGCACCCTTTTCTGCCGCACAGCAGTACTTGCAGGACTGGCTTTGCTGCGATATGCGCAGCACATGCCTCCAGAAGGTCATGTGCGGCAAGCCTTCGCTTGGTGGGCGCAGTTGCAGCCACCGCTGACCCAAAATAATTGCAAGCTACTGCAACAATGGAGCCAGTTCATGGACATGACCTGGTTGAATGTGTTGCATATTGAATGGGCCGCGAAGCTGTCATCCACACCCTTCGTCATCAAATGGATCCTGCGCCTTGACAGCCTCCCCGTAGTGCCTCCGTCACCAGCACAATGCCATAACGGCATCAAGTGCAGACACATCATCGAACGCCCTGCAACGCCTGCACCCTCACGCGCGCACTCACACGTTGAGCGTCGCGAACCGCAGCCGCATCTCTTGGATCGCCGCCGCCTCCGCGGCAGCGCTCGCCGCAGCATCCCCCTCCAGCTCCGCCCGCACCTCCGCCCACGCCGCCGCGCCCATCGTGCGCCGCGCCGCCGCCAGCTCCCCCTCCCTGGCGCGCCATGCTGCCTCCGCCGCCTCCACGGCCGCTGCCTCCTTCTTAACTCTGGCCTCGCGCTTGCGGTCGGCGTCGGCGCGCATGTCCGCGACGCGTGCGCGCGCGCGCTCACGCTGCCGCCGCGCCATGGCATCGCCCGCCGCCGCCTCCGCCGCCGCCGCCGCGCGCCGCTGCGCGCGCTGCGCGGCGATCGTCGCCATGGAGTAGCCGAAGAAGACGGGCGAGCGCAGCGCGGGGTCGAACAGCGGCGGCGGCGGCCGCTGCGGCGCGGCTGCTGCTGCTGGCGCCGCTGCTGCTGCGGAGGCGGGCGGTGGCAGGTCGCCTCCAGACTGCTTCTGGGCCGCCTCACTCCTTTCGCTGCGTGCTGATGGCGCAACTTCAAGCGCGGCACTCCCGTTGGCGCCGTCCTCGTCGTCGCTCTCTTCGTCATCGGTGAAGTCAGGCGGCGGCGGCGGCACCGGCCCCCTGCCTGCGCGCCAATTTGCGAGCTCCGCTGCCGCGCCTGGTGCCGGGCACATCGCGAAGCCTGTCGTGCAGGGATGCCAAACTGTGCGCTGCGGGCTGGAGTGGAGACGGTCATCTTCGGCGTCATGGACCGCTTGGAAGAATTCTCGCCACTGCGTGCGCAGCCTTGTCCATGGAACATGCGGAGATGGCTTTGGTTGTTGCTGACTCTCAGCAGCTGCTGCTGGTGTTGTGTCTGTTGCTGCTGCTGCTGCTGCTGCGTGCTTGTAGTGATCAAGCACAGCCTCCACATCGGTGACCGTCCAGGAGCTGTTTGAGCGGATGCACAGGACACAGGAAGAGCAAGCCAACACAACAGCAATCACACAGTGCAGCATGGTCGTGACATGGTGAAAAACCGTAGTTTGTTGGCATGCAACTGCGCGCAACTGCATACTTTGCGCACGACAGCTTCACACGGGTTGAAGTTGGAATGTTGAGGCACATCCAGGCACACAGCCTAGAAACCTCACAGTGAGAGTACCTGAAAAAGGCAACACGCTGTTGGCACGCAGCCTGCTTCTCCGCCCAGTCATGATCATCGTTCCAAGACGGTGGTGCGAAAGTTGTGCTGAGGCTGCCGCCCATCGCGGCGCGCTCAGCTCAATCGATATCTCCCGCAATGGCTGCCTTTGCCGTTCTCATCGCTGTTGTCTTGACTTATGCCTCCTTCAAGACGCAGCTTGTTTGTTGTCGAGAGCAGCAGCCTTGAGAGAACCTCACACTCAGCACAAGAGATCTTTTTGACAGTTCATCAACGGCTGGATCCAGCATCGCTCAGCAGTGATATTGTCGAGAGTTGCAACACATCTAAGTGCTCACGAACGCTGGAGGTTTGAGAGTTGCGGTGATCCAGTTGCAAGTGTAACAGGTGTTGGCGGCATCCAATCGACTCCAGGCAAGAGCCATGGCCAGGGAATCCTCCTCACGCTCGCGGTCAAGATCCGCTTCCCAGAGCGGCAGCAGCAGTAGCAGCAGCAGCAGCAGCGATGGCAAAGGCAAGGATCGGGGCAGGCGACCGGCGAATGGCGCTAAGGCCAAAGCCAGTCCATCCCGCTCGGGCTCTGGAAGCCGCTCCTCTTCTTATTCGTCCAGAAGCTCCAGCAAGCCCAGGCGAAGGACAAAGGGAGGGGGCGATAGCAGGTCCCCAAGCAGGAGCAGATCCGCAGGGCGCGGGCGCCGCCGCAATCGCAGCGCGTCTCCCGCTGCGAAGCCCAGCAAGCCAGCGCCGGAGCCAGTGAAGCCTCGCAGCCCAGTCAAGTCTCGTAGCCCCTCCCCCGCCACAGTGCTGCATGTCAGCAACCTCACGCGCAACGTGAAAGCAGCCCATCTGCAGGAGATCTTTGGCTGCTACGGCACAGTCGCCAAGGTAGAGCTGGCCATAGACAAGAAGCTGGGGCTGCCGAAGGGCTATGCCTTCGTTGAGTTCTCCAACAGGACAGACGCAGAGCAGGCCCAGCTGTACCTCGACGGAGGCCAACTGGATGGCAACTACGTCAAGGTGGCCTTCATCCTCTTCAACAAGCGCAAGGAACGCAAGCCGTCCCCGGGCCCGGTCGCGGACAGCAGGGGCGGCCGCATCAATGACGCCAGGGGCATGCGCCAGCCGCCGCCGCGGCAACGCTCGCCGCCGCGCAACCGGCCAGGCAACAACTTGAGCCGCTACGGCGGAGGAGGAGCTGGCGCCAGCGGCGGCACCGGCACGGGCACGCTGCGCAGGCCCCAGGGCGGCAAGTCTTACGCGGACCTCGGCGTGGATCGCAATGTGCGCGGCGGCGGCGGCGGCGGCGGCGGCGGCGGCGGCGGCGCAAAGCGCTACGCGTCCCCCCCGCGCGGCGCCAGGGGGCGCGACAGGGTCTCGCGCTCGCCGGCGCGCCGCAGGGGCGGCAGCCGCAGCAGGAGCAGGAGCCGCCGGCGCACGGGGGGGGACAGGGCGCGCCGGGGGCGTTCCGCATCGCGTTCCAAGTCGCGTTCTGCATCGGGCGCAAGGGGCGGGCGGTCGCCGTCGCGCAAGGCGTCGCGCTCGCCGCCGGCCCGCAAGGTTGCCGCCGCGCCGCGCAAGCAGTCGCCGAGCCGGTCCTCCTCCTCGGACAAGCCGCGGAGGGGGCGGAAGCGCGGGAAGAGCGGCAGCAGCGACCGCAGCTCGTGAGCGGCGCGGATGCTGCGGTAGTCGAGGCTGCGAGAGCGCGACAGCGGCAGTAGTGGAGGGTGCAGGAGGAGCGGCTTTGGCGGCAGCGGCGGCGTTGCAGGCGGCTGAGTCCATGCAAGGATGGGGGGAGCGGCGGGGGCTATGCGCAAGGGGGCGGGGGCCAGGAGAGGAGCCAGCGCACGGGTTGCGCTGGGCTGGATACCCATGGGCCACAGGCCAAAACACACGTGGTGAATGAGCATGCACAAAGAGGCATCTCACAGCAAACACAGCCTGAATGTGGAAATGAAAATCATGCACACATCACAGACGTCGTCAGCATCATGCTGAGGCAAGGCTGATGCTCTTTTGTCGTTCGCGGTTTGAATTGTATGCGTAGGGGGGGAGCTCATCGCCTCTGTTGATGGCGAGGGAATGCACAAATTGCTAGGCACATGTTTCCAGCTTCAGCAGTGGGCCATGCTCCAGCGCAGTATGTTTTTTTCACCACTAGTCTACTACACAGCGGTGCTGTGCAACCAGTTGTGGTTTATCAATGAGGTTCTGTGTTTAGAAGAGTGTTCTTGAAGTATGCGAGCTGATGGTGCAGGTGGAGCAAATTGCTGCTCGCAATGGTGCCACTTTGTTGGTGACAACTGCCCCATGCTCATGCACGAGATATGGTGGTGTTGGTAGTGCACAAGGCAAAGCGACTTAACAAACAATGGCATGCCACTTCGGAGCACTTGACGAAGGCATGCGCTCACAGTAATTTGCTGCCCCATATATGGCAAGCCATGCTGATGTCTCTCGGCACATGTGCAACTGTGGATAGTGATTGCCTCGTTGTTTTGATGTGATGGTTGAAAGTCTTGCAGGCACTGCTGTAGCATTGCCGCTCTCCTCAATAGGAAGCTGGCATAAATTCCGCAGCTGGCATGGGTGGTGTTCAGTCAATGAGAATGGATTGGGGCACATCAATCAGGTGAAATGACGCCCGTGCAAATGAACTGCAAGCGACCCAGGGTGGCCCCAGCAGTAGTGCTGTGAGGCGATCACAAGGCCACATCTAGCATCGTAACCATTACTGCTCGTTCGTCGTGCGTTTACAGCAGGCTGCTTTGCTAACGCACCTCTACAAACATATAGCATGCAGGAAGGCAATGACAAAGTTGAAGTTGTGCACTGGCAAGGAACAGGTTGAACTACCTGGACACGAGCAGCTACAGCCACAGCAACAATAAGTATACTTGCACACGCGGCTGCTTGGTAACTAGTGATGACCACACCATAGGACCATAGTGACATGGTAACCCTGCAAAGCAGATTGGCGCTGAGCGCTGATGCTCTATGCCACACTTGTGCAAACACTCTGCATCACAGCTACATGGCAACACAACGATTGAGACACAACAATTGCTGACTAAACAGCTTACCAGCATGCAGCACAGCAGGAGTGCATGTACAAACGCAGACATGGATCAGTGTAAAGGAGATTGTGATTTGTGTGTTGGTTGTGGCCCTCCGGCCACCAATATCACATGGGTGTGGCCACCCATTGCGGCCACCAAATTCACATAGGGCTGCACCTCACAGAGCCCCCCCCATGTGTAAGAACTAGCTCTGGAAGAAATAGTCTGCAAGATGGGAAGGGGGAGGCGAACGGCGTATATGAAACTCTGTCTAAAGTGAGCATTGAAGTTCATCCACCCAGCCAACATTGATGGCAGCCGTTTCCTGCTGCTCGATCCGCAAGCTGCAACCTGTAGTGCCATCTGCCGACAGCAAATCAGAGTTTACAATTACGCTTCTTCTGGTTGCGTTTATGCACCAGTGATGGAGAATGAAGGTGATTACAAAAGTTGAAGCTGACAGGCCATCAACAGACGTTCATTGCACGCGCCAAGCGCATGCGTAGCAGCAGGCTAAATACCAATGTTATTCAAAAGTTGATCATATACCAGCAGGCTTTCGCTTCGTTGGCCAAAGTGGTAAGAAGCAGCTGAACGCAAGGAACGCTTCAAAGTGGTAAGAAGCAGCTGAACGCAAGGAACGCTTCATGACTGTGGTGGCACATAGATGCTGGCACCGTTCATCGCAATTGCAAGCAGGTTGCGCTGCCAAAGACGGGTGGTGTGCGCAGTGGTCGTACCGGGACCACAACTACGGCATACCGCAACACAAGCAGTGACAGAACATGGCCGCCCCTCAGCTTGATGACTTGCACGCCTGCGACCACACCGCATGTGGTCTCAACGCGAGTTCATGCCCAAAACGCACAGACCCTGCTGTTCTCATCGCTGCATCATTGGTCGTACGTCCTACGCGCTCAGGCACACGAGACTGCTGCACTCACAGTAGATGACGTACGCCCCGAGCAAAAGCCACAGCGTGGAGCGCCCCTTCCCCGCCGCCGCTGGCTCCTTCGCCGGCGCCTCTGCCGCGGTCACGGTCGCACTCTCCTGCAGCCGCTGCTCCAGCT
The DNA here is from genome assembly GCA_017506865.1 of Tribonema minus. Lineage (NCBI taxonomy): Eukaryota > Xanthophyceae > Tribonematales > Tribonemataceae > Tribonema > Tribonema minus. Next base: position 351,954 of record JAFCMP010000515.1, on the reverse strand, counting down.
CCCGCAACTGCCCGACCCCGGGGGCTACCGCTCCCCCTGCTCCCCCCGCATTTGCCCCCCCAGCCTCGCTGAGCCCCCCGCCCCGCGGCCCGCCCCCGCCGCGAGCACCAAGTCCTTGGTCTCCGTGGTCATGAGCTGGACCTTGAGCATGACATCGTTGTGGCCCTTCTGCAGCGCGCGCAGCAGCGTGCGCGTCTGCTCGTCGTAGTCCACGTGGAGGTAGCCGCAGATGGAGCGGCAGCCGTTCATGTAGGCGGGGAACATGGCCCGCATGAACCAGACGAGCTCGAACTCCGTCATGGACGGCAGGAACCACGGCGGCAGTACGCTCGCGCCCTGCGGCTTGCGAATGTTGGCGACCTCGAAGACCAGCATGACCATCTCGCCCGTAAAGACGAGTGACCGCGCGGACTCCCCGCTCTTCCCCAGCGTCAGCATGTAGGCGATGACCCCCCACACGATATACTGCACCGCTATCTGCAGCATTAGCTGGGAGTCGTCGAGGCGCTGGTGAGTGCGTATGGCCTCCGGCCCCAGCTTGTTGTAAATGTCTCTGAATTCGACATCTGTGAGGACATCGTAAGCGTCCTTGACAGCAGTGAACTGGTCCGCGGCGTCCGGGGATGGGTTCTTGTCTGGATGCAGTTCTAGACTCAACCTTTTGTACGCTTGTTTGATGTCGCCTACTGATGCTGTACGGCCGACGCCCAGGAGCTGATAGTGGTTTGGTCCTCTGTCCTTCCACTCTAGCGCCACCTTGGCGATGGCGATGACGCCCAAGAACAGGATGGCGTAGACGATCGACCTCCGTCTGGAGAACCTCTTGGATGTGAGGATCCAGTTGCAAGCAGGGTACACAAGCACCACGTAGAACAGCAACGACACTATGCCGTCGCTCCCATCGCCGTCCGCCATCTTCCTGCTACCACAAGTTGATGTAGTCGCTGGTGAAGCGCTCCTTTGTCAGCACTGCGGCCGCGCCTCCTGTTACTGCTGAAAAACGCTTGTGTCCAGGCCGCACTGTACCTGTCGCTTGTCGCTTACAATGACCAGGCACGTGTGAAGTTCCATTTCGACACACTCGAAACTTGAAGTGCAGTCTCCTGGGTTGAGGTTCAGTCTGGATGGCATGTGGCGAGCGAGCGTCGAATAGCGGGCAGTGTTCACGGTCGGGCTAATGAGAGATCCTGCATCTGCAGCCTAGCTCAGGTGCACAACCTGTCCTCGTGAGCGCCCGCCCTCGGATCGCCTCCAAAGTGGCAGTTTAGGAGCTCATCATGTGGAGACAGCATCAGCAGCTGGAAGACTATGAAGTGCTGCTGCAAGCATCCAGGATCAATGACATCAGGTTGTGTCGCAGCAGGCGCACCGGCGTAGGGATCGGCCTGCTGGCAGGGGGCTCTGCCGTCGTCCTCCTATACCAGCAAAAGATCGTCACCTCGATCCTGGAGCTCCAGCTGGACGCCGGCACCAGTTCCGCAGTTGCGATGGTGCTTGCAGCTCTCGGAGGGGCCCTGCTGCTGTCTGGAGTTTGCAAGCTGCTGCAAGCATGGCGCACCCGCCTGCCTCCGGGCCTGGAGGAGAAGCTGAGCACCATTTCAGCAGATCAGGCAAGGCTGCTCGGCGCTCGGGGCGGTGGAGCCCGAGGGGCCGAAATACCTCACGCCACACTGGGTGTCCCCGGCGGCTCTGCTAGCAAGGATCAGGAGAGGGATACTCGATGGGACAATGCAATCCCGACGCCGGAGGTGCTACGAACCGCCTCAGGGCCCGGCGGGAGCAGCAGCCTGCGGTATAGGTCGCAGTATGCGAAAGCCGGGCCCACACTTGGGACGCCTGGGTCGGCTGGGCATGGGAGGTCGGCGGCGGCGGCGGCGCAGCGCGCGCTGTCGTATGATACCAATGACGTGCCGAAGCTGATGGAGGTCGGTGCCTATGGCGGTGCGTTGTGGTTGGTGTACTGTGTTTTGCGACTGCCTCATGCTGGCACGGGTCAAAATTTAGAGTAACGGTGATGTTGAATGGCCGACCTCGTTGTTGAATGCTGTGCCAATAGTGCCCAGCAACAGAGGAAGGCTGAACAGCGCCCAGCAGATGCCTGTGACACTATGCGTGGTTGATGCACACCACGACATACCAACAACGCAAGAGGCGATTGCTGTAGATCGTCTGATGCTGACGCGACTGATCACCGCGCAACACACATTTGCCGCAGCCGGTACTGTTGAAAACTACTGACATGATGCACAGCACTGTACCCTGGTCAGGGCTGCCACCAATTTGGCAATCAAATTTGCCACCAAGGTTCATACGCCAAATCTCACTCCCCTTTTTCATACTTGTTACACGACCTTACATACCGGACATGCAGGACTACAATGCGGCGACGCGGGAGGCGGCAGCGCAGCACATGCAGCAAGGGCCGCAGGCGTCATACCCGGGCGCGCGCGAGTGGTCGTCTGGTGCTGGGGGGTACGCCTCCTATGCCCCCCCCGCTGGCATGACTAGGGAGAGGAGCGAGGGATATGTTATGGGGGGTGGGGGGCAAGTGGGGCCGGTGACGCCTGTGTCCACGTTCAAGGTGTATGACCCGCGGGCGATGCTGGGGACTGGCGGTGAGCGCGGCTAGTTGTTGGTGATTGAGTGAACATTGCATGTGTAAACTTCAACTGATTGGGAGTGACGTGCCATGATGCTTGCGTTTGCTGGCCGCTGCATGATATCTCTGCACGTACTCATTGATGCGGCACGCATGATGCAGTTGAAACCCACGCGACGATGCTGTTCTGCCAGATGAGATGCTGTTGGTAGGATCTGCGTGCCGCAGGTTCCTTGCTACTGTCGTTGGGCTTGCACGTTTGAACCCTCAGACGCTTACTATTCAACAAAAGTATTCGCCTTCTATTCATCTTGATGTGCTGTTCTGTACCTCAAGGTACAGGTTTTGAGACGGCAGGGCGGCATTGGGGCCCTAGCAGAAAACTGACTTTGTATACGGCCACAGCTGCTCACAGAACACGTCTCCACCTTGCTCATTCGCCTGCCCCTTTCTCTCTTTATGATAATGCCACAACTGCCAAATTATCACCATAACATTGCTGTCGCCGCCACATCGTAGGCGCATGCGATGGGTGCTCATGAGACACGTCTCTGCCTTGCAAACTCGCCTGCCCCTTTCTCGCTTTATTATGATGCCAAAACTGCCAACTTACCACCATAACATTGCCGCCGCCGCCACGCCGCAGGCGCATACGACGGGTGTGGCCAGCTGTCGCCGCGCACCCTGGCTACTACGTAAACGCCGCAGTTGATCACGAAACACGTCTCTGCCTTGCTGTCTGCGCCTTTCTACCTATGTTGTGATGTTGCTGCCGACCAACCACCGTATTGCCGCCGCCGCCACGCCGCAGGCGCATACGACGGGCGCGGCCAGTTGTCACCACGCACCCTGGCAGCGCAGACAGCAGCGCTCCAACGCGTGCTCAGGGAGCAGGGGCTGGAGCGGGGCTTCAGCGGCATCGTGGATGCCACACGCAGGTACCTGGCCGTGCTGCTGCGCGACCGCTACGCACGGCCGCTCAGGTGGGCCGCGGAGGAGCTGGCACGGAAAGGTGTGGATCCGGACGTTGCAAAGCAGGTATGTATGTATGTCTAGGTGTTGCGTGGTATGGGTTGCTGTGTGTGTGTCCCGTTCACATGTGTGTGTGTGTGTGCGTTTGTGTGTGTATGTGTGTCTCGTTCACGTGTGTGTCTGTGTATGTGTGTGTGTGTGAGTGTGTGTATGTGAGTGTGTGTGTGTGTGTATGTGCTTAGTTGATGTGTGTGCGTGCGCTGGATGCGTACTTCAAGCGCGTGACGCTACATCGCCAAGGAGTGGGTGAGCTGAGCTGCTTGTTATCCCCTCATGCTGGTTGGGGGAGCGCTGCGCTGATGCTTGTGGTCTTGCCATCCGGGCTGATTGCTGCAGTACATGGGGCTTGATGTTGGTTAGCCGTGTGCACTCAGCACCCATGTTTGCTGCTCTGGTAGAAGTGCAACGCAAGCACCAGAAGCACACAGATGGCACTTTCGCTCAGCAGCAGTACACCCCTTTCAAGTGAGCACCTACTGTGCAGCGTGGCGCCTGTGCAGGCCGGCATGACAGCCATCTGCTGCTTCAAAGCACTGTCCGCTCACGCTAATAAAATCCTAAATGTCATTGCTCATGGTTTCGTGTGACAGATTCAGCTGCGCCAGGCCAGGTTCCGCTTGCCCGGCTCAGCAGACTGGCTTCGCAACGTCACTCTCAAGGACATCATCTATAAGGTGCGTGCGGTATATTTGCGGTGTGCTGGTCACACTGGTGAAGTTTGGGAAATTTGGGTTGAGGTTTGGAGTGATATGATCAGACAGCAGTGCTCATCGCCAATGGCAATGCGATTTCGTTGCGTCTGCACACCGCATGCTTGTGGCGCACTGCGAAGCGCTGCATAGATTTATGACTTTGCATACGGATCGTGCTGCACAGCCACACCCAACTCTCGGAACGTCCAGGCTCTACACGAGCCATTTCATCCCACCCCGCCTGCGGATCGAAACCCCGCCGCCAAACGGAACAGCGCCCCCAACCCCCCTTTCAACATGTATACCTACATACCTACCTACAATACACTGCCCCGCAGAGCCTGGAGCGCTGCCGCGCCGCCTTCGACTGCCAAGACCCCGCCACCGGCGCCCCCGTCAACCTCCTTGACCTCTACCAGGACCTCGAGCGCGTGCTGCTCGTGAGCGCGGACCCGGGCTACGTGTACGAGCGCCTGCAGCAGCTCGCCGCGGACGCGCAGCTCGGGGGGGTGCGCTGGGACGGCGGCGGCGCGCACGCGGGCGCCCCCTGGTCCCCCGCGCTCCCCACCGACGCGGAGCTCGTCATGCACGTGTTCGTGTGCCGCTGCAACGAGCTGCTCGCGCGCACGCCCGCGGAGCGCCTCGACGGCGCGCCCTTCGCGTCGCGCTTCTACGACGAGGTCCCCGCAGCAGCGCTCGACCCGGGGCGCTACCGCTCGCGCGTGGTGCTCGTGCGCACGGACGTGCGCGGCGGTGGGGGGGGGGCGGGGGGGGGAGGGGGAAATGGGGGGGGGGCTCCGCACTATCAGGTGGTGGCGGGGGGGGAGGTGTGGACGGTGCCCGCGGGGCGGCTCAATGTGTTTCAGGCGATCGCGCTGTTTCTGTGGGCGGTGAAGCGCTTCAAGAGCGGGTACCTGGGGGACGTGAACCTGCGGCACGAGGTCCTGGATGACGTGTTCATTGAGTCGCCGGCGGTGGGATGATCAATGAAACTTCAAGTATTTCTGGTGGGAGGAGGTGACTCCTCGCTTGTGTTGTGCTGCGTGCCTTCATTGTTGCTGTTGTTCTGTTGCCAGGAAGGTACAGGAAAGAGAGTGCTGAAGGAGCGCAAACACGCAATGGATGCGTGAAGACCACACTCGCATTGCGTGCATGACAGCAGCACTTGTGCAGTTTATGTTGGTAGCTATGGCTCGGGCGTGCGCTCAGGATGTGCGTGAGGCACACTTGTGTTTTTACATAGCTCACCAAGAATTGCAAGCGGTGTGCACGTGCGATCGTACTCATTGACGGTAATGCGACTTGATAAAAGCATCGTCACTCAGCTAGACATGAACTCGATTGACTAATTATAATGTATACTAGGGGTCAAACTTTGGCAATGGCAGGTTCAGTGACGCTAATGCTACATCATTGGTAACACTAACACTGCATCACCTGGCGTAGTATACCATCACCGCCAATTGGGTAAGTCGTGGGTGGCGATTGCGCAAGTTCGAAAATGCTGACTCAATAGTCATCATGGACCAACAGCAAGAATGACTGGTAAACATGCGACCAGGGGTGAAGCCCTAGTTACCGTTTTAAGCAGTGGGGGTGCGGTCGTCAGCTGATGGAACAGTTGTTGACATTGTCTTTGGCTTTCAGCGTACTTGCAACAACATGCAAGAGAAAACCTCACTGCTCATCGTACTTGCAACATGCTTGAGAGAAACGCTCACTGCTCGGGCGCGGTTGCACGCTTGCAATGTGGAAGCCCATGACACTCCAGAAACAGTGTCATACAGGTTTTAAGGTGCATTGTATCATCAATATGTGGGCGCACATGTATCAGAAAGTACAGTAGACTTTTATGGCTTCACTTGACAAACACACCACATTCACGCTATGGTACTGTGAACATGAGAATTACCCCCACGGCAGTGCACAGGCGCCCGGTTGCTGTCAATCGAGACAGGCACCGGAGCAGCAGTCACCTTCTTCTGCCGATCAGCTGCTCAAACGACAATGCGATCAGCGCTACATGATGGACCTGCATCTCTTATGCCATGCCATGACGTGCAGTGGCCTGAGCAGACCATTCTATACAACAAACAGAATGGGCATGCCAAACATCTGGTGCTCAAATCACTTGCACAACCCGCCTGTGCATGCCCTGGCAAGCACAGCCTCAGGACTGCAGCAACGTTCCGCAAGAGACCAAAGGGACAACAAAGCAGAAAAGTGACAACGCTCAATAGGCCGCTCAAGGTGGTTGATCAGGACCGACGCCAGGAGGGCAAACCGGAGTGCATTGAAATGACCGGGGGCATGAAGCATCATACCTGTATGGATTACACCTATGTATGACAAGACAGCACGCCCCCCTCACAACCGCGCTGCTATGTTACAGAATGTGCCTGGCTAGGGTTAGGGTTGGGCTCCACGTCGACTGTACACCATCCCATTACACAAGCGGCTGCTGCTGCGGGCGGTGCTCGCGAGCTTCTCGGCCCTACAAAGAAAGTGCTGCTACGGACAGGCAAGGGGGAGGTCTACACACACACACACACACAGCTATTTGCAGAGAACAAGGAAGGACGAGCCGCGCGCACCGAGGGCCCTGCACTGGCAGCGGCAGCAGCGGCGGCGGCGGCGGCGCGCTGCGCACAGGTGGTGCGCCGCTACGTGTCCATGAAAAAGGGCGTGTCGGCGGCGCCGCTCGACCGCATGTCGTCGTTGCCATTGTCATTGTCTTGGTCGCCGTAGTCATCGAAGTCGTCGCCGTCGTCGTACTCGGCGGCGTCGCTGGCGGCGCGCGCGGCAAACTTGTTGCGCGCGATGCACGTCAGGTACAGCATCCTGCAGAGGGCGGGGGAGTGGGGGGCGTGTGCTTGGTGTTGAGCGGTTGTTGACACCATGAACGGCAATGCGATCAAAATCAGCGGCGGCGCCAACGATGTGGATGCCGTTCGCTACACGCGCCTAAGCGGCGCGCACGCACGGTGGCGGCGGGCAGTGGCTTTCGCCCGCTGCTGCCGTGATTAAGTCAGACACATGGTGTGGCTGCAAATGTGAGCCACGGCTACCAGAACGCACACACCCACTTCGCTGCCCACTCGCTGCGATAAAGTGAAAGTCGCTGATCATGCGTGATGACACACAAGCTGCCCGAACACACTCCGCCTGCGCGCACGCCCACCCGCTCACTTTTTCCGCAGCGGGTTGTAGAAGAAGTAGTTGAAAGACCAGAGGCTGCCATCCGTAAAGGGGTCCCCCAGGTCCGCGTCCGGCACGTACGAGTACACGCTGCACTGCTTGAGCTTGATGCTCTCGTCGACCGCGCCCCACAGCTGCTCGAGAAAGTTGACGTGGTACAGGCGCGTGAGGTCCACGAGCTGAGCGTTGACGGCATTCACGACCTTCGTCGCGTCGGGCTGCTTGAGGAAGTGGTCCGCGCCCGCCTTGCTGAAGTCGTAGTCCGGGAAGTGCATGTTCATGGTGATGATCAGGTCGATGAGGATGCGCCGCGCGGACGTGTTGTTGAGGGGGCCAAAGTTGGGGGCGCTCGCGGGGGACACGCCCGCCTTGTCCATCTCCTCCTCCAGCTTCTTGCTGAACTTCTTGTCCTCGCCCGCCATTTTGCCTGCGCGCGCATGGGGAAGGGGGGCAGAGGGAGGGGGTCAGGAGTGCCTGCGATGAGACAGACGCCGACAGCACAGAAGTACATTTGAAGGGCATGCACAGGTTCTCATGTCTGCGCCATGTCTGGAAGTACAAACTCCACTAATAGCATGCCTCATCCCCATCACCTCAGCAGGGTTCCGGTTAAACTCCTTATCCTCACCGCACGGACAAACGGATCCATGCAATGAGGCGCCTCTACAATACAAGTCGAAGCATGTGCGCGCGTTGTCGTGGTTTCTAGACGATATGACAGCCTGCGCCTCCAGCGGTTTGAGGCGTCGCCTGCCATATTGTCTGCAGCAGCCACCTCCTTGAAGGTGAAGTCTACCCAAGCCCCGTGTTGCCTGAGCGCCAACACGTGATTGATCAAGCTGGTGGTGTACTGCAACTGCCAGGAAAAGTCATCGGGCCGTCCATGCAGTCGCAAGTTGACACTGCGGCACCTGGCGTCAAGCCAGTGTTGCTTGCCGAGTCCACTGGAATAGAGCATTGTGCTGTCAAGGCACGAAGGATGAGCAAACTGGCGCCCGCGCCTTAGATACCATAGCTGTAGTGCCACTACTAGTACATGCACTCCTCAAGCACTGGTGCCGCAAGAGCGACAGTGATGGTAGAACGATGCTCACAACCTTCACGTGCATCGTTAGAGGCCATCACAGACCATGCGTGCTCGTGCGCAACGATGCAAGGGCTTTCGCAATCAGCAAGTACTCACAAGACACAAAGCATTCTGCATCTGACACGCCACTGGCAGTTGCCATGAAGCTGTCGAGCAACACAACAGAGTAGTGTACCGTGCCAACAGACTGTCCCTTGCACAACCCGCTCATACTTTTAGCCGCTTTCTAACTGGTGAAAAGCATGGCGCTCAATGAATCCCTCGCCTGGGGCACACAGCTTAGTCAGCAAGCAGCACATGATGCCACTGCCATTTCAAACTTAACTTCTTGCACTGAATCACCGTGATGATGACAGCGACACAGCACTAGGTTGAAGTGCCATGCAACAAGGTTGTGTGGCCTTGACAAACTGGAAGTCATTGCATGTGTATGTGTGCTGGACGCGCCTTCAATGAGGCCAACAACGCGCCCCCAGGGCGAGCGGCGATCTGACAAGCGTCGCGCACACATGCCGGCCTAGAACATCATCGACGCGCAAACGTTGAGTTTTGGTGTTTCCATTGAGCGACAACGCAGAGGCAAGCGTTGGCGCAGACGGCGAGATTGGGTCAACGAAGAGGGGGGTGTTTTTGGCAGTTTCTGACGACACGACGCACTCACATGTGAAGGACTCGATGCGACATGTAAGCACTTTGTCCCCCAGCTCCTTGCCCGTGATCCAATTACTCAGCTCCGCCAGTTTGGGATCCTCTATGAACTTCATGGTTTCGTCTGCTGACAAATGTTGGACCCGCTAGCGGTGGAATTTGCACGCCAACAGCTGAGTTGGCAGTCAGTAGCCGCGCCGTGCTCGCCAACTAGACTATCTGCCTCCTCTCGGATGATACTGAGCACGCCTGCGCCCCTGACGCGTCGTGAACCCTGGGTGGCGCGATGAGCTGTCGAAGGCAGTTTTTTTGAAGTCGGGCTACTTGCACCGCCCGGGTGAGCGAAGGCAGCGGCAGGATGGCAAATCCCTGAGAGTGTCGACTGTGTACTGAAGAACTAATCAGCGCTGGTGATGCCCTTCCATGTAACCACCACGTTGAATATTCAGATCACCATGCGTGTACCCCAAGTGTTGAATATGAATGAATGTATGCGCACATACTTTCAACAAAAAAGGGGGACGACTGACGACGGGGGGGGGGGGAGGCATGATGATGCCGATTGTGTAATATGATTATCTTAGGGTATGTGACTGATGTGCTGGACACGACACAAGAGGGCATAGACAACACCGTAAACACCACCACGAGCTTAATCCAGCAGCCGCACTACCAGCCCGGACCGCAACTTGGGCTCAAACCACGTGGCCTTGGGTGCCATGAGCATGTCAGCGTCACTGACAGACATGACCTCCTCTATGGACACTGGGTGCATGAGAAATCCCACGGCCCACGGTTCGGAGCCAGACGTCGTGAGCCTTTCTAGCTCCGCTGAACCCCTAATGCCCCCCACGAATTTGATGCGTTCGTCCGTGCGTGGGTTGCCAATGCCCAGCACAGGGCTCAGCAGATTGTCGTACAGGACCTGCAGTGATGAATGGGCAGCAAGGGTAGAACAGCAGCATGGATGATGAATGATTGATTGAGCGTGGTGTTGTGTTGACGTCACAATGCGCGTAATGATGCACAATGCCAGCTTGCGCGCTTGGGAAAGAGGGTGCGGTGCATTCTGAGGGTCACAAAACGCCTCCATCAAGATGTCACCGTGGCAACGGAAAGGCATCTCCTGACATTCCATTGCTACTCCAGTAGCAGCTGAGTGCCGTGGTGTCACCAAGAGGGAATTACACAGCACAGTCCTAACCCTAACCCTAGCCCTAACATTAACCCAACACGATGGGGTCAGTTGCTGAGCACTGCTGACGTCTGCGGCCTAGTCGCTGAGCATCAGGCCCCCAAGGCGACTTGGAATAGGATTAAAAGCAGGCTCGCTCGCCTCAAGGGAAGCTGCGTCAGCCATTGCGCATTCTGGATTGCAGCTGTATAAAGTGAGGCTCCGTGCTCGCGAGATGGAGGTCAACCTTGCCGCACCAATGCTCACAGATCCATCATGACTGCACAACAGCCTGCTCTGACAGCTCAGCAACATCCACAGACTAAAATCCGGATACTGCTGCGCTACGATCTGGACAAGAGACGTGTGCGATCACAGCTGTAAGAAATATTTCCAGCCATCTCAGGACAAATGAAAAGATGCGATGGTCCATCGTCACCGAGCAACACAACAGCATACAGAGCGGCCAACTGCCAACTTCAACTTCAACTTGAATTTGGCATACATGAGGTGCTGAGCCGCCACATTCATTGTCTGCACACATCAACGCCCCCAGGAAAATGCATTCTCTATGCCACGTTTAGCCATTGCCAATGGTGGAGGCATGGCGACAGCCCGCAGGTCTGAATGGAGGACTGCGATTTTGCGGTTCGCGCAGGTCTCAGTGAAGCACCTCGTTCGAATGAGACGCCACACAGGTTAAGTCCAAGCACGCCGTATCCTTTGGTGACGCGGCCAACGGCGAGTGGCTAGAGTGTTCTTAAGCTTTTGAAAGGACATAATTACGTACCAGAACAAAGTCGTTGCAGAGCGCAAGTCACGCATCAACAAGGACTGTCAACATACAATATCAGCTCTGATGCTTCAGCTTGCTCCACAGTGTGTATGGGCAGAGCCTACATGACGACATTGTCTTGTCTACACATGCGGCTGTGTGGGAGAAGTCCAGACTATCACGACAGCCCTTGAGGAGCGATGTTCAAGTTGGTGGCCACCTGGCAATGTCCAGTCGCTGACAAGCAGGCTGCTGCCTGTGCTGAAATTTCAATGGTTCAGCAGCCTCTGTTGAGCGTTGTGTACGCCGACACAAGAGACCTGTAAACCATGTGCACGCCCCTGACTGTTGCACTGAGCGTCATTCACACCTCGACACCACGTATGAGCATCAGCAACAGTGCGGTGTACAGGAACCGAGTGCAACGCGTGCACCTTGGTTTACACCTGCGCCCAGGTGTTTTGAACTTCAACAGTTTGCCATACTGCATACATATAGAGTATATATACGCACAAACCTGCACATCCAGTCCCTTCACAGGGTCCGTCTCCTCATAGCTTCCGGGCTTCGCCGCAAGTTCAAACCAGTCCCCGCCAACGCACATGCCCACATGCCGCCGCTGCGCCATGTTCTGTGGCCGCTCCGCCAGCGGTGTGACATCAAAGCACCGCGTGGCAAGCTCCAAGAAGGCTTCCCGCGTGTGTCCGTTGAGGTCCTTTACCACCTGCCAGTTGAAGCGCATGTGAGAGTTGCCGGTCAGTGCATGCTGACATGACTTTGGCTGCCACTTGAAATGCATGCAACGGTTGCCACGTGTCTGCCGCTTTGAATTGCGTGTGACAGTCATTAGCCAGCTGATGCTACTAGTACGACACGTGATGATAGAGATGGTGCCCCAAGCATACAGCTTGCGCCAATGCCAAGCATTACGCGTAAGAAAGCCCCTGCCTGAGATCTGATGTCAATCAAGTAGCGAACATTGCTAGTCTAGGAGTGACATGGACTGGAATGAATGCAAGGTAAGGTAATGACAGAGGATCACGAGTCTCCATCGTTGAGCACAATAGCTGGGGCCATGTATACAGACAACACTCTGTCACCACCACATGTCAAAGTTGAAGTAGTCTGCCTGCCTCAATTGTAATCGTCATGCAGGCGATGGCACATCTGCACCAACAGCAAATGCGCATGTCTGCGCATGTACACATTTCGATGGCAGCAACCAGCATCAAAGAAGCTGCAGTTTCAAAAACTCAATGCTTTGCTGAGTTGAATCGAACATGCTATAGTCACAATGACTAAATGCTTTGCTATATTGATGGTCAGTTCATCGGTGACCGCACCAGGCATGAACACCAACAGCCCTGCGCATATACAGTTTCTGCCGCATATATATGTACTTTGCGCGACCCACTGCGCCTCATGTTGCAAAACTGCTGGCAATTGAGTCTGTCAGAAAGTGAGCTGACTGTGAGCATGATGCGAATTACTGCAGTGAGCCTCGCGTCGTATAACCAGTGTGGACCACTGTTTTGTCCATGTATTTTGCGACACCAATACGTGAAAGCAGAGTGACAGTTGCTCTGATGCGAGCTGCTGACAGCCCTACTGCCAGCAGTGTCAAATAATACACGCTTATCGAATGTTACATCGCAGCAGCGCCTATCATTTGCCCACTCACCCTGTTGTACTCCATTATGCGCAGCTCCGATGCAGGGAACAACACCGCCAGAAAGTGAGTAAAGGGCTCCTCTCCAGTAATGATGTCGCCTCTCGCAATCGCCTCTTTGATTTTCATCTCTCCAACTCTAAAGGCAGATGCGCTCCGGTGATGGCCATCCGCAATGTAGCTGCAGGGGACCGCTGCGAAGGCTCGTTGCAGGTCTCGCACCATGTAGGGGTCGCGCACTGGCCAGACTTTGTGCCCAATGCCATCGTCCGCAACAAACTCTGTTTCCGGTGGGCTGGCGATGACCTGATTCACGATGGAGTTCACTGCAGCGTTGTCCCTGTAGGTGAGAAAGACGGGGCCCACGTTGGCGTTTTGCACATACGTTAGCCGAGTCCTGTCGTTCTCCTTCTTGACCTGCGTTTTTTCGTGCCGCTTGATGAGGCCCATGGCATATTCCTCGACCGGCACACCCGCGCAGATGCCATGCTGCACGTGGTCGCCCATAATCTGAGCGTAGATGTACAAACAGGGCGTGGCGTCGCGCCGCAGCCAGCCGGCGCCGATGAATTCCTGCAGGTTCTCCCTGCCTTTCTCGTAGACAGCCGTGTCATACTGACTGATGTGAGTAGGCAAGTCGACCTCTGGCTTATTCACCCTCAGGAATGTCTTGGTGCTAAGCCTGCTGCAGGCATCACGCGCTTCGTCGCTGTCCAGGACATCGTAAGGCGGAGCAGCCACCTCTCGAGCGATTTCTGGAGGAGGGCGGTATGCGTTGAAAGGCTGCACTCGGACCATAGTATGGAAAGTCGCACGCGCGGCCAAGTGTGTGCAGCAAAGCCCTGGTGTGCACTTCCACTTTTTTCGAGATCGATCGGTTCTCGGCGCGGAGGAACCCCCGCGCCGCGGAGAAAACCGCTGCTGCGCCGCTGCGCTGCCGCTGCTGCCGCTGCACGCATGTCACGTGTACATCCGTTGAATGCGTCCAGCCACTGCCGCCCGCGCCGCACTGAACAGCATCCCTTCGCTGTTCGCACTACGCCCACTGCAGGTGCTGCACGCATGTCACGTGTACATCCGTCGCAGGCGCTCAACAGCAGGCAGGTGCTGCCCACGCCGCGAATAGCATGCCTTCGCTGCTCACTGCTGCTGCGCCGTGCACGCAGCGCCGCCACCACACCGCTGCTGCTGATTGCGCGCAGCAACAGGCTGCCACCGCCGCCGCTGCTGTGCGCGTGCCAACGCTGCTGCTGGCGTCAGCTCTTTCATTGTTGCTGCCCGTCTCCCCCCTGTCGGTCAGCCATCATGCCAGCACCAAGTGTGGCAGCCTCACGTGTAATGGCATAGGCGGGAGGCAACTGAAATTTGGTTGAAGCTGCTGTGCAACGCGCACGTGCGTTGCCTGATACGGTGCAGCACAAGCACACAGACCGCTACAGCAGAAAGGGGCACAGTGTATGACACCTTGCAAGATTGCAATGCGTAAATGCACTGACGTTTATTTAGCACTTATACGCCGCAAACGACACAGCGGCCGGCTGTGATCTAAGTATGGGGAGCGTCAATGATAAAGTTGAAATCACGCGCAACATCACGCGCCGGGCGCGCTTAGTAACACCTTCGCGAAGCAGTTCCAGCTCAGCTTTGCACCCACTCCCACAGCACACGCGCCGAAGCGCAGAAACCCACGGCGCCGCCACTGCTACCAGTGGTGGATGATTCGCTTCACAAGGCGTGATCTCTTAACTGCGCTCCACACACACAAGTGGGCGCTGCAGGATCCCAGCGGCAGGGGGCTAGAGCTGCGCCGCCGTGCTAAGCCGACCCGAAATCAAATGCATTGGTGTCTGTGCGCTTGACCAGTGCGCATCGGCACCCCTACCCTACTCACCCCCCCCCTCTGCACTGGCTGCGTGCGACGCTGACGCGCCGCGCGGAAGCACCCACAGCCCCCCGCAGCTGATGCATCATCGCTCAGCACCCGCCAGCGCGCGCGCTCCACCGACACAAGGCACCACGAACACACACAAACGACGCCTGCCCGCACGCGCGCGCGCGCGTCACGCTGCCTCGTCGGAGGCGGCGTACAGCGCGAGCGCGACCTGGCTGCCGAACCCCGCCGCGAAGCGCAGCGCGTACTTGACGTCGCTGCGCCCCCCGCGGCTCAGCTTGAGGTCGCCGAGCGTCGGGTCGACGTCCACCGTGTTGGCCGTCGGCGGCAGCACGCCGCTGCGCAGCACCTGCACCGCGGCGACGTCCTCAAAGCTCACGCCCATGGGGTGCCCCGTGAAGCCCTTGGTGTTGATGACGGTGAGCGACGGCAGCAGCGCGCCGAAGCACGCGCGCAGCGCCCAGATCTCGTTGTACGCGCACGACGCCGTCGGCGACGCGTGCGTCCCCGTCTCGTGGCTGAAGTACACGCCGCGCGCCGCAATGTCGGCGCGCGTCACGCCGTGCCGCGCCTCCACGCTCGCCAAAAACCGCTCCATCTCGCGCGCGATGTGGACCCTGTCCATGGACGCGCCGTGGTGCGCGCTGTTGGAGATCTGCGTCTCCAGCAGGCGCGCGCAGCGCCGCCGCGCCGCGAGCGGCCGCGCCGCCGCCGCCGCCGCGGCGCGCGTCTCCAGCACCATGCCTATCGCGCCGGAGCCAAGGATCATGCCGTTGCGCGCGGCGTCGAAGGGGCGCGACGCCGCCTCCGCGGTCGCCGCGATGCTCGCGGCGCCGAGCGCGCGGAAGCCGTTGCCGACCCACGGCAGCAGCGCGTCGCCGGACGCGTCGTCGCCCGCGATGACGATCATGCGCGCGGCGCGCCCTACGGTCAGCATGTCCTGAGCCATGGCGACGGCCTGCGTCGAGCCCGCGCACGCCGCGTTCGTCTGCATGTTGGGGCCGCGCGCGCCGACGATCTGCGCGAGCTGCGCGTTCCCGAGGACCAGGATGCGGAACAGGAACTTCCGGTCGAAGGCGTACGCGCCGTCGCCGCCCTCGTCCTCGTCGCTCAGCGCGGCCTCCGCCTCCTCCGCCGCGTGCGCGAGGTTGCACAGGTTGACGGTGGACTTGGTGACCACGGCGCGCTCGAGGTTGCGCAGCGACTCCTCGTCGGCGTCCGTGAGCGTGCCGTGCGCGCGCATGCGCGCGCGCAGCGCCGCGACGAGGCGCCCCTTGCGCGCGCGCGTGACGCAGCGGCTGCGCAGGAAGCGCATGACCTCGCCTATCGCGGCGTCGAGCGCGGGGTAGCTGGTCGCGTAGACTACGCCCGTGCTGTCGCGCATGGACTCGGGCAGCAGCCAGTCGGCCGCGGCGGGGCCGCCCTTGACGAGGCCCGCGTCGCGCAGCGCCTCCAGGCCCGCCGCGACCGCCACCTGGCACAGAGGGTGGGGGGGGGGGGGGGGGGGGGGGGCGTGAAGTGAGAGGAGTCTTGGGTGAGTTGAGCGCTGGTGCGTGATAGGGGTAACTGGGGGAGTGAGAGCTGGTGCGTGACGAGGAGAGTGACAGGGGGCGCTTGCACTGAGTTAGGGGTGCGTAGGGGAGGGATGGGATGCACCTCACTGAATGTGACAAATCTCACACCGAGCCTCTGGAGCGGCCTGTCTCGGTCCTGCTTGTACCGTAATCAAACACACAGCCCAGCATGCAGCCCAATAAGAGCGCGAGCGCAGTCTCAAAGCCAATGCAAAGCGCAGCCATAGGGCTGACTGACTGTTGCAGTGTGCAACTATGATGTACAGTCATGCGCACACGACCCATGTTTCATTGATACATGCATGATGCCAGCACAGTGGCCTTGAAACAGCAAACAACCGCCCCGTCTCACCCGCCATTTGTGTCCGTGGTGACAGATTTTCCTTCCGATGTACAGGCCAGTCAAAAGCCCATGATGGGCGAGGTTGCATTTCTATAAAGGCCTGCTGAGGGCGCAGACTCACCATGTCATCATACCAGAACAATGTCACCCATTAACAAAAACAGCAGGCGTGTACGTCAGACACAGCAGGTACCCTGGCATCTGAGGAGCACTGAGGCACTGGCCACTGACCTGGACGGCCTTGTCCATGGTGGCCGCAATGCTGGCGCTGACGCCGTACTTAGTGAGGTCCATGCTGCCCAGCCTGGCGGCCACCCTTATGGTCTGGCTCTCCTCCGTAATGGCGATGCGCTCCGGCGGTGATTTTCGCAACTGCAATAGCAAAGGCAGCGAAGTCCAATATGCAAAGTGTCAGCAGCTTGGTCACGGGAGAAGGCGGAAGGCACTCACAAGTACTGCCATATTAGGGTGTCGCAGCACTAGCGAGTTGGGTTAATTGGTGATGTGCAGCAGACAGGCAGTGCAGGGGAGCAGGTGAGTGCCAATGAGGGTTCGCCAAGCAAGTGCCTCAGAAGGCTCTTCAAATGATGGACAATGATCTAGCCGAGGAACACCACGTGCTGGGTGCGACACCGCCAGTGGCAT
Organism: Tribonema minus; assembly: GCA_017506865.1. NCBI lineage: Eukaryota > Xanthophyceae > Tribonematales > Tribonemataceae > Tribonema > Tribonema minus. The sequence goes on along the minus strand of JAFCMP010000515.1, from coordinate 334,627 downwards.
CAGACTCCATGCATCCATCAACACAGCCTCTTTAGTGTATTGTGTCAACGCGGCCTCTGTCTTGCATGGTGCCAATAAACTACACGGTAACATCAACTGTTAAACTTCAAGTTCAACTTAGATGCTGATCAACCATTCAAGCACTATCAAAATCAAAGCACAATTCAGCGAGTCCAATTCGGCTGTCAACTTCAACCCAGTGCTGAATGCAAAAGTGTACATCCTGTGTCTGGTACGTACTGCCACAGAAACTACGCACTGCCCTGACTGCTGTGTTGTTTCGATTACTGTAGCTGATGCTGGACACAAAATGACTGCTTGAACAACTACACTGGCTTTTGCTTCTGATGACTCGCAGCCAAGCAGTAAACAGCACAGCTGCTGTATGCAGACAGTCAATGCTGGCATAACAAAAGGACTGCTTGAACAACTACACTGGCTTGGGCGTTGAGCAACATCACTCTGTGTGCTTCTGATTACTCACAGCCAGTAAACGGCAGAGCAGCTGTGTGCACACAGTCACCGCTGGCGTACATGCATGACGTTTCGAAAGCGGGTGTGCATGGGGCACATGGGGCCTGCTGGCATTGCGCATTTTGGTAAACACAAGGGGAGTCTACATAGCATGGAGTGAATGTACTGCAGTCCCGCCAGGCCCTGCCGCAGACTGTGCTATTACCTCCTCGCACATTGGCATGCGACCAAACCACCGTGATGTACCCACGAAAGGCCCGCAAACATGCAATCTCCACCTGATATCGCTCATGCCCACAACAGTTTCCTCTCACCTGCACCACGTTCTTCTCCAGCAGCGCTCCGATGCTCGTCGCGCACAGCGGCGCCAGGAAGCTCGTCCCGCTCAGCAGCCTCTCCAGATTGTCTGCCTCAAACACGTTCGCCTGCCCCGGCAGACCGCACGCCACCCCCGCCACCACCAGCGGCTGCAGCGTCAGCTGCAGCTGCTCCGGCGCCGGCGCCGCTGCTGCGGCTGCTGCCGCTGCGCTTTCCGCCGCCTCCGCAGCGTGGTGAGTGCCGTTCTCGCCGTTGGCGACGCCGTTGCCGTTGCTCGCCGCGGCGGCGGCGGCGAGCAGCGGGCCGCCGGTCAAGCGCAACGCGTCGGCAGGCACGCGCGCGTAGCGCCGCGTCGCGTCCGTGCGCACCTCCGCCAGGTAGAACGTGCCCGGGAAGAGGCGCTGCGGCAGGTACGCGGGCGCGAAGGGCGCCGCGTCGTGCGCCGCCGCGCGCGCCGCCAGCGCCGCGCTGAGGTCCTCCGCCGTGAGCTTCTCGCGCGCTGCGAGTCGCTCGTCGAGGGCGAGTGACGCCTGCATGCGCGCGAGCGTGAAGCCGGCTGCTGTTGACGTGGGGGCGCGGCCGACGAGCTCGTACAGCGTCGCGAGCGCGCCGCTGCCGTAGGAGAAGACGGCGACGCGTGCGCCGTCGAGCGCGGCGCCCTCCCTGTCCACGAGACACGCTATGTTGGCAAAGACGCTCGCCGTGTACGTGTTGCCGATGCGCTGGCTCAGCACGCAGCCGGGGGCCACGCGCGCCTTGTACGCCGCCGCCGCCACCCCCTTGAGCGCTGCCGCGAGCTTGACGTCGTTGTACGTGTCCTCCAGGGGGGCGTCCAGCCAGGGCTCTAGGGGGGCGAGGTGGGGGGGCAGGGGGCGCCCCGCGGCGCTGCAGCGGCGCGCATCCGTGAAGAACAGGCGCGCGTACGACTTCTGCACGAGCTTGTTGTAGGGGGAGTGGAAGAGGAAGTGGTCGGCGCTCTCCGCGGTGTACGGCGCGGCGGTGGCAGCAGCGGCGTCGGTAGATCGCTCTTTCTTGTCCGCGAAGCGCGAGTAGCAGTCGTCGATGGCGCGCAGGTAGCAGGACTGGCTGAGTGCGCCATCCACGCGCGGGTACTCGCTGCTCATGTCCGGCTTAAAGAAGTCCCACACGTCGCACGCGTGCGTGGTGCGGGCGCAGGCGTTCACCGCCAGCGGCGCGTCGGGCCCGATCAGCACCGCCACCGCGCCGCAGCCGCCCGTGGGCCGTGCGGGGCCCTCGGCGTAGACGGCAATGTCGGCGGCGACGACGATGGCGTAGCGGCCGTCCCATGCGCTGCTCTCTATCCACGCGATGGAGTTGAGCAGGGCGGCGGTGCCTCCGTAGCAGGCGTTCACCGTTGTGACCCCCTCCACATCTTGGTTATCGCCGAGCAGGGACATGAGGACGGTTTTGGTGGACTTGCTCTTGTCGATGAGGGTCTCTGTGCCCACCTCCAGCCTGCCGATATCGTTGGGGTCTATGGAGAACTTCTCCAGTAGCCCCGCTAATGCCGTTAGGGCGATGGAGTTAATGTCCTCTCTGTCGCCGGTGAACGCCATCTCCAGTTGGCCCAGGCCGATGGTGTACTTGCCGCTGGAGACGCCATTCGCCTTCTCCATCTCCGCCTGATCGACATAGGTGCTGGGGAAGTACACCTCCGCAGCCAGAATGCCGACGTTGGTCGGCCGCGATCCTCCTCCCTCATCCGAGTTCCCTGCCGCGTGATGTGCTGTGCCATTCATAGCCCTGCTGCATAGCAAGGAAGAGTAGTGCGCTTTGAAGCGTCAGGTAGGGCACTCGGACACCGACCTACTAAGGCAAGTGCGCCAGTAGATGTGCCAACGCCATCGACAAATTTTTGTCCTCCGTCGCGCAATTCAAACTGTGATTTTGGCACAAGGTTCGGATATACAGACGCCATGGCGCTGCACGTACCTGTCCGATTCCAGCAGTAGCACAGCAATGCAAGGCACAGGAAGCAGGAAGCGCTGCCGATAGGTCCCGAGGTAGGTGTGTGACGAAACTTTCACGAAAGACACCCCGGGAAATCGGTCACCTCGCTGCTGAGCGTTGACTTCGCTTGCTGTGAAGCACAACGCTGTGGCTGATGAGGGACAGGATCCCGCCGCGCTGGCGACATCATTGTCACTAGGGGGCATCGTTCAATAGGAGAGGATCTGAGTGCGGCCAGTGCATACAGGGAGCATATCACACAAGGTCAACTCCAGCATCATCATGTCTGATCCCACCTTCGCCATGCTGAAGCCTGGAAGCAAGCAAAATCTGACGGCCTCCAAGCTTCAGAGCTTCGAGGTGGGCAAGCAGAAGAAGACCCGATTCCAGAAGGAGAAGGAGGCCGCGGAGGCCAAGAAAAAGGCAGCTGAAGCGGAGGCAGCGAGCCTGTTTCAGGAGTTTGCCGCCAGCTTTGAAGGCGACAGCGGCGGCGGCGGCGGCAAGAGCTTTTTGAAGACCGGCGGCAGCATTTATGCTCCTCAATCGAAGCCCATGAGCGAAATGGAGAGGGTGGCGCTAGAGATCCAGAGCGGAGGGACGCCGCGCGGCCCCGGTGGGGACGACTCCCGCGGCGGCGGCCCTGCCTTACCCGGCGGCGCCGGCGGCGCTGCATCTGCCGCCGCTGCCAAGAAACGGCGAGAGATGGACGCCTTCCTCGAAGAAATCAAGCAGCGGCAGGAGAATCCAGGAGCGGCGCCGGTGGGCGGGGGCGGGGGCGACTTCGGCAGGGCGTCCATCGAGGACGGGGACCCCACGAGCACCAACCTCTACATCGGTTTTCTGGCGCCAACGGTGACGGAGGAGCGGCTGAACGAGATCTTCAGCGCGTTCGGCGAGATCTACAGCATCAAGATCATGTGGCCGCGCACAGACGAGGAGCGCGCGCGGCGGCGCAACTGCGGCTTCGTGAGCTTCTGGCGGCGCGGCGACGCGGAGGCGGCGCGCGAGGCCATGCAGGGCAAGGACGTCGAGGGCATGTCCATCCAGATCGGCTGGGGCAAGCCCATCAGCAAGCTCGAGCGCAGCATCGGCGAGGAGACCAAGGTCTCGGACCTGCCGCCGCAGACGCTTGACGCGCGCGACGGCGCCGCCGCCAAGCCCAATGACCCCAACGCCATCACCGTGCTCGGGCCGCCGCCGTCGGCGTCGCCGCCCACGCTGCCGGCGCTGCTCGCCTCCGCGGGGCTGCCGGCCAGCGCCAACAGCGCGGCGCGCGCGGTCGCCGAGGCCGCGGTCGCCGCCGTCAATGCGTCGATGGCGCCGCGCGCTGTGGAGCCGGCGGCGGCGGCGGCGGCGGCGGCGGCGGCGCGCGGCGCGGAGCCCCTCGCTGAGCGCGAGATGCAGGAGGGCGATCAGAAGGTGGTGGTGGTGCTGCCGCGCGACGAGGGGCGGCGCTACCTGATCGACCGCACCGCGCGCTACGTCGCCAAGGACGGCGCGGCGCTCGAGGACCGGCTCATCCAGCGCGAGTCCAGCAACCCCGACTTCGACTTCCTCACCAACTACACGAGCGAGGAGGGGACGTACTACCGCTGGCGCGCGTACGCGTTCGCGATGGGCGACCGCGAGCGCAGGTGGCGCCAGCGCCCGTTCCAGATGGTGGTGGGGGGGGCGTTCTGGATACCGCCCGCGGAGCCGGAGGACGAGCCGGACAGCGAGGAGGAGAGGGAGCTGGAGAAGAAGAGGGAGAGGGAGCGGCGGCGGGAGCGCATGGAGAAGGAGAGGGAGGAGGCCGCCAAGGACCCCGGCAAGGCGCAGGCGGAGAGGTACGCAAGCGTGTGTGATGCGCTGTGGCAGTTACATGTCGCTATCGACCCTGCCCAGGCGCGCAGGCTGAGAGGTATGCCAGCATGGTAATGGTGCGGTGCTTCAGTTACGGGTGTGCTACGCGTCAATCTGGGCTGACAACGTACTTGTCAGGCGCCATGCACGACGTAAATCTGGGTCGGCTCTACAGGATGGTTGGGTGCATCGCATGTGCAGCAGGCAGCCCGTTGCTGGTATGTATGGCTACCGGCAGGCAAATTATGATGTCTCCTGTTGGGGGCAACTCACGATGTTTGCTGGTGAGGACAGGTGCTAAGCACAAACCGCGCAGTGCTGTGCTCAGTGACGCAGGTTTCGCGAGTGCATGGCGCTCATTCCATGCCTTCTCCGCTGTCTGCACTCCACCCCTCCAACTCTCACCTGCCCCAGGTACAAGTACATGACGGGGCGGCAGCTGGAGAAGGCGCGCGAGGCGGAGCGCGAGCGCGGCGGACCCGTGGGCCGCATGCCGCAGCCCGAGGAGGACAACTTCCGCGAACTTCTGGGGCGACTCACCATGCCGAGTCGGCGCCTCATCCGCGAGGCTATGGGGGCAGCGCTCGACAACTCGGAGTGCAGCGCGCACGTGGTGGAGATCCTGTCGGAGAGCCTGATGGAGGCGGGAAGGATAATCAGTGAGGATGGGCCGGCGCCGCCGCCGCCGCCGGTGATCGTGGCGCGGCTGTACCTGGTGTCGGACGTGCTGCACAACAGCGCGGCGCCGGTGCGGAACGCCACGAGCTTCCGGACGCTGCTGCAGAGCTGCTTGCCGCAGGTGAGGGGGTGTCTTCGGCCTGGTGTACTGCAGGTGTACAGCAGATGTACTCGTATGTATTGCGCAAGAGTTGTGTGCACTGTGCACTGGCAGAAGTACTTGAGCAGAGCACGCATAACATGCCCCCTGTTTGCATGTGCATGGTCGCAAGGCTGCATGGTGTTGGGCCTTCAAATGTTCGGTTTTGGGTGGCATAGCACTCTGGTTACTGTGTGCTGCTTAGCTGTACTGTTCACCCCGTTGTGCGCTGCAGAGTACTATGGCTAGTGTGTGCTGCAGAGCGGTGTGCATATTCGCCGCGGTGACATTGTGTCAGTCAGCTGCAAGCCATTGAGCGTGTGCTCCAAAACTACAGCTGATTGTGGTATCAAATGCGTTTTCTGTTGGGTCACCGTGGTCAGACAACAGCAGCATGGGGCCCTCTCACCAACATGACACACCTGCCATCACGCCTCCGTAGCAGAAATGCAGTCAGGCCCTTGGCGCATCGATCAGCATAATCGCAGGCACACAGTACCTGTATCCGTACACCTCGCTGCGCATTTGCCGTGCACTCGCACCAAGCAGACCTTCCCGCGCACCCCCCCCCCCCCCCCCCCATATTGACGACATCTGATCCACAGTGTCACGTTCCGCACGCGCACCGCCACTACCATTTCCCCCCCTCCGTTGCAAACCAGGTATTTGAGGCCCTGGGCACGGCTCTGCGGGGGATCGCGGGGCGCCTCACGGCGCGCCAGCTGCGCGAGCGCGTCCTGGCGCTGCTGGCCGTCTGGTCCGACTGGTCCATCTACCCGCCGCTCTTCCTCACGGGCCTCGAGGCGTCGCTCATGCGCGCGCCCGCGGACATGGCTGCGGTGGAGGGCGCCACCGCCGCGGGCGACGTGCGCGAGGAGGACATGGACCGCGCCGCGCTGGAGCGCAAGGCGCGCCAGGCGGGGCTCCACGTGTCCGACGCGATGAGCGCGCTCGACCTCTTCAACCGCCTCAACCACCTCAACGCGTACGTCAAGGCCAAGGCGGCGGGCCGTGCGCTCGGGGCGGAGCCCAGTGCTGCCGGCGATAACAACTCCGGATCGGACAGCGATGTGGACGGCGTGCCGCTCGCGGAGGCGCCGGCTGCTGCTCAACCTGCCGCTGCTGCCGCTGCCGCTGCTGCCGAGAGCAGCAGCGACGACGAAGACATTGACGGCGTGCCGCTGGCGCTGCCGCCGCCGCCGCGCCCGCCGCTGCCCGCGCCCCCGCCGCCGCCGCCAGCAGCAGCGGCAGCAGCGGCGGCGAAGGGCAAGGGGGAGAAGCGAGCGCACAGCAAGAGCGCATCGAGCGACGGCAGCGACGCGGATCGGCCCGCAGCGGAGCCAGACTTGGGGGGTTTGAAAAAGAGTCGGTGGGATTAGACCACGACTCTCGTAGAAATCGCCCCATGCTGGTCGGGTTCGTTATCGTGGCGTGACTCGCGGCCGCCTTATGCGGCAGCGGTCACAGTGGCTGCTGTGCAATGCACTCCTTACATGTACAGGTTCTCCCGTTTGCGAGGTGCCTGGAGTGGTGACTCATGCTCTCTTTGTTGTGATGTGTTGTGATGCGCGTGCTAATGTGGTGCATACCAACATGCCTTCTGTGCGGCTGTTGAAGTGTGTCCAGGTTTGTGCAGCTCTACATAGCATCAAGATGTGTGGCATGTGTGCCGTTGCATTGCGCACCATTCAGGGCATGAACACACTTGCCTTGCGCTGACGATGACCTGCTTCGCCGTTCATCAAGCCATCTCAGTGGCCATAGCAGCAGTTCGCCAGGGAAGCAGCTGCTTTGCGTTGAGCATTGTGGCTCAGTAGACTACCACATGCAGGAATTGACGCCGTTGTGTCCCACGTTTTAGTGCGTGCGGTGCGGCTTGTAGGCTCAGCACATGTCAGCTGAGCCCGATGGTGGCACTAAAGAATCCAAAGTCGCAGTGCCCCTTTGTGAGTGCAAGTTGTTGCACAGTAGGATCATCAACAAAGAATTGGTCATACCAAAGCCATGTACTTCTCCACTTTTCAAGACGCAGCACTTCAGAAGACAACACAATCATGGCAGCAGACAGCACAGATGACAGGAAGGTAGCAGAAAGGGTGCACGTACATTTGACTTGCAGCGCAACAGCTGCAACAAGTTTTCTTTGGCAAGCAGGGACACCTTCAGCGGCTGGCATACCATCTCTAAAACGATCAGCAGAGCTACGCCCAAATTAGGGCCGGGGACAACACTCGCAGCACCGCCACACACGGCGCCAGGCACAAAAGCAAACACACAACACCTACTTCAACTTCAAGTGCCCGTCGCCGCTGCACACCCACTCTCAGCCGAGCCTGCTCATCAGGTCATGCGTAGTTGGCAGAGCTGCTGTAGTCAACGGAGGCATCCTCAGTGCTCCGCTGGAAAACGCGGATCTCTCCCAGGGTGCCCCTGCTGATGCGGAGGTCGTCGTCCATGTAGGTGGTGTCAAACTTGCCGGCTCCGATCTGCATGCGGCGACGCAGCGCGAGTGAGGTGTTGCACAGTAGAGCAGCCCTACACTGGTGGAACTCGAGCTGGGCACTAGGGTGTGAATATTGAGAGAGGTTTTGTCTGCAGCGTTAGTGTCAGCAGCTCAAATGACCACATCCATACATTATATATAAGCGTTGGTTGCACATTGCTTGCGCCGCAGCACGGACTGGGAACATATGTAGCCGTGGCTGCATTGCCCCCAATCTACCCGACAGCTTGTGATAAATCATACAACCCTGTACATGTTCACAGATACCATTTGTGGTGTCTCAAGTACAAGTAAATTTACACGTCACCAAACGCGCCAGTCACAGCGGCGCACCATCAGTGCGCGTTGCTGACGACAGCAATGCTCCACATTGCTCTATACAGCATTGCTCATCAACGCATCGCACGTGCAGCACTGCTCAACGCTTGCCCACCTGCGCCAACGGGCGGATCGCAGGCACAGCCAACGACCGCTGCTCTGGCTTCTCGCAGTTGACGATCTTGGTCTCCTTCAGTGCTATCTTCAACTGCAGAGGCACACGTATGCGACAGTGAAGGGAGTCCATTAGCGCCGGTAGTTTCAGCTGGCGCAGTCTTTATCTCCAGGGAAAATTCTACACCAACTCGATCAAGGGTGAATCACGCCACTGCAGGGGGTGCGGGAGACATCGGAGGCATTATTGCAGAAAGTCCAGTACACACTCCTGATACAGTGACTTTGCGCACTTGCATTATGTCCCCCAAAACCACGAACGCATGCCTCTCATCACTCTACACGACCATCCATGACACTTGCACACTTGCTGCAAGACTAACTTCCTGGCACCCAGCATGTACCCATAGACTAGCAAGTGTGCCAGCGCATGTGTGTTGCAGTGCTCAGGGCAATCTTACGGCTCGTCATCGTCGTCGTTTACTGGTCATTGTGGATCGTCTTTCAAAATCTCTTGCTTGTCGTAAACATACGATAGTCTATACTTCCAGATGTAACTTTTAAGGCACTTCTAGTACGTGTGAATACAGAATACATCAATACATTGATTGAATTACCAAAACGTAGCCCCCCAACCCCCCCCCTTGCTGCATCATCGGCCTTGACACCGCGACGCGGCTCATCTGAGACACCAAGTACCAACTTCAAATATCAGCTTCAACACCATGTCCCACCTGAGCAGGGTACTCTGCACTTGTGATCTCGAAGGTGTGGTCCAGGGCGAAGTCCACGGGGAAGGATATGCGCTCATTGACCCTCTTTGCCGCATTGGCAACGGCTTGCACCGGGAACCGCCCCCATGTCGTCTCTGCAGTGCGGCGGCGGGCCAGCAGCAATGGCGTGTGTAAGACTACTGTGGATATGGTGCGACAGCTTGACTCTCGTGGCCGATGACTGCAGCAGCGGCGACCACGGTTATTGGTGGAAGGCACTTGCGGCTAACCACTCCTTGTCATCTAGAGCTCTACGATCTTCTGATTCGTTTCACTAAAGGAAGAGGCCGCAGCAGCACAACGGGGCGCATGCTGCGGCGCTTTCCGGCCTGTGGAGCACTGCCTCGTCATGCGAGTGACGCGCAGCAGCGTATATTTTCATGTCGACTGCTACAGACATTTGTGACAATGCTGCTGTTGGGGTCAGGGTTGGGGGTAGCAGCGGGGCCTACGCGAACGTTGTGGAGCAGCGACAAGCGGTACAGCTGCAGCGTGCCGGACTGACGACCTCTAGCAGGTGTGCGTGAGCACGGTGCAAGCTCGTGTTTTGGCGCCGTGGCCGCGAGCAGCATCGCCCTGGTACTATGATGTGTAGTTTGACTCTATCCCTACGATGCGATGGCGATGTGTGCGTCTGTATTGTTGTGAGCACATGTCATGCGGGCCAGCTGAGCACTGAGGAGCACAGTGTTTCAACAAACACTACAATGAGGAGCACAGTGTTTCAACCAACACTGTACTACAAACGCGCGTACTCCAAAAGTCTACGAACACATGTACACTCTACTGCGGAGTGTTGCGCGCAGGGGGGGGGGGGGGGGGGGGGGGGGGGGGGGTACACAATGGCGTGTCGGCCAGCCGGCCAAGCAGGGAGTACAACAGTGCGATCAAGGAAGCGTTGGCAGCTGCATGTGTCACAGTGAGCGCAGTGCTGCGCTATGGCACTCATCATCAACCAAGTTTCTACAGACAAGATTTGGCTGTGCACAATGGCGTGTCGGCCAGCCGGCCATGCAGGGAGTACAACAGTGCGATCAAGGAAGCGTTGGCAGCTGCATGTGTCACAGTGAGCGCAGTGCTGCGCTATGGCACTCATCATCAACCAAGTTTCTACAGACAAGATTTGGCTGTGCAGAGCAGCTCTACTGGGGTGCAGATGCTGTCACGCCTGCACTGCTGGACTGTGTGTGTTAGCATGAAAGCTTCAGGCAGCGATGCCACAGAAAGCGAATGCATGTGCACGTGGTGGGGTGCCGACCTTGCAGCAGCCTGCAATAGCTCCAGCGCCCCTTTGGTATTCCCCAGGACTGAAATTAGGGTTGGGGTTAGGTCGAAACGTCTCCCACCAACCTGTTGATTGCCTCTTGTGCATACTTTAGGCAGACCGCGCTCGTTGAAGCAGGGCGAAAACCGCCTACATCTCATCAGCATCATTAGGGTAGAGTTACCGCATACGCGACGCACTCCATCATCACGATGCGCAGTGCATTGCGCACACCAACTTGACGTAAGCCAAGCCCTGACACTGACGTTGCCTCAACAAGTGTGCATGTTCAGGACCCCACTTCCTTGCGCATACGTGAACGCGTAAGGACTGCTCTCACCAACGACACTACGTAAGTGCGCAATGACTACTCACCGAAGAGCGGCGGCGACAGCGTTGCGTACACGACGTTCTTGATGGAGTTGCCCGCGGTGTCAACTACTTGGTACACCTCGTCCAGGGTGAGCGGCGACAGCCTCCCCACGCCAAAGATGTTGCTGCTGTACAGCAGCTTCCAGCGCCCATCCAGCGTTGCAAAGTCGCTGCGCGTACGGCAGGCAAGCAGGCACGGTTTGGGAGTGAGCAGTTCAAAAGTGGTGCTTGGTGTTTCAATCAACGATGTTGCTCCTGCGCAGCAGCTGAGTGGCAATGTTCGTCATGAGCACGCTGGCCAGAGGTGGTGCCCCCCTGGTGCCAGAGCAGATTGTGCAGGCATATGTGGTCATGCTGCGCCGGGCTCATGGCATGCCAATGTATACATGTATGTTGTATATCGACGCTTTGCTCGAATATAACTGTGTTGCTTGCAATGAAGCGCCTTGCTGGTGGCCCGCACTGCCTACAGCTGTGCAGTATGGCGTACACTTCACATGCAACCTCAGAATTTTCTGTTCCTGCTTCGAATGTGGCGCAACACCGGCAGCGCTCGCTGCTCTGTAGCTGCTGCTGCACAGCCTCGGACCTCCCAGTGATTATAACCTAGCTGCAGAAATGCCTAGACACTACACAGCCGTCGCGGCACAACGACTTTGTGCTGCAGCATAAATCTTGTGCAGCTTGCAGCCGCTGTTCATGACAGCATGGCCTGTTAAGGTTAGCAGCTCATGAGTTAGCAGCTCATGAGTGACTCACGATGGGAACTTCACTGCCATATCTGCCCCCGAAGTCTCCAGATCCACAATGGCCTTCTTGATGTCCCTGCAAAAACACACGCGCAACGGGTACACAACGTAAAACTCGTTGCCTCAAGCAACAAGCAACATCAACACCAATTGCAATGGGAAGCAGGCAGCAAGGCAAGCTACTTGCAAAACTCGTTGCCTTCAGCAACAAGCAATGTCAAGACCAGTTGCAATGGGATGCAGGCAGCAAGGCATGCTACTTGTAAACAAAGCTGCGCTCACTTGGCTGCCGAGCGACTAGTCATGTAGTATCCCTTGCCGACCCCAGACCCAATGGCAGACAGGAGTGCTGATTTGGCGTCAAGCTTGTCCTCGTACGCAGAGCTGCTGGAACCCTGGTAGTCGTAAGACACTTGCATCGTCAGCGCTCCAACAGCGCTTGGCCCTGCACATCGGGAAACGGCAACAAAACGAAGACGCAACGGCGAAGTGTGGTGAAGCGCAATCCTGGTGAACAGCAATAAGAAATTGCAGGCGAGTCTCGACAGCGCACAAAGCAGACAAGCTGCTGCAATATGAGACACCAACCAGCGTGTAGCACTCACGAGCAACAGTTGACCGAGGCCTGGCTGCGAAAAATGCAGTTCCGTAGCCAATGACCACAGCCGCTGTGGCGATCAGCATGGGAGCCTTCATCTTCTTTGTCGCCTGCGCCAAAGTTCAGCAATGGCTCCCGCACAGGCCTTGCTGGTGGCTATCTCCGTCGCAGTGATCTCTCTGCCTTCGTAGAGCTGTGTGTGAAAGGGCACACCAAATCGTAACGGCGGAAAACTGGCTGTGTGTGCAGCCGCTGTGCTTGCCTGTTGTTGTGGCTCTACAGCGGCGAGAAATGACAGCGCTGCTGCTGATCCATGAGAAGGCTCTTTGCCGTGAGTCGGCAGCGTGGAGTTCTGCATTTCCTTACAAGGCAGGGGTCGCGGGCAACTTCCAAAGTCACGCCACTAGCACTGGCAGCGCCGGAGCTGCTGGTGTTGGGGCCTTCAGGCGCAGGCAAGACTGTGCTCATTCGGCAGCTGCAATGTGAGTCAAGCCCAAAAATCTACTGACGCCTCAATGACCCGCCTTTCTTACCAGCGAATCGGTGTCCAAAATTACTCGTAGCCTGGCTTATCTGAATCTTGCACAACAGAGAGCGTGTGCACACAGCTAGTCCACACAGAGCAGCAGGCCGCAGGATTTGCATCAATGCTGGCACATGTAAACGATGATGTAGGTTATGAGCAGCCTGCAATGTCTTGCTGCCTTCTGCACTGCAGGTCTTGCCAGATCCGAACACTGCAAGCTCGGCTCAACGCCCATCCCGCCGACTGTGGATCTGTCTGCCCAGCCCACGGTAAGCCAAGCCAGCGCCTTCGTGGCTCATGTCTTGAACCCAAGAGTACAAATGTGATGATGCAACAATGTAATGGCTCAACGGATCTCCCCTTCAACTTCATGTCACATCCTTATAGGGGCTGACGTTCATGCGCCTCTTCTCCTCTTCCTGTTCTGTTGCCGCTGACTGTCCAGGTGGGGCAAGATCTGCAAGAGGTGCGGTGGGGCGCCGAAAAGAACGAAACGATTGTGTGCCGAGAAATTGGGGGGGTGATGGCGCGCATGTGGCCAGCTTATCTACATCGCTGCCATGCCCTCGTTTTTGTGATCGATGCCAGTTCTGTAAGCAACGCAGACGGTGCTTCCGCCGCCTTGCATGCTCTGATCGCGCACGACCATCTACAACAAAAGCCTGTCATTGTGTGTCTGAACAAGGTTGGGACGACGACTCAAGCAGATTTAGCAACACTGCAAGAGCTGCTGCACATCGATGACCTCGTGGACAACTGGAAGGCAGGCTTTACGCTCTGCCACACCGATGCAGCAAGCGGGGCTGGCGTTGCCCGCGTGCTGCAGTTGGCACGCGCTCTTCATAGGGATCCACAGACAAGCAAGGCATTGGCCGCAACGGCGACGTTTACACCATAGGTGACAATGGTGCATAGACACAACACACTTTGCGTTTAAGGGGGTATGCTAGGGGGCCATGCTGCCTTCAAAGGGGGTGTCACGTATGGCCGTAGCTCTTTGTGGTTATCGATGGTCCCTAAATACACATCCACGGTGTCACTCCACGTGCTGATGCGCAGCAATTTTGTGCGCCTTCACTGCAAGCAATCTGCGAAGCGCTGCCCACGTATGTGCATCCTGCCAGCATGCATTACAACCTGCTGCCAGTGCAAACACCCACACACGCTGAAAGTGCCAGCACAATAGTTCAAAAAGCACAGATAAACGCAACTTAGTACTTTGAAGTAGATGCTTTCATCCATTCACTGCCCAATAAGCATCGAGTAATTGCCAAAATCCTCGAGCATGGGATTGTAGCCGTTGCGGGTCTGAGCCGCTGCTGCCTCGGTCTTCTGGAGCTCAAAGAAGGCGCTCTGCTTCATGACGTGAACGCTGCCGCCGCTGCGGCCTGTCACCTGAGAGTACACCTGTGCGGAGGTTGGAAAGTGGAAAAGGCGCAAAATGTTTTTGTGAATCATGTCCATGGCATGGTGGCAGGTGTGTTGGCTCAATCCTGCAGCTCAGCAATCCATATACTTCCTCCAAAGTACAGGCCGGACAGACCAAACAACTGCTATGTACATGTAATGTCATCTATGGCAGAAGACAGGACTTTGGCAGTGCACTGACTGGCTCATGCTGCGATGCGCAAAACTGGAAGCGCAGTCCTGCAGTAAACGCCATGAGCTGAGTGACTGGAGCTCACCTGCTTCAAGCTGCCAAAGTCAGTGGGGAAGCACAGGTCTGCAGAGCCTGGCGGCAGCAGGTACGAGGACTGGTCCTCTGTGAAGCCCGTTTTTGGATCACTGCGAAGGAGAGAGGCCAAGAGTTCAATAGGTTTCAGGCACAGCAGACAAAGCGTTGGGGCAGCACAGAGCTTACATGCGTTGTTGACACAGCCTAGAATGCTGCTAAAACCAGCCTTTGCTAGCGTACCACAAATTGGCGGCTGCACGGGCAAGATGGCTCCATCATGTGCGCTGCGGACGGTTTCTGGCGTGTCTGCTGATTGCTGCGCAACAGGATGCTGCTGTTGCAGAACAAAACAAATCATCAATACTGGCAGCCGTGCTCCGACCCCCCGGAGTGCAAGTGCAACCAGCCGACCCAACATATTGGCCCTGTAGCGGTCATGAGAAGCGACATGTTGGCGAAGGTAGCCAAGTGCGCATGCTACTTGTAACACACCTATCACATCCATGTAACATGCGTTTACTGCTGTTTATGTAGGCTATGCAGATTACCGTGCACCTGAAATCAGATGCATGCGTGCACAACACTTCACTGCACAACAGTTCACGCGCGCCGCGACACAAACATGCGACAGCCAGCAGATAGAACTGGCACCTGTCAAGCGTCACAACGCAAAGCCGTGCGGGGATCGAGTGCACGTAGCAACATGTTGACTGGAGGGCCCGTGCAGGTCTGCCTACTGCGACTCTGCAGTGTGTCGTTACCAATTACAGTTTCAGTTACGGTTACCAGGAGCAGGACTGCCAAAGCACAAGGATGTCTCTTCAAGCATGATGCGACAGTTAGAATGTGACGTGCAGTGCCCCAGCTAAGGACCACAGTGCTGACATGTACTTGAAGTATCGGGTTTTGGCAGAGCAGCATCCTGTTGTGGGAGCCTCACTGCTGCAGACTTCAAGAGTCCGCCAGGCCTCCTCAGCAACGAGGTAGGTACTATGTATGTACGCATAGGTATGTAGGTACTTCATGTGGTGACGAGCGTGCCGTGCACACAGGTGTGCACGTACTACATGGGGTGATGCACGAGACGCACGCGCACAGAGCATCTGTGTACCTCATATGGTGCCGCTCGTGTTATACGTACACGAAGCTACGTACGTACTTCAAACACTGACACTCCACGCTGTACATGTAGACATCGCAAACCCGTGGCACCTGACACATCTCAGGATCAGCCTGAAATTCAGCGCGACATGGGTGCACACCTTGTAGATACCAATGGCGCCAGGTGGGCGCCTGTAATGGTGTCTTGGTATGCAGCGGCGGACTTGCGAGTGACGGAGGGCTCGCCAACACTGTCAAAATCTGCCAGCAGCAGGCGGTGCTTCGGGAAGCTGAACAGGGCGAGCAGGAGGGTTCCATTCATGATTTTCAAACTTTGTAACTGCCGGAACCGCTCACAAAGAACGTATGACGGGGTGTGGTATGAGCGTGGAGGCATGGCACAGCAGAAGACGCATACAGCTGCAGGATGCTGAGCTGCGCAGCGCGGTCGACAGCAGTGCTCAATGCAGAGCTCATGGCAGCAACAGCACATGCGCAGCGAAGACTGCCTGCATGCCACGTTACTCATGGATTAAACCTTCTGTGCCAGTCATTGACGGAGACACAACCTCACATACTGCAGCCTAGGTTGGGACTTTTGAGGCAAAAAATGTGATGTGCACGTTGGTGCGCCCCTGTGATCAGCACACAAAAGCGCACGCATCGGGCCATCAAGCAGCAGATTGAACAATAGCTGTGCTTTGTGATGTGCTCGCCTTCTATGCAACGCCTCCATGACGTGAAGCGCGCCGGTTGGAACAAAAACTGCGCCGTCCACGCGACGGGACGACCGCATAACAGTGCGAAGGAACTGTTTCGCTGCTGGCAACAAGCCCTCGTGCTCCGGCGGGGAAGCAAGGCTGTGACTCAGCAGCAACAAGTTCAACATTGAGGTCAGATGCAAAGATCCATGAGCGCACTTGTTGTTCAAACGCTGATGACGCAGTGATGGATTGTCATTCTAGTGGAACTCAACTTTACGGCATGTGTGACACAAGATTTGCACGAGGTGCATTTTTGACCCAGGCCTTTGGTTCTGGCTTTCAATGCGCTGCCACTGTATCGCATGCACTGTCACTGTTGGAATGTCAGCACCCTACCGCACACGGTGCATTCTCAACCAATGGCACAGCACAAGGTTTCCCACGCTAAAGGAGAGACAACAGTCGCCATCGCATTCATGTTTCAACAACATCGTAACATTGTAGACAAACTTCCGAGGAACTTCAATTTTGCTTTGGACTCCGACAGTCCATGTCAAAATGATGGCCACCATCGATCTGCGTGCATTGAAGCGGCACATGCGTCAAATGCGCCGCAATGAATGAAGCTGCTCGGTTCATCCGCACGCGTGACGGGCGACCCACGCGTGTACGTAACATGACGCGCTGGCATGGCATGGCATGGCTCAGTTGGCATGACTCACAGTTGGCATGACTCAGAGCCAGGCTTGGTTGCCCCCGCTCAATTCTCCCATAAGCACATCGCAGCTCAATGCACATATGTAGACAAGTAGGTAAAGCGCAACACTTGTGTACACTAGGTTGAGGGTGAGGGTGAAGAGTGAGTTGAGCGTTAGTATTAGCATTAGGGTTAGGTGTACAAATGCCTACATACCTTTTGATAAGATCCGGGCAGAGCTCCAGGACTCGTGCGATAGAACCATCTGCAAGAGGTTGATAGGTTTCTGCTACTCGCCCGTCCGGTTCATCAGATATAATCGCCTCGCACAACTGCACAGGACCTGCATCAGCCACCCAGTAAACAGCATCGCATAGACGTTGCATGAATGCGTCAAATTCAACAGACTGAAAAGTAGTGGGGCTGCTGCATTGCGCGCCATACGCACAGCAGCACCACCATGCAATATCCACCACACACACACCAGGCACCAGGGCTGGGCGCCTAACACGCACGTGCTGCCAGCGCTATCTAGGGTTAGGCGCCCGACCTCATTGACATGGTACCGGGTGCCCCCCTCACACACACATACACACACACCTCTGTCATATCTCGGCAGCCAGAGGGTTGTGCAACAGCAGGCGGTGTACAGCACGGGAGGGTGTACTATGCGGAGGGAGGGGGCTGGCACAGATACTCGCGAAGGACCAGCAGAGCCTCCTTAAATAGGTAGCAGTGGCAGGTCTCCTAGAAAGTGCACGGATCAGCTTGCATGCACAGCACATGTCGCCACAAGCCAGCGGCGTCCCATGCGAGCACGGGCAGCACATGATGACGTATGTGCATCTGTGGCATGAGTATCCGGTGACCACCAGCACATCCCGAGCGAAGGCCCCGACTCACCCCCTTCTTGTAAGCGCTTGTAGGCCACTTTGTCATGCGGCAGTGTCCCCAGGAAGTCCAGTCTGAAAGCTCAGAGTCACAGACGACATGGCATCAGAACATGACATAAGCAGCATACAGACGGTGCTGTTAGCACTGGCCCAGAGTCAAAATCAAAGCTACAAGGCCTTGTTATCACAGACTTGAAACCAGCACTCCATGATTGCAAGCCTCAAGCGGGCCATACTGGTACATCCTTTGACGTACTTCAGGTTCGTTGATTGCACTATGAGGTATGCCGTACACATGCACACTGCTAACACAAAAACCAGACCGTTGGCATCTACATTGGCAGCTGGAACACATATGCCAGCGCCGAAAGACATTGATTAGATGGCCATAGGCACTACTGTGCTGATCGAGACATGAACCTACACAAGTGACACCATCATCAATGCAGAAAGCGATGCAGCATTTGCAGCAGAGCGAGCATTGCAGCAGGACGACCTCAATTCTGCAATGTTGACATGTGACAAAGTGTGCACGTCACGATCGTAGCTTGCACTTGTAGCAACAGAATAACAACCTGTGCAGCAGTGGCATCGGTGCCCAGTCCACCAGCTATCCATCCAGCTTCTTAATTAGAACCAGTGCCACTCGGCTGCTGCTGCTGAGCATGGCACACACACACTGTCTGACAGCCCCAGGGGGCCCAGAGCCTGGCCCTTGAAATGGTCAGCCAAATAGCCCCAGGACAGTGTCCAGCAATGAGACGTCACAGCTTGAATGTTCAGGTTACGCTCACGCTGCACCACACAGCATTCATGCCCACGTTCATGCTTGCGTTGCACCACACAGCATGTCCATGTTATGCTCGCATTGCAATACGCAGCAGGCTTGCACATGCCAGTCTTGTCATCAAAATGCCGCCTACGCAGAATACTGCACTCTTCACCTCTCACCCTGACACATAGCACGGCCAAGTGCCCCCATGTAACGTATGGCACATTGCGCATCACATCGTTAACCTCTTACCCCAATACATAGCACGGCCTGGGGTCCAGATCCAGCGTGCCCGCCCACTGCGCCTATTATGCGCCTACGCATAATATTGCACTGTTCACCTCTTACACTAACACTTAGTCTAGCACGCCGTAGTGCCCCCATGCGGCGCATCATATCATTCACCTCCTACCCCAAAACATAGCACGGCCATGCTGCGCATCATATCGATACCCTCTCACCCCCATACATAGCACGGCCTGGCGTCCACATCCAGCGCTCCCGCCCACTCCGCCTATGCATAATACTGCAGTGTTTACCTCTCACCTTAACACACAGCACGCCCAAGTGCCCTCATGCATCGCATCATATCATCAACCTCTCACCACAACCCATAGCACGGCCATGTAGCGCATCATATCGTTCATCTCTCACCCCAATACATAGCACGGCCGGGGGTCCTCATCCAATGCGCTGGCCCACTCCGCCTACGCATAACATTGCAGTGTTCACCTCTCACCCCAACACAGCATGGTCCAATACCCCCATGTAGCGCATGACATGCTGCGCATGACATCGTTAACCTCTCACCCCAATACATAGCACGGCCTGGGGTCCACGTCCAGCGCGCCCGCCCACTCCGCCTATGCTACTATGCAGTGTCTATCCCTTACCTTAACAGATAGCACACCCAAATGCCTCCACGCATCGCATCATATCGTTCATCTCTCACCCCAATACGTAGCACGGCCTGGGGTCCACCTCCAGCGCGCCTGCCCACTCCGCGACGCCGCGCCCGCTCACCACCTGCACCTGCCTCCTGTGCGCAGCGCTCAGCCTCAGGCGCTGCCGCTCCGCCAGCGCCGCGCACGGCTGCACCAGCGTGTACCTGGCCGTTGCGTACACGTCCGGCGCACGCGTCCTCAGGAGGTCCATGATGTGCCCCGCGTTTGCGCCAGCGCCGCCGCCGGCTTCGTAGATCACCAGGGGCTCTGCGGGCCGTTTGGAGCCTCTGGGAAGGGCAGGGCAGCGGGAGTGCTGGGCTGAGCAGAGCGTGTGGTGAAGCAGTGCGGGGTGTCTCGCTTGAGCGGTCTGACTGCTGCTGGTGGTCCTTGTGACAGTGTTCAACACACGCAGTAGAGATGGCAATATTGGAGCGCTGGTTGACCTGTTCTCGTCGTGACTTCGGATGCCTGGGGTAGAGCAGCAACGACTGAAGCAGCATCTGCACCGCAGAATTAACATCCTATCCATAGCACACACAAAAAGAGTTGTGCACGTCAGCAGCATCTGCGCGTACCTGGTATTCCGCACTTGTCGCTTGTGATTTGCCAAAATGTAAGCTCCGAGAGCTTGGGAATAATGCGGCGCAAACACCTCCAGAGGAGTCACTGGCGCCAAGGGCTTCGCTGCATATGCCTGGATCATTCAAAAACAACATGACCATATAGGCTAAGCAGGACATCGTAATTTCTGGCAACTGCGCGTCAACCTTGCGTACAAATCGCCACATGGTCAGTCCGTACACACTGTGGCAACAGCAGCACTGGTAAAGAAAACATCAGTACTGATCAAGGTGGACAGTAGCCTTTTACATAGCGTTTGACACTTGCAACACTCAAGTCATGGCCAGCAGAAGCAGACCCAGATGCTGTTGAAGTATACTCTCGTTCGGGCAGGATGTCATGGATCTATCTTGAGATACTTCAATATGCTCTGCTTGACCAATCCGCTCGTGAATCTTGTTCAGCAGTACCACCATGCGACAAGAGGCAGGCATGACCTTCCCGATGGCTTTCTTGTAGTCGCCTTCGCCGATCATAATCTTGAAGTCCAATGGTGTGTTCAGACATGTTTCCACAACCTGGGCGAGCTGACTCTGTCGCAGGTGCACACATCGCTGCACCCAGTCTCGTAGCAACATCCGGTCAGTGCCAGGATCGCAGGATGACCTGCCGGCAGCCCTCCGTCTGAACGCTCCCGGTGGGGTCAAAAAAAGAGAGCTGATCTGCAAAGGGAAAAACAGCGGCCCCGGCAACATGCAGCATAGATGAGTCAACTCACTGGACGGAGGCGCAGGGGCGTCTCGAAGTCCTGGTTCCTGCTGCTGGGGACCTTCTGCTCTGGCGTCGTGCTGGGCATACTGATGCAGAGGATGTGCTCGGAGACCAACCCCATGTACATGATGGCGCCGATCATGCCCGGCCGGACGGTGCAGTCTTTGGGCGAGGACGAGCAAACGCTTCTGCAGCGCGTCAATCTCTTGCAGGATCAGGTCACCATCTTCAAGGCCAAGGCTTCTGCTGCCGTCGCGCTGCAGCAACAGCAGGCCAAAAACTCCTCGCGCGCCATCGCGGAAGTGGTGAACGACAGCAGCCTGCCGACGTACGACATGCTGCTAGTGGTGTTCTCGGGGGACAGTGAGGACGATGCGAAAAGGAGGGACCTGATGAGACGTATTTATGGGCGCTACCGGGGCAGAGTCGTCCTCAACAGGGGCAAAAAGTCCAGGAAGAAATACAAATTCAAGGTGAGGAAGGCTGCATAATACATGTTATAAACTCCAAGCACTGCGTTTTACTACTTCTCACACCACTGTCTGGCTATACTCAACCCTCGCTGTCGCTGCTTATGCCGCAGCTAGTGTTTGTGAGGGGGAGATCGGATGCTCCGGAGGACGGCGTGCTGAATGGCGACACTTTGCTGATCAATGCGCCAGATGGCTACAGGAATATCGTGCATAAGACCAAGGGCATGGTGTCGCTGCTCAAGCACGTGAATTTCAAGTGAGTCATATAGCATTGGCCAGTTGTGCGTCTGTTGCTTAACTACCAACTTCAGCACAGTTGCCATAACTACCACTCCAGTGCCTTGAGCGCACAGGGCAGCTGAACTCAAGTGACGCAAAGGCACTCCAAATACCTACTTCACATGCACTCTTACACGCTGGTGCTGGTGTGAGGAGGCTCATGCATGTCAGGTCATGATCGGCAGTTATGTCACATGACCTGCCTCCATGCCGCCTTGTGTGATCAGTGTTGTGGCGTTTGGTGCGCAAGAGCGATTGGTCCCTGAATCACACTTTGAGTGCCGCGTATGTCGACTATAGCAACTTGAAAGCAGCTCCCATTTGAGAAATATGTTGCGCGGTCAACCCAGATAACACATGTAGTCTACCCGTTGGATGTGTCAGCTACTCTCCTCTCTCAGGTGGCGGTGCCATAGTGGTTTGCATTGTGGTCCTGGTGCCATACACCGGCCAACAGACGCTGGCGCGTAGCTCACGCTCGCGACGCCTGCTTCATCGCTGTCTGGCCCAGGTACCTGATGAAGAGCGACGACGACACGTTTGTGTGCGTACAGCAAGTGTTCCACCGGTTGCACAACCTGCCAGAGGAGACCAAGAAGAAGGTGTATGCGGGGGTGCCGACGCATTGCAACATGCCGGGGCACCAGATGGTGGGGCGCGTGTTCTCGGATCCCACACATAAATGGTGAGCTGACGCGGGGCTGCCTGCCTTTCGTAGCTGTCAAAGTCATGCTGCTGGTGTAGCTGTCAATGCTTTGAAAGCACTGTTTGGGGGTATCGTGTTTTGACAGTGTCTCTCACAGCAGGCCAACACAATCACTCGCTAGTGTCAACAGGACCTTCATCTCTGACACGTTTCTTTTGCATGCAGTGACGCAAGTGGTCACTTGGTCGCGCAGCGCCCCAGAGCTGTTAAACGTCACGAATTGGATGCCCCATCTCACCGAATGATCGCTGCAATGCTACTGCCATTGCCTCGTCTAACAGTCATTGGTTCTCATCAATGTTTTTGTACGCCATGTTGTTCCGCTGGGTAAACTGCTGCTGGTTGCTTGCCCACATTGACCGCTCCATGTGCGCCTGCCATGTTGTGCTGGCTTTTGTGGTTTCCTGTACAGGTATGACGAGAGATATGTGGAGCACACAATGGGGAGCATGGAGTGCTATCCACCATACCATCAGGGTGCAGGTGAGCAGTGCTGAACTTGGCAGCCAGACTACATATTGGCCTGAGAATAGCGGCGTGTCCTTGCTGCGGAGAGAGGCGCCGGTTACGCCCCGCTTGGCATGGGCTTCATGGCATGTTGTTGCTATTGCCTATTCACACATTGTGACTACAGGGTGTAGTAAATCGCATTTGCCATCACACAAAGTTATCATTGGCAGTATCGATTGGCGGTACACCGATGTTCAAGTGTGACGCCCCGGAGCAACCTGAGCTGCTTTTGGGGGCCTGGGTGCTGCGAGTAGGCTTGACATCTGGGCGCATATAGATTATGCATGAGCGTTGTGCATCGTTTGCGATTGACACTGGAACATCTGGCACCTGTCATGCAGACAAGGGGCTTTGGTGTTGTCTACTCTAGCTGCCGCTCCGTTGCGCGTCACCATGCCATCTCGTGTGACTTTACATGTCCACGTACTGGCACGAAGCCCTGGTCTACTGCTGGTCTGGACCGTCTCACCAGTATGTACAGCCTTCCGCACGTTTCTGAGTGCATATTGTCCAGTATTTTGTGTAAACATGATACTTCAACTTGGGGCGTCACATGACTGCTGCTGCTTAACCTTTGTCGCACAGGCTACATCCTGAGCCGCTCATTGGTGGAGTTTCTATACAAGGGGCGTGACCACTTGTTGACCTTCATTAATGAGGACGTCACAATGGGCACGTGGCTAATGGGAGTTGACAGGTGTGCCTTGCGTTTCATTACACTGTGTGTTGGTATGTACCTGAGTCCTTGTGCGTCTTGCGGGTGGTATAGACATGAGCCATTAGCTGCAGTGTCATGCGTCACCTTTGCAAGCCGTAGTAGCACACCAGCAGCGTGCTTCTGTAGAGCTGCCGCATGACGGCACCCTGATGCTCAGTGCGGCTCCACGGGAGGAAAACACGATGCTGCTGTCCTAGCTCAAGGTGTGATCGATACAGTTCAGCTATGCCACACTGCAGCAGTTGGCATCATTGATGACTGGGTGTGCGCACTTGCCTGTCACATTCACATGTGCGGTTATAGCGAAGCAGGCTGGTCTCTAGCGCAATACTTGAAGAATCCACTGAGCCGACATGCAGCAACAAGATGACGCAGAGGATTCAGTGCGGTCGTCTGCTTGATGACCAACTGGTCATCATGATGAATGGCCTTCACTGCTACTGCCAAGTGTGTCAAGTTCACTATGCTCTCCTCCTGATCACTCATGCCGCCTCATAACCTGCTTCGTACGCTACTGCTGCTGCTGCTGCCGCCGCCGCCGCTGCTGCTGCCGTTGCCGCAGATCCGTGGTGTCCCTGCGAGACCTGGACGGCGCGCGCCTGTGGGAGTGCACGTGCGCATCGTACCGCTTTGCGCACGACGCCGCGTTCCACAAGAACCACCAGAACAACGCCTTCTTCCACAACTGCAAGCAGGCGTGGCAGATGCTCAAGTGCGCGATAGCGATGGGCACGTGCTAGCGCCGCCGAGTGCTTGGGCACCCGCAGGGGACCCCTGAGGTAGTTGTCTCTTGGAGGCAGCGGCGGGGAAGTGTGGGGGCGTTTGCGAGTGGGTAAACCACTTGGCCAGAGTGTGCGAGGCGACGCCGTACATCAAGCAGAGATGCAGCGATGCAGGCCGCAGCAGCGCAGCGCTGCGTTGCGCGAAAGCCGGACTCTGTGGCTGCTGCAACGCTGCGGATTGGCCTACCCGGTGGCTGGCCAACCCACCAATCGACCTGTGTGTCCACTCCGTGGGAATGTGCACGGTGCTTCGCTTGCCAAGACCGATTCACTCGCCAACATCGACACACGAGAGCCGAGGCAGCGCGCGCTCGAGCGCTGCTGCATTCGCCAGAGACAATAGCCCTGGCTCGTGCGGTGCTCTCAGCACATCGTCATAGCGAGGTTGCAGCAGGCGATTCGCGATTAGCCATGGCACCACCTCTGCGCCAGCTGCCTCAGCTTCGCCGCCCTGTCATGGTCATCGCCCCCGCCCCCCTATCCCCCCCCCCCCCCCACCGCTGCATCTCATGCGTGAACATTGTAACATGCACGGCGTCGCACAAGAAGAGTAGTTAGTGACAGAGCCTGCATGTCGTTTCAGGTGTGCCTTGGCCCTGGGGCGTGCTTGTGCCAGTACGCTGGCGGTGAAGTCTCTGCAGTTGTAGCTCATAAGCCCGCAGCGTAGGTGTGTACAGGTTCTTTCTTGTGTAGTAGTACTGTGTACGCGTGCTGCACAGTGAAAGCGGTCACAACAATACACGGTCTGTCTCTGGCTACATAATGTGCTGCTCTTTCCCTGTTGCTTTTGAGTTTTCCTGATCGCCACACGATGTCGTTTGCTGCTGGTCGAGCACTGCCATCTAGCATTGCCATCATGTTTGAAACTTGTTATGCGCCGTTTGAACTCTATAGAGACTCTACACACAAATGCACTAGCATACAACAAGCTGTCGCGGCCATAGCCGTACATCCCTACACCACTGCCCGGAACTGGTGCCAGTCGACAACGAACTTCAACTGGAAGGGCAAACTTCAAGCATTGAAGGTGGACACGACTAGCCACTGCACTCTTCGCTTGCGACCTTGCTGCTCTGATGCGACGGCCGATGAAGTGCTACTCCTGCACGTTGCGGCTGCTGTTACTGCTGCTGCCACTGTCGCCGACACTGCGCCTCGCCTCCTCTGTCGTCGACACTGCGCTCGCTTCTGGGTTCAAAGTGGTTTCGGTTTCGAAGTTCAACTTTGCGCACACGTTGAACTCAAACACCATGGATCATCCCCTCAGTCCTCGCACGAAGTAGAAGGCGCGCGCGCTCGCTTGCGCTCGCTCGCCGCCGTTAACGCCCGCCGACAAATGTTACTAGCATACAACAAGCTGTCGCGGCCATAGCCGTACATCCCTACACCACTGCCCGACAACGAACTTCAACGGCTAGAAGTAAAACTTCAGCCGTTGAAGTTGAAAGTTGAGCTGGCACGACACACAGTAGTTGATCGATGCTGACATGACAGGACGGGCTGCTTCTCTGACAGTTGGCTTCGCTCTCGTGCGCGCTGCAGGATCACTAAAGATGGTCAGTGTTATGTGCACGGCAAAGTCGGCTTGTCAGCTCTGTTGATCAAAGTATAGTGCTGTGACCATCTTGAGGAGCTTGAGCATGTTTGCGGTCAAATTCGGCTTGTCTTGACCACTACGCGTGATCGTACAGGAGGGTTGCATATATGGACATCGTATGGATCTTGAAGCTCTCAAAGCATTCGCAATGATCCGGCCTGCGATGCTCCAGTATTTAAACTTTCGATACCAGTGGTCAGCCATGTTGCTGCCCAAACATGGCTTCGTAAAGCACACAATGCTGCTATGTGTCACACAGGGCTTCGTCGGCACCGCCAGGAGGCCCCTGAGCAGCATCGCCATGACCTCAGCGGCCACGATAGAGCACCTCGAAGTTGCCGACGCCTCCGCCAAGCTACACCAGTGGCTGTCCGGCATACCAGGCCCGGTGGTGGCCCTCACCGGCGCTGGCATCTCCACGGACAGCGGCATCCCCGACTACCGCGGCCCCAACGGCTCCTACAGCCGCGGCCACAAGCCCATGAAGCACGACGAGTTCATGGGCTCGCACCGCAACCGCCAGCGCTACTGGTCGCGCTCGACGGTGGGCTGGCAGTGGTTCAGCGCGGCGCGGCCGAACGACGCGCACCGCGCGCTCGCCGCCCTGGAGGCCGCCGGCAAGATCTCCGGCGTCATCACACAGGCGCGTTCACGTGCCATGCAATGCTATGGTGCATTCAACACATATGGCACAGCAGATTCAACACATGCGTCGCTTCTTTACCCGGTTTCAGGTCGTAGTGTATGATCGCGCAACATCTGCTTCCATATATCCATCGTCGTCACGCAGAACGTCGACATGCTGCACCAGCGCGCCGGCAGCGCCGCCGTGGTGGACCTGCACGGCGTCAACTCGCGCGTCGTGTGCATGGGCTGCGGCGCGACGGCGCCGCGGCACGCGCTGCAGGCGCAGCTCGCGGCGCGCAACGCCGCGTGGCTGGAGGCGCTGAGCGCCGTGGACGGGGGACTGAGCGCTGCTGCGCGGCGCGCGGACGGCGACGTTGACGTGGAGGTGGAGGGGTTTGAGCTGTGCGACTGCGAGGCGTGCGGCGGGGTGCTGAAGCCGGACGTCGTGTTCTTCGGCGACAAGTGAGTGGCTTGCTGGCAGCGCCGTGCATGGTAGCTCGGGTGTTTATCGCCGCATGGCACTGCAATTGCGACACAGGTGGTGGCGACGTGGTGGCGTGTGCACATGTTCGTCTCTGGCGCCGATATTTTTGAAGTGCTGGCAATTGCCGTGGAAGCTGCATGCGTGGCAGGTGTGCATGACTCACACTGCGCCGTGCATTCAGCACTGCATGTTGTGAGCCTCATCGTATGGTGATAGACCACAAAAGCTGCAGACTGCGCCGTGCATTCAGCACTGCATGTTGTGAGCCTCGTCGTATGGTGATAGACCACAAAAGCTGCAGTGCACAACAGCACTTCAAGACTGAAGGCAATAAAGTCTTCAGGGAGGTCTGGCCGCGTTTTGAGTCAGCACTGCGCGTACGCACCTTCACATGTGACACAGGCGCTTAAGAATTCTGGCTTGCGTTCAACATTCGGGTCTCACGTCTATCGATCCCTGAATGTTTACAAGTGAGAGGTAGGGCCTTACCAGAGGGCGCAGCACTAGTGTACTTTTGTGCACTTCACAGCAGGAGTAGATCACCACTCCTCGCCTATCAACTGTGGTAGCGCTGTCGTCCATGTGACCTGGCGGAGGTTGAAATACACAGTCCACTGCAGACATTGCTTTACCTACCATGCTCACAATGTTTGCATTCTGTGCGCTCTCAGTGTGCCACAGGCTCGGGTTCGACAGTGCTTCGATATGGTCGCCGCAGCCGATGGCCTGCTGGTAGTTGGCAGCAGCCTAGCAGTCTACAGCGGCTTCCGCTTTGTGGAAGGTACGCTGCCGTCACGACATGTGCTCAATTGGCTACACGATTGCGCTCTATCTGTGCTGCAATTGGCTACACGATTGCGCTCTATCTATGCTGATGCGTTGTTGTGTTGTGGCAGCTGGGGCACTGTGACTTGCTGGCCGGCAGCTCGGCGACGAACAGCGTTCGCCAACACAATCAAATGATTGTCTGTTCTATGTGGCACCCCAATCACGCACCCAAGGAAGCCCTCGTCGAGCTCTGCACGTCCCTCTTCATGAAGTTATCAACCTGAAAATCTTCATCTTGTCCACGCGCTCCCATACCTGCCTTCGCAGCTGCTGTAAAGCAAGGCAAGCCGGTTGCAATTCTCAATCAGGGGCCCACGCGTGCTGAGAAAGCGGGTCTGCCTATACTGAAGCTGGAGGCCGGGTGTAGCGCTGTTCTGCGCGCTGTCGCTCAGGAATGGCCAAGGCAAGACTTGATCCTGCAAAATGGCGTGGTGAACAGCAGCTGAGGAGACAGTGCGCAGCTCTACTGGATGTTGTATGTAAGCAGTCGACATATATGCAGCACATGACCATCCTTTGAGGCTCAATGTGGCCAGTTTAGCACGCAATTGTGGTAGTACGGTTGTAATGAGAGGTAAACATGCTAGCCTTAAGCCTCTGCTTTCAAATTGCTGCTTTGTTGATGTGCGTATGGCCGCAAGCTGTTTCAAATTGTCAGCAGGCCATCCCTGCAACGCTCGCTGAGGCGTGCATGCAGTTGACTTAGCTTGTCAGGCGCTCCTACAAACGGCTCAGCATGACACATGTCGAAGGTGCTTATTGCCTCTGTCTTTGTCAATGACATGATGGTATGGTGCTTTCATGCACCCTGTGATGGCATCCAGTGCATACTATACTAGTCTGTATGTTGCCTGTGTGGAGACTGGCGCTGTATCCTGCTTCAAGTTACGAGTCGAGGTTGGCCTATTCTGGTGTGCATAACCTTCCAAGGCAATTGCTGCGTACTGTGTTCGTTGCCGATGCTCTCTGACGTGCGCCATGTGTCGCGGCGCTGGCCAACTTAAACCTGACATTGTGATTGCAATGAGATGGGTAAGCTCGAATTCAAGGACACTGAGATTCACACGCTCAGATTCAGATTTTTCCGTCGACCTCTTGTATTTTCTCCTTGGGGGATTAATTACCCGATCCCCCTCTCTCCTCTTTTAAAATAATATCTCAATTTTACCGGCTAGCGCGCGGCGAAAATGTTCAATTTGCTGCTGGTGCTGCTCGGGGCGCTGCCTTGCGCTCGTGCAGCACAGCAGATATCAGGCGAGGCGGGAGCAGCAGCAGTGGAAAGGCAGGACTATCTTTGGGACGCTGCGCTGTTCCTTATCGATGGGCAGGTCAGCGATGTGGATGCCCTCATGCTCAGGCAGCCTGTGCATGCATTTGTCGCATATATCACGCTGTGTCACGAGGGCACACTAGTTTTTGATCTGGGTCAACCACTTGCAGTAGGCAGCTCAGTACCGAATCTGCGGATTTCAAATGTTTCGAAAGATTGTGACCGTCACAACTTGCTGAAAAAAACCGATTCCGATGAACAGTTCATAGGACTCATATTTATGAAGTTTTAACAAAGCACATATCTGTTGTGCACAGTCAGCTGATCATGTACTGAGTCCGCTCATCTGATCTACAGTCACTTAGTAATACGGTTACCGTTACGGTACTTAGTTGGATTGCAACATTATGGGGTGGAACATTGAAGATAAAAACTCCAATATTATTTGCAATAGGATTTTTATTTTTATTTACTGTTGGTGGTTTGACAGGTGTAATGCTTGCAAATTCTGGTGTTGACGTTGCATTACACGACACATATTATGTAGTGGCTCATTTTCACTATGTTTTATCAATAGGGGCAGCTTTTGCTATGTTTGGAGGATTTTACCATTGGATTGAAAAAATTAGTGGACAAGCTATTAATGAGGTCTATGGTCAAATTCATTTTTGGCTTGATTTAAAATACGGGTAATTTCTGCAAATATAACCCCGAGCTGACGACAGCCATGCAACACCTGTACAAAAGCAAACGGCAAGTACAATGCGCGCCCTAAAGCTCTCAAGGGCATCGCCCTGGCGCGCTTACGCTCGGCACTGTCGGCAGCGCTCCACATGGCGTACTCTGGCCGTGTCATGACACACATGGCAGAATCCAGGGGGGGGGGGGCACATGGAGGAGGACGTAGGGGAGGACCCCAAGATGCCATTTGGCGGCGGCGGCGTTTGAGTGGTTGTCGTTGCGACACTTTCAGACTGTCATACGACATGTAGATTCCTTACAGCTAGATGCCAATCATCTGGGCTTTTTCGCGCCCTGAGCGAGAATTAATAAAAAGTACAATTACAAGAAGACACTTACACTTTTTTATAAAGCATCACGATTTAAAAGTAGCCAAAAACTTTAAAGCACCGTACTAGAAACCAGCTGAAAACCCCAAGAATAAAGTCTCGGTCTTGGAGTCAGACCCATAATCTGAAGGTTGTAAGTTCAAATCCTGCTGAAGCTATATGCTTTATTTATTACAAACATCAATTCCAGAAAAAGTTTACAAGTATTTGAATACAAAACAGCAAGTTTTAGCTTTATAGTATACTGTAACAGTGTCACTGGCAGTGACTGTCAGTGAGTGATATCAGATGATCTATTTGTTGTCGGAGAAGCCTGAGGCTGAACACCCCAACCGTAACGGTTGTGACTAAGTCTTCGTAGTAGTAGACGTCACGGTGACATGTCAGTTGCTGCTTTGGCCATAAACTTCAAGTTGCACTGGGGGAAGTTCAACTTCGATTCCAGTAGGTTAGCATCATGATTATGATACTATAGTCGTATGATATAATCACTGATGGCATGTTAAGAAATGATACAATGACTCGGTCCGTTGGATCCGCTCCCGGACCGCCCAACTCAATGGCATCCGCGACCCTGAAACCCGGGGCCCAAACAGCAACCCGTTTGAACCGAGCACTTATGCTACTAGTACATGCACTACAGTGTAGTGAGGTCCGACAGAAGTTGCTGCTGATGACAACAGGCACAGCTGAGCATGCCGATGGAATTGACATGATGATGCGCGGCTGCTGTCAGCGGCTCAGCGACAAGTTACCACAAGTTTTTTTCATGGAGTCCCTGGCAAAGGTTGCCTACACTCAGTCTGGCAGGAGGCGCTACAATACAGAAACATAACGTTGTCAAGTGCCACTCAATTCATACTATGCATTGATACACGTAGTGCTCAGCTGACGCTGCTTCTGGCGTCACGCAGTAGACTCTGAAGGGCAGGCGCGCGGTGGCTCTCATGCAATTTAACAGTAACACATAGTACCACATTATGATAGTATTTTAATTTATTTCAGGTACTATTAGGCGATGTATGGTGCAGGGAGCAAGTTTCAGTTTTTGCTGCACGCGGCTGAGCAAATTGAATGCGCCCGACGTCTCGGCAGACAATGTCCTTCAAGCGCACACCTTGTAGTACTAGTAGTCTAGTACCCACACATGATGAAAGACGGAAGCACTGACCTCTGACTTCCGCTGCTGAGCGCGGGCTATCGCGTCTCAGACTGGCGCCGCCGCCTGCGTTTACAGCGGCAGCGGCGGCCATGAAAGTTCAACTAAGAGCGCCATTACAGCGGCTCGCCAGTGCAGCTGCGACATGATGCCTGCCGTGCTGTGCGCAAAGACTAGACCCCTATCATAATGCCTCCAAGTCAAAGCCACCGCGGTGACCATGATGGAGCCGAATGCATTCGTCGCTGCTCATCAGACTTGAATACCAATCGAATTCATGTAGACTACACACTCCCAACTTCAAGTTTGTCAGCAAGGTGAAGGCAAGCGTCGCCGGATCAGTGCTTGCTGACCCCTGCAACCGCTGACCGCGTCACGGCTCGCTTCGTAACCCTAACCCTAACCCTAATCCTAATCCTAAGCAGATGGGCGGCGGCGTTCACCCCGAAGACACGACGGCTGCGGCGGAGGCGGCGGCGCTGCACCAGCCTGAGCTCAACGGCAGCAACGCCGCGCACCGCCGCGGCGGCGGCGGCGGCGGCAGCGGCGCGCTGCGCATCACGTAAATTGACTTGCAGCTTTCAATACCATGTAGTACTATGTCTGCAGGACGGCACAAGCCTGCAGCAGAGGCACTGGCGGCC
Source organism: Tribonema minus (assembly GCA_017506865.1). Lineage (NCBI taxonomy): Eukaryota > Xanthophyceae > Tribonematales > Tribonemataceae > Tribonema > Tribonema minus. Next base: position 302,723 of record JAFCMP010000515.1, on the reverse strand, counting down.
AATGCCATAGTCATTCAGCAGGTACATCATGATCACCACCCCTGAGCAGTGCCAGTAGGATGAAGCAGCCAGTGATTCGAATGGCGTAACATCATATGCTTGAAAGCTTTAGCAGTGCTCTTGTCGAGGATTCGATGAAGCACCAGGCGTCTGTTTGGTGAACTCTTTGCTTTACAAAAACATCATCACCACCTTGCAACGTGCTAAATTAGTAATAGTAGTGGCAGCTGCAACCTCCGCTGCAGCGTCACGGTTAACATCAGCCGCAAGCCTCTTGGCGGTAAGCATGCAGTTTTCTCATTATGCCCCAACCAACGTGTTGCAAGTGGGTAGAGACGACAAATCATGCTGCTGCATGCACTATGACTTGCGAATACTGAGGCCATGTTCAATGGGCAGCCGAGCTTCCGGACACGGACGAGCAGCGCACCGCATTGCACGCGCAGGTTCGTCGTGCTTGCCGCAGCAATGCGCCCAGCTGAGCGCACCAATCTCGCGCTCACAGCCACACTGTCCGCAACTCATGGCTGGTCATGACAGCCAACCTCAGAATTTGCAGCCTGATAAAGTGTCCATTGCGCCTGACGCTGACCCCCCCCCCCCCCCCCCGCGCCCTGCGCACGCACCGCGCACCCGCCGCAATCGACAACTCGTCTGGTTGTCCTCACAGCTAACGCCCATGCCGCACCTCCCCCTTTCACGGCACCGCAGCTCCGCGTTCGCCAAGGCGACCAGCAGCGAGCAGACTTCCTGACGCTGCGCTGCGCCCCCCCCCGCGCACCGCGCGCACCTGCCGCAACTCGTCTCCTAGTCATCACAACTAACGCGCCCACGCCGCCCCCCCCCCCCCCGCGACGCCGCAGCTCCGTGTTCGAGAGGGCGACCAGCAACGAGCAGGACTTCCTGGAGGCCAACCCATACTGGGACCAGTCTGTGGTGCCCGTGGACACATACAAGTACAAGGAGCCCTTCATCGGCAAGGTGGTGTCGGTGAAGCGGATTGCGGGCCCCGACGCACTCAGCGAGACGTGCCACGTCATCATCGACCACGGGGTGAGTTGAAGTCGGCCGCTTGAACATTGCACGCTTTGGCTGCGACTTGGGCGGTCTTGGATGGAGCATGCTCAAGCGCACAGCGGCTTGTTGCTGACTGCGGGCTGATGTATGACTGCAGCACGCAGGCATGCATGTAGTCATGCTGCACGGCCAGCTGGCGTTGGGCTGCCTTGATGCATACACTTCAAGTTCAAGTGGATGCATTTCAATTTGAAAACAAGGACCGCAGCGGAGCGCACCGCGCCATTCTCACGTTCGTTGCCACAGAGACACCACAGTGTCAAATGTTCGGAGAGTGCGCCGCGTTGTTGGTTACTCTGGTGTCCGTTGTGTGCCTGCAACCGTGCCTACGTCGACGTGCTGGCTGCGCGTCACCTGCCCCCGTGCGACGGCCCTCTGCCGCTGATCTCAGATGTAGAGAGAGTAGTAATCGCACACGCTGTGTGTTGCTGTTTACATAGCCTTGCCTGTGCATCAGTGCTCAGCAACTGCTGTTGCTCACCGAGCATTGGGTGCTGCTTTTGCAAGCAACCGCAGTCCGTCTTGCACACGTCGTTTGGTTCGTCGTTTGCCTGCCAGTTCAACTTGATGTCGCTTCACGCGCGTGGGAGCTGCTGGGCTAAGCGGGCGCCATTCAGAGCCCAAGGAGTGCTGCCACCCTGAGGCGGCTGTGGCAGCAGCGAGCATCAGCGCTCAGCAGCAGAGCAGGCGATGCTGCTGCGCGTGACCTCGAGGCTGCCATGCTGTGCTGAGCAATGACACTGAGCAGAACCGTGCAGCGCAATGCTGAGGACCAGTTGCAGCGTGGAGCCTCGATGTGCTCAGAGCACTGACCCTCGACTCAATTGCTGCGGGGCGGGGGGAGGGGTTGAGCCTGCCAGTGAACCCACTTGTGTCATGTCATGTTTCCTGCCAGGAGACGCGGAGCACTGCCGTGACGCAGTCTTTGCTCCGTCTCCGCACTGGTATCGGCTGCGCACCGCCGCCGCCCGCATAAGGCAGCAAACATGTGCTGCCACAATGACATGGCCAGTCCCGCACAGCTACGTCGCCCACAGCGCAATGATTCACTCCCGCTCGACACATGACGATGACACCTTTCGCATAGTTCACCTCTGTCTCGCCCATAGCTGGACAGCTTGACGACACAATGCCCAACAACCCCCCCCCCCCCGCCCCCTCCCCGCCCACCCCAGGGCAAGATAACCTACTGGGAGGGCCAGTCCTTCGGCGTCATCCCCCCGGGCACCAACCCCACTGGCAAGAACGACAGGCCCAACAGCGCGCGCCTGTACTTCGCCGCGTCCTCGCGCTACGGCGACGACATGACGGGCACGACGACGTCGCTGTGCGTGCGCCGCGCGTCGTACTGGTGCCCGGAGCTCGGCGCGGAATACTAGTGCCCGGAGCTTCAAGTTGAAGTTGACGCGGATGACCCGGCCAAGAACTTCAGTGGCGTGTGCTCCAACTTCCTGTGCGACGCCAAGCCCGGCGACGAGGTCAAGCTGACCGGCCCCGCCGGCAAGGTGAGCAAAAAGCATCGGTGGGCACCCATATAGTTCTTCATGGAAATGAATCAACAGATCGTAGAGCTCTAGGTGAGAAGGGATGGTTAACTGCAAGTGCCCTCCACCAATAGGTATCTATGTATTAGGTGAAAGGCGTAGGTACCTAGTGTTGCCGCTGACGCGGAGCGCGGCGATGATGTCAAGCTGAACGGCCCCTCCGGCGAGGTGGGCGAGAGTGCGTGCGCTCATGTGCACTGTGCGTGAATTCACGGGCGTGCACAATGCGTGGACTTACAGGATGTGGGTACAGCAGGTCGCAGCACTGTGAGGCGTAGGCATGTATTACTTGAAACGATATATCGCAGGGTCACTTTCAGGTATGTAGGTATTGCTATCACGAGGCGTAGGCATGTACATAGGTATTGTGAGCCGCAAGTAGGAAGTGCTGCGCTGACGCCATAGCCGGCGATGAGTGTCGCATAGGATTAGGATTAGGGTTAGGTTAGGGTTAGGGTTAGGATTGACCTAGCTTACAGTTAGGGGTAAGGTTAACCTAACGGCGATGATGAGGTGTCGCATACCGGCCCCTCCAGCAACGCGACCTGAGCGCGCAGCGCGAGCAAGTGTCAAGTATATGTACATGGGTGAAGCTGGCCGGCAAGGCGAGCGCACGTGCGCGATGCTGAGGGGCTTGTAGGTGAAGGCGCTGCTGTCACTGGGCGTGTCACTACGGCAGGGCGTACATAAGGTATTGTCAGGCGTAGATGGGTAGACAAAGTGCTATGCCAACGCGCCAAGCCGGGCGACGAGGTCAAGCTGGCCAGCCCCTTCCGGCAAGGCGAGCGGCGCGCGCGCGCGCACGCATTGCATGCATTAACTTCACTATGCAGAGGTACAGCCAGCGGTATTGGAATGCGTAGGTGCATTGACATTACAAAGTATATGCAGGTACCGCCGTAGCAAGGCGCAGATAGGGCTGCCGCTGATGCCAAGCCCAGCGAGGCAAGCGATCGCGCCGAGCCTGCAGTGCGCACGACTGCAAGGTGTATGCAGGTATGGATGACCGCCATGGTGAGCGAGTGTGCGCCTGCGCGTGCGGCAATTGCGAGGCGCATGCCATATCAACTTACCGGCCCCTTAGGCAAGGTGAGTGCCACAGCATACCCTGGGCTGCGCCGACGCGGCGGGCTCAGGGGCTGGAAGTGCGTGTGTAGTGTGGGACAGTGAGCGGGTGCCATAAGGTCACGTTCCTAGTACATCATGCTCCTGCACATCATGCTCCTGCCCGAGGCGGATCACTGCCGGTGTGAAGCTGATTTCATCATGGCCGCAACGGGCTGCGGCCTTCGCTTCTCGCGGGCATCATGATAGTCACACCATTGTGTGCTGACGCCCCCCCCCCCCCCTCACTTTCCTGACCCCCAAGAACATGCTACTGCCCGAGTCGGAGAACTTTGACGCCGACCTCATCATGGTCGCCACGGGCACCGGCATCGCGCCCTACCGCTCCATGATCCGCCGCCTCTTTGTGGAGAAAACCCTCGCCGCCGCCTTCTACAAGGGCCAGGCCTGGCTGTTCCTGGGCGCGGCCAACTCGGACGTGCTTCTGTTCGACGACGAGTTCAAGGTGAGGCGGCGCTCCTCTGATGCCGCCGCGCAAATCGCGCCGCGCCTTGCCTGTCGTTTGCGCGCGGCGGCGACGCTGCCGCGCGGCTGCTGCGTTCGTGTGTTTCTTGCGCGCAAGGTTGTTGTGCGCGCCCGTCTGTCGGTCGCGCGCGGCGCTGCCTTCCGTCCGTGCGTGCGCGCCGGTGCCCGCGTGGGTAGAGCCGCTCTCACTGCATGCTATACCTGAGTTCGGCGCGCGGCTTCCCAGTTGCACTACTGGAGAGTGGAGGGTATGGCAGCGCTCCGCCGATGTGGCATGAGTCTTGCGCGCCTCTCTTGCGCGCGACGCTGACCGGCGCTTGAAGTTCGCGCAGCCGCCTGCTGAGTACGACGCCTCTTGCGCGACTGCACTTGTGCGTCCGCTGACGATGCCACATGCGTCGCGCTGTTGCCTCCAGTGTGGAGCTCTCGTGCGACTGCCCTCAAGTGTCAGCGCGGTGTGCAAGCGTCATGCACCCCCCATGACTCGCTCGCTGGTCCGCGGCACGATGTCATGCTGCAAGACTGCGCTCGTGTGCCTGGGCGCATGCAAAGTACAGAGAGCACGGCCACAGTGCGCCGCAGCGTTGAGCGCTCGAAAATAGCTTTGTTGACGCGTGCGACTTTCATACATGCCACGCTGGCGCCTCCTGAGCGCTGCCACTGCCCCATGCAGCACCCTCCGTAATCTCTAGTAACATGCGCATACAACGATCGCTGCAGCCGCTTGCCAATGCCTCATTTCCTCGCCAACCCCTTCCCCCATCCCCCTCTGCAATGATCACTTCAGCCGTGTGCAAATTACTTTAGTCGTGTGCGATTCACATACATGTATGCATTAGTCACTTCAGCCGCATGCCAATGCCTCACTCCCCCCCCCCTTCCTCCCCCCGCGGCGCACTGCAGGCGGTGCTCGCGAGCCACCCCAAGCAGTTCCGCTACGACGTGGCGCTCTCGCGCGAGCAGACCAACGCCCAGGGCGGCACGATGCACATCCAGGACAAGATGAAGGAGTGCGGCGACGAGATCGTTGACAAGCTCGACAAGGGCGCGCACGTGTACTTCTGCGGCCTCAAGGTGAGCGCTGCTGCTGCTGCTGCTGCTCGCCGCGTCTGTGATGAGCACAAGTGACCAACTTCTTTCTTAAGGTTGGTCTTCGGCACACACGTGCGCACATGTACTTCTGCGGCCTCGAGGTGAGCGCCGCTGCTCTCCGTGTCTGCGACAAGGCACTGGTGACGAAGCTACAACATACTTGAGATTTGTCAGTTGCGGTTGGCACACCTAAAGACTGGTCCGCGCGGCACGATTGGGCGGCGGTGCTGTGTGCATTGTGACTGTGCTGTGTCATGTGAAGCGCTGCCGCTGGTGCGGAAGCTGCCAATGTTTCATAGGTCCGTCTGCATGTAGGGACGCCCGCTTGCTATGTGGCGCTTTGTTGCATCCCCGTCAGTGGGACCAGCTGTTAGCCTTGCATCTGAGCAGTGCTGCTTCCTGACCGCGTTTCATGTCAGTGTGTCGCTGTGGTAATGCTTAGTGTAGAGACACCGTGCAGGCCGGTGCTGGGCCGGTGCTGGACAGCGTCGCCTATGCAGCTCCCCTCTCTGCCGAGAGGCAGCCTGCCTTTCCATGACCGCATGCAGCGTTGCATCAGATCTCACTGGCGTACGCTGGATCTTACATACATGCAACTTGAACTTCGTGGGGTGGCAGCATCTTCAGCAGATCTCAGTTGTGTTGCTGATACATACCTACCTACCCTCACGTGCACTCGGTGGTGACAACGCTCCGCAGGGCATGATGCCCGGCATCCTGACCATGCTGGAGGGCGTCGCCAAGGCCAAGGGGATCGTTTGGGCCAAATCCTGGCCAAGCTCAAGAAGAACGGCCAGTGGCACGTGGAGGTGTACTGAGCAGTACACACGGGGTCCACCAGCGTGCACCGCTTGTGAACTTTGCTGGAACTCTGCCCACGCTGGCAGTGCCGGCGCGGCCGCGCAGTTGCGGCGCAGCGGGGGCAGCGCTCAAGAGCGAAAATGTCACTGTCCACCTCTTATTGCGGCAGCGGCAGCAGCAACTTGGCGCGCTGCGCACACATACCCCTGTGCCCCCCCCCCCCCCTTAGTGCTTCATTTTTTTGAAATGCAGTTGGCAAAAAGCAAATGCTTTTGCTGTGCATTTCTAATCCATTTTGCTGTACTTTGTCATGTCATCTGACACATTTCTAATGCGCCTGTATCATAAATACATCAGCGACATTTCTCAAATGGTTCAAAATGCATTTTGACTGATTTGGAAATTTTCACATACATTTTTGCAACAACAAATTTGCCTCCAGATTCATTTCCTCATGGTCCTAGCACACAGTTGAGGTGGTAGTGTTGTAATGAGAGGGTGCCAGCCATTGGTCTCTGTGTTGAGCTTCTGTTGATACGCGCAGGGCCGTCAGCTGCTTACAAGAATGTAGGCCGTCCCTGTAATGCTCGCTGACGCGTACATGCAGATGACTTAGCATGTCAGGCGCTCATACAACCGGCTCTGATGCTTATTGCCTCATGTCATCATCATTACGGTATTGTGCACTCATGCGCCCTATGACGGCATCCAGTGCATATGATGCTCTGTGGGGCTGGCACTGTGACCTGCTGCGAGGTTGGCCCTTCTAGTGGGCTTAGGATTTTGCGTGATGCTCTCATATTGCGAATTCCCTGCACTTGCGTCTGCTCATTCCAGTTGCGCCATCTGTCGCGCCTGGACCGCCTGGCATTTGCACTGCGCAAAGACCTTGCACTTATGATCTTGTATTTATAGCAGCCCCAAGGTGGGCTTGATGCGTTGGATAAGATTGCAAAAAACTAAAATCGGACGGGCCCTTAGAGCCCTGCGTTGCAGGCTTGTACTAGACTCATGGGGGGCAGACACAGCGGCACCCAGTCTGAGCCACACCTATCGTAGCCGATGTCTCCATCTCTTGAGCGAAAACGCCGGAGGACCGCGGTTATGCCTCTAGTATACATTTGGGCCAGAGGCGCCCGGTCCTCGATTCCTTGCCTAAGCACGCCGCTGACGTGCCTGGCCGAGGTTCTCTTTCTTGCGTGTTCAAGCAAACGATCTACAGTGTGCCCTGATGCTATCCGTATCCCTATGTTCCAATACCCCCTGCTGCTGCCCAAAGCCGTATCCTCACCACACGCGACTCCGCAGCTCCTGCTCACAGCCAGCATCTCCCATCCCCTTGCTGCCTGATGCACCCTCGCCACCATCAGCGCCACCGCGAGCGCTGCCGCACCTCTCGGTGCTAACGAGCAGAGTCTGCGCAAATAGCCTCGAATTCTTCGAGGAATTGACGTCATTCGAGTTTCCCCTCTACTTCAACCTGATGAAATGCCGGCTCAATTGACTCTGTAGGTGCGTTAACCAGCCATAAAGAAAGGGGCAATCGCCACTGAAGCAACCGGAGGCGCTCTGCAGGCTGGCACTGGCGCTCCCTCTGCACTTGCCGCTGGCTGCAACGCTGTGTAAGGGGGCACGTGTGAGCTATCGCTTATGAGGATGACAGAAGGTGACCTCGACGAGTGCGCAAGCCCTCGTGTTGCGGCCAGCAATATGCCAGCCGGCAGCAGCCCGTCCAAGCGCATGCGCTCCTCTAGCTTCCTCCGTCAGGACAGCGAAACGGTGACCAGAATCACCAACATCGAGGAGGAGGCTATGAGGCACACACTGACGGAGCGTATCGCCAAGGCCTCAGAGAGAAGGCTGGAGCATCTGCGAGAAAGGACGAACTCCAATGCAGAGAGGGTGAGTTCGCAGTGTTGCAGCCTCGTCCGTGCAATCACACTTGCACATCAGCTGGTGCTGCTTTGGTGTTGGCGTTCCGATTGTGCGAGACTTTGATTCTTAAAACTCTTGGACTTTTTTTTGATGCGTATGCGCCGCGCGGGACCGAAACGCAGGGCGTGCTCGCGTGTATCTGCGACAAAGCAGGCTTCATAATACGGCGCCAGCTGCTGCTGTACGCTCGCGTGTTCCGCAGTGTTCATGTAATTCTGCGGCTCCCAACTTGACCTTGAGGAAATGTGCATGTTCTTTGGTGATGCAGCTAGCGCGGGTCGCCGAGGCCAGGCGAAACCTCAAGGAAACTGAGGAACACACCAAGGCGGTCCTCAGGAGCAAGCAGAACGAGCGCTTGGGTGCAGCAATTCTGCGGCGCAGGCGATCCCTCGACAACATCAAGCAGGCTCGGGCTATCTATCACCGCCGAGTTGCCAAGGCTCGCTCGGAAAGCCACAACCTGGCGCAGATCTCCTCAGAGGAAACAGAGCAGACGCTGACCACGAAACTTGCACGCGCCGAGGAGCGGCGCTCCGAACTTAGGGAGTTGCGCAGGCGCAGATCGGCTGAACGCTATGAGGTCGCCAAGGCTCGGTACTGCTCCTCCCTCGTCGGGTCCGCCTTCGACCTGCTGCCGCAGCGGCAGCAGCAGCAGCAGCCGCCGCACGCAGTGTCGCGGCGCCGCGCCAGCAGGACCGCTGCCGCCGCCACCGCCGCCACCGCGCAGCAGCAGTCCGTCGACGTCCTGCTGGGGTGGGCCGCCACGGCGCTGCAGTCGTGGTGGCGCTGCGTCAGCGCCGGCCGCGCCATCGCGCTGCCACCGCGGCCTGCCGCCTCCGCGCTGGAGGCGGCGGCGGCAGCGGCGACGCCCCGCCCGCGCACGGCCGTCAGCGGCGACAGGTCCAGTGGCGGCCGCACTTCCTCTGCCGCGTGGTCACCCTCGTCGTCATCGTTGGCGTACAGCCCGGTATTCGTGGCCAACGACGTGTCGTCGCCGGGCGCGTCGTCTCCGGAGTGGTATGACGCGGGAGGGGTGATTGCGGGGCGCGACGCGTTCCCCCTGGACAACAGCGCCTCTGACGGCGCCGCCAGCGCGGCGTGGTCGGAGGAGGAGAGGGAGGCGGCCGCGGCGGCGGCGCGCATCCAGGTGTTCCTGCGGCGCACACGCCACGCCGTGCGCGTGCACAGGGGCCTGTTGGCCAACGGCGCCGCTGTGTCGGAGGTGAGGTGGCGTTGGGCATGCAGCAAGGTGGCTGCGCTGCTCGGGGTCTGTTTGACGCACAGCCTTGAGGTTCTGCGATGCGCGCTGTTGGGTTCAAGTGCCGTGCCATACCTTTGCTTCTGACGCCGTTCTAGTTTGTGTGATCCACAATGATTGATTCACACTTCGTTTAGCTGGTTTGTGAGGCGCTGAGGCTGCAACACTACTCGTCATCAGCCACCGTTACAGCCCTTTAACTGTATAGAAGTACTCTGAAGTATACAATTGCTGCAGCATCAAAGTGAGCGAGTACCCCGTCAAACATCTAAACACAGGTTCATGGGAGCGTTCGTATCAGATGAGTCAACTGACCGAGACTCTCTTGACCGCAAGCCGTGGAGCATGGGAGCGTTCGTATCAGATGAGTCAACTGGGTGAGGTGCCCTTGACTGCAAGCCGTGGAGTATTCGCCCCCAGAGGGTCTCGCAATATGTTGTTATTGCAGTGCACGGCCCGTGCTCGCACAGCAGTGCGCAGCACTTGCGGCAACAGCAATTACCAAAGCGTTATTCAGCAGCCCCTCTCGCCCCAAAAGCACCATCACGCGCGCACACAACACACTCACTCAGACTCTGACTCACCTCTTGTACACACACACTCATGCACCCGCCCCCCAGGTCTGCGCCGCGCTGCGCTGGATGAAGGCCGACGCCACCACGTACGACGCCGCGGCCGAGGCGCTGCGCGCGCCGGCGCTGATCGCTGCCGCGGAGTCCCTCCTCCGCGCGCTGCGCATGGGCCGCGAGATCCGCACCGTGCCGCCGTCCGCGCGCAACGCCCGCGCGTTCCTCAGCGCGCTTCTCATACACGCCGCACCCGAGGAGGCCCTCGGCGCTGACGCTGACAGCGCTGAGTCGGCGGCACGTCTGGCGGAGGCGAAGCGCGCGCTCGTGGGCGCCGCGGACGGCGCCGTGGCGGCGCTGGCGGCGCTGGAGGCCGCGCTGGAGGGCGTCAAGGTGCGTTGCGCATGCCTGGTACTTGAGTGGTAGAGTATGTATGTGTATGGTGGGTAAGTAGGTGATCAGTGCTCAGGGGGGGTGCGGCGGCAGCGCGAGGCCGTTGCAGCGGCTGCGCGAGCAGTGTTGACGTGTCTTGGTCGGTTGCTTGACGAGCGCTGCTGCTGCTTGTGTGGCGGGTGTACCCGATGCCGGGCATTATTTGAAATCATTGATTTGCCATTGTGTTGTTTGCGCACTCGTCGGCATTGTTGGTTTTGTCGCAAAGCAGATAGCAGTGCCACATGCCGCTTGCTGCCAAGGCGGTTTGGGACAGCAGAGGTGCTCAAGACATGGTTCATGTGCTATAGGCTTTAAAATTGCCGTGGCGTCATTGTGACATTGCCCCATCAATAGTTATGTCACAAAGCACCGACAAAGTAAACATCGTGTGTGTGTTAAGGCTGGTAAACACAGGTGAGCACCGCGGTCAGGTGAACGACAACGCTGCTGGCAACGTCATGGTGATGCTTGGTGCTGCACAGCAGTGCAAAGCAGATGGCCGCAACAGCAACGCGACAACACACAGCATGATCAATCAGCAACCACTTGCGCGACCTTGCATGACACTCTGTCCCCACCCAAGTGCGCTCCGCGCTAACCCAAAACGACCCCAACGCGAACTGCAAGTCAGCGACTGTATTGCTACCTCCATACACTTCAACCCCAACTTCAACCAACGTTGCGCCACGCCCCTCAGGCCTCCCCGCGCGGCACGGCGCACGGCCTGCGCGGCGTGGCGGCGCGGCTCGCGCGCGCGCGCGTGGCCTTCTGCCTGCGCCTAGAAGCCTGGAAACGCCTCGACGCGGAGCGCCTGTCGGATGACATGGAGGCGGCCATGGGCGACGTGCTGCTGATGCAAATGCGCGCGGAGAGGGACCTCGCGGTGCTGGCGAGGGAGTACGGCCTGAGCGCTGATGACGGCAGCGTGGACGACGACGGTGAGCGAGCAAATTATATAGCGCGCTGGTGGTGTGCGTCGACTGTTGAAGTTTGTTCTTGAGCTGACCTGCACTTGGATATCAGTGTGAGGGAGCACACGGGCTGAGCGTTGATGACGGCGGTGTGGATGACAACGGTGAACGGCTGCTGGGCTGACTGGAGGGCGATGGTGAACTGCAACTGTGGTGTGTACCTACTCACATCCTGCATCTGATGAACTTGCGGCTATGCCTGAACACATGAAGCAGCGCTGAGGCGTGAGACCGAGCGTTTGTGGTTGGTGACAGCGCAACGGAAGATGGCAGAGGATGACGGCGTGGCCAACATGTGCTACTTTCATACTCGGCACACACATGTGGCTCACAGCTCTCACAAAACATACTTGTGACGTCCGGCAGCATGGGCTGAGCGCTGATGACAGCACGATGCCCTGCACCCCCGCCCTTTCCCCCTCCTGCGCTATGGGACCTATCTCTTGCGGTGGTCATACACATGCCAGTATCAGCAAGTGCCCAGCACGCCATCGCTGCACTTGGCACCACTGTGCCTCACCCCTCCCTCCCCCCCTTCCCCCCCTCCCCCCCCTACACCGGCAGGCGCCCCCTCATTCTCCACGGGCTTCCGCCAGATCAGCGAAGGCGCGGCGCGCCAGGCCGCGCGCATGCTCTCCGCGCTGCTGCGCCTGACGGGCGCGGACGAGGCGCACGCGCGCATGGAGCGCGCAGCAGCGCTCGCCCACGCACGCCTGCTCGCCGACACGGCCAATGACGATGTTGATGACGCCGTCAGCGGCTCAACGAGCGCCCCTGCGTCGTCAGGCGACGGCGACGACGTCGACGATCTCAGTGTGTATGTGGGGTCGCAGCTGGTGCCGTCGCCGGCGACAGCCAGCGAGGCGGGCGACGCGATCACGCCTCCGCTGTCGCCGGGCGGGAGGCTGCAGGGGGGGAGGGCGTCGGCGGAGCACAGTGGCGGCGGCGGTGGCGGCAGGGGGGAGGGGGAGGTGGGGGTGGCACGCGCGCTGTCCGCGAGCGACCTGCTGAGCAACGAGTGGCTCGTGCACGAGGTCATGGTGTCGGACAGCTCCATGCAGGTGAGCTTTTGAAGTAGTGGTGGCGCGCAGCATGTTGAGTGCTGGTAGCGTGCCGGAAAGAAACCAGATCAGTTGCTGTGATTCATGAGTGAGAACGTGTGACCTGTGCACTGACGGTGAACACACTGCGACCACTGCAGCGGCTGCATGTATCATGCATGCTGGCAGGATGGAGCATCACAACTTTATCATTTGTGTACTTCAACTTCAACATCACCGTGATCACTTCAGCTGTTTCTTCACGTCGATGCAGCTGCAGCCACAAGCCACTAAGAACCGCACACAAAAAGTCCTCAAGTGCAAGTCACATGTTGAAGTTACACCCTCCGGTGCGATGTCACCTCTCAGGTGTCCCTTGACGACGCCCTGGACAGCGGCCTCCTGGACAATGCCACCGTGGGCACGGCCCTCATCTATCCCAACGGCGCGGAGGCCTTTTGGGCGGCCACCACCGCTGAGGTCGACAACGGCGACTACTCGTCCCTCATTGCGGTCACGGCGACGCTGCGGGACCGCATCATTGGCCTCACGCCGAGGCGCATCGACCTGGCTGCGGAGACCTCAGGGGTGAGCGGTGCTGCGCGTGAATGAGCTGCTATGTAACATGTGCGTGAAAGAGCGGTTAACAAGAGCTTTCACGCGCCCCAGTTGTATCAAAAGACACAGCTAAGGTGCCATGCTGGCTGTGCGGCGAGGCACAGTGCTGAATGGCCTGACACAGATTTCCAGCCGCTGTGATTGTGTTATTCAGCTGCAGTGGTAATCTTGCTACCATGTCATAGACAGCTCATGTGCATCACGTGCGCCCCTTGCGGCAGGCCATGGACGTGGAGCTACTGGCGCAGATGGCCAGGCACGGTGCGCTGGACGCCGCGGCGTTCTTCAGGCTCATTGGGTTTGCGGGGCGGCGCGTGCTGGAGCTGGAGGCGCCCATACGCAACGAGGAGACCAGCGAGAGACTCAGGTGCGTACAAGCACATAAGAGCAGTGTGATACTACATTTCGCCACTCCAGCCCACAGCACTACTGCACTGGACGCATTCGCTGTAGACATTCAGGCAGATGGCTGCAATCCTCCCCATGCGCGTTGTCCCCTACTTTGCCGAGGAACGCAGCACACCACGCCATGCGCAACTTCACCATCATTCTCTATCAAATCGCCTAAAACCTTCATTCTGCTCTGCGCTGTCGGCTGCAGGGAGTGGGAAGCGGTGCGCGATGCGGTGGAGTCCGGTGCCGCAACGCTGGACCTGGACTTTGTGCGCACCGCGCTCGAGTACCTCCTCGCCAAGACCGACGAGGTCCACGTGGACATTGTCAACGCTCACCTGCAGTTTGTGGCGCCCTTTCTGCGCCAGCATGGTGAGCGCTGCCACTCACAGTTGCCAGGCTTCAAAATAGTATTCTTGCTCAGTGCTGGGGGGGCGTTTGTGCTGCAGGTCTACTGCAGCATACTGTGCGATGGGTTGCATGGTTGTGCGCTGATGGCAGTCGCTGCGCATAGGCGTTGCGGAGCCTTCCACTCTATTAACTTCACCATCAGCAGCTCATTCACCACTCAAGTCGCGCATGAGCCCGCTGGCTGCGCCACAAAACATCTCACATGCCCCCCACCTTTCAGGGGGCATTGGTGCCAGAACTCGTTCTCCCTCCCCCTCCCCCCTCCCCCCCAGCGAATTCTCCCCCCCTCCCAACCGAGCTTACAAACGCCCCCCCTCCGCTGCCATTGCTGCGCGCGCAGGCATCGAGTATGAGCGCGACCGCTTTGCAGAGAAGCTGGACGCCGGCGACGCCTGCCTCGAACGCACGCGCGCCTGGCTGCAGAGCGCCGTCACGCGGGCGCGCCGCGCCGCCGCCGCCGGCAGCAGCGACCCTGCGGCGGCAGGTGCAGCGGCAGCGCTGCTCAGCGGGCTGGAGGCGCGCAGCGGCGCAGCTTACCTGCAGCTGCTGCGCTGTGCAATGGTGGACGATTTGCTGGGCGTGATTGTGCGCGCGGACGGCGCCGGCGCCGCAGGGCAGGTATGTATGTTTGCATTGGTGGCAGCGCTCGCTGCCTGTGCATGCATGGGGGAGTCTGCAGGTGATCGAGACCTGTGTGTAGAGCACATTTGAACACATTTTCAAGACCTGTGGGTGACAAAAATTGCAGGGTGTTGCGGCGGGCGTTGTTGCTTGCGGCACACACTAGATTCGCGCTGGACACCCCCATGTTTAGAGCTTTTTGTGTGTGTGCCAGCTCTAGCGCAGCTGCTCGCTGCGTGCACAACCTCGCTGATCTTCACACCACACTTCAAACTGAACCTCAGCTCCCGCCCGAAAACCCCTACCTAGCGCTCCAGCCTGCCTTTAAGCATGCAGAACCTCCTCCTCAATCTACCCCCCCCCCCCCCCCATTGCAGTCTGGTATCGACGGCGAAGCCATCCCCATCCCAGAGACACTGGCACTGGACAAAGGCCGCCTCCTCCTTGTGGCCGCAGCGGTGGAGCAGGGGGCCTACATGGCAGCGCTCAGTGCGATCTCGCGGCAGGTCCTGGGCGCCGCGCGCGTGGCGCTGCCGCGCGACGACGAGGACGCGATGCGCGCCGCGCTGACGGCGCTCTTTGAGAACCAGGACACGTGCAGCGAGGACATTGCCGCTCAGGTGTGTGCGACGCGCGCCTTGTTGTCTCCCTTGCATTGGCATTGTACGACGAGCGAGCTGCTGCTTGCATTGCTGCAATATAGAAGTACTGTTTGCAAGTTGGAACAGCAAACTCGCTGTGTGAGAGCACACAGGTCACCATGTAGAGTGATGCTCTGCATCCTGTCACCACCGCTAGCGCTCCGCACACCCGCTGCCATCATCCAGCACCGCTCGACGCCTTGTTGTCGACGCTTCAAACGCACTACCGCACTCACGCCATGTGCCCCCCCTCTGCCCCCCCCCTTTGTTGTTTAGGTCCTTGCCATGTGCCGCGCCGTCGCCGCGCGCGCGCAGCGCCCGCTCTCCGCGCAGCAGTGCTCTCTCCTGCGCTCGCGCGCCGCGTCAGTGCTCGCCGGCACGTGCCCCGTCTACAAGCTCTACCTCGCGCGCGCGCTCTCTGCGCTGCGCGTGCTGCTGCTCAGCGGCGGCGCCATGGACGCGGCGGCGTTCGGCGCGGAGCTCGCTGCACGCGGCCTCGGCGGCGTGGCGCCGTTCCTCACGGAGCGCGCCGCGGCGCTGCTGCTGCGCGTGCAGCGCCACAGCGAGGCCGTGTTCACGCCGTACTACAACGAGCTCGTGCCGCTCGCGCTCGCGGGCGACGCGCACGAGGCGGCCATGAACGTGGATTGATTGAACGGCGAATTCATGAATTCATGTGTTCGTGGATTTGCGGATGAATTCATGCGGATTCACACTCGTGGACGGCTGTGATCTGGAGGTCACAGAGAAGGTGTGGCGATGGTTTAGCTGGGCTCTCAAGGAAGGGGGTCAGATTCACGCTTCGGCGAAAGAGGCGCATCTGGCTAAGCATGTGGCTGGCGCATAGCATTTGTTTTTTAAGGGAGGCAAAGGGAGCGGTTGATACCATAATACCATCCACTGGGCGGCTGTTTCATACGAGCTTGTGTAGGAGGTAACCGGTAAGTATCTCTGTGTGAAGCGGGGAGGGCGAGGGATGTGTAGGTAGCGAGGCGGATTTCTAGTCGCGTTGCACGATGCAACACACACCCATGGTAGTGGTGCTGTTTGCGCGCACTGATGGTAACGTAACGTAAGCGCCGTTTCACGCGGTAAACGTGAAGGGCTAGCAATGCAGAATAGTGCTAAGAGAGCAATGACATGTTCCATACTGGCGGCAGCCTACAGCAGCAGCGTCCCTGTACAGAGAATATGACTGCGCGAGAGACAGTGTACGGTAGTGGCCGACTAATGATCAGGCATGGTACGATGGCAGACGCAACACACTCAGCAGCGCTTTCTCCTAGAGCAGCTCTGATGTAATCTACCTGGCAGCGAAAGACGGGTATGGCCTGGACTGGCAGCGTTGGTGGTCCGCATTTGCTTGCATTTCCAGAAATAACACTATTTGTCCTCGACAGGCGCCAGTCTACCATGATGTTTTTTGTGTGAGACATGGACAATTGTCATTTCGGAACGACACGCAGCAGAGTTGCATGACAGATGATAAAGGGCAGCTGCAGCACTCCTACACAGGATTCCTACTATCGGATATGAATTGAGGGCGTGCGCCGATGGCAGGGATGACAGAGTAGAGCCTGCAGTCTTCGACAATGCTGTTCATGATGTGGTGACTGAGCTGCGCATACAGGCATGGCATGTGCTGCTATGTACCTAATAGCGATGCCACGAGGACTTGCAGAGCAAAGTCTGCTGCTTGTGGCTCTTTGCACATTCGGTCTATTGCCATGTGTATTGTCACGTACTGCAGGTGGCAGGTGCACATGCACATGCAGGTGGAGAATACAGTCGTGCATCCGCACAGCTGAACATTGAGATATATTTGGCTACTGCGTCACGGTTGCTTAAAAGCGTTGGGCAACGCGGAGGATACCAAGAATGTGTATTGATTGTAAGTTCGGTGCTTGCAGCACCGCAAGGCGCACCTCAACGCCTCAAAGGCGCCTTGACGTTTGTGGCTGTGGGGAAAATTGAACTATGTTTGGAAAGCGCTGTGCACGTGAGGACTAAAGCGCGCGCGCCACACATGAGGTGACACACTGACACACTGCATCAGTAAACAATAATGACGCCCTGTGGAGGCAGTGGGTTTTCACACACTGCATCAGTAAACAATAATGACGCCCTGTGGAGGCAGTGGGTTTTCAAGGAGCGCTATGTCAAGAGTGTGTGGCTGTAGATAACTCAGCGGCTCGCCTGGAGGTGACGTGGAGCGCCGGGCACAGCAGGAGGCGGAGGGGGGGGTCTATCAGTAAGAGGGGGGGTCTTGGAGGTGTGGGGGGGTGGGGTGTCTTGGAGGGAGGGGCAGGAGGAAACCGATGAAGATGAACAGGAGGGCGAAAGGAATCACACTCACTCTAATCCTACTAGCACCGCCATCAAGCTGCTGAAGCTGCACACCGGTTGGGCAAGGAAGGGGGGGGGGGGGAGGGGGGGGGGGAGGGGGGGGGGGGGCGTGCGGAACATTGGGTTGTCCAAGCAGGCCGCAAAGGGTTGCGACGGGGTGCAGGACAAGCACCACACCTCGTGAAGCTGGCGCACGTCACCTCTGTGTACCGTCCCAAGCTGCAATGTAGCGGTGTCTACTGGAAGGCTGCACGGATGCTATGTGCAAGGCGGCGACACGGCGCCGGACCGCACTCTAGTGGAGCTGGACCGTCCAACACCTGCAAAGCCAGCCGCTAGCTGCGCATGTGTTTTCGCCTTGCCGCAGCAAAGAGGCCAGCATTGTTGGCTGCTGCGCTGGCGTCACCGCCACAGGACGTCGCCTACTCTACCTCCTCTGGCGTGGCGCCGATCAGCTTGACGAGGAAGTCGCAGTACGCGTCAATGTAGCTCTGCTCCTCAGGGCCCTGCGGCAGAAGCAGCCACGGGTTCATGACCGTGTGCCGCAGCAGAAACAGCCCCGCATCATCGGGTGCTGCGAGGTCAACGCCGAGCTCAGCCGCCACCCGCGCGCGCTCCTGCGCGGCGAAACGCGACAGCGCGACCGTCGTGCGCGTGCCGTAGCACGCCGGCAGCTGCGCGGGCGCGTCGCGGCGCACGGACTTGGCCTCGTACAGTCTCCGCCCTTAGGCGTTTGCGGTGGCGAGCGAGTGGCTGCGCGCGGGGTTGACCGCGAAGCACACGATGTTGCAGTCGGTCTCGAAGGGGATGCAGAGGCGCGCGCGCGGCGCGAGCGCGGCTGCTGCTGCGCGAAGGCTGCGCACGAGGGCCTCGGACGCGCGCACGGAGCGCGCTATGAGCCTGCCGAAGTGCTCGCTGTCCAGCGGCAGCACCCTGAGGAGGACGGGTCAAGCAAGAGGAGAATTGTCAGTGGATCTTGTGTCAATTGAGGCGTTGTACAAGCGCAGGTGAGGGGGGCAGCACAGTTGTGCGCCGTTGTCTACCGCCTTGTCGCTGCTGTATGGCAAGCCTACGCGAAGAAGTACGACGTCCTGTTATTCAAGCACGTCTTCGTTACGTGCGCCCCGTACTCGACCTCACGGTCGCCCATACAGGACGTGGCAGCGCCACGGCCATCGCAGCTAGCCTTGAAAGCCAAAACGCCCAGGCTTTATATAGTAGTACTGTCGCCACTTCATCTGGGCTTTTTCGCGCCCTGAGCGAGACTTCACGAAATTACTGTCGCCTTTGCCTTGCTCACAGCTTGGCCAACCTTCTGCCAAATGATATACATGCTGTAACTGTAGCAGTAGCAGGTCACCGCATTTGCGCAGCTGTGGTTGATGTAGCATGCGGCGGCACCAGCGCCGGCACGGCTGCCCTCAAGACTGAACCGACCGGGCGTGGCGTACCACGCCTCCGCTTCGCGCGCAGCGCTCGCGCTGTCGTCTTGAACTTTGCCATTGAATTTAACGTAGCCGTGGAGCGTGGTGACGCCGTTGCCGCCAGTGCCGGTGCTGCTGCTGCGTCTGCAGCTGCCTCCGTTGGCGGCGCAGGCACTGTGGAAGTCGCCGTTTACTGTGCCATTACGTTTCGCATCGCCGTTGAGCGTGTTGGCGCCATTGCCGCCAGTGCCGGCGCGGCTGGTGCGTCTGCAGTTGCCCCCATTGGCGGCGCAGGCACTGTCGTCCTGAACTCTGCCATTGCATTTCACATAGCCGTTGAGCGTGCTGACACCGTTGACACCAGTGCCGCCGCTGCTATTGCATCTGCAGTTGCCTCCATTCAACTTGAAGTTGGCGCTGCTGCCGCCCCTGCTCCCGCCATTTGTGACAGACGTGTCACCGTGGCCACTACCATCCCTGCCGTCGCCGCCGCCGCCGCTCATGCTTGCGCAGCCGCCACTGCTTCTGCTGCCCGTCTCGATCTGTCCGCCATCGCCACCACCGCCGCCGCCGCCGGCGCCGGCGCCGCTGCCGCAGCCACCACGGGTGCCGGCGCCAAACACGTATGCGGCGTCCTGCGCCACGAGGTCGAGCACGCGGCGGTCGCGCAGCAGCAGGCCGCCGCTGCCGTACGGCACAAACCCCCACTTGTGCGGGTCGACGGTGACGGAGTCCGACGTCGGGAGGGCGCGCGTGGCGGCGTGCACGCGCGCGCTGGGGAAGCGCGAGAACTCCGCGGCGACTGCCTTGCGGTCGCGGAAGGCGCCGGACGCGTCGCGGAAGACGCTGGCGAGGTAGCCGCCCCATGCCGCGTCCTGTGAGGCGTGTGCAGGTGCAGCGCCGGTTTGAAGTTTTGCATGCGTCGTGCGCGTTGCGTATGCGATGAAAGAATTGGGCATGGTTCTGCCAGTGCTGCTGGAATGTTGAACCAAAAGCTGGCAGTTGTAGGCGGGTGTGCGTGTAGGCAGCAGTAGCGTTCAGCAACTGAGTGCTACAGTTGGATCAGATACTGTTAACACATTGTCAAGTGGCATGACCATATATTTCTGGGCGACAGCGGTGGCGGCAACGGCTCCGGCAGCAATTACCGTGTGCAGCCAGAAGTGGCCGACGCTGCGGTGATCGGAGCGGAGCTCGGCGATCTCATGCAGCGGGTCAACGGTGCCGAATTTGGTACTGCCAAAGAGGGCGATGACAGCAAGCACCGGGCGCCGTTCTGCAGCGCGTTGCTCGAGAAGGGCGCGCAGCGCTGCCACATCCATGCGGGCTTCTGTAGTCGGCACCTGCTCAGCAGTAGCAACAGCAGCAGCGGTGGCAGCATCAGCGGCAGCAGCAGGAGCAGCAGCAGCGGCAGCAGCAGCACCAGCAGCAGCACGAGCAGCGGCAGCAGCAGCGGCGGCAGAAGTGCAACAGCAGCGGCACTGTGGTGACGTGCGTGTGGCAATGGACTCCAGCGCCACAAGCTGGGGGACGCGAGACTTGCGGCGACAGAAAATGCGCGACAAAGAAAGTTGCTTTCACGCCGCAGTTGCCATGCATACCGAATACAGTACGAGGAGCAGTAACAGTAGTCTACCCGCAGGCGCACTGCACACACGCACCGCGACGAGCTGCGAGCCGCCCAGCCCCAGCGCTTTCATGGCCTTCTGCAGCGAGTAGTGCGCGGTGCTGGGCGCGAGCACGGCCATGTCGGCAATGACGGGGTGCACGGCAGCGAAGCGCGCCAGGCCCACCGCGGCCACGCAGCAGCGCTCAACCTCCATAAGGAGTTCACGGCCGCGCTCGTGAGCGGCGAGCGCGGCGGCCAGCGCCAGCACGTCGCCCGTGTCGCCCCAGTTGAGCAGGGCGACGTCGTCCGCGCCCTGCAGCGCGGGTACGGGCCACACCTGCGCATGCGTATGCGCGGATGGTAGTGCGGAGCAAGGGTCAGTGTGCGAAATTGAGCAGCGGTACTTGCCCGAAAGTTGCTGCAAGCGTCTCATGATTTGGCCAGTGTGATGACACCACTTCAAGTTCAAGTTGTGTCACCCCAGTGGAGCAAGTAATTATTTGAAGTTACCCACGCCTGTCAGTGCTGGCACAGGCCACTCCTGGGCGCCTATGCGGTCGCGAACATGAGATGCAAGCTCCTGGCCGCGCCTGCGGAAGCAACTGCGTCAGCCAGCGCCACACTCAAACCCCCTAGCCCTACAGGAACCCTATCCTTAACCATATTACTGACCCTAACCTAGCTCGCTCACATACAATTCGACGCAAGCGCCGCGCGCTGCTGGATGACATGTGGGGTCACTGCGCAAGCCAGCACCAGGCTTTACTATTTGCCACAGTGCCTAACCAGTAGAGCTGCTGGATGGCATACTGCACATGTCAGTGCTGCGCCCAAAAACCTACAAAAGTGTTGGTTGAGCACACAGAAAACAGAAGTGGCCATGCCTTGTGGCCTGCAAAATTGGGCATGAGTCGCCGGCAACCAGCAGATGCAACTTCACTGTGAGCCCCAACATTGGCGCTTCAATACATGCTGACCGGCACGCTTGCCTATTACTCTTTCTATGATACAGGTATCAGCAGCAGCAGCGGCAGCGGCAGCGGCAGCGGCAGCGGCAGCGGCAGCGGCAGCAGCAGCGGCAGCGGCAGCGGAAGCGGCAGCGGCAGCGGCAGCGGCAGCGGCAGCTACGGCAGCGCGCTCACCTGCAACTTGTCGCATGCGTCGCGCGCCGCCAGTGGATACAGCCGCACTGCACGCGCCAGCATCAGCGCCTCGATGTTGGCGACCGTGCCCCTTGAACACAGGTGCCCGATGCCGCATGGCGTTGCCTCCGGCCGCACCGCAAAGCCCATCATGCGGCACAGCTGGCGGCCAACTTCAAGTTCAAGGTCGACCGTCACCGCGGCTAGGTCCCGGACGATGTTGTTGGGGTTGTAGAGCGTCGTCACAAGTTGCGCGAGCAGACCCGGCATCAGCGTGTCGCTGACCTGCACAGCAGAGAAGGGTCCACGAATGTAGTGTCGCTGGGCTTCCGCTTTTCAAGCCGCAGTGCCAAGACAGTGTTGTGCGATTGTAAAGCACCTTCACAAGCTGAGCGGGGCATGCGCAAACTCATGTACTGGCGTGAGCTGTCTGGTTTGCCTTATCTATGAAGGCTGCTGTTGTTGCTGTAACTCATGTGCTTGGCCAGGGAACTGCTGGCGAGCTGAAACAAATGAGAACTCCCCACACATGTACACATTGTGCTTGGCTACATCAAGCTACACTCACCATACGGTACACGTCGCACGAGTGACATAGTGGCTCATGGACCCCGCATGGAGCACGGGGGCGGAACTACAGCGCGAATTTCGCAGAATGGACCACAGCAAGCAGTCAGTGTGCATACACCATGTGCGGCTACGCTCACCGATACTCACAATGTGGACTGAGCAGTGCCAGCGACACCATGCGGCTGATGCAGCTGGGGCGAAATTATGTGGCCATATGGTTAGCCAACTGTTATTGCAGCTGCTACACCTGAGCGCTGCAAGCATGCAGCCACACACGAGTCCACAATACCCTTCAGAACCTCTAGGGGTTAGGGGAAGGGGTAGGGGAAGGGGTAGGGGCGACCCTAGCCCTAGCATAAAGCTAACCCCTAACTCTAACTTTACCACGCAGTACGTGTGCATCGCGTGTCACTGCGGCCAGCGAGGTACTCACCATGTGGCCCATGTAGCGCGGGTGGAACAATGGCACAGACCCCTTTAGCTGAGCGCTGAGTTTGTGAAGCTCGGCGCGCGTTGCCGCGATGCCCTCTAAGAAGCTGGGCTCGCACTGCTGCCCTGGCGCTATTGGCGTCGTGTCCTCTGGGTGTATGCTTCTGCGCCAGCCCACGTGTTCTCGTACGAGGTCCATCAGGATGCGCTCAAAGCAGTCGCTGTTCTCGCCGTGCACGCCGAGAAAGTAGGGGGCCAGCGATCGGCTGCCATTTTCGTCATAATTGTTGACGGCGCTCTGGCTCATCGCTGCATCGGGAAGTCAACAGCAGGTACAAATGTGCCTTATGCCGTATGTAGGCTTATCGCTGCATCGTGAAGTCAACAGCAGGTACAAATGTGCCTTATGCCGTATGTATGCGATGTGAATATCCATAGAGTGACGGTGACGGTGCTGATGTTTCCACACAGAGACAAACGGCCTCCCTTGCTGCTTTTGTTTGAAGATGCCGTCGGGCATGCTGATCTCGCTGCCGGCCGGCACGCACGGCAGCAGGCAGCCGCCGTCGCTGTCGTCGACTACTGTCGCGCTCGGCTCTTGCTACGGCTTTGCAAGAGAAATGTCATTCGCCACAAACAAAATACTTGGGAAGCAGTTGTACGGCCAGATCACCACCTCAACGCAAAAAAGTTGCTGTCATGGCTGCATTCATGGCCGCAGACAACTGGCAGTGCTTGTCCACAAACGATGTCAGGAATCAGGAACCATGTGGATACATGACAATACATTACCGCCGACCTCTTAAAAGTCATTGTGCAGTGTTTGGCTGTTGCTCAGAGCACACATCACAGCCCAGACTGGACGAGAAGAAGGTTTATGACCCATCGTTTTGCCTTGGTCGAGGTCATTGTCGTTGCTTACTTCGACTCTGCGACGGTCACTGACACGGCATGACTCAACTGAGAGACCTCATGGGATTCACACATGATATGTGTGAGCGCGGGTCGCTACGTACGGAAGGCAGTTGCCATGGCTGTTGACAAGCTGCTGCAAGCCCTCGCATCAGCAGAATGCACCAGAACTTCAAAATGACCTCGGAGTCCTCTTTGTTCCAAGATGCCCTCATTTGTAGAGCTGCTCAATTAGGACACTTCGGTTTTCACATTCAACAATAGTTTGAGGGGCCTAACATCATTGAAAGCATCTGATAGTATGTACAGCTGACAGATATGAGATTGTGACGACCGGAGACCAATGACAGCAAGATCTCATGCTATAGAAGTGCAACATTGCAACTAGTTGTCAATTATGCTATAAAGGTGCAACATCGCATCGTATTCCAGTGTATCACTGTCAATTTGCGCGTGTCAGCCTGCAGGCGGCACTGAGAGCAGCGCAGAAGCGCTTTATAGTGCTCTATAGTGCTCTCGGCACATGGCATTTTAACATTTGTACGATACAGTGTATCTAGATACCTGCACGGCCTGCACGACAGGCACTGAAATGTGTACTGTCGACAACACCTGGGCGCGTGCGCCCAACACAAGCTTATACAAGTGACCACCAGGATCCTGCTGCTCTTGCAAAGTCATGATCATGTTCTGGCTGTCGACTGCAAAGACGCATATATAGACTCTGCGCATATATAGACTCTGCATTGTGCTCATTCACCTGCTCGGAACGAGTTTGCCTGTGCTGCTGCGTTCCTGCCCGCTGGTGCTCTGCAATGCTGCAATGCTTTGTTCCCTATGCGATGCGACGTGCTGTCTCCAGCCGCTGTGCTTGCCGTCGTCCTCGTGCTGGGTTGCGTGCTGAGCTGACACGAGTGATGTTTTGTGAGCATCAAGCTGCTGCTGCTTCCCGCCGCTGCCGCCGCCGCCCAACGTTTCTCAGCTTCAACTGAGGCGGGAGAGAATAAAAACCTCCAGGTCAGGAAGTTTCCTCTCCCTGAACCCCCCTCCTTCTAAGCTCACAAATCATCGACAATTCGAGGGCGTTGAGAGACCACCGTGACTCAGAATACACTGTGGGCTAAAACCAAAAGAGACAGTGGCTGAACTATAGCCATGTTGCTTCATTGCATCAAGAACAGTGCCAGAAGGTTACAACTTCAATCATCGAACTATGCGTAATCCCCATGAACTGCTTGCTGGCATGAACTGCTTGCTTCAAGAAGCTCAGGTTAGGGGCTTGCCACCTTCCATGAGCAAAGCGATGATGGCCTGACAAAACACAATCGTGGGACAGACAGACCCTTGAACACACAGGAGTCCCCCATGTCCAGTAACAGCTTGTTCTGTAGAAGCATAACATATGCGAGCATGTGGCGCGCATTTGAGTGAGCAGTGGCACGCACCTGCAGCATGTTGTCATGAACTTGAGAGTTCCATTTTTGGCTATGTAGTCTAGCTCTCTGATGTGTCCCTGGAGTCGGAGAAAGTGTCCACCACCTATGCCATGGCACTCTGCTCTCGAGTGCACTCAGGTGCCATTATGTACAGCTATTACCGGTGACCTGAAAACCCCCAGTGGGGAGGGAGCCTGCGTCAGAGACAGTCGACGCAGCGGTGTCTTGCCAACTACACTTGTACAACACACAATCTGCACGCGACCACGTGCTACCAGCATTTTGTACGGCGTCCATGGTGGCCACAGCGCTTTGTGTACACCTTGCCCGCCCCCTTCAGCACCTTCGGTGCAGACCGAACAGCACGGTGGGATGGCTTGCAGCAGCGCTCCACATCGTCACAGCTGCTCAGCGACGCCGCTTTGGCCGCGTGCGCCGCACGCCAAACACAGCGTGCGTCCAGCAACGTGCGAGAGCGCTGACGCATTACTGCTGAGCACTGCTGCGCACCACACTGAGGCCGAGCGCTGTCAAAGCATTGAGGGCAGCAAGCGCTGCCGCCGCGTGATATCGCAGAAAAGCGCGGACGCGCGTCACTCACGGCAGCACCTGCAGGCGCCTGAGGTCGCGCACAATGTTCTTGTGGTGCGCCTCCAGCGTGCCGCCGCCGATCTCCATGAGCTTGGCGTCGCGCCAGAGCCGCTCCACCTGGTAGTCGCCCACGTAGCCGTTGCCGCCGAGGACCTGCATGGCTCTGTCGGCGACGTTCTTGCCCATGGTCGCCGTGTAGAGCTTGACGGCGTCAGTGTCAAGGCCGCAGCCGTGAGTAGTGAGGTCGAGGTTGGCGGCGATACTGTAGGTATAGGCGCGCCCCGCCATGTACTCCGCGTACGACTCCGCGATGTGGCGCTGCACCTGGCCGTAGGAGGAGATGGGCTTGCCGAACGCGACGCGCTCCATAGAGTACCTGCGCGAAGATGAGGTTGCAGAATTGAGGTTTGAACTTTGAGGTGTGTAACTGTTTCGATGCGGGGACTAGGATGTCGGTGCTGCCCGCGTCCAATGTGCTGAAAGATCATGTGTGAGCATGCGCTGTAGCTCAATGCTCAGCGACAATGTCACCACATCAATACAAATCGTTCACATGCGCATCGCTCACCATACGCTAGTGATTGCTGCAGAAGCCGTTGCGCTCGACGACCTTTCGACAGCATTGGATAAGTACAGCATTTTTCAGACTAAGAATGTTGCGGAACAGCGCATCAGTGTTCACGACTGTAGCAGTGGTCCGCTAGCGAAGCAGTGCCAGCAGAAATATGTGCCAACGCACGCACGACGGCGTCATCAAAACATCAGTATGTCTTCCCTCGCAACAGTTTTCACCACAACAGACCAACTGCAATTGTTCAAGAACAAGGGCCACAGCTTATGCACTGCTTGAAACTCACTTGTTCATGATGTCGATGCAGCGCCTGAAGAGGAAGGGCATAGAGGCAGCACGAAGCAATGAGCAGCAGTTAGCACAACGTCAATACACCAGGCTCATCAGCAGCGTCAGTTTCCCTGTCTGACCATACTCGGGTGGCCAATGACTTTAACCAGCAGGCTAAAAGGTTCATGGTTTCATACATGAGAACCAACACACCAAACGGCGTTTCACCATTCACTTGAACATTTATGGTCCTGGCCTCTCTTGATTTTCAACAATGTATCACCAGAAACATGCCAACTGAGTCATCTTCGTGCCACTTGACACACCCTGTGCCTGAACTCCACAATACAGCCTGATCCCAACTGGGAGATGCACCCACAGTTATTGATCCCCTCATATGAACAGCTGTGCCACATTCACACTACCAACCTAAGTAGCATAATCCTGTGTACGCATGCTGGGTCTATGCAACGGTGTGCGACACCGAAAGTTGCCACTACTGGAACTTGAGTGTGAGATACGCAAGTACACATCTCCATTCGGCTGCCACTGTGAGGCCACATGATGTAGGCACAAGGGCCGCGCTATCAGCATGCAGCATGCCAACCCCCACATGTCTGCTGGGCGCTGGCATTCACGTTGAGTGGGTCATGTGCGGAGCCCGCGGTACGCCAGCAAGCTTGGTGTACTGTAGCATGGTACGCCAGCAAGCTTGGTGTACTGTAGCATGTCAGACAGGCGCGATCAACTGCTGCTGCACAGCCGAACCCTGCAAAATGCCAGAGCTTGCGC
Source organism: Tribonema minus (assembly GCA_017506865.1). Classification (NCBI taxonomy): domain Eukaryota; class Xanthophyceae; order Tribonematales; family Tribonemataceae; genus Tribonema; species Tribonema minus. The sequence continues at coordinate 275,638 of JAFCMP010000515.1, read as the reverse complement.
CACTCTGGCAGTGTCAAAGCCATACCTGGGCACTGCCGAAAGTGCAAAGCTCAACAGTCCAACGAAGTGCTTCTTCCCAGCACCGTTGACGAGCAGCGGTCATTTATCTCAGAGAACTGGAGAAGTACCTTTATCAACAGCACCAATTTGCTTCCGCCACCCAGCAGCCGCTTCATGGGCTACGCCGCCTGCTCTCCCGCATACGCAACTGCCAGACACCACACAACCTCTGCAGCATCAGTATCCCACTGACCTGGCGATTCCCAGGCTGATGGCGCCCAGCGCGAGCCTCTCAATCTCCAGGTTCTTCACCATGGACAGCAGCGCCCCGCCCTCCTCGCCCACCAGGTTCTCCCGCGGCACGCGCACGTCCTCAAACACGAGCTCCGCAGTCATGGACGCGCGCATGCCGCATTTGTCCTCCACCTTGGTCCCCAGGCTAAATCCCGCCATGCCGCGCTCCACGATGAAGGTGCTGATGTCGCGCGGCCCGCGCCCCGTGCGCGCGTACACCAGGAACGCGTCGCCCGTGTCGCGCCCGTCCACCGTGCCGTTCGTGATCCACATCTTGCTGCCGTTGAGGACGTAGCCGCCGCCGCCGCTGCCGCTGCCGCTGCCGCTGTCGCCGGGCGCCGCAACGGCGGTGGTCGACATGCCGAGCACGTCCGTGCCGGAACCGGGCTCGCTCATGCCCATGCCACACACGGCGTCGCCGGAGCACGCCGCGGGCAAGAAGCGCGCCCTCTGCGCCTCGCTGCCGTTCTGCGCGAGGTTGTTGACGAAGAGCATGGAGTGGGCCAGGTAGCTCAGGCAGAAGGCCGGATCGGAGGCCGCGAGCTCCTCGTGAACGATGACGGCGGCTGCCGCGTCCATGCCCGATCCGCCGTGCTGCTCCTGCGCTGTGACGCCCAGGAGGCCCAGCTCGCCGCACTTGCGGAAGAGCTGGCGGTTGAACTTCTCTTCCCTGGGGTTGAAGCACGGTGGGCAGGTGAGTATTAGGCACGGCAGCGCACGTACAGGTGCAAGGCGTCTGAGGCTTCTCAGCGGACCGATATATGACTTGGGGCCTGGTGTGCTGCACCAGGACCATGCAACCCAGCCCGCTGTAAATGAAAAACAGGCGTCGAAAACTTGCCTGTTGAACTGCAGAGCTTGGGGGTCCACATCTGATTGTACAAACGCCCGGACCATGTTGCGCAGCTGCATGTGCTCATCCGTTGGGTTGTACAGGTCCAGTTTGGGTCGCACATCCTCGGCCAACGAAGATGGCTCGGCAGAGAACTGCCGGGCTAGGTCTTTTGCCTGCGTGGCAAGGTGCCCTCGTCTTGGTGCTCCTAGCGAGCGCTTAAGGACCCTGGCAGCCAGAGAAGATGAAGATGATGCCATAGTCAGACTGTAGAAACTTCACCACAGCAAGACTACACTGGCTTCGGAGCTCAGGGTACTATTTTGTTTTTAAAACTCTGTTCAGTTCAAGTTCACAGTTCAAGTTGAAGTGCTCATCATTTTTGTGCAGGTGTACACATGTGATAAAAGTACACATGTGTGCACATGCGTACATTTGCCGCACCTTCAAGTAGGTTGAAATGTCAGCCTGGTTCAGCATTTTCAACAATGATTCATGTAGCCAAGGAGCCATGAAACTATATGCATGCACAATGGGGCAACGATAGAGCGATGGCAGTGCAAGGAGTTACGTCACCATGCAGTGGTGACACGTGCGACCAGCAAGGGCGTTCAAGACCATTGACAACTGCACGAGCAGCACGTGTACAACCGCACAAGCAGCTCATCCAGCCAGTGAGCGCGTCGAACAAATTCTTAACAACCGCATGCGCAGCACATGTAGGAGCAGAGGGGCACTGGCAAATGGTGCTTTCAGATTCTTGTATTTGTGCCATCAGCAATTTTCAGCATTGAGATGCGGCAGCGATACCAGAGGTCTTTTCTACCACTGTACAGAGCCCCGTCGCACGTCATGATCTCATGGTAATACAAGCCTATGGTGCACAGGGCCTAATGCCACTGTGTCAGCCGCTGTGGTTATGCCAGGTGATTGCCTGGGCTGGGCTGCGGCCATGCTTCCACCAGCGCACAGATGTCACCCCCACAGACACCAACTACTCGGGATCAGCTTACTTACAACTGCACGCGTGCATTGCTGAGCATGCCATGTGCTATGTGATGACACCCTGCTGCAGCCTGACCCTAATGCCATGCACAACCCTGACCTGCCAGTGCCTCAGCTGCGCCCCTCTTCCCTCACACTCCGCCAGCGCAGCATCCGCTTGCCGCGCATCAAGTGCCTCACACGCCGCCACCAGCCCCGCGACCAGCTCAAGTTCCCTGATACCGTGCGCTCCTCCTTCCAACCGCAACTCGCGCAGTGCCTGCGAAGCCTGCACGGTGTCATTCAGCGCGAGCGCGCACAGCGCAGCGGACACGCAGTGCGACGCCCGCTCCATGCGCACCAGCAGCCTGGAACCAGCCGCAGTCGCGATGGCAGGGTCCCTCCACCCTGCTGCTGCTCGGGTGAATGACAGCTGCGCTGCGGCATACGACTGGCACTGGTCAGCGAGAACCTCAGCGGCAGATGCGACGCACTTGAGGCTCTGGAACTTGGCGTGCGCCGCTGCGTGCATGTCTGCCGCGCCCAGCAGCAGTTGCGCAACGCACGCCCACTGGGGCTGCTGCAACAAGTGCGGGTGCTGTGATAGGTGCTGCTGCTGCATGGGCTGTGCGTGACTTGCCAAGGTGTCGCTGGCGCTTGTGCTGCCGGTGATTCGAGGCAGACACTGCTGAAGCTTTGATGCGCCCTGTTCGAGGGCCCTGGCGGCGCTCTCAAATGCGCCCAGCTCTGCTTGTTGCGCGGCACAGCACATGAGCTCATCCGCCAGTGATGACGTGGCCGTCGAGCCATCAAGCCGCGCAATCACAGAGGCACACGATCTGTGCAGGTCACCTAGCTCTATGGCCCTTGTGGTGGCTGCAAAACTTGTAGGTTGCGGTGCACGTGAACTAGTGTGCTCGTAATCTGCTGGCTGGGCACTGAGTGCTGCCAATTCATCACTTGTCCGCGGCTCGAAGGCAGGCTGCCCGCTTATGTTCTGCAAGGCAGCAGTGGCCTTCATTAGAAACGTGTCCAAATCTGAGCCTTGCGCCACCTTGAACCACCTACTGCAAAGCCCAATGGCCATGCTGCCATCATGAGCTCTTGCAATGACGCATATTGGCGTGAGGCAAAAAGACCAACCTTGCAGCCGGTCCTCACGAGAGCTGTCACTGGTGAAGGTAGACATCAGGCTTCTCAATACTCCCCTGGTACCAGTGCTGGGTCCAAAGTTGCGCTCGCTCAGGACCCAAGGGGCAAAGCTGGCCATATTTGGGACGGATACGGCCATTACGACGCCAACCATCGCGCAGCTCAGGAGAATCGGCAGTAGCACCTCCAGCACCAGGCGCCATGCTGCGTAGATGGCCAATATGATGACAGCTGCCTTGCCTAGCAGGACAACCTGCTGCCGCTGTGGGGCATCCATGTGTGCGGAATGGAGGTCTCGGTTAGTTCAACCGGACTCGAGCTCGCTCGCTCTCGCTCTTTGCTCGCTCTCTCTCTCGGTTGTGAACTTCGTCTCTCGAAGTTCAAGCGGCAGTTGAACCTTCCATGACTTCGACATCGCGGTGATACGTATATACACGCAGCAGCCCCAACTGATCGAAGCTGCTAGCCCTGCAATGCGCAGCACTCACACTGATCAGACGAGAATGTGACATCACGGCAAGTGTTCCCAACAGTCAATGGCAGGTCTCGCAGGCATGAAGCCGCGCATCCTCTTGGAGGAGCAGGAGAGCGCCACCAGCACCAACGGCACGCCCAGAAGTGTCACGTCTCCGGGCTACGAAGCGTTCCTGCAGAGCCTCACCAGCGCTGGCAGCTGGGACAGCGCAGCGGGTGGCTCGTTCGATTTGAAAGCAGCACTAGACAAACCTCCTTCTCCATGGGCACTGCCTCGCGGCAGACTGCCGAGCTTCGGCGATGCATCGGACGACGGCATGGACCAGGAGCTTAAGGATCTGGAAACCAGTGTAGCTCAGCTGCCGAAGATGGTGAACTTTGATGACCTCGGATTGGCATTTGCACCTTCGCCGGCGACAGCTGCAGCTCAGGCAGGAGGAGGCACAGATAGCCATGCGTCGGAAACAGGAGCACCGAGCCTGCCTGCTGAAGGCCACGCACATGGCATTATCAAGTCTGAAGGCAATGAGAGTGCTGCAGCAGCAGGCGATGGACATACACAGCACCAACAGGTCCCATCGCCGCGCCGCCACAGCGACGCCAGCGGCAGCAGCAGCAGCGAAGAGCGCACTCCACAGAAGCAGCAGCACCACCACCAGCCCGACAATCATCGGCGCATCAGCCCATCACAGCCCAAGCCTGGCGATGTGGAGTCCCCTCAAACTCTGGCCCGAGCGGAGGTGGCCCGCATTCAACTCGCGGAGATGGTGCGGCGCGGCGCTAAGCACCTGCCCGACTTCAGCGACTGCAACGCGGCAGTGGCGCTGTCGTGGCGTGTGTTGACAAAAGTATATAGCGGACTCGTTCCCATATCCGCCAAGGGAGCGCCGCACGAGGAGCCACGGTGTCTACACATGTGAGTCCGCTTCAACAGGCCTTCTACACTCCACATGAGCTGCAGGCATTCCACTCTGCCCATGCTGCTCACATGGGCTGGCCAGTGCGCAGGTGCACTGACACTGGCTCATGCATGTTGTCCTGTTTATGTGAAGAGCTGAACTGGTGATATCAAGTTCTCGTGGATATATGAATGAGGAGGGCGCCTGGCGCAAAAGTGCAAGTTTTGTTGCTTACATTCTGGATGATGCCAAACTGGTGCAACACGTCCAGTGCTGCCCCTGCCACGCCCTATGCAAAGTTGTGCAGCGGCTACTGCCATTTTCGAAGCCCTGCCGCATCGTACGCTGAGCATATGCACCACTTGCAACCCACTGAAGACGCGCGTACTGCACGCCGGCAGTGGGTATTGCATTAACACATGCCCGCTCCCCTCCCCTCGTGCCCTTTGTTTCCAGGCTGGAGTGCTGCGTGCGCGCCGACACCGCCGCCGCGACCATCGCCAACGCCTTTGCGAAGCTGGCCATGGACTACGGCATGGACCTGCGCAGGAAGCGCGGCGGCCAGGTGCTGCTGAGCGTTGCTGCGCGTGCCGCCGCCGATCCAGACAGCACCAGTCCCGGAACCGTTCCTGATTCCGAAACTGCCACCACCGGCGCCGCGACGACGACGACTACGAGCGCTGCTGCGGAGGGGTGGGGCGACATTGCGGTCGTGGACGCGCAGCTGGTGGTGTCGCGGCCCACCAAGCACAGGGTGCTGCTGGTGCGCCTGCTGGAGGAGACGGCGGAGGGGAGGGCGCCGCACACCGCCCCCGCGGCGGCGGCGGCGGGCGACGCTGCGGCCGCCGCGGAGGGCGACGGCAGGACGCCGCGCGACGCCCTCGCGGACGCGCTGCCTGTTGCGGCGGTGTTTCTGGACAGGGTGCGCGCGGAGCTGCTGCACCAGGGTTTGCTGAATAGCGCGCTCGCCGCCGCGCCTCCGCGGCCGCGCGCGGGCGGTCAGGTGACGCAGGGAGTGTGGGATGTGTACAGTAGGTGTACAGCGTCCCGCGTGTGTGTGGTAGCTGGCATGGCATGTGGCATGGCGCGGCCGAAATGTGTAAATGGTGACAGTGCACGCGCTTTCCATGTCAGCAAGTGTATTCCGGCACACGCCTGCCACCGCCATCATGATGCCCTTCCAACAGGTCTTGATTGCCATGGGTAGTGGGGGTTCACAAGTGCTGGCACTCCTGACATTATGTTATCCGTTGTTTCAACAACAGCGATTGCTGCACCAATGGGTTCACCTTGCAGTGCTGTGCTGAGGTGTGATAACCCCGTTACCATAACAGTATGCCACTGCACACACAACACAACCCGCTCAGTATGCGCATGTTTGTCCGCAATACCGCGCCTGCACACACTCTTGTGATCGCCAATCTCCACAGCATCAGCAGCAACCAGGCGCAAGCACCACCACCCCACCGCGCCTGCACTCAGCAGCGTACCGCTGCGCCCTGTCTCTGTCTCTGTTATTTTTCTCGCGGTCTCAGGCCGCGGAACCGCCGCTGGACGCCGATTTCGTCGCGCAGCTGGAGGAGGCGTGCCGCACGGACCTATCCACAGCGCTCGGCGCCTTTGCGCGCCAGCTCGAGGAGTTCCTGGAGGAGCAGGAGCGGCGGGCGGAGCGCGCCGCGGCGATGCTCAAACCCATGTTCGATCTCTACCGCATGCCGTTCCCGGGGCGCGCGGCGGAGGAGCTGCCGCGGCCGTTTGGCAAGGCGCCCGTCGCGGCGGCGCTGCGGGGGCTGAGCGCTGGGGAAGTGCGCGAGCTGTCGCGGCACGTCTTCAAAAATGAGGTGCGCGTCGTGAGAGAGGGATGATGGTTGTTCTTGCGGCATGATGTTGAAGGCGTGGTGCGCACGCGACGTCGCTGCGGTGGTTGTGGCAGCACGCTTGGAGAGCGGAGATGTGGGCGATGCGATGTGATGTTTTGTGATGCTGCCTTTGGCGCTTGTGGTCATGTGCTGGCAAATCTGCTGGTAGGGGCAGCACGCTGCAAGAGCATTTCTAACGCTGGAGATGATGCTGACTGTAACTGCACGCTCGAAGAACAGACCTGGGCAATATACAACATTGATGATATGATGTTGCCATTGACGCAATGATTTCACAGCTGACAGCGCGTCAGGCCCACTACCCTCCAGCAGTGCTTCATGCTGCGCAATGCCACCCTGATCCTCAAGATTGCGATGCGTCTGCTGCTACCTGCAGGCAGATAGGGTGCTGGCCTTCGTGCTGGCGAGGTGGAGAAGCTATGTTGGTCAGTGCGATGAGGAGATGAGCAGGGCCGTGGACACCCTCAACCACCAGGTGTGACGCGCACCTCAACTTGAAGATCATATGTCAATCTCAAAGTGGTGGTTGGCTCACTGAGGACGATGACGCATACACGCACATGTTCATTGCAGCGTTATGTGAACTTCTGCACAAATGAAGAGTCGCGGACTATGCCTGCAATGCTTGCTCGGCGCGCACGCGGGGGGGGGGGGGGGGGGGGGGGGGGGGCAGTTGATGCATGTGGATGTGCTGCATTGACAGCGTGTGCGGCTCATGATGTGTCGTTGGTTTTGGCCCAAAGGAATGTGTTTCGTACGTTGTGCATGCAAGCACCACCACTGTGGTTTCCGTGTGTGCTAGCAGTGCATGAGCTTCTTCTGTCGTGCTTTGTCAAGGTGCTGCTGCTGCTTCTCAACGACTCTCAGCCAGCCACTTTACAAAATTACGTGTATATGGGCGTCCACGTTTGCTGAGATGCATTGCTTGCTACCTTGCCTACACGACAAGCCACCTACTGTAGCATGAAACGCTTACATCACAGGGTCACTTGATGGAAGAGGAGCCCCTGTTATCATGTGATGCGCTTCCACCAGCAACTCAGATGTTGTCAATTCGTATACACAACGGGAATCTGCACGTTCAGACCATATCGTAAGCCGTCAGCAGACAATGTCATGGGCAACTCAACTCAACGCGCTTGTGTTGCCGCATTGACTCACTGACTCACTCACCGACTCATGTGCATGCAGGCCCTGGACAGGTTGCTGGAGCTGCGCATGTATCTGTGCGAGCTCATGCAGGCGCTACGGGATGAACACGCCTCAGCTGCCGCAGAGTGCATCACCAAGCCATTCCACCGCGCCATCGTGGCGTCGGGCATCGAGACGAGCGTGGACCCAGACGTGGAGGTGTGCTGAACGCAGAACGCTGTCGCGCTTGACATTGTTTGCATGATGTTTGTAAGTCTGCATACTATCGGTTTGGGTCACGTAGTGGACAATGGTGTGCGGATTGTGCTGAGTTCATGCATAGTTGTCATTGTCAATGGTGCTGTCTTTAATCAAAGCACTTGGTCATCGTTGTAGACATGGCATTAACACTGCTTCTCTCCTCGATGTCCTCTGCGCCTCTTGTAGGGCCCCATATTCTTTTGCTCGGTGCTGGCAGGCAGCTGGCCTGGCACCATGTACCTGACTTACTGGCACCTGTGTCTGGTGACGTCACTGACGGGCTTCAGGCCAAACGTGGTGGAGATACCCCTGCGCCATGTGTCGCAGGTAAGCACTGACTAATACTTTGAAGTATGTACGTATGCGTCTGTATACATTTTGTGCAAGGTCATGTAGGCTGCGACGTTGTCTATGCAGGGATGCCACCATACCATGACCCAGGCGGTACGGCCATTCAGGCACGCACACCATGTCTGAGAGGCACGCGCAAGGTGGGCAGGCACAGATTTGTGCACGTGTTGTGGTGCTTGCACGTTATGTTCATGTAAATGACAAGCGAGCAAGTGCCTTAGTGCCAGTCAAAACCTTGGGGACGCAGAGGGCTCGACTCCCATGTGACTTGTCAGAGTACCTTTCAAGGTACTGTATGCCGTCTAGTAGCATATGCGTATGCGCCATGATCATGTCTCTGCTCGTGTACGCCTCCATTTGGCGCCAGCAAACATGCAATCAGCCAAGCGCGCATCTGCACAGTGGCATCAGTGGCATCAATGCGAGATCTGCCACAGTGGTTACTGCTGATGATTGACCACGATTGAGCATGCGTACTGCTATGTCACTGCCTTCCTGTTGGCATGATCTGTTGTTGGCATGATCTGTTTTGAAAACAGAGCACTGTGCAAGGAAGGCGACAGATCTAGGTTCAACTGTCGCAAGCAATGTGCTTTACGCCTCACCGCAGCCTTATTGTGGCATTGCTCAACCAGGTGGAGGCTCACCGGATGTGGTGGGGTCGCGGTTACGTCGAACTTCAACTACGCAGCGGCGAGTCGCACTCGTTCACGCCGACGGCACTGTCTGCAACACGGCTCCGTGACATGCTGGCCTGCGTCATTGATGCGCGAAGAGAGGCAACGCCCAACACGCTGTCGCGTGGGACAGCAGTGTAGTCGTGCGCGTTCGTCATCGAACTTCAAGAGCATATGCTTCAAAGCACGCGCCAGTGCCAATGCAGCACCGAGCTGGTCAGCCTGCAAGGTGGAACACCCCCCTCAATGAACTGCATAAGCAGCGAGGAGCGGCAGCAAGGGGACACAAGACCCAGGGTCAACAGTACATGTTGCGAAGCACGTTGCATTCCTGTTATCCGCCCCAGCGCCCGCCAACATTCCTGCCCCATCACCAGGGCGCACAAAATGGCATCGGCATGCACACACACCTGGAAGCGATTAATCAAAATTGCAATCCACAGTGCTCTGCAGCAGCAGCAGGGGGTGCAACATGTGCCATATGCAGCAACGCTCAGCAGCTGCAACGGCCGAGGCCGCAGGGAGCCTTCTCGCAGTGCACTGCCATTGCACACGGAGGTCGCAGAGACCATGCACGAACAGGGCAGACCCTTGCCCTCCGCATGTGCTCCCATGTACACATGGCGCAGCAGCATGGGCATGGAGACGACAGGATATAACGCACGCTGCACACCAATGCATCAGATAGCTACACAAGAGATGTACATACATAGGCAGGCAGCAATGCAGACAAGACAAATAAAACACACACGCAGCCGCGCAATGCGCAGCAGCAGCACAGCACCGATGTGAATCATCTTTCCCATTCTAGTTCTGTGCGGGTTAGATGGAGCTGCCTACAAAACACCCGCGCACGGTTCGTGTCTTGAACGTGTTTACAAACTGCAAAGGCACCAAGGAGCCCTCGCGCTGTAGTAGCATAGTGTGTCCTGCCCAGCGTGTGCTTGCTGTGTGCGTTGTTGTTGTGTGCATCGGACTCTCTGCTGCTGGCGCTCGCTACTGTGGTGTAACCCCCCCCTATATTGGTCTCGGTGGCGGCGGTCCCTCTCGACTATTGCATAGGAAACAGCCCCGCCCCTCTGTCCTGTCCCCCTCTGCTTCCCCCCCCCCCCGATTATTGCAGCTTGTGAGCTGCACATGCTACGCACGCACCCCCCGGGCGCTCTCCGCCTTTACCGGCGGGCGCCTAACTAGTTCCTGTCACACAGAGACACAGATGACACTCAACATGTTCGCCTCACCGGCACAAGCCCTGCGCGCCCGAGTGCTGCTGGCGCCGACAAGAGACTCTACCTAGAGAAACAAGCGCGGGCCAGCGCCGCTCGCTGGTTGTGTGATGATGACTGCCCCTCCCCCTCCTCCCCCCCCCACCTCATGCCTTCGCGCGTACGCGAGCGAGCGGCGCGCGGCGCCACGCACAGAGAACCTCTCCCTCCTCCCCTCGAGGATAACCGCTTCCGCTGTTGCCTGCCCCGCCCGCACGCACTCCGCCCCGCCGCCGGCAAGTATGCGGCAGCGGAGCGAGCGCGCGCGCGCCGCGGCGGCAGCGAGCAGCGGCGCTCTACCAGAGGCGCGGCGCGCGCGGCGTCAGCGCCCTGTCGAGGACCTCCGAGACAAGCGCGGAGAGGCGCTCGCCGACGTCGTAGCGCACCATGCCGCGCTTGCCGACGTCCGCGACGATGAGCGGCGGCGTGGGCGTCACGACGAACATGCCGCGCACGGTGAGGCGCCCGTTGCGGATCGACAGCGCCTCGATGCGCGTGTTGTCGCCCATGTCGCAGGACACGAGGTCCTTGGGCAGTGTCGCCGCGACCTGCCACGGCGTCTGGAACAGGTACTCGCCCGCCTGGTTGCCGTACTTGAGGGAGCGCAGCGAGATGACGTGGCCGTCCTGGCTCGTGGCCAGGTTCGCGGAGCACGAGAAGCGCTGCAGGATATCGCTATGGCCCTCAAAGAGGATGCGGTCGCCGCTGATGCTGACGCGCGAAACGCGCACCGGCCCCAGGTTGAGCCGCGCAAAACTGGCGGCCAGGATGTTCTGGACCATGTTGCGGATCGCCGGCGAGGCGATGAAGTCGTTGTTGGTGAACGACCTGTAGGGAGGAGCAGTTGGGGGAGGGGGGTGAGTGAGCTGGGGGGTTGACTTTGGTGCGCGTACATGTTGTGCTGGTGCCCTGGCTGCAGCAATCGACGAGTGTTATACATCAAACAGGGTCCCAGCCACAAGGTTCCAGGAAGGATTGCTACATGAGAGGCCGGCAGGCACATTGCACAAATATGTAGCAAGAGTGGACAGCGTGTTAGCTCAGGAATGCACAGCATCATTTCTACAGGTAGTGACGCTATCTTCAAGAGCTAAGAGCTGCTACCAAGCATCCCACACTCTGCTAGAGGTACTGTCGCCAAACACGCTGTGTGGGCCACACAGTTGCCTTACTCTCACTTTGCATCTAACACTGAAGCCAATGGAGCCTCACTTGAAGAAGCAAGTCTAAGGCAGCTACATGATGCACAGCAAACCGAGCTCCATGAGCCAACTGAAACTGCCACAACCACAGGATGCCACTCACCATTCTCCCCGTACTTGGAAGGGCTTCTTGAAGGCACCCAGTCGCCTGTGCATAAGGTACAGCATCTTCAAGTCCACCCCCGTAACCACCATGCTCGCCCCGCCAGTGATCTGCATCTGAGGAAGCGCCAGAGTTTTAAAATTGATCCACACGTTCTTTAAGTTGCCGCTGAGCGCATCCCTGTTGGACGAAGCCTCGACCAGCATGTCTAGCCCCTCCACCCTCAGCGCTGCCCTGTAGATGAGCTGCTGCAGCGCCCACGAGAACAGCTTCCCGGTGAGCGGCACAGGGGTGTCTGGCATCGGCCGCTCGTCCAGGGTCGGGGCCGCCTCCTCGACGACATCGAACAGCGAGGCTGCTGCCACGGCGGCCACTGCTGCGGGAGAGGGCTGCTCTACTGGTCTGGAAGGGCCTCGTCGCGCCGCGACTGCAGCAGCGGCATACGAGACCCTGCTGCTGGCTGCAGATGACACCATGCTGCGCGTGTCAAGGTAGCGGTTGACAGGTGCCTGCAGAGGTTGGAACCGAGTAGAGCGGCCTCCCCGAAGCAGCCATCTGAAGAACGCCAGCAGCCCTCCGAGCAAGCGTGTCCCCACAGGCAGCCTGTCTTGCTGGTAGAGGCCAGCAGCCTTGAGAGGTGCGCACCTCGACGCAGGAATCAGAATCGAAGGGTGCCGCTGCAGCACCGAGCCTGCTGTGCCGACCACGAAGCCCTGCCGCTGTTGCAACCGAGCGCATGCTGGCTGCAGTCTCGCTCTCCCTGCCCGTGGCGCTCCAGCTACTTGAAAGGCGGCTGGTGCGAGCTGCGCACTTGAAGCGACTGCTGATGCCTGGACAAGCAAGCAACACAGGCAAAGCAGGCATTCCTTCCGGAGTACCATGCCCGCTGTACCTGTCCTGGCTCTGCCACCAGGGGTGCTTCCCCTTGGCGCATGCAGCCTCTCTCTCTGTTCCAGCCTAATGTTTGTGTGTTTGGCGCTACAGCAGCGGCAGCTCAGCTGCTAGCCTTTTTTGGAGTTTCGTGCGTCTGCGAACAGCAGATGGTGTGAAACCGTCGAATGGCCAGCTGCTCTTCGAAAGGTTCGATTCTGGTGCGGGCCGAACATCGGGGCGAAGGAAACTCAACATCAACGTCAACCTCAACATCAACCTTGCTGTCGCGTGACCTGGGGGTCACAATTTTGTCACTGTGGTGGAGACATGATAGCACCAGTCATGATGGGAACAACGAGAATACATGTGTAGACGGACCATCCCACAAACTTTTTGGAACATGGGCGCAGTCAGCAATATGAACATTCAAATGGAAATGACCAGTGTAATTGCCCAGTTCATCTGTGTCATGCTTTCTTCTTTCCTCGGCCCTTGGCCTTCTTGATGACCCCTCCCCGTACTTTGCAATGACGCGACTGCAGAACCTCGACAAACTCCGGAGTGAGCTTGCACACCTGCTTGGCGTCCGTCCTCACATCCAGATTGCGCAGCAGCTCCAGTTCCGCGACTGTCGCTGGTAAGCTCTTGAGCGCTTTACATCGTGCAGCCGACAGCTCTCGCAGAGCGCGCAGGCCGCTCACTGACGGCGGCAGCGCATTGAACTTGACGCAATTGTTGAGGTGCAACTCTTGAAGTTCCTCGCAGTGTCCGATTTCAACTGGCAACGTTCGCAGCGCGGCATTGCCGCTGACGGACATTTTCCTCAGCTCCCTCAAAAAACCTACTTCGGCTGGCAGCAATGCGAGCCTATTACTGTACAGGTACAGCTCGCGCAACTGCCTCAGCCCCTCAAACAGCTGCGGCTGCACCATCGAGATCTTGTTCTGGCCGAGATGCAATACCATTAGAGCCGCACAGTTGGCCAGCTCCAGCGGCAGCTCCGTCAGCTCGTTCTTGCGCAGGTCTAGAACCTGCAGCTCAAGGTTGTTGCCGATGGTCGCTGGCAGCGCCACGAGCGCATTGGCGCCGGCTAGCAGCCGCCGTAGCTGTGGCATGAGCCCTGTCTCCGGCGGCAGCGCCTGCAGTCTATTGCGCCTCACGTCCAGGACCTCCAGTGCTGTCCAACTGCCGATCTGCTGAGGCAGGGTCGCCAGGTCATTCCCGGCTGCGGAGAACCGCCTCAGTTGTGTCCACGCCTGAACTGAGGGCGGCAGCTGTGATATGTGGTTGTTGTCCAGGCTGATGTTTTGTAATTGGGTGAGCAGGCCCGCAGCAGGGCTCAGCACCCCGTTGAAGAAGTTGTCGCTGAGGTCGAGCTTCTGAAGCTGCTCCAGTGACTGCAGGACGCCAAACACCTGGTTGCTGTTGAACAACTGGAAAGAAGTGGGGCCAGCGCAAAAGAGTGAACCATGTCAGGCTTCAGGCTCGGACAGGCTACAAAACAGAACCTTTGTGAGCAGAGAAGCGGGGGCCAGCGCAGGCCTGGCCACACACGATGCTGGCGCGCCCACATGCGCACGCACTGTCATGACAGCTAAACATGCAGTTTACAGGTTGTATTGCTCATCCACATTTGCAAACTGCTTCAGCAGCTACGAGCAAAACGGCCTCCGCTTATTTGCGCACATGGTCTTCAACAGCCGCTGCGGCACATAAAACAATCCTTTGCTGCTATGTAGTGCTCCTCTGTGCCCAACTGTGTAGGCCTGGGTAGCAGGTCTGCTTGGATTAGTGACACATCTCAACATGTGTGCTCTGAAACGCACATGTTCTTTGCTAGCTGGCAGTTTGTCATGCAGCAGCGTACCAGCCAGTGTGAATGCATAATAGTACTCTGGCCAGCTCAGGCACTTCCTATTTGCAGTCTACAGAGGCGTTTCCGTGGTTCAAAAGTGTCAATCCGTTTTGGGACTGCTGGCGGTTGGCCAATTATTGAGCCCTCTAGGGGCTACCATCACATCATCCACTTGCTCTCTGTGAAGTTCTGCTAATTGACCATTTGTCAGCTCACCATCATAAGCTAAGCTCATGAACCCACACCCCGGCTACAGGCTACATAATATCCGCTGATGCGGGAGGTGTGCGCTGTGGAGTCACGAAGCAAAAATTTAATGCATATGCTACGTGCTTAAGGACATATATATGGCAATCATCTGAGCTTTTCACGCCCTAAGATGAAATTACTAAAATGTTCTTGGCATGTTGTCAGGGAAAAAACGCACACTGTACACAGCTACATCACTGCTGCATCTGCCATGCATGCAATACCTGATTTCTGCTCAGGTCCAACTCTTTCAGGTTTTGCAACTCCGGCCGCGTCCGTATTTCGTCCGGTAAGCTGCCCAGATTTCCGTTGGCCAAGCTCAGTGTATCAGTGGACTCATGAATCGCACGCCGCAAGCGGAAAAACATGCGGTCAGCGCGCACTTCATCGGCTGCTTGCTCGTTCTTGTACACATCCCCCAATCGCGGGCACATGCACTGCTGCCTCTCCTGCGCTACCCATGCTGTTGTGACGATGATGCTCTCCTCGTCGCCTTTCTTCTTCTTTCCTGCCTTCTGATGGAGTCAAGCAACACCAGACACAAGCTTCCGGTCAGGTGTTAGCGTAGACGCTAGGAAGCCTCCTGTTTTAGCAGCACTCGCGCTACTGGCGGCAAAAGCACGCTCGCAGAAAATCCCCAGAACTGCAGACAGACACGACAAAGTGTTCCCACTTACCTTCTTCGCCATCTTTGTGAGGACTCAACAATACTGCCTGCCTTGCGCCTGTCCTCCCAGCTTGGTGTCAATGATGAAGGAGAGTTCAGTGACGGTTACATTACTCTTCAACAGCAACCTGAAGTTTTGACTTGAAGTACATCCGCAGGTGTGTGTGTGTGTGCCCCGCGATGGACGCTCCGCCTATTTACATAGGCTGTGCTGGTTACAATTATGCGCATTGGCGGAAAGGCGTGTTTTACCCCAAAGGGCTTGTTCAGGCCGATGAGCTCAAGTACTACGGTTCCGTCCTGCCCTCGTGCGAAATAAACTCCACCTTCTACGGGCTGCCGCGGACAGAAACATGCGCAAAGTGGCGCAACGCCGTGCCCGAACAGGTAGACAAGATGATGCCTTCTAGCATGCCTTTCCACTGCAGCGTCTGCGGTGATAGCGTCTGCTCCTGCCGTTGATGCTTTTTCGATGTTCATGTGCATCCGAGTTTCCTGAGCAGTGAGACCGCCAGTG
The DNA here is from genome assembly GCA_017506865.1 of Tribonema minus. Taxonomy (NCBI): domain Eukaryota; class Xanthophyceae; order Tribonematales; family Tribonemataceae; genus Tribonema; species Tribonema minus. Next base: position 259,972 of record JAFCMP010000515.1, on the reverse strand, counting down.
CTTCTGTTTACTCTCAAAAATTGCAGCTGACCCCATCCTTCGTGCTGTCTCATGAGTGCATGCATCACTTTCTCCCCCAATTGTGAGCTGCTTTACTAGTGCGTGTCATATCCGATTCTGCGAATGTGCGTGTGGGGTCAGTGGTGTGCTGCCACATCTGCCGTTGCCACGCCTGCGATCGTGTACTCATTCGTTTCCGCCCGGTTGCTGTCGTCATTGGCAGTTCAAGTTCTCCATGAAGGTGTCAAAGAGCATCACCCACGACGCGCGGCTGAGAGGCATAGAGGACGCCTGGCAAGCCTTCTATGCACGCGCTGCCGAGGGCCTCCAGCACAAGCTCGGCCCCTGCCTCTTCCAGCTGCCGCCGTCGCTGACAAAGGACATGACGCGCCTCCAAGACCTCTGCCAGCTCGTCCAGGACGTCTCGCCGCAGGCGCAGATCGCCATGGAGTTCCGCAGCGCGACGTGGTTCTGCGAAGACGTCTTCCAGCTCCTGCGCGCGCGCAACTGGGCGCTCGTGGAGAACTTCTCCCCCGACGGCTCCATCTGCACGTGCGACGAGCAGACGGCCGACTGGACGTACAGCCGCTGGCACGGCGTCATCGACGCGCGCGGCCACGGCACCGACTTCCCCGACGACGAGCTGCGGAGGTACGCGGAGAAGGCGGCGGCGCGGGCGAGGGCGGGCGCACGCGCGCAGTACGTGTTCTTTGGGAATGACTTGGATGCTACGGCGGTGCGCAACGCTCAGACGCTGATCAGGTGAGCGCTGAGCACTGAGCACGTTTTGTGCCGTCTTGGGCGGCTTGTCTGCGGCACTGACGTTGCCTGATTGTGTGAAGGTCATTTTTCCTGTTGAGCGCTTGGCTGCATGTGATCTCCTGTCATGAGCTTCTTGCTATGGTGCTTGGTGAGGACATGAGTGTCGCGTGGGTGATGCAGTGTGTAAGCATTCATTGACATTGGCGTTTCCTGCTGCACGTGCTCATGGTCTGTCGCTGCACGTGCTCATGGTCTGTCGACATCTTCTGCAGCTTGATCAAAGGCACCTTACCGTCAACTCAAGCTCAGCTTTGTGTGTTTCAGCGCCATGCGTGTGGCTTTGTATTCTCTTGTGCGCTGATGTGGCTCACAATGAAATGAATTGTCACCTAGGAAATGAAAGGTTTGCCACCATGGGATTCAATAGTCTTCTGCATCGCTTCTGTTTGCAGGATGATATCAGAACTATTGAAAAGGGACCAGCTGGTACCAGGCTTCACCCCCGAAACACATGCGGAAACGCCTGACATCAAATCCTTCTTCCAGCCCAAACGGAAGGCGCCGACATCAGCTTCACCTGAGCCCAGCAGCAAGCGCCAAGCTTCGGCATCAGCTGGTGATTGCAGTGGCGGCGGCAAGCCACCTGCACAATCACCAGCACCATCACCAGTCGAACTAGCAGCAGCAGCAGCAGCAGCAGCAGCGGCAGCGGCAGCACCACTCACACAACCAGCGGCAGCAGCAGTACCAACTTCACAAGCAGCAGCAGCAGCGGCAGCACCAGCTGCTCCATCAAATCGCCACGAGAGCAGCGACACCAGCGCCACGCAGCCCGCCACGCCTGAAATGCAGAGTGGTGGTGCAGACTCTTTGCCACTGCCTCCCGCCATGGGCGCCAAGGCTGCTGTACCTGACACTGGCTCTTCTAGCGCCACCAAGAAGCCCTCCTCCGTCAAGCCATCATCCGGTAGCGCCAAGAAGAAGGGCAATGGTTCTGGCAAAAAAGGCGCGTCCAGCGCGGGCAGCGGCGCGTCACAGCCAACGATGAAGGCGTTCTTCAACTCTGTTTCATAGGTATTGCTGTACAGAACTGTGTCTCTTGGGCACTCGGCGATGCCTGGTTCAGATGGCCATATACATAGGGTGGGCGCAGTCAGCTCTGAGCATGTACACTGCAGTTGAGAACGTCCAATTGATATGGCCGAATGCATCGAGTCACAATGCGCTTACTGCTCTGTCAACAAAGCATTTGTTATGGCATTGAGGCGGTTGTGAACGCTGATGCAAATCAATTGCTGATCTGCACTCTGGCCAGAATAAGTGTGTAGACGGTCGAGTCACATGTTGAGTACTCCTTTGTCTGTGCATGCTCACTTCCAAACTGTTTTACATGGTTTGAAAAAATTCAGAGCATTGCTGGTGCGCCTTGCTGGACAGTGCTAAGGTTTCTGCTACGCCCAAGAACATGCATGTGTTGGTCACAATAAAAGTGTGAATCATATATTGTTGCATAGCTGCAGCCATGGAACATATTCGTGTACGTCTCTGCACGTTGCTAGACATAGCCCATCGCAAAAGTTGGTGCCTAAGTGGTCAGGTCTATGCGAGTTTGCTTCATACCAGTTTGTGGCCTAGGTCTACGTCACAGGTTGGTCCGGCAAGGGCAAGTGTTGTACACTAGACAAAAGGAACTTTGCAAAGCTTTGAGCCAGTGTGTGCGTGCAGCTGCAACTTTCCCTCGCGATCGCAACCGAAACCTGGTGCATGCAGAGGTTCCGGTTCCGAAATTTCGGCCAGCAACAGTATTTTTCAAAGCTCACTTGCGATTGCTGCTGTTGGTGCGCGGGGAGGAGGTGCCAGCTTGGCAGCTCAGCCTGTTGTATCCGGCACCACCATGCCGTACACAGATCCTGAGGATCCTGGCGACATCGCCAGCTTTAACGTGCACAATGGGTTTCCGGAGGCCTTGGTGCGAGGGTTCAAGAGTGGCTTCCTGACCGAAGCGGTAAGCTGGAGAGCGGTTTTTGCGTATGCATCTTGCCCAATCACTTGCAGCGTGCTCAGGCACGTGTCTATAGCATTGCCGTTGTACCATGGCAAGCATTGCCAGTGTATCCGGCCCGGAATCGCTCTCTCCGACACAGTACCTATTCGCCTTTGCTGTTTTTGCCCTGTGCCAGGACTACAACAACCTTTGCCAGTGCGAAAACTTGGACGATGTCAGGCTGAACCTGCAGGAATCGGACTACGACCAGTTCATGTCGGCTCAGACCAAGGTAAGGCAATTCACACACACAGTGCACCTCGTAGCGGTTGCTGCCTTGCTGCTGCTGCTGCTGCTGCTGTTGATGATAGTGGTGATGAACATGAAGGAAAATCGACCATGAGCCTGACTGATGCGCTGGAACACCAGCGATCAGCATCTACAAGCAGAGCCAGCGCAAACGATGGTGCCCCCCGTTGGTGCCCTAGAGTGCCCTCTTGCTGCTGTACCATTCTGAACTGGCGCAAGTACCCACATCCTACGGGCAAACAGTTGCTGAACAGAACGAGTGCCATAAACAATTGTACCGCTCATCTCATCTGGATCCTGGTGACCGCAGAAAGGCTATTGGTGCGTCTTCTTAATAGAATCAGGACTGAAGGGTGCTGTGGGGGAATCCCTGATGATGAACTGATGCAAGGCTTCTGGTGGTGGTGACCAATCACCAAGCACGAGCAGACCATGAAAATTCGGACCATGGCGGCATTCATGCGCCGACTGAGTTTTTGGCGTCTGCTGACCAGTCTGTCCAGAGGCAAATGAGTCGGCAGCCAGTTCAGACCGTGCATGCTCGCAAGGCCCAGTGATTGCGTTCCTCGTGGCACACAGCGCTAGAGAGACAGAGGTACTAGCAGGATTGCAGTGGGTGCTGGCTGTTGCTTTGTGCACGCGTTGCGTCTGTGCACAATCATGCTTGTATTCAAGTACAAACCGCTGCCTTATTGCTGGAGTACTCTGCGCTTGTTGCAAGCATACCACAGACAACCCATTGCTCATCCGTGCATGCAGAAATGCACCAGAGCCGCATGAATTCCGCTCAGATCGCTGCTCTTGCAGTGAATCATGCAAGAGAATAACAGCAATGTGAGCGCACCAAGGTGTTGTGTGAGGACATGACAGACACACTCGCGCACAGGCGATGTGCACCTACTGTTACGTGCGATACAAAGTCAGCCATGGCAGCAGTCAGCTGTCACATAGCGTGCACACGTGCTTTACTCACTCATGACTGATTCACTCCATGACACACTCTGAGCGCTGTGATCGTCTGTTACACATGCAGGTCACGCCCGCGCTCGTCCAGGAGAAGGCCATCTTGAAGATGGTCAAGGAGTTCAACTTCATCAAGGCGCAGGCGCAGGAGCCGCTGGTGACGTTCCTCGAGTACATCCAGTACGAGTACATGATCGAGAACGTCATGCTTCTGCTGAAGGGCACGCTCAGCGGTCGCAATGTGGAGGAGCTGATTGACCAGTGCCATCCACTGGGCCTGTTTGCCCCTGCGACCATGAAGCTGATACCGCTGTTCGAGGCCTCCCCCAAGGGCTACGCGGACCTGTACCAGACTGTGCTCATAGATACGCCCATCGGTGAGTCTGGCACCTTTCCTGTTGAAGCACTTCATCTAGGAGGCAGCAGATAGGCAGTGCAGTGCAATCGACAAGACAATGATGGGCGATTATCACGTGTGTTCAAAAGTACACCGCCAAGGCACAGTGCTGTGGTGGGTGCGTCACTCTGACTAGTCACAGCTGCCTCTGATGCTGCGGTGCAATCACGACGTTGCCACAGGAACGCTGACACCGGTCTTCGATGCCCGTGAAACAGTCCACTGCTGTGTGCACCTCTGCATCCTTGTGAGTGCGTTGCACACTTTGTTGGTGACGCTGCACATCTTGCGCAACCTGTCACAGGCGACTACTTCTCGCGCTTTCTGGAGGAGCACAAGCCCACGGGACAGGACGCCGCGGGCGCAGAGAATGCTGGAATGGTGCGCCACGTGCTGGAGGAGGTGGAGATTGAGATCATCAAAAACTCCCTCATGAAGCTGTATCTGGAGGACTTTTACAGGTACATTATCTTGAGATGTGGAATCAGCATTAAGCTTGTGTTGTGTTGTTGCCTGCTGGTCATGAATTGCAAGCGCTGCTCAGGCACAGGGAAGAGAGGGGTTGAAAAGGGGGGGGCGGGGAAGGAGGGGGGGGGGACGAGGGGGTGTCGTGACCTCAGATTGAAGTTAGCTGCTGTGCTGCTTTTTGCAGGCACATGTGTTGCTCGTGATGCACTATGGGGGTTTTGCAGCCATGGATGGCTCTGGTATGTCGATCCGCATTCTCCATGCTGCGGTGCACAAACTTCAAAGTAAAAGAAAAGGTATTTGCATTAGAGAGTGGCATGCAACAAACTCTTCCACAGCAGTTCATTGTGTTTTCAGTCAACAAACCGTTCTGGCTCGTTTGTCATGGATCTTTGCGTAGACTCTCAGGTGACGGTTTCCCAGTACCGCTTGCTGGCACTTTGCTAGTGCTGTGTGACGGCGCACACTGTTGCACGCGCATGAGTATGAGCGCTGCGCTCATGTTGCTGATGACTGTCTGTTCATGGTCATGGTGCCGTTTATGCTTTTCTTCTGGTACTTCATTACGTCTTTTTTTCTGCTCCAACCCTACAAAACATATGCTGCCAAGTCATGCCTATACAATTGCACTGAACAGCATTCAGTGAACATTCTGGCTCATCATCGACACACCAGAGCATAATGTCGCCAAGGGCGCATTCACCTCTGTCACGGCGGCTGCATTCACGAAATCTGGCACAGTTCACACACAGCAGTCTCCAAGTCTTGGCTCCTGCAACACGGACAGCAGCACTTGCAGCATAGGTTGGATTATCATCACCACTCACCCCCAGTACTCCAGACTCCCCTGCTACAACGCACTTGCGCCCAGCAGGTTGCCTTGCAATAGGGCCGGCAGCGATGTCATTTACATGAGGCATGTGTGCAGCACTTGCATGACAGCGTCCCATTGTTGCGTGCGCTGAGAAGCATACGCCCTTGCACTGCTTTGCCTGCAGATGTTGTGACAAGAACTGCTACAATATGACAACGTTCACATGCGCGGCAGCGCTCGCCCACAGCTACTGTGCCGCAGCAACGCCCCAAATGCCATTGACCCCCTCTCCCCATCCCCCCTCCCCCCCTCCACCCACCTGCGCCCGACCCCCAGGTTCTGCGAGAAGATCGGCGGCGACACGGCGGAGGTCATGTGCGCGCTGCTGGGCGCGCGCGCGGACCGCAACGCCATCAACATCACCCTCAACTCCTTCGGCGGACCGCTCAACGAGCCGCACATGCGCACCACCGACCGCCGCCGCCTCTACCCCGCCATTGGGACGCTGTACCCGGAGGCCACGAGCGACTTCACGGAGGTGTCCGACGAGGCGCAGCTGGCGGCGGTGCTGGAGCCGTTCCCCGTGTTCCGCGAGATCTGGGCGGTCCACCTCAACGAGAACTTTGGCCACAAGAGCATCGACGACGCGTTCTACGAGCGCGACGTTGAGATGCTGGAGCTCGCGTTCGAGGGGCAGATGCACTTCGGCCCGTTCTACGCGTACGTCAAGCTCAAGGAGCAGGAGATCCGCAACCTCGTCTGGATCGGCGAGTGCATCGTGCAGCGCCAGCGCGACGAGATCCACAAGTTTGTGCCGCTGTTCTCCGAGAACGCGCCGTGGCGCGTCGCGCGGCGCGGCGGCGCGCGGTGATCGCCCGCCTGTGTGGCGCTGCCGCGGCGTAGATGGAGGTTGTGGCGGCGGGCGCGTGCCGCGCGTGTGTGGTGCAGTTTGTTAGGGGCCGGGGTAAATACACGACGCAATTTTGGTGCTGCGGTGTGATGGATGTGGTTGCAAATGGCGCCGCTGCTGTGTGAGCGGACATGCAGTGCTTTGCATTTCATCATACCTGCAATTTGGTTTTGAGAGCGCGTTGTTTGGAACGGTGCTCTCTTTGGCATGTGCGATACATAGTGATTTTGCATGTCAGTAGACTACTGTAGTTGCAAATAATTGCAACGCATGATGCAACCTGACGGCAGCGCTCTTCTGCGGTTTGCAAGCCATGGCAGCTCATTTGCATGCTCGTTTTACCATCAGTGCTCCATCACACGTAGCAAAGCTGCAGCACTGACATTAGAACAGTGATATCCCTGAGCCAGTCTCTGCCCCCTCATTGCATGCTGCAACGACAAGCTGACAAATCTGTCATATGCAATATGTCAAAAAATCCAGATGCACCCGCTGTCCTGCCTGCGTGTGCCTGCTGCTGGGCTGATTGGCGCAGGTCAGGAGGCGTGTGCGTGATGCTCCTTGCTTTGCTTCTTTTGGTTGAAGTTGTATATTATGTCCTGGACCGCATGGGCTTAGCACACGATAAATCGGGCTTGCAATAACTAAATCTACGGAGGGGCCGGCGGTTCAGCGCTGGCTGGCGAGGGCCGCGGCACTGACATTCATGAATAGTGACATCCTGAGCGACAGCGACCTCTGCCCCCCTCATTGCCTGCTGCAAGAACACTCTGACTACAGTATACAGCAAGAGGGAAATCTATAATGTGCAATATGCCAAAAAAAAAACATGCACCCGCTGTGTCCTCGAGCCTCGGTTGTGCCTGCTGCGTCGCTCCTGAGCTTTCGTTCGGTTGAAGTTGAACTTCGAGAGTGATGTGTGATGTGTTTGACAGATGATGATGGTTGATGTGATTCTGACTGCGGAACCATCATGCAGATGTTTCACTTCACTCCCTGACCAGTGCGAAACAGTTCAACTGCAGGCACGCACACAGGCCCGAGGCACCGAAGCGAGAGAGTCAGCGACACAAGCAACGCCGGCACCATCGACAACAATGGCTAGCACGTCTGCACCATCGACAACAATGGCGAGCACGTCTGCTGACAAGACGACAATTGGAGGCGCGGACGAGACAACTGGCTGCGCCAGCGCAAGCTGCGTTTCCCGAAAGAGCTCCAGCGGGCTCCTGTCCAAGCCCAGCCTCTACGGTCAAACCTTCGAGGAAGTGATTGCCATCTCCAGCCCCAGCGCACGCCGGCATCTGAAGAAGAGCTCCAGTGGCCTTCTTTCGGCATCAAGCCTCTACGGTCAACCTTTCTGAAGTGTTACGGAGTCACTGCCCCTCTATGCGCCCATAGTGGCTCCTATTGACAGGTTACCAAGTTAGGCAAGTTAGTCGCTTGCCTGGTGCCTCAGAAAAAATAGAAGTATCATATCACACACGTGCCAAAGTTTACCAGCAGATTGTCGTCTGGTAATAGTCTAATATACGACACCATACAGAAGCAGTGTACTGTAGGCATGAGTACCCCATGACGAGCAGAAAGCCTTGGATTTCCAAGCCATTACCGGCGATACCTCCTAATGACATTTGGTGCCTGCGAGCACTATTGCCTGTACGAGTACGACGTCTCTGTTCATGTCTGCTATTTTGTGACGCATGCAATTCAGTATGTTTCAGTATTGTTGCCGATTGCTGCAAGTCTGCATCACGAATTTGCAAACTCCAAGACCTCGGCCTAGTCCACAGGTCATGTGACTGCCACCTGATGTCATTGTGAGTGACTGCATGAATTTGGTTTCTGTACTACAAGATGACACTTTACTGCATTTATTGCTGTTTTGCTTTGAAGCCGCCGCTGGTACAGAAGAGGCACATGAGGGAGAAGGGTATTTTACACGCAGCTCATGTCTGCAAAGTAGCCGCTCAACTCGGACGCCTTACTTAGCACTTTAGATAAAAGAAGCACAGGTACTGTACTGCCAGATAGTTCATGTGAGGGGCAAGGGTCTCTTGCACGCAGTTTGCTGATGTTGAGCTAAGCAACTGCTGGCATCTGGTGCTTCGCGGATGACTGCACATTGCAGTTGTGCCGGATCAGCTGACGAGGTATTGCGGCAACGCAGTGTCAACAGAGGCAAAAAGAATGGTGCGATGGTGTCATTGACGGTGCCATACGCACAAGCTGCTAGAGGTAATGGAGAGCAAGCTTATACATGGCGCGCTCAACCACAGAGACATGCATGTATGTACTGTATGCTATATGCTGCATATAATCTGCACAAGGCGCTTTCGCATGCACGCAGGGGGCGCTCATACATCAAGGTTGCAGCACAGTAACAGCGGCATGAACAAGGCGTTGCCCACTACCGGGTATCTCAGTGATATATAAGCCCCAAAGGCAGCAAGCACACATGCTGTGGAACACCTTGTGACCCCACTGAACCAGACTTGCAAACCATGTCTGCATGCCAAAACAATTCCAAAGCTCGCACGCCATAATTAGCAGCGAACAATCCTTACTCCACGCTGACACTCACTCACAGCAAGTGCGTATGTACAAGGTCCGGTGACTTCTCGGTTATGTACTGTCAAGATGCTCTGCAGTGGCAGCTGCCTCTGCTGCATCAAGCTCTGGCGCAGGCCCGTATCGCCCCTCCACGCATCATTATACCCCCTCACCGCACATTGCTTCATTACACAATTGCAATTCTTACAGCGCTTGTACTACACGCGCGCAGCCGCACATACTTACACCAGCGCGTCTCACGTTTGACACAACACCACGCAGCTGCCGAACGCCTCCTTCGATGCCCTCCGCTCATGTTTGAGACCTGCCGCGCGCCTTCGCGGCGCTCGCGTCGGCGAACATCTTCCACCTGAGCACTGGCGCGAGCGAGCGGTCCAGCTCGACGCTGTGCTGCGCCAGCGCCAGCGCCGCGTCCATCCTGCCGTGCTTGGACTCGAACAGCGCCCACGAGAGCAGCAGCTTCGGCGAGTGGCAGTGCGCCACGCCGCGCATGAAGACGAGTCGAGCTGCGTCGTACTGTCCGAGGCGCTGCTCGTTGAGGGCCATGAGCAGGTACGTCCTCGCCGTGTCCTGCGAGTCGAGCTCCGATGTCCACGCGGTCAGCACGTACGTGTACATCCTGCTGGCCCAGTCCGCGTGCTTGTGTTTGATGGCTTTCCGCGCACTGAGATGCAGGCGCTCAACACGCAGCTGGTAACCGCCCAGCTGCTCCGACGGGGGCCCCCGGGTCGTCTCCGAATTCGGCCACCGCTCGCCCTGGAAAACTCGAGCCTGATATACAGCTGTATGTGCAGCTCTGCCCCAGTGGTCGTGACTTATGTACATCCGGAGCGCAGTAGTCAGTCGAGCTGACGTCAGAAGTAAGAAGCCCAACGGGATCCAAAGCCGCCACAATCCGTGCCCAACTGTCGCTTTTTGGGCTGAAGGCGCCATGCTGTGTGACACTCTGCCTCCTGTCTCAGGGGAACACAATGAAGCGCGCAGCGGCCTGCAGATGAAAACGAGCATGTTTTGGTCAGTGCCAGCAGCCACTGGCGGCTCTGGATTGACAGAGTGTGATTGCTTGACAGTCCAGGCAGTTGCAGCCAGATCTCAGGGCGCAAGAAAGGTAGCCCGAGCACACACCTGCTAAGAATCCGCGGCTCCTGAAGTCTGGCCACAGGAGAGGGCCTGGCAGCGGACAGCGGCGTGGCTCAATTGACAACACAGTAGGAAGCGCCAAGGACTGTACACACCCAATGAAGGTTTCCAACAGCAACTTGAACTTGTCAGTTCCACGAACAGAACGTGCTTTGAGGTGAAAGGCTCAACAGTGTTGCCTGAAGTAATGTGTTGATTGTTGTTGAGACTGGAATAAGTTATACCTTCTTAGAACACTCCGCAAATCAGCGACAACAGCTCATGTCAAATCAGCGCACGTGAACACCCACCCTGATGACAGACAGCAGCTTGCAATGCATGCACGTGCACAAGGCAGACACAATGCACCAGATCATTCTCACACTTCCACATCAATAAAAATGCCATGCACTGGCTTTTAGCTGTGTTCATTCCAGACAGCATATAGCACACTTAGGCTGGTGATGATGACCGAGGCCTTGAGGGTCTTGGAAATAGATCACAACATGACCGAGCTGAGCAAGCTGCAGCATGCAAGCCGGGCCAGGCAGGGCAGCACACGATAAGCAGCTGCTGACAACCTCAGCCATCACCACAGGGGGTCGGTAGCATTTAGTGTGGCAAAAATGTGATGCCTGGCGTTTGCTGCGGTGGGATGTGATGGACTCTGTACAGCAGGTGAGGGCAAGGAGGCGACCAAAGGCTGCTACTGAATTTTGCGCGCACCCCTAGGGTACGTAGTAGCCAGGAGTCCGTGGCTTCCCAGCGTCTGTTGATAACCGTCGGAACGCTTGCACATGAGCAAATGCCAAAGAGGGAGCTGTGGGGGGGACGGGGGGAAGTTCACGGCTGCTTGGCCATGATGCTCTCCACTTGCGCAATGTACTCTGCCATTGCCTCTTCTTTTGTCTTGCCCTTGAGGGCATCCCACGCGTCCCACTTGGCCTTGCCTTGCAGGTCAAACATGCCAGGCCTGGAGGTGCTGCAGTCGCCTGCGTTGGCCTGCTTGAACAGCGCGTACAGCTTGAGCTTGTCTTCGTTTGTGGCGACTGTTGCAGTCTTCACCCGCTCTGCTGCCTGCAACCGTAGAGGTACCGATCGTGAAGCAGCAGCAGAATCAGTGTCATTCAGCAAAGCGAGGTTCACGACAAGCTGCCATCATCAGCAAGAGGCAGTTTTTTGGCAAGTTGTTGTCAACACGAGTACAGAACTCTAGTGCCTGTCACCAGCAGGCGCCATGTAATCTCCACTGCAATTGTCAGTACAAGTCGGGTCCTGGCGCATGTGGTACTGGCCTTGAGATGTATGCACGTGTCCAATGATACTGCTGTCAGCTGGGATTTGAGCACGTCATGCAAGCGATACCTGTTGTTGGAACATAGACACTATCCGAAGTGTCAGGCCATGACTTCACACGTACCACACGTACAAGCGGTTGCTGTCAGGCAGTTCGGTAATGACCATTGATGTTTCACCAATCTGACAGCCAACTCGCTTGCGCACACCTGATGACATTACTTTCGCAGCTTCCACCTCGGACCGTACTGTACAGTGCACGTGTTTTTCTAGTCCCCAGAATCCTCTGCAAGCGCCTACGGCTGCCACTTTGTTGTCGGAGAGGAGACATATCAACACAGCTTTCTGAGCATCATGAAGCCTCCCTTACATGATGGCCCAGCTGCACGACACACACACCTCACAGATAGCATGCTACATGGTAGTAGCACAGACATCAATTGTGTTGATTCAAGCTTGCCTCCAGAAATTGAGCCTCCATGTCCGAGCGAGACTCCTGCTCCGGCACCTGCCTGCGAGATAGGAGCATGACATAGTGCGCAGGAACATGAGAAGCGAATATCATGCATGTGGATCATGCATCCATGCAGATATGCATCCATGCGAAGCACACAGAATCAAGAACTCAAAGTTCTCACCTTTGTTTGCAGCTCGGCTGCTCACACCCGCAGCTAGGCTCTCGGTGGGCAACTTGAAACAACGGAAGCTGCGACTTATACTGATGGTCAATGCTTTGCTGTGTAAACGCGCACTTCTGCGAACTTCACCACTTCGCTGAACTTCAAACATACAACCATACCTACCACCGCAAGAATAAATGTTGTTGAACAACCAGGCCTGCTGATTAGTTGCCACAGCATCAACTCCTTGGGGCTTGTGCATGCGGGAAAGCGTTATCATTTTGCCTCACAGACAGTGTGCACCTTCTGCCGGTGATGCCGTTGGGATTTCACAGCACAAAACAGAGCCAAGTCAGCAGCAGCGGGCAGCAAACGCAAGACGCGGAGGGGCTGGTGATAACAAACAAGTGTATGTATATTGCTGTTCAGTGCACCAGTCTCTCAACCGGCGCATACACACAAATGGAGAGGGGGATGGTGGCTATTGTGCTCTCTGACATGCAACTGACACTCAACTACAAGCAATAAGGAGAACCAGTGCCTGATAATGATTCACATGCGTCAGCATCCGCTCACGGCCTGGCAGACATCAAGCTGTCTGATTTTTGCATGTACAAGTAACCCTTGTCATGACTGCCGTAATGATCAATCAAATGGGTCGGAGATGTGTGCTGCTTGCCCTACTGTCACAGTGAATTGCATCGTTTCGGAATGAAAAGCTATGTGCAACACAACTCTGAAAGCTGCGCTGCATCCCTGCCCTCGTTCTGCGGTTCCCTAAGGGCTCCACTCCAGCGCTACCACACGGTTGAAAGGGTGCTTGATGGTGCTTGTGTGGGCACCCCGCCAAAAACCTGCGCAAAGCAGCAGCAGCAGCAGCAACAAGACCCAGATCGAGAAATCAACACAACGAGCCACATAATCTGTGCGCAGTGAACGCACATGCCTCGGAACTGGCTGTGTCGTACCGCTTTCTTGTGGGCAGCAAGGGGACCTCTGCACGTATACATGGGTATGACATGCCAGCACACAGCGACGCACGGTGGGCAGTGCAAGCTTTGTGGTTAAGCCTGCGAACAGAGACCTCCAAGCACCAGCTCAGGGCATCGGCTCATTCAGCTGACATGGCAGCTATGAATACAGGCTGGAGCAATACTTCAAGAAGTACATTTGTTGAGTTTGACAGTAGCATAGGCTGGCATAGCCCATGCTTTGCACGGCCAGTGACTGTGAGCGTCAGCGGCATGCACATGCAGCTGCGCCTCTGCTGCAACGGAGCATACACATACCCAGTGACGTCAATTAAATGATGGCATGCGGCAGCCCCGCCATCGTGAACATGACAAAGCGCACTGGGCATCTCTTATGGCAGTATTGACTGCGCTACAGATAGGGGGTTGCTGTTGTAACTTGTGATGCAAACAGCTGCACACTACCTGCGCTGACTCTTTTACCATTGTGGGTCATGCAACGCCCATTTGCAGGCAGCAACATCGATGGTGTAGGTTCATTTCAGTGTTGTTTGTTCTTGATCAAATCTGTTAAGCATGAGCAGCCAGTAACCGTGTGCACTTGCCGCGTGATTACAAGCGAGAAGTGTACTACTTCTAATGAAATGCAAGACTCGTGCAGCATGCCTGAAACCTATTGCTTCAAGCGCCTGTTGTTGCAACTACTGCTGCTTCTGCCCAAACCTGTCCAACGCTGTCACCATGCTTTGCTGTTGCAGTTGCTGCTAATGATCATCGGCAGCAGCGGGCGCACCAGCTGCGGTGCACGCCCTGGGTTCACATGACAGCACTGTTGAAGTGTTGTGACTCTGCGGCGGTGGATTGCACGTTGCTTGCTGCTGTAGGGGCTTGTTCTCTAACCCCTGTGCCTGCCTGCGAGAGCTAGAGCTGGCATGTTGTACAACTTAATTCCATCACCCACCAGTAACTGCAAGCATCGCCAGCACCGTGACCTCAGAATCTTCTCGAGACGGCCACAAGACCGCCAAAGCTTCGAACATCACATGACATAACAAGACATTGTGTGAATGAGGAAACGCCAAGTGCCATCGCCAACCACCAACTCTCGCCTTTCCTCTCAAATCGATTAACTTGAGACCAAGAGACCGCGCGCAAGAGCAGCAAATTCAATACGTGTGATTCACCTACGTACAGCTTGCCACCATCACCTTGTCAAAAGTTTTGATTTCAGGATGCTTGGCTAGCACCTCAGGCGGAATGTCACAGGAGTCCAGCATCTCCTGTATCTCCGGCCACGTCCCCACGTACTTGAATATGTTCCCCTCGCTTTCCAGAAATACTTGCGGGTAACTCTTGTGATTGCTCAGGGTGAAGAGGAAATCTCTCTTGTCCCTGTTCTCCGGGTTTGCTCCGTCCAGCTGCATTGCCGCATCGCAACGAGATGACCAGAATCAGCGCAAACGCACTGGCAACATAGTGATGATGTGCAGTGGGGGGTGTTGAAGGCGATATGGCGGTCGCTACGTGGCTGCCACTGACATAGTGGAGCAAGCACAGATAACTGGATGACTGATGGTTGGTGCTTGCGGTGAGTGATGAGAGAGCGAGTAGCAAGACATGGCGTGCATTACACTGGCATTTGCTCTGTGGGGGTGAAAGCCGGCTGTATGACAATAAGTTCGTGAACAGCGCAAATCCAATTGCGAGAGAGCACATCAGAAGCAGCAAGAAAGCGTATGATGCATGTCACCCAACAGCTACACACTTCAACCTTGCTTCAACCGTTGAAGTTTTGTATGCAAGCCAGTGTGTAGTGTGGCTCAAACGTATTGAAAACATTGACAGGTTGATTCATAAGCAATAAATGTGACCAGCAGCGCTGTAGACCTTGCAGACCTTCGTACAGACACACGAAGGGTTCTCGTCTTTGAGCAGCTCGACATGGCAGCTCCCCGCGCAGCGACAGACATTGCCAACTGATTTACGAGGGTTACAAGAAGCGCATCATTGTGCAGCAGCGCTGTCAAGTATGCGCACCTCTTCGAACACAAGCCCTTGCCCGCTGAACAAATCTCGACAGCGCCTTTGTTCGGTCTCGTGCCTTGGGTTGCCGCCGTAGCTGGACACCAAGATCACGACCTGGCGAATGACCAGTGGGGCACGTACTGGTGGCTTGGATGGTTCTTTCGCCTTCTTGGCGACATGAGCGACCCTGGGCTTGGCAGCAGTCGCGTTGCCGGTCGCGTTCCCCGGGAGCTGCTTGTCCAGGTTGCAGGACGAGCTCGTACTCAGACGCCTGCGCCTGAAGAATAATGCAGCCAGCTGCGGCAAATATTTGGATAGTCTCTCACCAAAAACCACTCTCATGGAAGCGCCGGGCACTTGTCAATGCCATTCGCTGCCCCCCTGCAGCTCGCTACAATGGCGAATCGGAATGCGCGCCTTCTCCCAGGTCGCTGCCAGGCTGCGAACTTCTGCAGCTTAGATCGAGAGACGTGCTTGCGACAGCTCCCTCCTCCCTGCTGATGCGTCTCTGCTGGTGCAAAGTAGGTGCGTTGCCTGATCACACATTTGAAGTTGCCACTTCAAGAGAGGCGACATCTGACATCGATCCCTACTGTGTCCACTATCGCCCCGCCTTTGGGAGTCCGGATGGACCAGGATGGCGTGAACTACTTCGGTTGTCTGATACGGCGCAACAGGTGCAATCCAGATGCGATCGATGCACAATCACAACGATGGCATGAAGCTGGCGACGTCCTGGCGGATGCCGTAGTCACACAGGGCTGCTGTGTTGGCTTCAAAGCGGGGAATTCGCTGAAAAACCTCGAACAGCGAACGCAGCTGGGAAACGCAGATTGCGTGAGGTTCCTGGAGCACTTCAACACCGTGCCTGCATGGGCTGACTGGGATCGTGTTGCACGTGGACAGGACGTGTTCGTGCGGCATACGCTGTCATGTTGCACAGTCCTCCTACACCTGTCGCTTGCGGGTGGGTTCGGCTACCCGGACATCGTCCCTGTGCTTTCATGCACGGGATATATGTCATCATCGCCGAAAGCAACGTAAGAGATCACATTGTCTCATGAGATGATGTCATCACTGGCAGATATGCTCAACACTGCCAGGCCCTTGTTGGTGTGTCATGGAGTGCCCTTGGAATCGGCTTGACTTGCGCATGCATACCGCATCGATACTGTAAGCAAATGCGCCCCGCACTTTAAATGCTGTCAGTTGTAGTAGTCCTTGCCTGGCGCTGACCGATTGCCGCTGCCAATTTGTGCGCTTCTTCTTGCAGGTATCAACGTATTTTCGAGACGTTCTCGATGATTGTGGACTGCATTGTAGATAGCGATGCCCTCAGGCTCAACGGCGAGGGCTTGAAAAGCATACTGAAGGTCAGACTCCTGCACGCACGCGTGCGGCAGCTCATTAGCACAAAAACCAACACAGGCACCTCTGTGCCAATCAACCAGCAGCAGATGGCAGTAACTCTGCTGACATTCTCGCTCGTAGTGATTTCGGGCCTGTACAAACTGGGGATCCACCTTTCCGACCGGGAACAGGAGGACTATGTACACTTGTGGTGAGTGAACTGTGCTGCAATTCTACGTGTGCTCTTCATTGTGTGCAGATGACATGCAACTTTGTTGTTTTCCAGTCAGCATGTTGCAGCATGACACAGCATGCTATTTTGCAGAAGCAGGCGGTGTCACTGTATAGATTGAGAAAGTGACGAGTGTAGCTTTTCTTGGCAAAAAAAAACGCCCTTTTGCAGACAGTATGTTGCCATGGTGCAAACCGTTGACCGTAATCAAGACGACACTCAGTCAAAACTGTGTTGTGCATTCATACCGAGAGTGTTTCTTTCTGGGCCACCTGTCACTGTACACTGACAGCTGGCACTGGCACTATTGCCAAGAGCCTGCAACTATGCAATCATGCACAAGATATCATCAACTACCTCTGCTTACGGACACTGAGCGTATGTGTTTGAACTGCCGGACTTTAGGCGGTCAGCATATACGCTACTATCCTTCCGAACGCAATGACGAACTGCAATCAATTACAGCCAGCACGGCATTTGAAGCCATTGCCTGCTGGTTTGCCTGCACTGCGTTTGAGGTCATTGCCTGATTATTTGCCTGCATTCGATGCACACATTGTTGGCGCTTTGTGTGCCTGTGCGCGTTGCAGGAGGTTGGTCGGTTATTACATGGGCATTGACGAGCAGTGCAATCCCTGCACTAGCGTAGCTGCAGCAAAGGTGGTGCTTACGACCACGTTGCAACAGCAGGTGAGCTTTTTCTGGTGCTTGCCCCTAAGGGTGGCAGGGCTAGCTGTAGCTAAATACACTCCCACATCAGTGTGCACTATGGCAAGCGCCTCGCAGCAGGAATCATCAATCCGGCTGTACTCCGTGCACCAGTTCAAGCAGCATTTGTGCGGCGATGGTTCGACCCCATCTGTGGCGGTAGTATGCGACGATGCACTAGACTGTCGTGCAGTGCTGCGTGTACAAGCACTTTGCCCTCATTCAGTGGCACCAGCTGCTTCACCAGCTGCATCCTCTGTACAGCCTGCATTGCTCAACGTGACGTATTAAGAGTACAGTACCTTCTTTTCAGTCGTGTCGCTGTCACACAAAGTGCTGCTTGCAAAATTCTAGTCACAAGCCTCTCTTGCAGCAAACGCAAGCTTGTCTGAGACGGTCACACTGCAGACTCATTTTGTTCCTCTCACACATGCCCGCCTGATTTGCCCCCCGCCCCCCCACCCCCGCGAGCAGTACAATCCAACTGCGGCCTCACAACAGCTTGCCAACCACGTCCTGGAGTGCATGGTAGGAAGATTTCCGTTGCATGCGCCCTTGTGGTTGCACAGAGAAATAGCTCACACAGTCATGGGCCCAGACATGGCACGCGCCTTGGCCGTGCCGCCCCCATTTGACCCACACCAACAGCGATGGTGGTGGCTGAGTACATGGTCATCACTGGGTAGCTTCAAGTGGTGTTTCATCCGCAGCATGCTGCACGTGTTGGGGTGGGCGGCAGGGTCGTGGGCATTTGGGGAGAGGTTGCGCAGGCACAACCGCAGGATGCTGCGGGTGCTTGCGATGGTGCCCCTGCAGCGCCAGCGGCCCTTGTACGAGTTGACGCTGCCAGACGGCCACCCATGAATGAAATGCCCACAATGTGGTGTGGTACCGCCAGTTTAAAACGGCTTAAAGGCTTTGATGACATTTTGCATTGGATGCAGCAGGCGAAGCATTGGATTCAACCAATGAGATTGATGGACCGATTTGCACATGTTCTGAATGGCATGAGTTGCACATGTGCGCTGCCTGTCAGCATGTGGACGGTTTCTGCTTGTTGACAAGACAGCAAGATATGAACACTGTTGTCAGGCCTGAAAACCGTACATGAGTGACGGAGGCAGCGTGTCAATATGCAGCTCGGATTTTTGGCTATAGGGTTAGGTATAGAGTTCCGAGTCGATCGTCCAAACCGACTAAATTGCAGTCGGAGCAGCCCCGTGATCGACTAAGACCAACTAGTTGGTTTTTTGGCCACCGTACCGACTTTGACCGACTTTGACCGACTTTATCCGACTTTTGCTCAGCATTGGCCTAACAGCAGTGCACTAACGCCATCTGCTGGTCTGTATAGAGTGCTGAGCACATCATATACACACATGCATTGCATTGACATGCACATGGTCAATGACTCAGCGCACACAAGCTGAGCCTTCTGGCTGCCAGCAGCAATAACCACCTCGGCTAGCACTGGTGCTGCGGCAGTGTCTGCCTCGTCTGTGTCAGGGTTCAGCACCTCAATACCGTAGATCACGGAGTATGAAACCCCTCCGGTTTAGCACGCTGCGAGGCCCGTGTTAGGAAGACCGGGGGTCTCATACGGGGGGGGGGTCTTATACAACGTACCCCCCGTCTTGCAGGCGCGTGTGTGGCTGCGATGGCATGGTATCGCATGATATATATACTGCAGCACACAGCTACTGCAAGCAGCAGGCCTAAATGAATGTTCTGCAGCTCCTATTCTAGCACGCCTGGTTCAAACACGCCCTTAACACTACAAACTCACGGCTGCAGAGGCATTGCGCAGAAACGCAGTTCGCACCACCTGCTTTGGCGCTGCACCACAATTTGTCCCTCGCGCTGAATTATGCCGAAAACGACTTGAAGTTTGCGTAACTGCCATGTTCCTTCGTCTACAACCCGGTCTTATACAACACGTGCTCACCCCTCTTATACAGCGTACCCGCGGGTCTTGCGCACACACACACGTGCACACACCTCCCTAGGGAAACGGGGGGTCTTATACTACAGTATACGATGGGGGGGTCTTATACAAGAGGGGGTTTTATACTCCGTGATCTACGGTAGTCTCCCCATCGCCATTACTGCCCTCTACGGTATCCGCCATAGCACTACACTCGTCTGAACACCACCACAGCCCGTTCAAACAGTGTTTTGAGCGCGTTTATGAGAAAGTCGGAAAAGTCGGTCATCTGAAATCCCATCTGAAATCCCGACTTTTCGACTGCTCCGAGTCGGAGTCGGAACTCTAGTTAGGTATGTACTTTTTATTAATTCTCGCTCAGGGCGCGAAAAGCCCAGATGATTGGCATCTAGCTGTAAGGACTCTACATGTCGTATGACAGTCTGAAAGTGTCGCAACGACAACCACTCAAACGCCGCCGCCGCCAAATGGCATCTCGGGGTCCTCCCCTACGTCCTCCTCCATGTGCCCCCCCCTTTATTAATTTCGCTTCGCAAGGGGCGCGAAAAGCCCTCTCTTTGGATGTGCACTCAATGCTTCTCCGAAGAGAGACTCAAATGCAAACAGGCTTCCCCCTCTTCACGCTACCACCAACATCCCACAACCAAACACTACTTAGGGTTGCCCAGCCGTGAGGCACACTTGTCCCGTCTTGAAAAAGATGTATGCAGGCCTGGGTCGCCTTTGACAGCGCCCAGAACTGAGGACCATGCTGACACGTCTGAATCACGCCTTTAGGCAAAATGATCACTGGGCACCAGGCACTGGTGCTAAGGGTATCAATGCTGTTGCTACGAAGAGTCCAACCCAACCCCAACAAACCCCACCCGAACCCCGATCGGTCCCCACTATCATGCTGCACCAAAGTGCCTAAGCTACTGCCTCTACATGACCAGACCCACTTTGAGGCCTCCCGTGTCTCTGCCAAAATGATCCTAACCGTGAACAGCTTTGTGCAGGCCTGGGCTACTGGTAGCAGCGCCCAGAACTGAGGACAATGGTCATGGATCACTAAGTGCCAGGCACTGGTGCTGCAAAGGCTGATGCTGTCACTCCAGCAAGCATATCTACTAAAACCCGCCCTTCTATTTGCTAGTGTTACCCCCCCCGGTGTCCCCGGCCGCACACTGGAACCCCTGCTGCGAACTCCTTCCTCCTGCTGCTCCTGCTCCTGCTCCTCCGCGCCGCTCCCGCCAAGCAGCTGCCGCCGCCTGCCCCGTCGCCGCGCACAGGCGCCGCTCTCTAACCACATGCCTTGGACAACACTCCGCAGAGTTGTATGACTAACAATCAAGGGTGCTGCGAGGCCCCAAGATAGTGTCCTTGTGTTGGTTGTGGGTTGAAGGTATGTACTTTTATTAATTTCGCTTTGCAAGGGGCGCGAAAAGCCCTCTCTTTGGATGTGCACTCAATGCAACATTCCTTCTCCGAAGAGAGACTCAAACGCAAACAGGCTTCCCCCTCTTCACACTACCACCAACACCCCACAACCAAACCCTACTTAGGGTTGCCCAGCCGTGAGGCACACTTGTCCCGTCTTGAAAAAGATTTATGCAGGCCTGGGTCGCCTTTGACAGCGCCCAGAACTGAGGACCATGCTGACACGTCTGAATCACGCCTCTAGGCAAAATGATCACTGGGCACCAGGCACTGGTGCTAAGGGTATCAATGCTGTTGCTACGAAGAGTCCAACCCAACCCCAACAAACCCCACCCGAACCCCGATCGGTCCCCACTATCATGCTGCACCAAAGTGCCTAAGATACTGCCTCTACACGACCAGACCCACTTTGAGGCCTCCCGTGTCTCTGCCAAAATGCTCCTAACCGTGAACAGCTTTGTGCAGGCCTGGGCTACTGGTAGCAGCGCCCAGAACTGAGGACAATGGTCATGGATCACTAAGTGCCGGGCACTGGTGCTGCAAAGGCTGATGCTGTCACTCCAGCAAGCATATCTACTAAAACCCGCCCTTCTATTTGCTAGTGTTACCCCCCCCGGTGTCCCCGGCCGCACACTGGAACCCCTGCTGCGAACTCCTTCCTCCTGCTGCTCCTGCTCCTGCTCCTCCGCGCCGCTCCCGCCAAGCAGCTGCCGCCGCCTGCCCCGTCGCCGCGCACAGGCGCCGCTCTCTAACCACATGCCTTGGACAACACTCCGCAGAGTTGTATGACTAACAATCAAGGGTGCCGCGAGGCCCCAAGATAGTGTCCTTGTGTCGGTTGTGGGTTGAAGGCGTGCGCCATCGCCGGCGGCAGGGACGGCGGCGGATAGGCTCCGGTCTTCGACGGTGTGGTTGCAGGTGTTGGTGTTCGCGTTGATGATCTTGGCGCAGCAGGCAGCAGGCTTGACACTCTGTCGCTGCGTCGGCGTAGGCCACCAAGCAGGCGAAGCCGCCACCTGCCTGCGCCGTCGCCGCATCGCTGACCCTCCCCACGGACAAGACTCTGAAAGAGTGTGTGTAACAACAATCAAGGGTACCGTTAGGTCCCAAGATAGTGTCCAGATGTATGTACTTTTTATTAATTCTCGCTCAGGGCGCGAAAAAGCCCAGATGATTGGCATCTAGCTGTAAGGAATCTACATGTCGTATGACAGTCTGAAAGTGTCGCAACGACAACCACTCAAACGCCGCCGCCGCCAAATGGCATCTCGGGGTCCTCCCCTACGTCCTCCTCCATGTGCCCCCCCCCCCTGGATTCTGCCATGTGTGTCATGACACGGCCAGAGTACGCCATGTGGAGCGCTGCCGACAGTGCCGAGCGTAAGCGCGCCAGGGCGATGCCCTTGAGAGCTTTAGGGCGCGCTCCTCCGGGCACTGACATCCTGCTGGCATACTCCGTCGCCACAGCCTCCAGCAGCTTCCGCCCCTGCTCCCCGATGCTGCCAAATGACCCTATTGCCAATGTGGCAAGTTTGTAGCAATTCTGATCATAATGACCAGAATAGTGGGTAGTTTTGGCGGCCTCTTGGTCGCGATGTATGTACAAGTGGTCGAAGGGAGTGTCACTTCATGCTTAAACTTTGTCATGCAGTAAAGTTCAACTTGATTCACCTGAGAGCAACACATAGTAGGAGGCCCGACAGCTTGTAGGGATGGTGCCCTGGAGGGCGGTGGGCATCGCCGTGGGTCTGGCGCCCTGTTCGGCTTTCCTGGGGACAGGAGGACACCTGCATACACATGCACGTCCTACATGTTTCAACCCTGCGTCTGCAGTACAGATTCGAAGGCATGGAACAGGGTGGCAGTGTCGAGCAGAGCGCATTCGGCTGCACAAGAAACGAAGAAAGGATCTCATAATCGATCGGGATAATTGGTATGGCGACAGCAACACCATGAGCAGCCCTGATTCGGGAAGGTCAGCAGCCGGGACCAACGGGAGCAGCAGCCGACGGACGTACGAGGACATGTACGGCGACGGTCCACAAGAACGCATAGCCGACATTCAGCTGGACGAGGCTCTAGCTAACGAGTTTAAGGAGGCCATGATATCACCCGACCCGCCGCAGCGCCGCAGCAGCGTGATTTCTTCACCTGGGGCATTTCCAGGCCTGGGTGCTTCATATTATTATGGAGGAGACGAAGAAGAGGACGAGGACACCGATGATGAGTACGTTTCTGTTCTGTTTAGCGAGGACACGGACGATGAGGGCGAAGAGGAGGAGGACGACGACGACGAGGGCTACGACAGCGACGATGGCATCATGCCCTATGACGGCAACCTCGACTCGCTGGACGAGGAGGACGACGAGGACAGTCTGACCGACATCACGGGGGTCTCTCTGGTCAGCAAGACGCTGCGCGCGTACATAGAGGGCGGCGAGCCGATGCGCACCACACCGAGCGCCGACACGTACAACCGCGTCGTGGTCAGCGCCGTCAGCACGGGCTTCGATCCCAGCCTGGTGGGCAATTTCCAGAACTTCGGTGTTGAGGTTCTGGCGAACTTCTCCGATTTCGAGCCCGACGCCAGCGACACGCACTGGACTCCGGAGCAGATAGCGGCGGCCAAGGCGCGTGCGGTGTACAAGGCACTGGGGCTGCCATGTATCGCGGAGTGCACGACGTTTGAGGTGTCGCCGGTGAATGGCGGCGTGGGTCGCAAAAATGCACGCTACAGGTGATCCAAGTTGTTTATGAGATCAACACATCTCGAAAGTGCTCATTGAAAGCTAAGTTGCGCGTTCAATCTGGTGTGAAGTGCACAGGCACTGGTGGAAGAGCCTTCAAAAGCAGCATGAGCAGCGTTAAGTTGTTTGCGCAGTGTTGAGTAGTTGTCTGCGGCAGGCTCGATGTTTCAACAAATTTATTATTATCAGTAGTGGATGGCAGACATGCTCACTTTGGGACATCTTTGTTGAGTATGTTGCTGCCACATGACCGGCAGGCTTCGCAAAGAGGAACATGAATGCGCAGCACACCTGTGCTTTCAGATACCCTCAGGTCTGCATATTTCACAAACATCAGAAGCAAACGCACCAGTATGGGAAATTGCAGCGTCTTGGTATGTGCAAACTGGTGCGGCAATGGCCTTGTACATCCAAGCTTTATGCAATGGCCTGAGTTGTTTCACCACATACAACACAGCTTCATCAACATGCATTTCCTGTGCTGATATCGTTCACTCTGTCAGGTTCAACCGCATTGGCCCGTTTGTGGACAAGCTGGCGAACTTCTTGGAGCCTGTGTCGGACCCCAACCGCATGTGCCAGTTCCGCACCGTCATGTGCTACTATGATGGCATGGGGGAGACGTTTGAGAGCGGGGAATGCGAGGTGGCCATAGTGTTTGCCGATTCCAGCAAGGTGAGTGTGGTTCAGTCAGTATGCAGCTGCTGGCCATGAAAAAATTTGCCGCGCTGCTGCTTCTGTACCTCAAGTCATGCAAATGACGGCACCCCCGTAAATTGGTTGCAGTCACATCAGCCACTGTGCTGCTGTACTTCGAAGTACACGTTGTGTACACTTCACAGCGTGGACATCACTATAGCCTGCTTTACCACCGCTTTGGAAGATGATGCATCTTGAGCCTCCATGCATCGCAGAGCCTGGCATTAATGGCCTCCTTCTCGCAGGCTGCTGTGTCGTCCAGTAGGTGTGCTTACAATTGCACGTAGGCATCCGTGTCAGTATTGCCTTTATCATAGGGACACACAGTCTCGGCCACATTGTACTTGATTGTCATATACTTCATTATTAGTTGAAGTATGCGTGTCGGCTTGGCACGTGCTTCCATATCAACATCGGTTCCGCTCTTCCCACCGTGTACCAGGTCCGTCATCACAACGTACTTTGCATACGTCCTGTCCTCATCTTTGATGCATATGGCTCAACAGCGCTGCATTCACTTACAAGTTATTCGTGCGGCAGCACATGCCTTGGTGCACGCCTAAAATGTCAACGGCGGCCAGCCAGCCAGCCGGCACCATGTATTGCTCGTTGCTCACAATCAGTGATCACAGAGCCTCCTAGTACTGCTCACACTGGTGAAGGCTTCCGCATTGCTATGACAGCGCTTTCAACATGGTATTAATCCAATTTGTCAACACAAGCTTATCATATGATCCAACATGGTATTGATCCAACATGTCAACACTCACTTCACTAGGCAACTGTCAAGTGGCTGTAGTGGGCAGTACAAGCGGCCTCAATCGTTCATAGGACGCGCATTAGATTATCATGTAGTATTTTACCGCTGCAGTATCACTTGATATCTCTCACGAGCACACCTCGATAGTGCTGCAGCCAGTCACATTCGTGGCGGCAGCAACCTGTTGATGCTGCTGTTACATTGACAGCCGATTAACCAGCCTATGCCAGGGCTCCACAACATACATGTCAGCAACACCACCCTGCATTGCGCGTGACGCCATTTTGTTCCCTCACTCCCGCCACAGGCTCTCATCACCGGCACCAAGGCCATAATGAACATGTGCGAGACGCTGGTGGGCTTCTGGGATGACGCGGAATTCATGCCGCAGGGCATGCGGCCGCCGCGCCCCTCTGACATTGACTTCCAGAAGAAGCGCCTGTTCAGCGGCGCATCCATGCTCAGGGACCGCATCCTGAAGCAGGCGCGCGTCCTGCCCAACAACATCATCGACGTCAGCGCGTTCATGGAGTCGTACATTGACATGGTGAGTGCGGGAGAGTGTTGGCGATGAATGCGTACGTTGTTTTCAGCGTGTTGGGGGTTCACGTGCAGGTGGTCTTGTGAAGGTTTCATTTGAGGGCATGGTCGGCCAGGGGGTGCCAGAGCAGACGAAGTGCAGCTCACGGTGAATGCTTGCATATCGACAATATGTGGGTTTGTAGTGTTGGAGGTGCCGAGGCGGCTTTGTGGACCGTGTATGTGGTACTATTGGTAGCCAGTGGGTGCCAGATCAAGTGGACATGCCATTTTGAGTGCAGCTCATGGCCTGCAAATGTGTTGAGAGTCACATAGAAGTACTTGTATTTCATAGATGGTCAGATGACAAACGTGCCTCCACAAAGTGACTTCATCTTGGTATAGTAGTAAAAATGTAATTTGTCATGGCGTGAACTGGTTTTTGAGATTGGCGTCATTCGTGCCGTCTAGATGCTATGAACTGGAAGATGCTTCAAGCATGTCACTAAAAACATGCACTTTTCCGTTCCGATGCACTTGCTGCTAATGGCCAGTGCTTGTCGATTCAAGCTCATGGCTTCATCTCAGCTGAAGAAGTTGGCACAGCTGCAAAATTGACAGCAAGCTTCAAAGCTTGCTTTGTAGTGTGTAATTGGTGTGCATGAGCCACCCAAGTATCATGACAGGGACAGCTTTCAGATGTCACCACGCCATTGTGAGCACTGGACGCATACATCCCATGTATATGTGCTGCACTTTGACTGTCACCACATTTGTGGTGTGGCAGTAAACAGGCACACAATTATTTCCTTGAGATGATCACATTGCGAGTGAATGGGCCCGCCATGCACCCAGTTATTGCCCTGCCACCAGGTCACTTGCCAGCATGCTCACGCTACACAGCCGTTGACATCACACCACCTACACTGCTCTTACACATAACAACCACTCTGCCGCCGCCGACCAGGCTCTGATGGAGGAGTGCGCCAAGGAACTGGCGGACCGCTTCTCCCAGCTGCGCCCCACCAAGATCCTCACGGTGGCCACCACGGGCCTCGTCATCGCGGCGCCCATGGCCGTGCTCCTGCAAGTCCCCCTCGTTTACGCGCGCAAGCAGCGCACCATGGTCATGAGCGACTACCACATGGCCACGTACGCGAGCCGCACGCAGAACATGAACAAGGAGCTCGTGGTGAGCAAGGGGCACCTGTCGGCGGACGACCGCGTGCTCATCGTCGACGACTTCCTGAGCGCCGGCAGCTGCCAGGACGCGCTGCTGCGCATCATCTCCGACGCTGGCGCCAAGCCCATCGGCATTGCGGTGCTGGTGGAGAAGGCGTACGAGAAGGGGCGCATGTTCCTGTCGGGCTACAACCTGCCCGTTGAGAGCCTCGCGGCCGTGGTGTCGGTGGACGACGGCCGCATCAACCTCGAGGAATAGGACAGCCGCAAGTATGTCTTGTATCTCTTGTAGCTGCCGTCGTTCTCGTGAGCGCTGCTGCCAATTGGTGCTGCCGGTGCTGCTGCCGCTGCGAGTCTGCTCGTGCGCAACACTGCAAGATCACCAGAGCAACCAGCGCAGGTGGTTGTCCTCGTTGCGCGATGCGCTGCAGGCCCTGCCGCTTAGCATTGCAACTGCAATGTTTTGAAAATGTAGGTACGCACTGCAATAGCATTGGCTACCGCGTGGCTGCTGAGGACAGTGCAGGCAGGAGCTGTCAGCGGGCACACCGTGTATGAAATATGCTCACAGCTTTTGCTGTGACAACTCAAGCCGCAAACAACAACACACACAAATCTCTCGTATGACGGCTATTCACTCAAGTGGGTGAGCTGCTCGAACTGGATACGTGTCTTATGCGCATCTTGCAGGCCAGGCTTGAGATCTGGCACATGCAGCGGTGCTTCTGGTCTGTTTGAAGCGTGCCTGAGTTGTGCTGGTGCTTCTTGCACATGAAGAGCGGAACCTACAGGTCACTTTACCATAATGATGATGCTGTCATGTTTTATGTGTCATGTGTGGCATTGTCATGCTGCTGCTGATCGTTGCTCACACACTGCGACGTTTCAAGGGTAAATGCTATGAGTCTGTCCCTTCTAGTGGTGCTACTTCATACTTGGCGTGCTTGCTGGGCCATCCGTGAAACATTTTGCCAGATTGCTTTCAACTGACCCACATGGATGCAGGCTGCATCAGGAGACGGCAAGTCAAAAGCTTGCGCTCTGTATGATATGCTTGGGAACTACTCTTCAGTTTAGCCATTGCAACAAGCATGCCATGCGTATCGATGCTGCTCCACTGCACCTGTGGAAACAAGCACAAAGCATGCTGCTCGCAATTCACATTGGCGGCTGCCAACATTCCTGTTTGTGCAGCAGCAATTCTTTACATGACTAAAGTACACTGTCCAGCATTGTGCCCTTCCTGACTGGAACAAATCATGTACAACCAGGTGCCGTCGCTACCGAGCTTGCAGGTGGAGGCGGACCTGCAACAGCTGCCGCAGGGCACGCAACGCACGCAAGCACTTGCTCGATTCCGGTCGCAGCGCCACATGCACTCGATCGGCATGGCATTCCTCAACGAGCCCATGTACTTTTTTTTATTTCGCTTTGCAAGGGGCGCGAAAAGCCCTCTCTTTGGATGTGCACTCAATGCAACATTCCTTCTATGAAGAGAGACTCAAACGCAAACAGGCTTCCCCCTCTTCACACTACCACCAACACCCCACAACCAAACCCTACTTAGGATTGCCCAGCCGTGAGGCACACTTGTCCCGTCTTGAAAAAGATTTATGCAGGCCTGGGTCGCCTTTGACAGCGCCCAGAGCTGAGGACCATGCTGACACGTTTGAATCACGCCTCTAGGCAAAATGATCACTGGGCACCAGGCACTGGTGCTAAGGGTATCAATGCTGTTGCTACGAAGAGTCCAACCCAACCCCAACAAACCCCACCCGAACCCCGATCGGTCCCCACTATCATGCTGCACCAAAGTGCCTAAGCTACTGCCTCTACACGACCAGACCCACTTTGAGGCCTCCCGTGTCTCTGCCAAAATGATCCTAACCGTGAACAGCTTTGTGCAGGCCTGGGCTACTGGTAGCAGCGCCCAGAACTGAGGACAATGGTCATGGATCACTAAGTGCCAGGCACTGGTGCTGCAAAGGCTGATGCTGTCACTCCAGCAAGCATATCTACTAAAACCCGCCCTTCTATTTGCTAGTGTTACCCCCCCCGGTGTCCCCGGCCGCACACTGGAACCCCTGCTGCGAACTCCTTCCTCCTGCTGCTCCTGCTCCTGCTCCTCCGCGCCGCTCCCGCCAAGCAGCTGCCGCCGCCTGCCCCGTCGCCGCGCACAGGCGCCGCTCTCTAACCACATGCCTTGGACAACACTCCGCAAGTTGTATGACTAACAATCAAGGGTGCCGCGAGGCCCCCTTGTGTCGGTTGTGGGTTGAAGGCGTGCGCCATCGCCGGCGGCAGGGACGGCGGCGGATAGGCTCCGGTCTTCGACGGTGTGGTTGCAGGTGTTGGTGTTCGCGTTGATGATCTTGGCGCAGCAGGCAGCAGGCTTGACACTCTGTCGCTGCGTCGGCGTAGGCCACCAAGCAGGCGAAGCCGCCACCTGCCTGCGCCGTCGCCGCATCGCTGACCCTCCCCACGGACAAGACTCTGAAAGAGTGTGTGTAACAACAATCAAGGGTACCGCTAGGTCCCAAGATAGTGTCCAGATGTGAGGTGCTGGGGCAGCAAATGTGGTGTACGGCGGCAAGTGCTGGTGGAGGCAGCGCAGGTCCGATGTCCACAGTCGCCGATGCAGCAGTCGGGGCCAGAGGTGCCAGCAGAAGCTGCGGTTTGCCGCCACACGAACAACACTCCATAGGAGTAGGGTCAACAATCCAGGGTGCCGTGAAGCCCCGGGATAGTGTCCTTGGTGGCGAACTTCAAGCGCAGGTTGGTCGGCACATGGCGGAAAAGGCACGAGCCCTGGCGACGGCCGAGCAGGCGTAGTCTGCAGCAGCTGCGCACAGCTGCATGAGCCCCACTCCTTCTGCTTCAGCCACGGATCAGCTCGAAGAGCAATTGGTATGACAATCAACGGTGCCAAAAGGCCCGAAGATAGTATCCTTGGGTGGCGTGAGGGGAGGGAAGTAGCTGCACGTGCTGCTTGAGAGGCGAACTGCAAAGCTTTCCATGTCCTTGCCGATGCCGCGAGCTCGAACGTAATGCTCCTCTGGCCTGCTGGTGCTGTGTGATAACGGGCTCCAAATGTGCGGCTGAAATGTGGCAGGTGCTGCTGCGGCGCGCCAGATGCACCATGGCTGGTGAAACATGCTAGGCGCGCCAGACAAGCAGCCCCCACCCTCCACTTCATGGCGCTGCCACACCCCATGTACTCCACAACGGCTTCGTTCGATGGCCTATCCTGGCAGCTGGCCGTCAAACGCGCCATCGGAGTAGAGGAGCAGACGGCAGGCTGCAAGCTGTGCGGGAAGTCGCCGGGCGGCACCCTGCATGCACGGCTGTGTCAAGCGCCACGCGTCAAGGCGCACGACACCATCGTCCACAATAGCGTCAAGAGGGCCACGCAGCGCATCCTGCGGCAATACCTCAAAACGGCACTGGTGGACGAGGATTACACGCCGTTTCTGGGGTCCGCCGGGCCGCCGGGGAGTCGCAGGATGGACATCGTGCTGCCTGCCAACGCCTTCCCGGTGACCGGCTACGACGACCCGACACGCCACCTACCGCTCATGGTGGACGTTACCTGCTTCGAGGCACAGGTGGCGTCGCGGGCGGCGAAGACTGCAGCAGACCCCGAGCGATGCTGCCGCGACCAAGAAGCCGCCAAGACTATCCGCTATTCTGGTCATTATGATCAGAATTGCTACAAATTTGCCACTTTGGCAATTGGGTCATTTGGCAGCATCGGGGAGCAGGGGCGGAAGCTACTGGAGGCTGTGGCGACGGAGTATGCCAGCAGGATGTCAGTGCCCAGAGGAGCGCGCCCTAAAGCTCTCAAGGGCATCGCCCTGGCGCGCTTACGCTCGGCACTGTCGGCAGCGCTCCACATGGCGTACTCTGGCCGTGTCATGACACACATGGCAGAATCCAGGGGGGGGGGCACATGGAGGAGGACGTTGGGGAGGACCCCGAGATGCCATTTGGCGGCGGCGGCGTTTGAGTGGTTGTCGTTGCGACACTTTCAGACTGTCATACGACATGTAGATTCCTTACAGCTAGATGCCAATCATCTGGGCTTTTTCGCGCCCTGAGCGAGAATTAATAAAAAGTACAACTCTGGCCGTGTCATGACACACATGGCAGAATCCAGGGGGGGGGGGCACATGGAGGAGGACGTAGGGGAGGACCCCGAGATGCCATTTGGCGGCGGCGGCGTTTGAGTGGTTGTCGTTGCGACACTTTCAGACTGTCATACGACATGTAGATTCCTTACAGCTAGATGCCAATCATCTGGGCTTTTTCGCGCCCTGAGCGAGAATTAATAAAAAGTACAACCAGCACTCGATGTATCAAAACAGTTACCTACTTGCATAGTGCTGCGAACGAATGTGTATGCTGTAGTACTCCAAAGTAAGCATTGAATGTGGAGTCTCACAAAGCTCACTGAAAATCTGATGCCCAGTGTGCGCCCAGGTGTTGTCGATGCAACGCATCTCGGTACCTGTACGACATTCAATGTGGGAACTGGGGTGCGCCAGTTTCCTGTGTGTGTGTATGCCGTGTGTGTAGCTACCAGTCGCTGTTGACTACCTGACCCGCTCCTACCTCGACCCAGCA
Organism: Tribonema minus; assembly: GCA_017506865.1. Taxonomy (NCBI): domain Eukaryota; class Xanthophyceae; order Tribonematales; family Tribonemataceae; genus Tribonema; species Tribonema minus. Next base: position 228,576 of record JAFCMP010000515.1, on the reverse strand, counting down.
ATGACCCGTGTGCCGTGAGAAAGGGTGTGCCCCCTAACTCCCATAATTACCCAAGTAGGCCACCATGGTTGGCAAGTACAAGCAGAGCAAGGCGCTAAGGCTTATAGCATGGTTTTACAGGTGTCGAATTGATTAGCATGAAGCATCTGCAATGGCAGAATACGGCATAAAGCCAGTGTGGCAGAATATGGCTAAATAGCCCCCTCTAACCCTAGGGTCGCCTCACAACACACGCCCCCTGCATGGCGCATCCACGCACAAGTGGCAAGCCATGTACAAGGTTGAGGCGCACCCAGGCGTCTATCAGCTACTGTGGCTGCAAAGAACTCGAATACGTGCTGGCTGCACACCCGACATGATGGCGCTATGCAGCTACCGCTACAGTACACATGTAGTCGCCCCCAACATGATGGTGCTGCGCTGCATCTCCGTTGTATGCGCCCCCGGCATGATGGCCCTGCGCAATTTGTCTCCCCCCCCCCAGCGCTTGTGTCACACGTGCTGAAAAATTGCGCATGACATTGTACTAACAAAGCAATAGGGTGGGCGGGTGGGTTTGTGCGCCCAGGTGTTGTCGATGCAACGCATCTCGGTACCTGTACGACATTCGCCCCCAGCACTACACTGCTGATGCTATCCAAGCGGTGTTGTGTCTAAAGCGTACAGGGCCTGGCTCAACAATGAACCTGCAAACACGCTACTGTGCACAGCCCAGTACAACAATGGGCTGAGCGCTGCCATGTGCAATAGACACAGCTGAAAGCGCCCCCATGAGCTAAGCTACTCAAGCTGCGCTGGTGAGACACATGGCGCATAAGAGAGCTGCTGCCGTCTGTGTCTCACAAATGTCAGCGCAATATGCGCTGAGCACAGCCTGATTGCTGGTGGGAGACAGTGCTGTGCTAGTGTAAGCACCGCCGCGCACCCCCCTTGCTGCTGCGCCTGGCGGCTGCGCGCCATCGCCACGCGTCTCCTTGGTTGAGCGCCACGTGTGCTGTGCCTTATGCCGCGCCTGCCAGTCGCGAAGGCGCTGCTGCTCCTCGGGCGTGTGTGCCGCCCAGTACTCCCGCCTCTTCTGCTGCCGCCGCGAGAGCGGCCGCCCAAAGCTGCTGCCTGCGGCGCGCATGCTGCACCGCGCAGCGCTAATGTCGGCGCGCGCTCGCGCAGGCGCCGCTGCCGCCGCCGTCGCCGAGCTCGCCGCACCAGCGCCGCCGCTGTTGCAGCACGCGCCGCCACTGCCGCTGCGTGCTGATGTAAGCGCTGTAGACCGCGCAGTGCGTGCATCCGAAGTAAAACGGTTGTGCGCGCCTCCGCCGCGCGCGCGACTGAGTGGTAGCGCCGCCGCTGCGGGCGCTGAACATGCGGCTGGACCGCTGCTGCTAACATGTGCGCGCCTGTCGCAAGCGCGCAGAGATGGAAGCGCCGCTGCTGCTGGCGCGGAAAGTGCAGCTGATACGTCACCGCTGCCATGCATGCCCTTGCCGCAAGCGCTTGTAGCTGAACGCGCTGGCATGTCACCGCTACCATGCGCGCCTTTGCCGCAAGCGCGCGCAGATGAAGGCGCCGCTGCTTCCGCCGCCGAAAGCGCAGCTGCTGACATGCCGCCGTTGCCGTGCGCGTCCTTCCTGCAAGCGCGCGTGGTGCGCACAGCTGAAGTGCGACGGCTGTCGTGCGCGCCCCCATCGCGCACGCGCACTGCTGAAACTGCCGCCGCTGCTGGTGCCGAGAGCGCAGCTGCAGTGCTGGTGCTGTCCTGCGCGCCCCCGTCGCCAGCGCACGTAAATGAAAGCGCCGCTGCTGCTGGCGTTGAAAGCGCGGCTGAGCTGCCGCTGCTGCCGTGTGCGCGCATGTCGCAAATGCGCACAGATGGAAACGCCGCTGCTGTCGGCGCTGAAACAGCGGCTGACATGTCGCCGCTGCCGTGCGCGCGCCTGTCGCAAGCGCACATAGATGGATGCGCCGCTGCTTCTGGCGCTGGGAGTGCAGCTGACATGTCGCCGCCGCCGCGCGCGCCCTTGTCGCCAGCGCGCATAGATGAAGGCGCCGCCGCTGGTGCTGCGGTGAGCGCCTCATGCAGCTGTACCTGCGTCGACACCGAGCAAACCGGCGCAAGCTCGACCTGCGTGGACGCTGAGCACACCGGAGCCAGCTCAACCTGCGTTGAAACCGTCGCCAACTCCCGCTGCGGCAGCTGCTGAACCTGCTGAAGCTTGCTCTCCAACTCTGCAATCCGCGCCTGAAGCAGCTTTTTTTTGCTATATGCTGCTTCCAGAGCTGCCTCGAGCCGTATTGCTCTATACTTTGTCTCCCTGAAAGCTGTGGCTGCCTCGCGCAACTTGCTGTGCAGCTCAAAGTCGTGCATGCCCAGCACCTCCGTAACAGAAACGCCACTGCAGCCGGCCAGATCCAGTACGTCGAGCATCGGCTCTCCCCACGCCCAAAGTTGTGACTCGATCAGAGCACGCTTAGCGACATGCTCGTGCCGCTTGTGTTGAAACATGCCGTGGAGGTGACAGTGGTAGGGTAGACTCTCCCCCCCCGCCTCCATTCTCGAGCGCAGCTTGAGGGTGGTGGCGTCCATGCTGCCACTGAGTTAGCAGTGCTGTTGCTGTTGTGCTGCTGCTGTAGGTAACGTAGAGAGCAGGACGAGCTGCTGCTAACAAGAGATGAGCGGCAAGGCTCCACTCCTAATGAAAAGCAGCGACCGCCAGAGGGAAGCCGAACTCCTTCGTGCTGCTGTCAGCAAGGGAACTTGAAGAAGCACGCCCCTTGTTTTGAAAATGCGAAGCTCCACGAGAAGCTGAGCCAACCAGGAGAGCTCCAGGCCGACTATGGAAGCTCGATGAGCGAGGCAACTGCGCTTTACCAGCACAAGGTCCTCATCCAGCGAGCTGTGGCAAAGCGGAATCTGCTTTCCAAGATAAGCCGAAAACCTCGGACGCTCCTCCGCCCCTGCTCGTACAGGCGGAAGCTGGAACAGGCTCTAGCACCTGTCTTGGATGCCAATGTGGGAACTGGGGTGCGCCAGTTTCCTGTGTGTGTGTATGCCGTGTGTGTAGCTACCAGTCGCTGTTGACTACCTGACCCGCTCCTACCTCGACCCAGCAATGACCCGTGTGCCGTGAGAAAGGGTGTGCCCCCTAACTCCCATAATAACCCAAGTAGGCCACCATGGTTGGCAAGTACAAGCAGAGCAAGGCGCTAAGGCTTATAGCATGGTTTTACAGGTGTCGAATTGATTAGCATGAAGCATCTGCAATGGCAGAATACGGCATAAAGCCAGTGTGGCAGAATATGGCTAAATAGCCCCCTCTAACCCTAGGGTCGCCTCACAACACCAGTGATACTTCACAATGCCATGGCCAGGCCACCTGAAGACCACCATGATAGAGCATCCGGTACATTCAACACGCACAACTTCTTTAGGGAAAAAGATGGCCGTAGTTCACCACTGCTATAAAGTGCCTCGGTTTCACTGACCACATCACAGGAACTTTCAAGCCCTGCATAAATCGTCATGCACCAACAGCATGTAGTACCGCGTGCAGGACAGGCTTGACTAATGCAGTGAGGGCTTGTAAGTAGTGGCATTCTCAGTGCATGGGTTACACAAACCACTGCTGCCCAAAGCCTTGGTCCGTTGATGTTCACGTAGTTGCAAGCGTACTGATTGTGTTTTTGGCCACTACGTTGAAAACTCACCTGAACAAACACAACGGGACTTGATGGTGGGACAAAAATTCACTTACACAAAAGCATCAAGCAAACCTGAACGCAATGCCCCACTCTACAATCAAGTGCGTGCATGCAAACAGTCAACTACCCATACAACAAGGTGCGGGACATGGTGCTGCGCCACTGCGCCTGCATGGAGGCTCAGAACATTCGTGCACGCGAGTGTTGGCACTGGCAGCAAAGCAGCATTGGAAAACCTCAAGACCCGCAACTCGAAAGACATTGAATGCATGATGTACATATGCTGCCCATGATGTGTAGCACACTATGTTGCGCAACTGCCAGTGGAGTGAATCTCTGCACGCATGTGCAAGTGGCCCTCGGCACCTGGGCCTTTGCAAATACATGTCATGGTAACACTTGCGTGCGCATGTGTCGCTGCGCGATGACCACAGATCTACAAGTACAAACGCGTTCGGCTACCCAGCTGCGGCCTGCCAGGACAGCGCTCGTTGCAAATATCTGGTGCGGAGTTACTGAAAGTGGCATGAGTGGTGTCTGGTCGTTGTTTGCGCCGCAAGACCCAGGTCTGGCCTATGGCATGCCACCAATGGATTCTGCATCTGCGCATTGAGCTCAAGACAGCCAATGGACTTCGAGGCAGGGTACAGAGAGCCCATGTACGCTACTGCAAACTGGCTGCCCGCACCTATATTGAAGTACCTGCTGTGATAGCTGCCCGTTGCCACCGCGGCATCCAGCCTAGTGCCTTTCTTGAGTCCGAGCACATCTGTCGCCACTATGGTGCTCAGCTGGCTCGTGGGGGGGGCATGGCAGGTCACCACGTCGGTGCCGCTGCTGCGGATACTGACGGTCGCAGGGTAAGACGAGACCGTGCAGTTCATTTGACAGATGACCAGGTAAGCGCCGTCATTTTCGATGTTGATGTTGGAGGTGCCATCAAAGGTAAAGTATTCCGGGTCCCCGGGAGCTGGTACGGAAGTCCACCTAAAAGGCTGCCCGTCTTCATTATGAGTCGCCCCTGCCAGCTTGAGGCATTTGGGCGCATGGTTGTTTAACTTCGATTTGCAATTCCGCCTTAAGCCCCGGAAGAGCGAAGAACTCAGCCTCAAGCGACAGCTTCTCCAGCTGTGTGGCCGTCAAGTCACTGCTCACCAGCTTGCCGTACACCAGATACTCGTACACAAGCTCGAAAATGGTGCCGTCACGGGGAAAGAAGAGCTTGATGTGGTCGCTGGTGTCCTTCTCGGCCAGCAGAGCGGAAAAGAGGGAGTCCTTGCCATGCTGGAGCAGCACACCTGGGCCGCAAGCAGTGAGACACGGGCGAAATGCATCAGAGCCGTAGCGCATCAATGCTTTGCGACATCCACACAATGACCAGCGCCGCTGTAGCACTTGATTAGCTTACTAGTAGGTCAAGCCTGCGCATCCATGGCCGCAGAGCCAGCGCACTGCGTCGCGGCATTTGCATCCGAAGTGACACCTACAACATGCTTTATTCTGGCTTTATTCTAGAGTCAAAACATTCCAAAGTTGTTATCGTCATCGCACTGCCGCGTCAAGCTTTGAGAAGGAGCGCATGCGCAAGCTCATTTTGTACTCGGCCCTTTCCTGCCCTGTGCATGCATGCGCAGTCAAGCACTAACTCACCTCGGGCTGTCTCGAACGAGGCGTTGCTGAGCTCGAGTGTTACTCTGGCGTCTAGAGAGGACGTGATAGCGAGCGCCTCGTTTACAACGCGCTCGCGCTCCTCCAGCTCCTTCTCCTTTGCTTCGAGCTGGTGGGCTTTCGTCGCCAGAGTCTCCTCCAGCAGCTGCTGCAGATTATCCTTGAAATTGCCGAGGATCCCTGCATCAGCCTGGTTGCGTGGTCGCTTGGCTTGGGGGCTGGTACTTGCTCCCTTGCCCTGACAGCTGTCGCCCCTGTTGCTGGATGCCGTGCTCGCGACGGTTGTGAGCCACATTGTGTGAGTGCAATTCACGCGAGCCCTCCCCCCCCCCCTCTTCGCTATGCCACTTCAGAAAGCCCCGCGACGCGACGAGCGTGGCGTGGCAAGTACGTCATGACAAGTTACGGCAGCCGGTCTGTGCCATACACATGCATATTGACGCGCAGGGGTGCCCACGAACGTCAGGTACTTGAATTTGTGGTACGACGGTGTGCAAAAGAGAACGTCGTGACAAACTTTGAACGTAGAAATGTGTGCATGTGCATGAGCTCTTCTCCGAGCTCTTTATAATCATTATGATATAATGCGGCCCGACGATGTGCATTGCGCTGACCATTGATTTCAACCATGGTAAATGTGTTGCCAGTGACGGAACGTCAGGTACGGTCAAGCAATGCGTTTTGAGTTTCGGTTACATCTTGCGCTCCCCATGGGCCAAGTTGATTCATGATTTGCACCAATTGAACAAGCTGGTTTCTTCACATGAACTGAGTAGATCTTGTCAGATCATCAAGATCATACCTCAACTTAGCTCTAGAGCTCAGAAACGCCAAGGGTGCCACCAAGCATAACGCGGCCTCAACAGCGCGCCATTCAGCCCACCACAGTGCCGGTGTTATAACACGAAGCACTTGCCAGCACGGTGGATGAGGAAGCAAGCAGAGGACGATGAGAGATTGCGAGTATTGCACTGCGCCACTTGCGCTTGTGATAGTGCCTCAGGTAATGCATCCACATTGGTGCAGATGGCCTCATGTGATGACCACTGCAGTGTTTTCAAAACAGATGCCTCCCTGTCCATCATGATGCACCAGCCACTTCTAGCAGCAAAGTTGAGTTGGTGTTGCCTGAATAGCATAACAGTAATTAGAAGCTGCCAAAGAGCCAGAAGAAAAGCTCATAAGCAATGATGGCAATGTAACCTATGTTGCATCATGACAACCACTCGTAAGACCTCTTGCCAGCCTGAGGCTGCCGCCCCCCCTTCTGCAGAACACCAGCGAACCAGGCCACCTGTTGACCTCGTCTAATTGATATGGGCTTTGAATGTGTACAAGACTTCATTCGAGAAAATATGATGGCCGTAGTAGACTGATGAACCTGTAGGTATCACACCTAGGGAAGAAAATGCCGTGACCAATTGACGCGCTTTCAAGTATTATGCTCAGGACACAGGGAACCAATACTGTACCAATGCAACGCGCTATGAAGTGCATTGGTTTTACTGACCACATCAAAGGAGCTTACAAGCCTGCGTACATCGTCAAGCGCCAACAGCATACGTAGCTAGCTGTAAGCATCTGCTAACATAAATCATTTGCGGAAGAGCAAGTGAGCGGAGGCTTTTTCAGTGCATGGGTCACAAAAAGCACTGCGGCCAAAGCTGTGCTGCTGTGAAGAAGTTCTTATAGTTGCATGCGCACTCATGGTGTTGTTCACCTTTTCCATTGACGACTCACCTGACTGGGAAAAAACACAACACAAATGTAGCACTGCTAATGGTGCGGACAAAAATCAAACTTAACAAGAGCATCAGACAAACCTGATCGCAATGCCCCACTCTACAATCAAGTGCATACTTACAAGCAGTCGATTATTCATACAACAAAGGTGCAGGACATTGCGCTGCGCCACTGCGCCTGCATATCGAGGCGCAGAACATACATGCATGCAAGCTTTGGCACTGGCAGCAATGCAGCATTGAGAAATCTTGAGGCCTGCACTTCAAAAGAAAATGAAATGCATCACATGTATTATGCCCATGATGTGTAGCGCATTATGTTGCGCAACCGCCAGTGTAACGCATGTGCAAGTAGCCCTTGGCACCTGAGGCTTCTCAAATACAGGTCATGGCAATACTTGCGTGTGCATGTGTCGTGAGCGATGACCTCATGTCTACAAGCACAAGTGCGCTGGGCCACCCAACCTCACCTTGCCAGGACAGCGCTAGTTGAACATTTCTGGTGTGGAGTTACTGCAGGTAAAACAGTGGCGTTTGGTCGTTGTTTGTGCCGTAAGACTCAGGTCTGCCCTACGCCACACCTTCCATAAATTCTGCATCTGAGCATTGAGCTCAAGACAGCCAATGGATTCCGAAGCAGCTTACAGAGCACCTAAGTACGCAACTGAGAACTGGCTGTCCCCGCTGATCTTGAAGTGGCTGGTCTGATAGCTGCCAACTGCCAGCGCGCCATCCAGCTCAGTGTTTTTCTTGACTTCGAGCACATCCGTCACCACTATGCTGCTCATTTGGTTTGTAGGGTAGGTATGGCAAGTCGCCACGTCGGTGCCGTCGTTGCGGATGCTGACGGCCGCAGCGTAGGATGAGACCGTGCAATTCATTCTGAGGATGACCAGGAACGCGCCGTCGTGGTTTATGTTGATGCTGGAGGTGCCATCAAAGCTGAAATAGTCAGGGTGCCCCGGAGCTGTAACAGAGGTCCACTCAAAAGGGTTCCCAGCTCCATGGACAGTCGCTCCTGTCAGCTTGAGGCATTTGGGCGCATGATCGTTCGACTTGCCTTCGCTGGTCATCATCTTCGGTTGTACTTCTGCCTTGAGCCCCGGAAGCATGAGAAATCGGCCTCAAGCAACAGCTTCTCCAGCTGTGTGGCCGTCAAATCACTGCTCACCAGCTTGCCGTAGACCAGGCACTCGTACACAAGCTCGAAAATGGTGCCGTCACGAGGGAAGAAGAGCTTGACGTGCTCACCGGTATCGTGCTCAGCCAGCAGAGCGGAAAAGAGAGAGTGCTTGCCATGCTGGAGCAGCACACCTGGGGCACCAAGCAGTGAGACATGGGCGACACGGTCAGAACCGCGGCCACATCAGTGCACGTCACATCAAAGTGTTATGTAGTGACACCTCATGCTTGACAGCCAAGTGTGCACCAGCTTTCCGGGGCTTACGGCAGAGTCAATGAATGCTCTAGTGCTCCTTGAGCAAGCAGTAGGTTGCGAACACACTGCCTTGTCGAGATTTCATTCTACATGTATCCGCAGTCGACACTCACCTCGGGTTGTCTCGAAAGATGCGTTGCTGAGTTCGATCGTCACCCTGGCGTCCAGCGAGGAGGTGATCACAAGCGCTTCGTTCACAACGCGCTCGCGCTCCTCCAACTCCTTCTCCTTTGCTTCAAGCTGGTAGGCTTTCGTCGACAAAGTCTCCTCCAGCAGCTGCTGCAGGTTATCCTTGAAGTTGCTGTAGATTCCTGCGTCGGCGAGGCTGCCTGGGCCCTTGCTTTGAGAGTTGGTACTCGTCTTGCTGCTAGTCATCCTGCGTCGCGAGGCCGGCAGCGCTAAGCACACCACACACCTGGACTGTGAGAAAAGCTGCAACTACATGGGGGAGTGCCGGATACAAGCACGTGATCACGTGATCACATGACTGGAGGACGGGGGTGTCGGGCCCCCCCCAATTCAGAGTACACGCGTACATACACACAGTAAGTGCATGTGCAGCTGACTGCATATGTGCAGAGCTTCACAGAGCTGCAGACATAACTTTATCTGGGTCAAGCGCCATACTTGCTGCAGAACACCTACATGAGGGCTCCCAATGCTTGTCAATTTCATAAAAAAAGCTAGTATCGCTACAAGCGTGGGGCGTGGCCAAGTACGCCATGAAGAGTTGCGGCAACACATATGTACACACGACATGTGTATCTTGTATGGTTGACGCTGGTGATCTCACAAACATCAGGTGTTTCAGTTGTAGTGAGACGTTGCGTACATGCCAAATGCGCCTTTCTATTTGACAAGGTAGATGTGTATGCATGAGCACTTCTCAGAGCTCTTTAGAATACCATGTGGCCCTACAATGTGCATTGCGCTGCATCATGATTTGTGCGTCACCAGTGACGGAACGTCCAATAGGGTCAAGTAATGCATTCTGAGTTGAGATTACATTGTTGCACGTCATGGTGAAGGTAACTGGTGTTTCTCACCATACCAGAACAAGCTCATTTCTCCACAGTAACTGAGCGAATGTTGTCAGATAATCAGGATCATGCCCCAAGTTGTATCAAAATCGCCACGTGTGCCACTGAAGCATAAAGCGAGCTCAACCCTCAACAGCGTGCCAATCAGCCCACCACCCTTCCGCAGTTGTAGCACAGCGCTTGTCAGCAAGGTGGATGAGGCTGCAAGCCGAGGACAAGGAGAGGCTGCAAGTGCCGCACTGCGCTGCAGACACTCGTGACAGTGCTTCAGAGAAGGCATTGATGCAGATAGCCTCATGTGATGACCATTGGCAAGTAGATGCCGTCCCTGTCCACGATGATGCACCAGCTACCGATAGCAGCGGAGCTGAGCTTGCCAGAATACCAGAAATGAGAAGTTGCCCATGGCCAGAAGGAAAAATTCAATGATGGACAGGCAGTAAGTTGCTGTACAAGGTAAAATACTGAGATGAACAAATGCTCCATGGTGCCCAGCCCAAGGTTGCACTGCCTACCCTCAGGCTTGGTGGTTCTCCAACTTCAGCCAACCTCCCGATCTTCACAACTTTTACATATTGGGGAAACCCCCTGACTGCGCATCCTGCATACACACGCCTACAGTGTCATGCCAGCACTAAATAAAGGTCGATGGGCATCTGCAAGTCTCACATTACATCCCAGGTAGTCCAGCCGTTTGCAGGTAGGTGCCGCTTGGGCCCACTTGAAAGCCTGACCAACAGAGCCACCCTGATCCAGACTGTATAGGCGCAGAGGCGTTGCGACGGCTCTGCCTTCCATGGCAAGCAGTTCTGCCTGTGCATCTGCCTAGAAACCCCCAGGAGCATGTGAGGATTCAGCATCAGGCGTGAGCTTCTCCAGCCGTGCAGCCGTCAATGTCCAGCTCACCAGCTTTCCAGATGAGGTGGTCATACACAAGCTTGACGATGGCGCTGTTGCGGGGGGGCAACAGCGTGTGATCGTCTGTGTTAGTGTGGCTACCAGAGCGGCGAAAAGGGAGTCCTTGCCATGCAGGAGCAGCCCCTGAGGCGTCGTGGGGTGAAACTTGCAGACCAAGTCATGTCAGTTTATGCGACAGAAACATGACACTGGTGATATGTACCGCAACATTTCTCAGATTTCAGTTGGTGTTGCATGATGCAATGCATTTTAAAGGCACATGAGCATCACTCACTGGAAATCGCGAACAATTTAACCTCGAAGTTGATGCAGTCAACGATACCCTTTACATATTTGGTCAGCAATCCTGCATAGAACCTTAAGAACATGTGGACACCATCATCGCGCCTGCCAGAAAACTGCATTCGAAGCATAGCTTCGTCATCATCAAATGACACAATCAAACGTAAGCTTTGTGGACCGTTACCTTTCAGGGGCGTCATGCTTACCTCTCATTGACACATGAGGCAAACGGCAGTCCCAGTTGAACTAATGACTCGGCATCCAGGAGAGCGTAATGACCAACCTAGCTAGCCTCTCCTTTCTCGACCTCATTTGAGGAGTTGAAGTCGCCTGGATCCGTTTTTTCCGCACTTTCCAGTGTGTACTTTGTGATTGCTCGTAGACTTTGGATCGAACAGGTCTTTGAGTCGCACAGGCCGTCTGCCACCGCTACCTCGTCGTCGTGGTGACCCACCTAAAGAGCACGGTCCGGGACTGTGCTTCATTTATTCTTGCGCCCGAGTGAGACACGGAGGAGCCTCGAGCGAGAGGAGCCCCGGAGAGCTCGTGTGTGTGTGTTAGTGTCCATTCCTTGTGCCTGCTGCAGAACTCCAGTTTACGATGTCATCCGTGAGAGGCACGTCTGCTAGATCTAAAGCGTGCAGCACCGACACAATGCATATAGTCGAGTACGTGAACCACCTCTGGCAGCAAAGCGGCGGCGACTACAGCGCCTTATGCGCGGCCTTCAACGCGCAAGGCTTCCCAGCCAAAAGCCCATCAGCTACGCGAGGCACCGACTGGGGACAGCGCTTCCTACGCCTCATGTATCAAGAAAGCACACACCTCTGGTCGCCCAAGTGGGCGCGACAGACACGAGGCTCCACTTTCTTCCTGAACAGCAAAGGCAAGTGGGAACCGGTCAAGCTGATGATGCCACGAGGGGTGGAGGTGCTTACTGGCTCCCACATCCATGCTGGCGTCACCGAGACGCAGGATGTCAGCATGCGTTCATCTGCGCGTCGCGCGTTCCACCCTGATCAGAAGCACGTGATGAGGCAGCTCCTCGAAGGGGGAGAGCTTCCACCGGGGTCACACATGTCCTCCAAGGTAGACGGTTCCATGCTGACTGTGACGCTGTTTCAGGGCCGCCGTCGCACTATCATGGAGGAGGTGATCGCAGCATGCGGCGATGAGTTTTCTGTGTTGATCGCCACCTTGTGCAGAGACCGCCCCTACCTGGCGGTCCTGGCGTCTCAGAACACGCTGCTGCTGAGTGACGACTTGCAAGAGTACATGGTCACCGCCATCCTCGGCGCCACAGCATCAGGTACGTCACTGCAGGAAGCAGCGCTCACCTGCACTGCCTCAGAAGCCTTTGCAGCTCACAGCGAAGGCTTTCTGGATGCCCTGGAACAGTTCGCCGAGGAAGCGCGCTTGCCCCTGCCGGTGACACTCGCATTGGAGGCCGTGTGCGCGCGCCGCACATCGGAGTGGGGGCGTGGATCGCTATCAGGGCTAGCAATCGCTTACCCATCTCACAATCTCAGCTTCCTAGGCGCCACCACGACAGGCCCGGATGGAGCGCCGCTCTACGTGCCCCACTTCGATCTGCCAACGGCCGCGCTCAGCACTGCCGGCATAGGCGAGCCGTACGCATGGCCCGTGCGCCACAGCCTCGACGTGGAGGCACTGCTCAGCTCGCTCAACGACGTCGTCTTCGCGTGCTGCTCCGCGGCCGACTTCCTGGAGCGTCACCCGCCTGTGCGCGGCTCCACCGCCGCACCGGCGACCCTGGACTACGAGGGCCTCGTGCTGCTGACGTCCACTGCCTCTACTAGCAGCGACGCCGTCGTGTACTGCTACTCCAAGGTAAAGACGGAGGCGTACTACAAGGCGCACAAGGCAAGGTCCGAAGATGCCCTCTACCTCAGGGAGCTGGCAGCAGTGGCGGGCAGCTCCTTCCCTTCGGCGACCGTGCTGGCAGCATTCGACGACGCGCTACCCGCACGGCTGGCGGCGTGCCGCAAGCGCGTCGCCGCGTCAGCAGCTCCGCGCCTGTTCCATAACCTCAACGCAGGTATGCAGGGCGCTTTTCTGCGTAGATTTGGCGCCGGTGCCACGACCGCCGAGGCGAATCCGGACGCTGTGACCATGCTGCTGTCGGGGGTGGGGGCAGCGGCTAGCAGGGAGTTGCTGGTGGAGTGCTACGCTCCAGACTTTCCAGGAGTGGACAAGGTTGCGGCGCTGCCGAAGGCGCTGCGGGCGCTTGCAAGGAGCAGCGAGGCAGCAGCGGACGTCAACGCGCTGCTGGTGGCGCTGGTGAACGCCGCATGACAGTAAGGCTACGTGGACGTACTGTGTTGCCAATGACAAATGGACATACTGCTATATAAAAGATCCCGTGCAAGTGTGTGTGCTGCCAGTGTACGCTGCACGTGTGTGTTCAAATGGCCATTGTTGCATATTGCTGCCATGCTGATGCTGAGCCTGAGTCATGTCTTGAGTTGCTGCGATTCCATTGCTGGACTGTAGGAGGCATTCATGTATGTACGCAGAACCCCGCTACAGGGCCGCCCGCATTGGTAACGTAGGCTTGCGTGCACGATCTTGCTCAGCCACCGACGCATCATGATCATGCATGGTGCTTTTTGATGCGTTGCTGGAATGAAGGCATACTATGTAGCATAAAAGCGCTGCAAGCAGATTCAGAGACTCTGTTGTGCGTTGCAGCATTTTCCACATTCGGTACTGGTACATGCCGGAGGAGCGCGCCCTAAAGCTCTCAAGGGCATCGCCCTGGCGCGCTTACGCTCGGCACTGTCGGCAGCGCTCCTCATGGCGTACTCTGGCCGTGTCATGACACACATGGCAGAATCCAGGGGGGGGGGGCACATGGAGGAGGACGTAGGGGAGGACCCCGAGATGCCATTTGGCGGCGGCGGCGTTTGAGTGGTTGTCGTTGCGACACTTTCAGACTGTCATACGACATGTAGATTCCTTACAGCTAGATGCCAATCATCTGGGCTTTTTCGCGCCCTGAGCGAGAATTAATAAAAAGTACATGCCAATGGTTAGCTTGGCATACCAGCACCATGTTCTGCATATTGTGCTGAATCATGTGCGCAGTGCCATGTGTCAGATGTTGTTTGTGACAAAAGAATTGCATGTAGATTGATGCAACTCGAAACGCCTGCATTGTGAGCGTCAGCAATGTGTTGTGCTTTATGCTGCCGCTTCACCATGAAAACACCCCAAGCGTGGTTGCGGAGCATCATTATGCTGTGAACCACTCTCAGGTCTTCTGCTATTGTGCCAGTGCATGCTAAGCCTCACAGTGTTTATGACGGATAAATGCAGATCATGTTCACATACATCAACAGGAACAAAAAATGATACTTCTAGCCCAGATTGTCAGCAGCCGTATACTTGCAGCCTGTATATTGACCATGCCCAAAGGTTTACTGGTCTCTAGTAAATGAGTAGCGTTGCATGCCACCAACTCTACGGAACGGTGTGGAGGCTGCTGCCACGCGGCGCTCACACAAAATCCAGTCCAACATTATGGACAACGTCGCTTTGCACATGTATAAACACTTGCAGCATGGTGCAAGGTCAGTGACAGCTGCGCACTGCTGCCGTCGCTGCTGCCAGTGCCGCTGCTGCCCTGCTGCTGCTGCTGCTGCTGCTGCTGCTGGGGATTGCAAGCACGCCAGCTGCTGTTCCCAATGCAGCAGCGTCAACGGCTGCTGTCGCGCCGCTGCCGACTGCATACGCCGCTCATGCCTCCACAACGCGAGCCTGCGCGACTGCCGCGGCCTCCGCCACCACCTCCTGCAGCATGGAGTGCACCATCTCCGCCGACGCGAGGCTCTCCTTGAACATGCACAGCAGCTCCTGCGCGCACTTGCGACACCCCAGCGTCGCCTGGTGTCGGTTCTCCATGAGCACAAAGCCCCCCGGCGCAGCCCTCACGAAGGCGTGCCCCGAGCGGTGACAGTAGGCGGGCATCTTGCGGCCTTTGCCTTTGGGTGTACGGCGCGCGGATGTTGCGGTGCTGGGGGGTGAGGAGAGGGGGGGGGCTCTGAGGGAGCTGGCGATGCCCCCCACGAGGGGGGGGCTGAGGGCGGCGGGGGTTTCTGCGAGGCCAAACTCCTGCGGCAACATCAAGTTGATACAAATGCGCTCAGCCATGCAAGCTTATGCAGGTGACAAGCGTGCAGTGATGCCGATGTAGCACACAAGAGTGGTTGGTTGTAAATGCTATGCTGAACGGGTGATGAACGAAAGGTCGTATTAGTCAGGCAAAGAGTGGTTCTCACCAGGCGACGTGGTCAAAGTGACAGCCTCCTCCATAGGACAAGCTGTCCAATAACGACCCACATCTGCACATTGTTCAAAGCCTCAAATGAAACAGTGCTGTGCTTTCTGCACACTTTTCTTCTCTTGTAGAAGTAGTAGAAATTGAGAGTGTGAGATAAGAGGGTGCCCAACATGGGGCAGCGGGGTCGCCACCATGCACTGCACATTTGGTCATTCAGCCGGAAGCAAAACCTCGCTAGCACTGCTAATGTCGTCTGAGGCTTGTCCATGAGGTGAACCACGCGCACTGCGCTTGTCCAAGCATGCTTAGACTTCATGCATCAACGCATAAGTGCAAGCAAAGATAAGACAATGTGGCTCATGAGGGCATGCACAGCCCCACTGCACTTTAGCAGCAGGTTTCAGTCACTCAGGCGCTGTTGTAACAAGTGCCCTGTGACCTAACCCATGCGGCCTCCTGTTGTGATGCTTGCTGCCCGCCATCCAATCACGGTGACAACAACCGCCTGCTCGTAACCTGAGCAACTCTGTCATCTGATTGAGCACTGACCTTCCAATCAGTGCGCAGGTCGTTGTCGCGCACAAAGTCCATCTTGGGTCCGCACAATACGTGGTCCATGGCTCTCTGCACAGCCATGCTGCTCACAGGTATGTAGGCATGAGTGACAAACGGGTGCACGTTGATCATCGGCCCTGCTCCGTACTGCGGCAGCTGCGCCAGCTGTGATTGGCGTGAGAGCATGACGAAGAACAGAGACAGCGTCTATTAGAATGGCGGTAAGTATTCAAAGTGATAAAAAGGTTAGGGAGCATAAATTTCACATACATAAAAGCTCTGGTGGCATGGATTTGCCACCTTGTTGCAGTTCGATGCAGATGTGAAAGGTGCACTGTCATAGACTTGTAGGGTTGCAAAAAAGCGTATTTTGAAGTTCAAGTGCCCCTTTTGTGGCAGACTGTATGCTTGGAATTGAGCAGACTCACTGCATGCCCCACAAATACGCCCTTCACGCAGCATACTATAATGTTGAAGTTTGCTCACGACGTATTCCTGGTTGCCAAATACGCCCCAAATACGCCGTATTTGTGTGGCCAAATACGTTTTTTTTGCAACCCTATAGACTTGCTAAGTGGTTGCATGCCAAGTATGACACAGCTGTAGCATGCTGCACAATGCATCACAACCAATGTTCACCTAAATGATAAGGGTCATTGCAGGCCAAACGACTAGACTACAATATGTGACAGATGACAGGAGAGCTGCTGCATCACAACAATTACGTTGTACAAGTACAGTGCATTTCATGCACTACTGGTATGACCTGCCAAGAAGGTGCTGCGACTCATCAATGGAAGTGAATTTACCTGTCAACTGAAGCCACGATATGACAAGTCGTAGATACCGGTGCAGCCCCAATGGCAGTCTCAAATTTGTGCTCTGGCTCACCTTGAGACCCAGTTGCTGCGTGCGGCGACGCAGCGCCAGCACATACTCTGTGACGCTGCTGCCGCTGCAGACCATCCAGTTGATATTGATGTGCACCACCTTCTGCACCTCGCACACGCGGTCGCACAGGACCTCAAGCCACTGTGGCAGCGATCAGCACAGCATGCAATTTGGAAAATGTGAAGGAAGGAAAGTGGCGCATGGTCAGCAATAGTGAACAAGCAGCCAGTAGTGATGACCATTCTTCATACCAACTGCAGTCAGGTTATTATGATGTAAGATTTGCAGCACCAAGCGGTGTACGTGACCTGCAAAACCCGGCGTCATTTTGCGAGTGATATGCGGGTATTCCAGCCACGGTGAAGTAGTAAATGGTATCACTATGATTAATGTGTGCGTGTGGTGAACAGGCTCCGGCAGCTTGACAACATGAGCTCTTCCTATTTAAGCACACTTGCCAGGTGGCAGTTGCCACTACATACACCTGATTGGCCAATGACGACCAGAAAATACTGTCACAACAGGCACCATCTCACCTCGTATCTATCCTTGCCCTGCCTCCCCCTGCCCTCCTTGACATTAATCTTGACGCACTGTTTGGCCTCCTCTAGGGCCACTGTTGGCGGCTCCTCTGGCTCTGGCGCAACAGCGCTGCCATCGGCGGCAAATCTTCGCCTGAACTTGAATGCCAGCGCTTGTCCCTTCTCCGCCTTGGCACTCAAGTAGTCTTCCAACTTGCTCATCTTGCCGATGTATGCCTCCTCCTCCTCCTGGGGTGTATAGCAGCAAGGTTGTAACAGTTGACGAAGGGGGTGACTTGTGTGATCATCATCAGTGGTCAGCAGCAGCTCACGCTGTGACGGGCATTGTGCCGCAAGGTTGCAAGATGCATGATTTCGTATGCTCATCCTGAATGTTCTATCTTTCTGACTCTCATCCATTGTGAACACATAAGGTTAGGGCATGCCATTGTCACAAGTATGCGGATGACATGATGTGGCCCTGGATGTGGTTACAGCCCTGCATATCGCAACAAGCTAATCGCAGCGCAGAGTGAAGCTTAGGGACCACGTGACTTCTGCTGAGCAATGCAATGTAGTTCACCACAAGTACATGGGTGGCACGGTGGTGCGAACGCACTGATATCAGAAGTGGTGCTTTCAATACGTTGCCGTTGCAGTGCAGCAGTGTGCTGTGACGGTGCGCAATGAGCGCATAAGCGCTGACGCGCAGGTCAACAACAAGGTGCGAGGGGGTAGCGCTCAGAAAATGCGTACTTCAAATTGAAGTGTGGCCGTCAAGGGCAATCAAGCCTTTAAAGTCTATCATGGCCGCTTGTATAGCTTCTTGCTTGACATGCGATGTGTGCCTTCTCTGTATGATAACTTTTCACAAAGTGACAGTATGGCGCTTGCACTCAATCTGCATCTGCACCGTTCCAGACCGCTCAGGCCTGAGTGAGGTTCTGCAATTTCAGCGCCCTTTGGGAGTTCCATACATGGGTATGAAGCGTTTGCATCACAACTTCAAGAATTGGTCATGTCACTGGCCTTGGTTGCATGAGCGGATGGCGATCAATCACATGTTGCGAGCACATGTTCTGTGCACACTGTCATCAGCACATTATTGACGCATCAGCTTTCGTAACGTATAATTAACACTCACGTGGCTGGCCACTGGTGGCGGTATGATGGCAAAGAGTATGCGCCTGTACTTGGTGTTCTCTATGAGGTCACTGTTGTAGCCACAGACCTGCCACAGGACAAGACAAGTTTCCAAAGGTGAGCAGAAGACACAGCGGGTGGCATCACCGGGCAAGATAACCACAGGCAGGGTGCAAATCTCTCTCGACAAACAATGTGGCTGGAATGTCAATATAAACTGCTGTATATCCAGGCAGATGTCACACACCTGCACTTGAGAAGCTAGTTAAGCTGACCAACGAGAAGGTGAGTCCGTTCTCTCAGTGCATCAGTCACGAGACCAAATATTGGTGCATGCATTATTATCAAACACCAAATTGGCCCGTGTCAAGCTTGCAAATCGCCAATAAGAGAAGTGCACACTCTGCTGAGCATTATGGCTATGTAGCCTCATTTAAACCACTCCCTCTTGTTCTAGCTACATATGGATAGCTTACAGATCTGCGAAAATAAATGATGCATGAAGCATGCAATGTGAAAAACTGCAGATCATCCCATCCTTCAAATGATTACTCAGAAGGAATGTGTGTCATTGCACTGAACGCGGGTATGTTCAAGAATGGTGGTTGACAAACCGCTTGCCATGCATGCATACCATCTGCTACGCTGAACATGTCGACTGTGCAGAGCTTCACACAAACGGCGTGCAAACCTTTGACCGCGGTACATGCCCAAGCCTCTAGTGCCAAACCACACACAAACCTCTTGGACAGCCATACTTTCATCTCTATATGACACTACCAACCAAGTGTGATGATTCAACTGGCACCAGCAATTCATACCTTCTGAGCACTGCAACCATATAATACATGTGCACACTCACCAGCTCGTCCAGGTAGTTCCAGCTGTACTCCGGGCTGGGGTACTTGTAGAACATCTGCTTGACCGTCTGGAAGCGCCCATCCAGCGCCTGCCACAGGCTGTAGCGGTAGCTGTAGCAGTTGCCCGGCACCGTGTTACTGCCGTACCTGCTCATAAAACGTTTCACCTCCACCTGCTTGGTCTGCTCATCATAGCTCAGCGAGTGGATCCGATGCCCCATGCTCAGTATATACGCCACCTTCTGCCCTCCTGCCCCTCCCCCCAGACCCAGCTTTGCCCCCCCACCCCCCGCCCCCCTCCCCGCGCATACGCGCCGAGCTGCGTGCCTACGCCAGTGATGGAGCCCCGGAGGGCCACGCTGGCTGAGCTCTTGCTTTTGACGGCACCGCCGCTGACGACCTCACCCTCCACCAGTTGGAAGTCCTGCAGTTTGCGGTGATCGGCGTGTGAAGCGGTCAAGTGTGGCACAAAAGCTGTGCGCACAGGGCCAGACAGTTGCATGGTTTGTTAATAAAATAGAGCAGTGGTGACAGCCGTGCGATGGTCATGGCTGTTGCGCAAAGCAGTCCATGCATTGAGTATGTGTGACCCTGCGTGACCCGGGGTTTGCAGTGGTACGTCAACATGTCCAGCCAAACAATCATCAGCTGACTATTCCCACAGTACCATTCGGTCATACGGCCATCGTTCTCACTGCTATTGTAAGAGCAAGCGCTTCGCTTCCTATCACCATGGCCTCACATGCTTGGCTCTGCGTCAAGTCGTAGTACACCGCAGTCACAAAGCAGAGCCAGCAGATTAATACAGTACCATTAGGCTTGCGCGCATGCATATGCTGGCTCTGATTCCGCCTGCAGGCCTGTACACCTTCCGTAAGTTGGCACGTCAACCGCTGTAGTTCACGACTTCAACTTCAACCCGCGCCCCTGACCGCACCTGCGCGACGCGCTGGCACACCAGCTCCTCCATGAGATCCAGATCGCTGGAGTAGTGCTTGGCAATGGGGTCGTCCTGGTCCGGCAGCGTGAGCGTGTAGAAACTCTCCGTGTAGTTCTTCTCCAGCACCTCCCGCGACGGCAGGTAGTCCGTGGTCAGCGGCAGCAGCGCCGGCTGACACAGCGACTTCCATATCGGCCCCGGCATGGTCTTGAACTCCTGCTCGCCGGCGGGGAAGACGTGGCTCCAGCGGCGCCGGTTGTGCGTGCGCATGCGCAGCAGCTGCTCCTCGTCCTGGTAGCGGCGAGGTGCACAGGCGTGTGTGAGGGTCAGCGCTCTTGGTGTTGTGTGGGTGGTGTGGTGTGCATGCACGTGAGTGTCAGTGCTGCTCACCCTATGACTGGCATGTGTATACGTATACATCAATGAGGTTCAGCACTCATCGCCCTTCGTGAACAAGTAGCACGACAGTCGCAGGGGTCAGCCTTCACTGTGCCAATGACAGCATTGGCACCCCATTGGTGCTCGGCTGCACACACTCCTCATGTCGTATGTCTAGAGTTAACACCAATTTTGCGTGTTAGAGCAAGAGAGTTGAGGTAAGGCATGCCAATAGCAGGGCACGCTAGCACCATGCGGACGCAGGCATATACCATGCACGTGGCTTTGCAGACCAGTGCAGCAGTACGCTGCACACAAAACCGCTGACCTGCCGCTTGAATGGATTGATGAGCCGCTTGTGCCACTTGTAGTCCGACTCCCCCTGCCCCGGCCCCCCCTCATCCCCCCCGCCCCCCTTACACAGACTCCCCCTCCGCGACGGCGCCGCCTGCCGCAGGGGCTGCGTCCCCCTGCTGTTCATGCCCACGCTCGTCGCCGTCGCCGACCCCCGCGAGAACGTGTTGCGCCGGAACAGCTCCTGCGACGGCGCGAACGACGACCCTCCGGAGCCCGACGTGTTGGACCCACGCGCCGCCGTCACAAAGTCCGGCGACGATCCGCTGCCGCCGCTGCCCGCCACGAACCGGCGCGCGACGACGTGCGCGCCGGAGCTGCTGCCGTTGCCGGCGGCGCCGCTGACCATGCGGCGCCGATCGCCCCCCGCGTCGCCCCCCAGTCCCCCCCCTCCCCCCGACCGGTCCTCGTAGCTGCGGCTCAGCCGGGGGGCGGCGGCGGCGGTGGCGGAGCGCGGAGGCGCGTGCACGATGCCGCGCAGCCGCGAGTGCAGCAGCGCCACGTGCGGCGACATGACGGGCGAGACCATGGGACCCAGGGTGTCGCGCTCCTCGCCGCCGCCGCCGCCGCCGCGCACGCTGCTGCGCGTGCTGCTGCCGCCCCACTTGTCCTGCCCGCCGGGCGACGGCATGGCGATGGCGCGCGACTGCGGCCGCACCGCCACCACCGTGCTGCTGCTCGCGCTCGACGACGTGTCCGTGGGCGAGACGGCGCTCATGAAGCGGCCGGTGCTGCTGCCGCCGCCGCCGCCGCCGCTGCCTCCGCTGCCGCCGCTGCGGCTGCGGCTCATGTCCAGCTGGTGGCGGCTCTGCGGCGCTGCCGGCGGCGGCGAGTGGCGCGGCGCGCGGGACTGCATCGCCGGTCCGCGGCCTGACGCTGCCACCAGCGCAATAGCGCCGGCCGCGGTGGCCGCGCTGGAGGCGTTGCTGGGCCGGGAGGTGGCGGCCGTGGCGGCGCTACTGGCGCCGCCGTTGCCGCCGCCGTTGGACAGCGGTGCCCACCCCATGAGAACCTTCTTGGGCGCCGCGCCGAACACCTTCTTGGCGGCGGACAGCACCCCCCTGCCGCTGCCTCCCCTGCCGGCCGCGACACCTGCAGCGTCCACGTAGGACACGTTGGACACGCCGGACAGCAGGTTGTCGGCGGAGCCGAAGGCGCCATTGTTCGTTGCGGAGGAGGGGCAGGTGCGCGACAGCAGCTGGTGCTGAGCGCTGCCGTCTGCGCGCGTAGGGCTGGAGGCGGGGCTGGGCGCGCCGCGCGAGCGGCTGCGCGAGCGGCTGTCTGAGCCCGAGCGCGACCTGTCGTCGCAGGGGCTCTTGCCGTGCCGCCTGCCGTGCCGGTTTGCCTGCACGGGACGGTACAGCAGGGCACAGGGCCGGGTTGGTTCATGATGCAGGGGTTATGTTGCACTGCACTGTCAAGGTGTATGCGGATGTTGCACATGAGCTTGCTGAGGTGAGGCATGAGACGACACGAGTGTCGTTACAATGCTGGATGGCATATGTGAAACATGTGATCTGAGGTGATGCCATTGTTATGTCTGCGTAATCAGTGCTATGTATCATAGTGCACCAAAGAGGCGCGAACATTTCTGAGGTGATGCCATTGTTATGTCTGCGTAATCAGTGCTATGTATCATAGTGCACCAAAGAGGCGCGAACATATCCAATGGAAACAAGTGTCCACTAGGTACTGGCACGTTGTCAAGGTGCGACCGTATACTGACGCAGTGTAGTGCGATGCAACAGATGATAAGCCTGTACACCACTCATCCCTAAGTAGACCAGCAGCACATTGCATCACACATGCTCAAAACAACACATGTCCAGCCTGATTGCCATACTGGACCAACACATAAGTACATTCCCACCTTCTCCTACAACACATTGCCTGACACACACGAAACATGCACACATGTACTTAAAGTATGCTGTCCAAGACCACTATCCAGCATATGGGATGGACTCATGCCGCATCTCATTCCTTCAACCATGCAACCCATATGTATGCCACTAATCCATACTCCACTACTGTCACAGCACTCACTTCCGCCCCATTCCGCCAGAACTCCTCCGCATCCCTCCCCCCGCCGTCCATACCCGTCCTCGACGGCGGCCCCCACCCTGAGGGGGACATCATCCCCGTATCCACGTCCAGCTCCCCCCCACTCAGGTGCCCCTCGCTACCGTCCTCGTTCCCCTGCTGCTGCCGTTGCGCAGCACCATCGCCGCCATACATGCTCAGCGCCGAGGGCCGGCTCCTGCTCATCATCCCCGAGGTGCGCCGCCGCGCCACGCTGCCGCCGCCGCCGCCGACGCTGCTGCCGCCCGCCGCGCTGCCGCTGGCGCGGTACGGCTTGCCCGTGCGCGCGCTGGAGAACACGAGCGCGTCGTGCTCCGCGCAGTCCGCGTCCAGCATGAGCACTGCCGCGAAGGCGTCGTTGCCGCCGCCGCCGCCGCCGCCGCCGCCGCCGCCGCCGTCGCCGCTGCCGCGCCGCGCCGGGTCCTCGCAGTCGGGCAGGCTCGACGCGCTGCAGGCGCTGCCGAGCCGCAGCACGCGCTCGCTCGCAGGCCGCAGCGCCCCGACTGTGTGCATCTGCATGGACGCCATGCCGGACGGCGCGGCGCCGCCGCCGCCGCCGCCCGTGGTGCTGCTGCGGCGCAGCGATGGCTGCGGCTGCGGCGGCCCGATGTGGTCGTCCAGGTCGGGGAACGGGCGCCGCGCTGTCCTGTCGAGACTGCCCGCAGCGCGCCTCAGCACGAGGCTGCCCATGACGGATGAGGACACGGACGTGGAGGGGGACGCATGCTGCGGACTGCTCTGCTGCTGCTGCTGAGAAGGCTGGTGCTGCTGCGCCGCGGGCGCGTCCGTGCGCGGCACCTGCACCTGCAGGTGCTTGATGCTCGCGCGCACCGCCGCCGCCATGGTGTCCATGTCCCCCGACAGCTTCTGCTCCGTGGCCTGCACGAAAATGCGCCCGGGCGACGCCCCCGTCGTCACCCCGCCATCGTCCCCCCCGCCCCCCGCCGCGGGCACCAGGAGCGGATGCAGCGCCCCC
Organism: Tribonema minus; assembly: GCA_017506865.1. Classification (NCBI taxonomy): domain Eukaryota; class Xanthophyceae; order Tribonematales; family Tribonemataceae; genus Tribonema; species Tribonema minus. The sequence goes on along the minus strand of JAFCMP010000515.1, from coordinate 204,789 downwards.
CACATGTGCAGCACCCCCCTGCCCGCGTCCCCCCCCCAGAGCCCCCCCCCCCAGTTCTCCAGGCCGAACAGGCTGCCGGGCGCGAGCACCGGCGGCGCGGGGGCCGGCGCGGGGCCGTTGCGGAGCTCCAGCAGCACCGACAGCGCGCGCGGCAGGTACGAGAGGAGGTCCAGATTGCCGCTGGCGTCCGCCTTGAAGAGCGGCGCGTTGACGAGACGCGGTATGGGCAGGTGCGCGTCGTCGTCGTTGTCCTTGCGGTGGTGGTGGGGGGGGGGGCGGCGCGGCGCCGCTGGGGGGGGCGGCGTCGCCCCCCGCTCTATCGCGCTCGCGGCCTGTGGCGCAGAGCGTGTCTGGCGGCTGCAGGAGGTCCGCGCCGCTGCTGCCGTCGTCGAGGCCGGTCGCGAAGCTCAGGTTCATCCAGTGCGGCACCTCGTACCTGCAGCATGAGGCGAGAAAGGAAGCACAAGAAGAGCTGTCAAGAAGTACAAAGGACATAATTGTACATACTAAATTGATTCCTGTATAGGGATGCTGACAAATCGCGTGCAGCGCGCCCGCCGATTTCAGGTGGCTGGTTATCGTGAGCGCATGTGCTGTGGCAGCTTGCGTGAGCTGCAACCAGATAGCACAGTGATGGAATTACACAAGCCAGAAGCCAGGCTTAAATGATCAGCGCGAGTGCAGCAATGTGCCCTGCAGGCACTGCACGCGGCTGCTGATCATACCAGGTTGAGCCAAACGGCGTGCGTGAACAAGGGTCTCAGAAGCCTGGCGCGCAGCAGCTTCCGGCGCTCATCACCTGCCACGTTACATGACATCACTTCGCAATGCATGCACACTTGCACTTGAAGTTGCAGCTTCACACCGCCTCTGCGTTGAGCGCTGCCTCTACTGACCTGCGGTCCGCCTCCTCGTCCAGCGTGCCGCCCATGTAGATGAAGAGCGGCGCCGTGTGCAGCGGCGGCTGCGACAGCGACACCATGTCCATGCCGATGCCGTTGTCCATCATGCGCTGCTTGGTGATGCCAGCCAGGCGCGCGTCCACCTCAAACACGCCCGTGCTCGCCGACAGCGCGACGATAGAGTTGCCGCTGCGGCTGAGGTCTCTGTCCATGTAGTGCTTCTCGAGCACGTTGAGGGTGACGTTGATGGCCTCGAGGAAGTTGCCTTGCGCGGCGTACGAGGGCACGCCCACGTTGACCGCGCCCTCCACGGCGCCGTTTGGGTGCCACTCCTGCGTTCACAACACGCACGTGCAATCATTTGAGGTGCATGCCGCGGGGGGAGAACTTGTCGCTTCATGAAATAGAATATATTGCTGGTCAGACAACGCCGTGCCCGGTGAGGGGCTAATGGCCATCCCGTGGCATCAACAATGGTGAAGTGTGTGCAGGATGGCAGTAGGTTTGACTGTTGAGACCTAATGTGCATACATTGAGTGAAGACACCAGCTACTGGCATCGTGATGCTTGACTGGTGTTGTAGACAGTTCTACAACAGCGAGCGTGCCAGCAGCCGCGTGAGTCAGTCAACTGAACTTCATACCGTCCGCAACAGGCATGGGTAATTGACCACAACCGCAGTACACCACTGCAGGGCGCTGGCAAATGCTTGACCCTGGTGCAGCTCAACATGCTCATGGTGGCATGCGATCGGTACTGTGAGCTGGCCACAAGTGCGCAGTAGAGCCGCCAAGCTTTCAGTGGGCATGATAGTTTCTGTAGGTCACTGCGCCTACCCCACAACAACGACCATGTCAACAGACTGCAAGTTGACTCCACACTAACATGCATTGCTTGAAGTACAGGCAGTGCGACCGGCACTATTCCCATCTTTCCTATATTGCTACCAGTAGCAAATAAGGCACATCTGAAGACAAAACTTACCACTCCGTTCTGTGGCTCCGCCAGTGTCCTGTGCGTCATGAGAGTAGGCCTGCACCACCCCATGATCCTAGGAAAGTCCATCATCTCCCGCTTGAGCTGCATAGTCAGCTTCTCAGAGTCCGTGCACACCTCATTCTCCAGCACTATCTTGTACGAGTCCTGAGACACACAGCGCAGCACAAATGCCATATGCTGGTGGTCATGAAGTGAGCAGATATGGCAGTCAATGGCGAAGGAGCCAGGGTTGTGATGATACTGATCATGGACACATTCCGCACAGGAGTTGCATTTGCAGCATGCATGTATGGCAATTTCAGTTCTATTCGAAGATGCCTGCTCATTATCCATGTCAACAAAGTACGATTGTCTCAAATACAGTTGTGTCACAGTTGCGCTTCTGCTAGGAACAGCACCACAGGCGCGCGGCCAGACAGACTGTACCTCATAAGCACGCCCATCCGCAGTGAAGCAGATGGCGCGGTGGTAGATCCCCTCGCCGCACGCCGCAGGGTCCACGTTGTTGAGGAAGAACGTGCGCGTGAAGAACGCAATGGTCAGCGAGTGCGTCGCCTGTATCGCCTTCCACTTCTGCAGCAGCTTGGTGACAAACTCGCTGATGAAGATCTCCAGGTACAGCTGCCCCGTTGGCGCGTACTCGTACATCTCCACGCTGATCTGCACCAGCCAGAAGATCCTGCTGCTGCGGGACCGGAAGATGAAGTTCGTTTTCTCTGTGAGGATGCCGCTGGCGGCAGGCTGGCCGTGACGCGTGAGCTCGCGCACGCTGGCGCGCACGCCCACTGAATTGAAGGCCTTGCCTCTGAAGGCGGGGCTGCCAAAGACCGTCCTCTTGAAACGCAGTATGTCTGCACGAGGGATGAACTGGTCCTTGATGGTGAACTCGACGAAGTCCGCCGCTGCCGCTTTTGGGTCGACCTTCCTGACCACGACATCGCTCCATGGCTGCAGGCCAAAGGCTTCGGCGATGGACTTCAGCAGCGAGATCTGCAGCCTGCCGCCCTTGATCGGGGCTACAGAATCCACCTGCAACACCAGCCGCGTGTCCTTGCGAGCACTGGGCCTGTAGATCTCCAGGAAGTCCGATGGTGCCACATCCGAGAAGATTTCTGGGTTGATGACCAGCTCGCTGGTGCTGAAACTGAGCTCATGGACATTCAGGCTGTAAGTCGACGCCGAGTCATCAATAGAAGCGCGGATGGAGGATGTAGTCGCCGAATTGCCACTGCTGCTGGTGCCAGGTGCTGCTCCTCCTAATCGTGGGGGTGCTGGTGGCGGTGCCGCCTCAGAAACCATGGGCTGCGGAGTCCGGTGCAGCAACGGCAGGTCATCAGAAGTTGACAGCCACGCCACCGCCGTCTCTCTCTCTCGTTTTCTTTCACTTTCTGCCAGGACAAACTTCAACTGTGGGCACGTCACTATCTGGATTTTTGGAATCTTCGGTGAGTGTGATTGCAGATGATGCTGTTGTCGTAGCCGTACTTGCGGCAGCATTGACGGCACAGCGTTCTGCGTCAGTGGTTCTACAGAGAGTTAAACCATATGCGTGGAAGTGGAGGCTTGCCTGTCACGGTCCCGGCTGTGCTTTTCATTCTCGCTGGCGGATTCATAGCACTGGGAGCAGTTTACCTTCACCAGTCGACACTGCGGGCAAGGGAGGGGCAGGTGGAGCAGTTTGCCGCGGCTGTGTCCAGGTGGAACAGTTTTCGCAATGCAAGTGAGGTCAACAACTTCAAGAGTCACTTTGTGTATACATTCCTTCACGTGCATCATGCAATATGCACATGAGGCAAGCTATCGACGATGCTATGCATGCACCACTTGAACATGTTGCACTTCGTATGTATATGCTACAAGCTAGCTGTTACCAGTTCCCCAAAATCAAACTTCTTGCACACAGTCCTGAATGGTTGCTTTGAGACACAATTGCATGCATGTCAATCTATAACTGCCTGCATCAGCTTCACAGTAGTATGCGCGTTGCATGCTGTGCTGCTGCAGGTTTCGAGCACTTGCACATCAGTGTTGGCGTGCGCGTGCGGGGTGTCTCCACCAGTCCCAGCCCCACCTCCCTAGGTCTCGTACAAATCACAGACCCTGATGAGGTCATTGACAACGAAGAAGAGGCCAGCTCGCTGCCACAATACCTCCCCTTGCGATACGCAGTCAACTCCTCCATCCCCGACACCTTCCTCCCTCTGGTGGCATTCGCAAACGCCACCTCCGTTCAGTTCACCTTCGACGTCGCCTTCACCAAAAAATCCACCACAGCCCGCTCTGCCCTCGCCACCGTGTACTTCCCGCTGACGACGACGCGCCGCGCGCGCGCGCCGCAACCCGCCCCCGAGACCAAGTGCATGGTGCAGCAGCACGGCGTCCTGGACCACGCCTCTCAGGAGTGCGTATCGTACCAGGCACTGACGAGCTTATGCGTGCAGGTGCGCCTGTCGCCGGGCGGCGCCGCGTCGCTCGCGCCCATGGTGCGCGCGCGCAAGAGCAGCGGCGTGCCGAGCTACGGCTGCTCCGCTGCCGCCGCGTGGTCGCCGGTGGCGTACGCGCCGCTGCCGCTGGAGGGCCACAGCACCGACGACGTCGCTGTGCCGCCGGTCAACCTCACTGCGCTGACCATCACCGTGCGGTCGGAGCTGGACCCCTACCTCCACGCTCAGGTCATCACGCACGACTCCATGACGTTCGGCCTCTCCAGCCGCAGCTGCCTGATCGTCGGCGCGTCGTGCCTGGCGCTCGGCGCGCTGCTGGCGGCGCTGACGGCGGCCGCGGCGCGGCGCTACTGCCGCGACGCGATGGCGGACCCCACGGGCGGCGACGCGTCGCAGCCGCGCTACCACTACGGGCAGCTGGAGGACGCCATGAACGACAACGTGCTGTCGCCCGCGAGCAGCATGAGCGTGTACAGCCTCAGCCCGGCGTGGCGGCACAGGGGGCAGTCGTCGCTGGGCGTCGAGATGTTCCCACTACAGCGCGGCGAAGACGGCGACGAGTATGGGTAGGTGTGGCTTGCAGCAGTGCTGAGCGCTGTAGCCGCATCTATCTATATGTATGTTGAGTGCACGCATCACAACCGGCGTGGCTTCTGGCTGTTGTCAGCTGCCCGTCCCTGGCAGAGGCACTGCCTTCTGAGGCCACATGCAATTGACACTGTCATCATGACACACGCCTACTTGCTCCTTTGTGTGCTGCCTCGTGCATGCTCTGTGGTCGCATGTGCCAGCAGCATTGTGGTTCTCAGTGTCTACTCAACCCAGCAATCTGCATTGTTCTGTCTCACCGAGTCTGCGACATCCTGCATTCAATGCATCCATAGCGCACGTGCATGACTGTGCCACGAAGGCACAAGAAGAGGTGCAGAGCAATGACAAATCACCACAGATGGCTCCAAGGTGCTGAAGCAAGGTACTAAAGCTGTGTCATTGAGGACAATGGCGCACAGGAGCCATCACAAATTATGTACGAACGCAACGACACCATTGCACGCACATCACACTACTACATGGGTGTCTCTGTGGGGACTGAGCTCACAGAGAGACCAGACACATGACTTTGTCATGCCAGGCTAGCAGTGAGCAGCACATGCCAAGCCCGTGAGGCTCAATGGTCAAGTACCCCATGACTATGCGTAAATGGTGGCGATGCGGTGTTGAGGGATTGCGCTGTCACAACGGAGAGGGGTCACATGCAGCGCTCACTGCAATGCGACGGAGCTGCCTGACAGCCACTGCATTAAGTGCATCGGGCTCATGGCACCCTCATGTTGGGTCAGTGCACCTCTAGCTGAAGTGGCCAGTACATAGCATTGCCCTTGCAGGCATATGCCAAGCGGGTGCGACTGGCACGCAGCATGTGTGGCTGCTGCGTGCTGCCAGAACTGCTGCGCCATGTACCACACAGCTGGCGTCATGCGCGCAGCGCAGACAGCGAGAAAGCCCTGCGAGGCAACGCCTCTTCATGCCTCCTCTGACATTGGCACCAATGCGCCCATCAGCCTGCCGCCGCAGAACCCAATGTCAGAGCACGACATCGCATCAGTGCTTCAACGTCAACGGCCATCGCGTCGCTACCGCGCGTCGGGCAGGGCTCCCGCGCCGCCGCCGCTCTGCCGCGACGCCAGCACCGCCGCCTCGAGCCTCTTGACCAGATTGCGCTGCGCCTCGTCCAAATCGCGCAGCTCTTTCAGCAGCGCGACGCGCGGCCTCTCCGGCAGCGCCACGGCAAAGCCGTCGTCGTCCCAGCCGTGCCCGGAGCGCCGCGCGCCGCCGCCGCCGCCGCCGCCGCTATTGTCCTCTCCCAGCTGCAGCACTCCGTCGACGTCCAGCGCGGAGGCGAGCTCCTCCTTGGTGAGCAGCAGGCGGCCACGCGAGAACATGAAGAAGCGGTTGACGGCGGCGCGCTCCGTGCCCGGCAGCAGGCGCCGCAGCCCGGGCGTGCGGTACGCGAGCTGAATGAGCTTATGGCCGGCGCGCAGCATGTCGCGGATCATGGGGTCGCCGGGGTCCGCCGCGCCCTCCTCGCGGTACGCCTCGAACGCGTTCGAGATGACAGCGAAGATCATGCTCAGCACGACCATGACCATAAGCACGATGAAGGTGACGTACAGGAAGGGGCCGAGGCCGGGCTGCACGGCGCGCAGGCGCGCGACGTCCATGGACGCGGTGAGCACGCCGATGAAGAGCGTCGCGCACGCCTCCGAGAAGTTCCTGAACTCCGCCATCGCCTTGCCGAAGGTGAGCATGAAGGACAGCGCGTAGCCCACGACGATGATGGTGATGACGACCAGGACGACCAGGAGGTCGCGCCACGAGCGCGTGAGCGTCTCGTTGACCTGGTTCAGGCCCTTGCTGAAGCCGACGAACTGGAAGAAGAGCATGAGGGTGAGCACCGCGTTGAGCGCTGTCACGCTGCGCATGTTCTCGTAGATGCTGCGGGAATGAGGCAGCGCGGGCGCAGCATGTGTCAGCGAGCAGTTTGCATGGCATGCAATGAGCATCATTGGCAGGTGCACTGCTGTAGTGAGCGCCGCGTTGAGCGCTGTAGCGCTGCGCATGTTCTCGTAGACGCTGCGGGAGTGGGGCAGCGCGGGCGCAGCGCAGCATTATGTGTTAGCGAGCAGTTTGTATGGCATGCAATGAGCATCATCTTGTCAAGTGCACTGCTGTGGTGAATGCTGCTTCTGTCTCAAGCATATAACAACAGGCCATTGTGGCGTGTACAAGCTCTAGCGGACAATTCACCATCCTAGCACCACGAGGAGTGTCCACTGTCAAAACAGAATGTTTTATTTGACCTGTAGTAATGACAGAGTTGGTCATACAGCATGGCAGAATTTTAAGCTTTCATCTCTACATCCCATCATGCTAATTACGGCATTTGCCCAATGGCCCTCCAAACACCACAACCCATGAGATTGTTACAGCCAAATATGCATGTATAGTAGAAGCTGCGCATGGAAAATAAATTGGTGAAAGATAAGGTTGGAGTACAGCAATGTTGACGTTCAGCTTGCTGCCTTTGAGTAAGCAGTTCAAGTCACGCATGGCGTCATCAAAGGACGTGAAGACTGCTGACACGTGCATGCAAATCGGCGTGCGCAACACTAATTGAGATGACTCCACTGAGAGGTGCACTACAGTGGAATTGCATCAGAAACACATGAAGCACCACAGCAAACATGCAGTTGCGATATGTAGACCAAAGCAGTGCTGCCTCTGGTGCTGCATCAGTTGTACCTTCGCGATGCGCAACATTTGAACTAGGAATCATAGCAGGGCGCTAGCCACAAACACCTGGAACAGACAAACGATACTGGAGGTATGATGCTAGCATGGCAAAATATGGCATTTTGGCAATTAGCTCAAAGGTGCTCAGTTCGAGGTATACAAATCAATGGGTTGAATCGCATAATGGATTGACGCTTGCCAGGAGCGCCCTGCAACTAGACCTACTGCATCAGCACTACATGTGCAGCTATGCTTTTTGTAATGCCAATGCTATTTGTGACGCGTTGTGTTGAGGCAGTGCGCAAATCTTAGCAGCACCTGGGGAGCTACAGAGTGCAGCAGTACCGCTTTGGTGCAGCATGCCGATTGGCACACGCCAGTGCTGTTTGTCAAGTGCTTGCAATGCACGCTGACTGCGCAGCATAGCTATGCCTGTCCAAGCTGTACTGTACTAGCCTATACAGCAATGGAAAGCATTTGCGATGACTATACCTAGCATGGAGCGACCACCACCCACCGTGCAATGCCATAAGCCTCTGGAAAAGACTGTATGTGTGTACACCACCTCAACTACCACGTTTGTACGCAATATCAACTTCAAGTGCTCACCTGGTGATGTGAAACAGCCTTGCGAACCCCTCCCGCCTGCCGAACTCCTCGTCCCCCTTGGCCAGGATCCACAGCGTCACCGCCAGACCCATGCCAAACTGGGCCCAGAAGAGGCCTACATTTACCCCCTCCAGCCACGTCCATGGCTCCTTCCACAGCCCTTTCCGCCTGCCCAGCTGCGCTACCAGCGTGAGCGTCTTCGCCAGCACCGCGACGTAGAGTGCGATCAGCAGGACGAACCCCGCGAGATCTGTCGCCGTCGCCTGCCCCTTGGCCAGCGACCACCCCCCCAGCAGATCGAGCGTGCGCACGTAGTACGTGGGCACCACCTCGCCCGCCGCCGTCACCTCCGCCGCCAGCACCACCATGGAGAAGAGGCGGTTCGCGGGGTTGAACACGCTGAACTCGGCAAACACCGCGCGCGTGCGCTGGTCTATCCACGTCGCGTTGTACAGCGTCGCCAGCATGGTCAGGGCCTGCGCCTGATCGTCCGGCAGCAGCGTAGCGTACCCCCCGCCGGGGTATATGGCGAGCGTCGACGCGCCGACGTAGCCGGTCTGATCCAGCGCCATGCTGCTCGCCCACTCCAGCCCTAGTTCGCGCCAGGGCTCCGTGTCCTGCGCGTCGGGCTCGAACGGCACGTTGCACTCGCCGATGCTGTCATTGAAGCGGCGCGAGACGGCACAGGTGTCGCGCTTGATGCGCACCTGCCGCAGCCGCGCCTGCCCCAGCCTCATGCCCCCGTCTCCCGCAATGTACCGCGCTCGCTCCGCCGGGATTGGATCGCCGTTGTAGTACTGTGTTGGCAGGAGGGTGGGGACTAGCACTGCCTCTGCCCAGTCGAACCACTGCGCGGGCGTTCGGATGTCGAGGTACGTGACGCGCGGGGAAAAGGTGGGACTCACAAAGGAGGACTCGATGGAGTACGTCTGCCAGTAGGCATCCGCTGTGCTCCCTACGTAAAGATACGCCAGCAGAATGCCGGCGAAGACGATGTAGTTGACGAACTGAACGAACTTCTCACTGTAATCTATCTCAAAGAAAAAGAGGAGGCGGGCGGTGTTATGCTCGGTGACGAAGGCGCTCTCCCAGTCGTCAACAGCACTCTTGACAGTGTCCACTGCTTTGGCTAAGGAAGCTCTGCGATTGCTGATGAACTGTCCCACGCTCTTCCGCCTGGCCCCGTTGCTGCCACTGGTGCCATTGCCTGTCTCAGCTCCGCCAACTTCTTCACCGTTGCCATACTTGCCTGATCCTGCTGAGTCAGTGCCGCCATTGAATAGCGGGAAGGCCTCTTGATTAAGATCAGGTGTCTCGCCTGCGGCACTCTCACAGCGATTCGGTGTTGGCGGATATGGTATTGGACTGACTGGCGGCACTGCGGCACCATCCTCCCCCTCTTGCACGACATAGACGCGTACACCCTTTTTCGGCATAGAGGGCGCTCATGTACGCCTCGTCTGGCCTGGAGCTGGTCACACCGTTTACAAAGATCTTTCCAAACGGTTACACGCGGCAGTGCTCCTCGCTGAAAAACGTGGTGTGTGTGTGTTGAATATGCTGAGATACAGTGAGTGCTAAAGTGGGGCGGCTTTGCACAGGACGGAGCTGTGGTGCCGCACCTCACATTGCCGTGTATTGCGATTTCACGTAATCTGCCAGAGCGATAAGGATCGCCAGCCACCACACCTGCTGATCATCGGCTGCGCGCTGAAGTTCCGGAGTGTGGCGAAAAGCGAGCGAGCCCCGGAAGTGGATACATCACAGCTGCTGCTAACACAGCTGTAGGCGAAGTACGGATTAGCTGGGAGCGTCAAGCGGTCAGCAAGCTGCATCTGGTGAGCCCCTCTTCAACACTCGCAGTGTCGCAGTATCATGTCGCTTCTGTCGTGGCGCTGCCTGAAGCACTTCACAATGATAGTTGTGCTTTCTAAAGCGCCGAGTTGCTCCGTCTGTTTCCTAAAAGAGACTCTCTCTGTATATTGTGCCAGTGGACCATGGTAGGTTGTCACCAGCAGTGATCGCCGCTTTTGGCGCGACACTGATGAAACTGGTGTGCTCAGACTTTCGAAGACCCTCTATCCTCTGACGCATGCCCACTGATGATCTATTAGCAGCACTTGCAAGTTTGTTTTTCACGGACACCCAGCAGCATTCCAGCCCCCATACCATCGCGTATCACTATGAGTTAGACTATGTGCATGCAGGCTCCTGCTGCAGGCGCGCTGCTGCTGCTGCTGCCGCTGCTGCAATTGGCATGTTGGGTTGGTAATTCAAGACATGCATCAACAACAAACATTTGATTGGCTGATGCAATGAGCGCCACTGATTCACGGTGCCATTGACCTTGGCAATCACATCAAAGTTACTTGATCTAGATTGGCGTCATCACAACTTTATTCAAAACTCGCTGCTGAACATCTATGTTTCAGCCTCATGAGCCATCAGGTTCAGTCACTATGGCACAGTTGACACTGAGACAGTGTATGTCTATGTACTACAATGGAGCCCTGCGTTACAAGACATCACTCACTGGTGGCGACAGCCTCTGTGCCAGCCAACACTCATCACGAGATTTCACAATTTGATGCCAACACACCGCCTCTAGTAAGCCCTGGTTGTGCACAATAGTTGTCAACTCTCTGTGCTGTCCGCCCCACTGTCGCGCGCCACGTTCTGCCTCCTGTTGATACACTGATGAGCTATTTGTATTGTGGCTCGTGTGCAGCGCTGGTATCGTGCTGCTGCAACTGCTGCAACAGCCGGCACCGCAGCGCGTACGCTCCAAACCACGCTTCTGACCCGTCCTCTCAGTCTTCCTCACACCAGCGCCTGCACGCCCCTTGACTCATCAGTCACGACCCATGACTCACTCACGACTCATCATTGCCCCGCACCCCCCCCCCCCTACCGCCAGGCTGATGCGATAGCCCCCCCTCACCACCCCCGAGGCGTAGGCGTCCCGCCCCGCAGCGCGCCGCCATGCCGTTCTCGCCGCAAGAGGTAGAGATGGCCGTGCTGTACGCCATGGGCGTGGCGGGGGGCGCGGCGTCCAGCGACGACGCCGCGGCAGCGCTCCGCCAGCAGGCCTCGCAGTTCTGCGACGAGGTCAAGGCGTCGCCCGAGGGCTGGGTCGTCGCGCTGCAGCTCTTCTCCACGACGACGCGCCCGGAGGCGCGCTTCTACGCGCTGATGGTGCTGCAGGACGCGCTCGGCGCGCGCCCCGGCGCCGCCTGCCGCCTCACCGACCCCGAGCACCGCCAGCGCGTCCGCGAGTGCTTGCTCGGCTGGCTCACGAGCCCGGGCGTCGCGCTGGCCGACGTGGAGAAGTACATTGTGACGAAAGTCGGCGTGGTGCTGGCGCTGCTGCTGCGCGCGGACTTCCCGGAGCGCTGGCCGCACGCGTTCACGCAGCTGGCGGCGCTGCTGCCGCGCGGCCCCGCGCACGTGGGCCTCTTCCTCCGCTTCCTGGGCGCAGTAGACGAGGACGTGGTGCGCTTCAACGCGCAGCGCTCGCCCGAGGAGGTCGAGCGCAACACGCTCGTCAAGGACGCCATGCGCGGCACGGGCGTGCCCGCCGACGTCGCGCGCGTCGTCTTCACCACCGTCACCACGTACCGCGCGGACCTCCCCGAGCTCGCCGCGTTCGCGCTCGAGAGCCTGAGCAAGCTGATTGGCTGGATCGACATTGCGCTCGTCGTCAACGACAAGATGCTGCAGCTGCTGTACGACTGCCTGGAGCGCGCGGACGGCGGCCCGGAGCTGGCGCAGGCGGCGGCGGCGTGCCTGGAGGAGGTGGTGCTCAAGGTGAGCGGCGATGTTGGGTGTGCGCGTGTTGTACTTCAAGTTGAAGTTTTGCGATGACCGGGGGGGGCGCGGTTGTGCGGTCATGATGCGTGCCGCAGCGGCTGTGTGGCTGTGGCATACAGTGCAGATGCTGTGCATCAGGTAGTCGCGTAGGTGTGCCGTGTAAGGAAAGAAAGTGCCCGTGGTAGGATGGTTGATGGTGTGATGGCAGTAGATGTCATACATTTCGATGACCTTTCCTCCAAGCCTGCATGGTGAAGTCTAGGGCCCTGTTTCCGCAACTGTTTAAAAAATCTTCAAGTATGGCGGATGGCTGTGCACTTGCTGAAGTCCGTGTGCAACAGCGCACTGTTTGTCTTGTCATGCACCACCAGCAGCACTCAGGCAGCAGAGAGGCAGATGAGCGCAGTCATGCCTTTCTTATAATGAATGGTGGTCCACATCACAGTAGAAAAGTGCTGATGGTCACTTGTGGCCTGCATGTAACACAGCACCTCAACGTATGCAGCAGTTGATGCCAGCACCTGCTGCATCATCAGGCGATGCAGTCCCGTGCCCATGCATCTGCATGCTTCAGATGCTCGTTGGTCTGTGTGCACCTTTTCCTGTTAAAAACACCATGTGACAAGCCATCCTCTCTACAAAGAGGCTGAAATTGTTTCAATAACCCAGGAGACCTGACGTTAAGTGGCCTGCTGGTCCTCAGGCCGCTCAGTGCACATAGTTTCTGTCTCTCCGAACAGCGCTGCAGATATATACTTGCAAGCACATGGCACTCGTGCGCTACAAGCCCTGCAAGGTGCTGCTGCAAGTCACAGTCAGCACCAAAAATTTACATCATCCTGTGCTTCGCCCACGTGCGTACCCGTTTGAGCCCTCCTGAGCACTGGCATGCACCCCACGCCCTGCCCCCCCCCCCCCCCCCCCCCCCCCCCGGGCCGATTGTACCTGTTTCACTTGACCACACACACTTGCTGCACTCGACGACACCCCCCTCCCCCCCCCCCCCTCCCGCAGGGCATCGCGGACAACGCCGAGAAGCTGCGCGTGCTGCAGAGCCTGCGCCTCGTGTCAGTGCTCAACCAGCTGCCCACGCCCGCGGACGAAGACGTTGCGGCCAAGGTCTCGCAGCTCGTCAGCAGCCTCATCGAGCAGCTCCTCATCCTAACGGACCGCGCGGAGGGCACGCCGCAGGCCGCGCCCGCCGCGGCGCTGCTGAGCGACGCCATGCCGCTGCTGTGGGCGTACATGGCGCACCCTGACGTGACAGTCGCGCAGAACGCCGTAGAGGCGGCTAACCACCTCGTGTCAACGCTCAAGCGGCAGCAGCTGCGCGCGACGGCGGCGGCGGCGGCGGCGGGGGGGGCGGCGGCGGGGGCGAGCGCTGCTGCCGCCGCCGCGGCGGCGCCGGGCGCGTTCAACGCCATGGACCACGCGCCGCGGCTGCTGAGCGTGGTGTATGCGCGCATGCAGTTCCCGGCGGACTTTGAGTTTGACGCGGAGGACGAGGAGGACGGCGAGGAGGAGGCGCTGCGCGGCGCGCTGCGCAAGGTCCTCGTCAACACGTGCCGGGCCGCGCCGGAGCTCGTCCTGCGCTTTGCGTGCGAGGCGCTGAGCGCGCTGCCGTCGCCGCTGAGCGCGCTGCCGTGGCCCGCCGCGGAGGCCGCGCTGCGCCTGCTGTACCACTTCAGCGAGGGCTGCGCGAGCGCCGCCGCCGCCGCCAACGCGCAGGCGCTGCTGCACGAGGGCGCCTTCCCGCAGATGGTCGCCGCGCTGCACCGCAGCGACATCGCGCGCCACCCGCACCCGCAGGTCCTCATCCTGTACTTTGACATTGCGGTGCGCTACGTCAAGGTGCTGCGCGGCGGCGGCGCGGAGCTCACGCCGCTCGTGCTGGAGGCGCTCTGCAGCGAGCGCGGGCTGTCCAACGCGAGCCGCCTCGTGCGCGCGCGCGCCGCGTACAACCTGTCGCGCCTCGTCAAGGCGCTCGCGGGCGACATGGTGCCGTACGTCGAGGCCGTCGTGCCCGCCGTCGCCGCACTCCTGCGCAGCGGCGCGTCGCAGGGCCTCCTCAGCGACGAGTCAGTGCTCAATCTGTACGAGACGCTGGGTTGCCTCGTGGGCATGCCCGCGGTGCCCGCGGAGCGCCGCGTGGCCTACCTCGAGGGCGTCCTCGCGCCGCTGCTGGCGCGCGTCCACGAGGCGCTCGCGCAGCCGCAGGCGATCGCGCAGGACCCCGAGGCCGCGGGCGCTGCGCTGGCCTTCTGCCTCGCAGGCCTCGCCAACGTCAGCAAGGGCTTCACCAAGCCGCTGCCGGAGGCGGTGGCGCCCTTCACGCAGGAGCTGGAGGCCGCGGCGGCGGTGCTGCTGGCGCTGCCGGACCACCCCGGCGTGCGCGCGCGCGCCATCTTCCTGGTCCACCGCATGGTCCCCGTGCTCGGCGAGGGCATGCTGCCGCGCGTCGGCCCCGCGTGCGCGGCGCTGGTCGCGCGCTGCACCGGCGCCGACCTCGAGGAGATCGTGCAGCTGCTCAACCAGTTCTGCGTCGCCTTCGGGCCCAAGGCCTTCGCGTTCATGGACGCCATGCTCCTGCCGCTCATCCGCAAGATCTACGACCTCATGCCGCCGCCGGTGCCGCAGAGCACCGCCGCGGGCGGCGCTGCGAGCGGCGGCGGCGGCGGCGCGGGGGGGGGAACAGGGGGGTTGCTGGGGGGAGGGGGGGGCGCGGGGTCCCCGCTGCAGTCGCCCCCCGAGCCGCTGTCGCACGAGGTGCTGGAGCGCACGGCGCTGCTCAAGCAGTACCTGAGCTTCCTCACGCACGTCGTCAGCGACGGCATGCTGGGCGTCCTGTGCAGCGCGGCGAACGCGCCGCAGCTCGACGCAGTGCTGCAGTCCGTGCTCGACACCCTCGCGCAGGTGGACGACCCCGTCGCCAAGAAGAGCTGCATCGCCGCGTTCGCGGCCATGGCCAAGGAGCTGGCGCCGGACGCGCGCTCCGCGCCCGCGCTGCCGCCCGCCGCGCACGCCGGCCTCCAGTCGTTCGTCCTCGAGCGCGCCGTGCCCGCCGCCATCTCCTGCCTGCTGTCGCCGGGGCTCAACGTCAAGGACGCCAACGCCATCGGCGCCGTCAACCAGGTGGGCCAGCTGCTGTTCCTGGCGCGGCGGCTGCAGGGGGGCGGCGCGGAGTGCGTGCGCGCGGCGCTGCAGCAGCAGCAGCAGGTCGCGTGCCCGGCGCACTCGGTCGAGCAGCTGCTGGGCGCGCTGGCAAGCGCGGAGGACGCGCAGACCATGAGCAAGTCGCTGCGCGGGTTCGCCGCGCAGCTGCGTAGAAACGGGGGCACGGGGGGGGGGGCGCCGCGATAGCACACGGCGCCGGCGGCGCTGCTGTGCGTGCATCTCTCTCTCTGCTAGTTGTGTGTTCCGTGCCTTCCGCTGGTAGTACGTATTTGTGCGCGCGCGCTGTAGGTTTGCAGCACACAGCGCAGCGCGCGGCGGATGCAGGGCAGCCGAGGCGTTCCGCTCACCATCGCACACACGGCGTTGCGCACTCGTGCTTAATCCCTAGTTTTAGATCCTCGCTGCTGCGGTCGCTGGGGCCTGCCCACTGGGCTTCAACACAGTGGGACACTAAGGCTGCAGCTTGCGTCTGCAGCCCTGTACAGGGGGTAACATGGCATCACACAACAATCACGCTTTACACACGGCAGACACAGAATGCACAGGTGCATGGTACTCCAGAGTGTTCTTTTGGTATCCGCCATGTGCATTGCGTTGGATGTTCATAGTGCGGTGGTGCACTGCTGTGCTGCCTGTCAGATGTGTGCGGACGCATGCTGGCCGTGTCGCACAAAGCATCATGATGCCTCTATGTAGTTGCTGCCTAACTTTTCTGTAGTGTTTGATGCTATGACATGCTGCTCACAATGGCTCATGACATGCTGATGGCATCTGGTGCCCGATGCGCGTACAGCATGATGTATCATATGCCGCGGCTAACCATCCCTTGTCACCTAGAGCTCTACGATCTTTTGATTTGTTTTCATATGCTGCATTGTACATCACTCGCAAGTTTTTGTCTGCTGCATTGCCGCATTTGTGGCAATGTAAGTCAAGCCTGTGAGGTGTCACACAGCGGCTGCCCATGTGTGGCTTCTCAGAGAACTATCAGAGAACCAGTAGCTTTTGCACTGAACGGTGCCCCCTCTTCAATGCCAGCGGGGACTGAGCGGGCTCAGGACTGATGTGTCATACAAGCAACCTACACTATGCATACATGGTGTGGTTTAGGACCCTGCATTGACCTCATTAGCGCTGCGCATGCGGCATATCTAATCTGCATGACTGCAAGTTTCGGGAGGAGAAAGGGGTCACACAAACTTGACATGGTGACATTGGCTGAGGGCGGTATATGACCACACGGCAAGTGCAAGTGTGAGTTGGTGGCCGATCTCTAATCTGCATGACTGCAAGTTTCGGGAGGAGAAAGGGGTCACACGAACTTGACATGGTGACATTGGCTGAGGGCGGTAATGACCACACGGCAAGTGCAAGTGTGAGTTGGTGGCCGATTTCTAATCTGCATGACTGCAAGTTTTGGGAGAAGAAAGGGGTCACACGAACTTGACATGGTGACATTGGCTGAGGGCGGTAAATGACCACACGGCAAGTGCAAGTGTGAGTTGGTGGCCGATTCTAATCTGCATGACTGCAAGTTTCGGGAGGAGAAAGGGGTCACACGAACTTGACATGGTGACATTGGCTGAGGGCGGTAATGACCACACGGCAAGTGCAAGTGTGAGTTGGTGGCCGATTTCTAATCTGCATGACTGCAAGTTTCGGGAGGAGAAAGGGGTCACACGAACTTGACATGGTGACATTGGCTGAGGGCGGTAAATGACCACACGGAAAGTGCAAGTGTGAGTTGGTGGCCGATTTCTAATCTGCATGACTGCAGGTTTCGGGAGGAGAAAGGGGTCACACGAACTTGACATGGTGACATTGGCTGAGGGCGGTAAATGACCACACGGCAAGTGCAAGTGTGAGTTGGTGGCCGATTTCTAATCTGCATGACTGCAAGTTTCGGGAGCAGAAAGGGGTCACACGAACTTGACATGGTGACATTGGCTGAGGGCGGTAATGACCACACGGCAAGTGCAAGGGTGAGTTGGTGGCCGATTTCTAATCTGCATGACTGCAAGTTTCGGGAGGAGAAAGGGGTCACACGAACTTGACATGGTGACATTGGCTGAGGGCGGTAAATGACCACACGGAAAGTGCAAGTGTGAGTTGGTGGCCGATTTCTAATCTGCATGACTGCAAGTTTCGGGAGGAGAAAGGGGTCACACGAACTTGACATGGTGACATTGGCTGAGGGCGGTAAATGACCACACGGCAAGTGCAAGTGTGAGTTGGTGGCCCGATTTCTTTGATTGTGTGACTGACTAGCGGAAAGAACCAGATCCGTCCCGAGCATGCGACGCTTGCCGGGCCGCCGATGCTCTACCACCATTGACTCGCTGCGCCAGCCGTGGTAGCTGCTACCATCTATGTGGTGCTGCAATGTACGCATGCTCGGCTGATCAAACAGAACTTTTTTCGATGTGCTGGCGCATTGTTTGAGCATCATCGTGATCGCAGTCCTTGACACCACACATTCACAACACAGCAGGCCCTCTGACTCCCACAGGCAATGAAGATGTACAGATCTCAACAGCTGCTGGCTCTGGGCGTGGGCCTTGCCCGCTCGCATGCCTTCGTCGCTCCCGCCGGAGCAAGCGTCCTGCGACAGTACGCCACCGCTCTGACTAGGACCTCGTTGAAGGCAACCCAGGCATGCTCCACTGTGGCTCACGGCATGCGGTGCCCCTGCTCCCGCTGCACTGGCGGAGCGGGCATGCGCCTCAGCACCGGCCTGCGGATGATGTCCACTGAGGAGGCCGACGCTCCCGTCGCTGGCGGCACCAAGTTGTACATAGGCAACTTGGGCTGGGACACCACGACCGAGGACCTTCAGGAGGAGTTCGCCAAGTATGGCGACACCACTGACTGCTACGTCGTCATCGACAGGGTCACCGGGGAGAGCAGAGGGTTCGGCTTCGTCACCTTCAGTAACGAGCAGGAGGCCAATGAGGCTGTGGCCGCCATGAACGGGCTAGAGATGGAGGGCCGCCGCATCCGCGTGGCGGTGTCCAAGCCCAAGAGCGTCGCCGCCCCAGAGGGCGACGGCTGCAAGCTTTACGTGGGCAACCTGGGGTACGACACCACTGCCGACCAGCTGGAGTCTCGCTTCGCCGAGTACGGCACAATCTCGGACCTGACCGTTGTCACGGACCGCGACACCGGCAACTCCCGGGGGTTCGGCTTCATCACCTACTCTTCCGCGGCAGAGGCGGCGGCAGCTGCCGACAACCTCGACGGCGCCGAGGTCGACGGCCGCACAATCAGGGTAAATATCTCTAGGCCCAGGGCCGAGCGCAACACCTTCTCGGAGGGCGGCGGCAACAACTTCCGCAGCGGCGGCGGCGGCGGAGACTCTGCCGTCGACTCCTCCAAGCTGTTTGTCGGCAACCTGGGGTGGGACACGACGTCCGAGGACCTGCAGCAGGCGTTTGCGCAGTACGGCGACGTCGTTGACGCCAAGGTCGTCACGGACCGCGAGACCGGCAACTCCAGGGGCTTCGGGTTTGTCACTTTCCAGTCCACCGAGGCGGCGGAGAACGCGATCGGCGGCATGGACGGGATGGAGCTCGACGGCAGGGAGATCAGGGTAAACATCTCGCAGCCCAAGAAGCCCCGTTTCCAGGACTCCTCGTACGACGAGCAATGGTAGGCAATGTTGAAGTAGACTAGTACACCCGTACCAACACTCGCCTTCAGCATCAACGCAGGCGCGCACGCGTGCGTGTGCGATCACAGAGAGAAAACGAAGACGAGATGCCGTGCCTGCCGCCTTGTGGTGTGTATGTTTTGAAGGGGGGCGAAGAGCATGGTTCAATATAGAGCAACAGCGCCATACCTGCGTGCATTTCTTCCACAAATTCCACAATTCAGGCCGGCACGCATGGTGTCCTTCCAAATATTTTCTGTGCGTCAGTGTTGCTCTCTGTTGCAAACGTTGTCCACATTGTTGTTGTATACATGTTTGGTAGATGAGTAGGAACACACCCTTGAGCGTGCGCTGCTTGCTGCGGTTTTTGGCTGAGGAGCACTTGTCTGGTGGTTGCGCAGTCCAGGCCTGTATTGATATGGTGTTTGGCACAGGCTGTATCAAGACTTGTTTCATGTGTCTGCACAAAGACAAGCACCGCACCAGGCGTCTGGGACAACATGGACTCTCAAGGTGTGAACAGGTAGCCTGCTGCGTGGCGATATGGTGGCTTGGCTTGGGCCGGTTCTTCTCTACTGGGCTAGACAAGCACACTGACAGGTGAGCACAGCAAATGTTGCTGCTTGCTTCAGTTGCATGTGAGTTCTCAATCAATAAGCATGCTTGTTCAACTGTAACAGGTTGTTCGTGTGTGGCAGCAGCTGCAGCTTTTGAACAACATCTTGCTACGCTGCGAAGTAGGTGTGCTTCTTGACATGACATGGCGTGTCAGTACTTTTGGACTGTTTCATCCATTAGTTGTGGCTCATCTGTCATGCTGAATCTTACTCGTAGTGTTCTTCACATGCGTTGCAACAGCTTGTCGGCATAGGCTGACGTGGGTATGTACTTGCTTTTAAGATGCAGTTTTGTGCAGAAGGGTGTGACTTTCCAAGCGGCTAAGTTGAACTTGCTTACACTGTGACATACCAACTTGCTTTATGAAGTTACTTGTTGGAGCATCCAGGTTCAGGTCAGCTCTGCTTGGCCATGCATTCTCTAATCAGTTGCCGAAGCTCATACACGAAGTGCGTGTAGGTACGTCAACTTCAAGTTTTAGGGGTATTTTCTAGTGCGGGTCAACTGTCATGAACATGATCAAATGCTTCCATCAAAATGCCATCTGTTTGCACACAGCTTATCAGTTTGGCAGAGAGATTGCTGTGTGTGTGCGTTCTTGAGGCTGCCATTTACTGTCTTGTATTATTGAAGCCCGCTCACTGGCTTCATTCTGTACACGTTTGGTGCGAAAATGAATGGTTCAAACATTGCAGCTGCAGTAGTTTGCGAGATGATGCAGTTGAGCACTGCTGCTCACGCCCCATCCTGCTCGAATGCTTATTTTAAAGTTATTTATCACGCAGCTGCATGCGTGAAATGCAAGGACTCTATGCACAAGCGATAGGCGGTCTTGAACCAAAAGTCGTCAAGCAAGCACGCTGTCTTGTGAGTTGCAGTTGACTTACACGAATTCATGTCACCACAAATCCTTTACCAGCAAGTGGTACTCACTGTTACTTGCAGTCAGGCACATGCTCATGTGCCTTGCCACAAATTGCCATCTTAATGCAGCAGCACGGGCAGAGCACTAGTTACATCCAGCACACGTCCACCGAGTGCCAAGAGCATGCATGTTAACCATCACACACAGTAGTACAGTGTCTTGGCCAACAATGACTGGTCTGGAGCGCGCGTCTGTATTATTTTTGAACAAGATTAAGTGATGATTAAGTGAGTAATGGGCTGTCTGATACTGTCACAGTGAGCGTGTGCGCTGCCGCCGCGCTGGCGGCTGCGCGGCCCCTGGCTCGATAGCTGCTGTACAACTCGCCCCAGTCTTGTTGTCGTGCATCATGCTCATCCTTTCCTTTGCTGTGCCTGTGTCGCCGCGGCGGTTTTGCCAGAGCTGCTGCATCATGTTCAACCTCGTGCGTGTTGAGGTAGTGGTGGCAGGGCAGCGGCAGCGTGCACTTGGGGCAGCGCACAGCGGCCGCCGCCGCAGCAGCAGCAGCAGCAGCGCCGGCAGTACTCATTCGTGGGTGCTCTTGAGCAGCATCAATCAGCGCCAGCTCCTGCTGCTGCTGCCGCCGCTGCTGCTGCTGTCTCTCATGGCGCGCGCGCTGCGCCTGCTGCTGGTGCACCCATACGTGCTGTATGAGGTCCACCATGGCGTCGTTGCTGGGGTCCAATGCGGCAGTTACAACTGCCCTCGCGCTCCCCGTGTCCTCCTCACCGCCTTCGCAGTGTGCCACGGGCGCCCCCAGCACAGCCTCTGCTCCGCGCACCGCCGCCACCGCCACCAGCTTTGCCACATCGCCGTGCCCCGCTTCGTGCGCGAACCGCGCAGCGTTGTACCCCCTGACGTCCAG
The DNA here is from genome assembly GCA_017506865.1 of Tribonema minus. Classification (NCBI taxonomy): domain Eukaryota; class Xanthophyceae; order Tribonematales; family Tribonemataceae; genus Tribonema; species Tribonema minus. The sequence continues at coordinate 183,500 of JAFCMP010000515.1, read as the reverse complement.
GTCATCTGCCCTGGCCCCAGCGCTCAGCAACCGTTCCACCACCGCTACGTGGCCACGCGCGGCGGCCGCCATGAGCGGCGTGCGCCCGTTCCTGTTGACGTAGCACGCGTCGCACCCCTGCGACAGCAGCGCTTCCACGGCCGCGGCGCTGCCGCCGTAGCACGCCGCCATGAGCGCCGTCTGCCCCTCGTCCGTCTCCAGATCCGGAGGCGCGTGCCCCTCTGCCAGTACCCTGACCGTGCGCGGCAGCGCGTCCATGCTGCTCCTGCCGCCGCTGCTGCCGCCGCCGCTGCCGCCGCCGCCTTGCGCGATGGCTTGCGCCAGCTCCCCCTCCGCCGCTGCGATGGCACGCTCCGCTTGCAGGTCGGCGTAGGTGTAGATGCCGCCGTCGCCGCACGCGCGCGTGTCGCGCAGCCAGCGCGCGAGCTTGTCATGCTTGGCAGCAGCGGCGTGGTCTGCGGCGGTGAAGCCGTGGTGGTCGCGAATGCCGAGGTCGGCGCCGCGGCGCAGCAGCAGGCGCGCCATGCCCTCGTTGCGCCTGCATTTGGCAGTGAGCATGAGTCCTTGTCAGCATCATGGCGTGTGGTGCTGTGGCGTGGTGCGCAGCAGTGGTTGCCTCGATGCGCACGCAGTAACTGTTAGCAAGCACCAGGTGGTATACTCATGGCGGCACTTTGAGGATGTGCTTGGACATTGCATATCGCAGTAAGACGACAGCGCTTCGAACGTCTCAAGCTCGGCAGCATTGCCTTGCCGCCACAGACATGCACCTTTTAATACCCCCTAAATACCCCCTTGAAACCTCATACCTACCACACTGTCGTCCCGCTCTGCCTGCCTACCTCCGGGCCGCCACCATGAGCGCCGTGACGCCGCCCGCGGCCGTCGCGCGCACGTTGAGCAGCCGCGCCACCGCAACCGCCGCATGCCCCGGCGCAGCCCCCGCAGCCCGCGTCACATGCTCACACATGGCCTCCACCGCCGCCGCTCTGTTAGCACGCGCTGCCGCGTGCAGCGCCGTGCCAAACGCGCCGCCCTGTGCCGCAGGCGTTGCGCCAGCCTCTAGCAGCGCGTTGACAGTTACAAGGTCGCCGCGGCGTGCTGCCCACATGAGCGCTGACATGCCTAGCCAGTTGACGTGGTCGGGGTTGGCGCCCGCCTGCGCCAGCGCCGCGATCGCGCCTGCGCAGCAGCGCCGAGATTTTGTGTACTTGGACAATGAGGGGGGTAGGCATCGTGGAGACCTGGTATGAGCACGTCCTGCACGCAGCAATGCATCATGTGTACACACAAGCCAGGATACAGAAGTGGCTAATGGAGCGCTGGAGCGAGCAGTGCAGTGTAAGGCATGCATCATGGGAGCGGAGCGTGTAGTCTAGTGGACCTACGTCATCGTGCGGTGCAGACACTCAATCCTGCTCACAATTAATTGCGAACTGCAATGGCGCATTGGATCTGTGTGGTACGTCACCATTTAGGGTTGGTAATCTTCAAGTTGAATTAGTCACACAGGTATGAAACATATACTTCAAAGTACTTTGTGCACTCTGGCACCAATGACTCTTCTAGGCCAACTGCATTGTGACGAGCATGTGTAGTTCGGCTAGAAATGCTGTTGAGCATTGCTGCTCAGATAACCTTTGAGTCTGTTGATTGCCTGAATGCAGCGTCCCCTCGTGTTAAAAGTATGCTGCTACAGTAATGCATCGCGGATTGTACTTGCTGCAACACACAACATTGAGCACATGCATGTGTGTCACATTTGAACTTCTCGCATTTGAACTTCAACCCACCTGTGTCTCGAGCAAGCCCTGCCGCCAGCAGCGGGAACATCCCCCACCTGTTCTCCAGATTCGGTGGGGCGCCTCGTTGCACCAGCGTGACCACGCGTGCCATGTCATCGCCTTCAATGGCAATGCGCAGCGTCTCTGCCAGTTGCGTTTCGCCAGCAGTCCACAGCTCGTGGGCGACCCAGGGCCGTGCTGCGTCGCGGCGTTGCATGCTGCGGCGCGCCGCTGCTGCCAGCTCCTGGCGCTTGTGGTGCGCCTGAGGGTGCGTGTGCAAGGTGACAGGATGCGGGCAAGAGGTGTTTGTACTGTGTATGTACTGACTGTGCACATAGGCCTCATTATACCAGTTTAGCATCCCAACAGCATAGAAGTTCAGGGCGCACACATGAGCTGCAGTAGCATGTGAGGCATGTGACGCGTTCATGTTTAACCTGCAAAGCACAAGCACGTACCAGAACATGATTGAAAATTCATGCCCAAGCATTGAAAGGATCCAGACATCACAATAGGGCCAAGCATGAATGCCGCCCATGTGCAACGAGCAGGCTGCAGCACGACTGCGAATGAAGAAGCCCAGTGCCCCTCGCAGGCAATCATACACGACACAGCAAGCACATCCATTGTTGAAACAGGTCAGCACCCCATGCGACTGAGCATCAATGATGTGACACAGATGTCTATACCAGTGTTGACAGCTTACCGCGAGCTTCTCTCTCAAGAGTTTGGCTCTGTGATCCATTCCAGTCACAGGCCCTGTCACTGGATCCAGGCCGAGGCTCATGCACTCCTCCACCAGGGCCACCAGAGAGTTGTACTCACTCAGGTCAATGCTGGGTGGCGTTACGATGATGCCGTGCGTGTGGTTGCTGCCCTCACAGATGCGCCGCGAGTTGCAGTGATTCGTGTCCCTGTTCAAGGCATAGTGCACGGCACGAGTTGTGTGTTGGAATAGCCGTTGTCGCTGGCAATCACAGGGTAATATTACCGCATGCAGGCTTTCAACATGGTGCCAGTCCCCGTGCAAGCACGGCAGTTGGTTCTGAGCACAAGAAGTGCTGACGCAACGTAATGTCACACGACACACATTTGACAGGGGTCAGCAATGCAATACCTGCCTGCGCTTATACGAGATGGCCGATGGTGCTTCTTTCACTGCTCCAGGTGCACGTTGTCAAGTTGCAGTTTGGCGGCTGCACACCTTGCTCAAGTAGGCCGCATAACACACTCAGTCTCGTCTGCATGGCTCACCTGGTGCACTCTATCTCATGCCGGAAAGGCTCACGCGATACGGACTCGTAGCAGTCCTGAATGGCCATGACCTGTTCTCGCTGCCGCATCAGCGCCACCCGCTTAACCCATCCCTCGGGGCCCTCCTTAGTGAACGCCTCCTGCATGCTCACTAGCACCGCAAACTGCCTGGACAAGAAGCTCTTGAGCATCTTGACGACGGCGGTCGGCGTGAACGCCTTGTAACCGCCGCATTCGGGTCCCCCGTAGAAGCTGGTGAAGGGCCTGACTTGATGAGGTGTGAGGGGCTTGTGCACCCCCAGCTTACAACGCATCTGTTCCATGACCTGCTGCACCCATGCCTGTGGTACCACAGGCAAAGCACGTAGAAGCAGTTTCAGCAATTTTTGAAGCAGCTTCTGTGAAAGGACGTGTACATACTATGCAGCCTGCATATAATCGGGGTGCAAACGCTTTACATCTATTGTGAAGCCTCAAAGTGGCAGCTTGTGCGCACATGTCAAAATGCTCTCATTCAGACGGCAGAGGCGCAAGCAGCATACCTTCATTTTTTCTGCATCTGTGGTACTGCAGTTGATGTCCATCTCTCGTTGCAGCAGCCTTCCATGCTTGTTGGTGAGTGAGTGGGGACAGCCTTTTTGGCAATTGCTGTAGGGGCAGACGACCTCCCCTGAAGATTTGTCTCTCGGAAATCCAAATGGAATATACGTATAGGGTTCCACCCTCAAGAGCTCTGGATCTATGGTGCGCACCAAGGTGAGAAACCTTCGCTTTGCCACCACCTGTGGCGTTCCTCTAAATTCTCTCCAGATGTCGAGCACCAACTGTTCAAACTCATCTCGGACTGCAGCTGGACTAGAAGGTTCTGCCTGCGTCTGTCCATCGCAGTCGCCACGGACAGCCTGTCGGTGTAGAGCGTTGACTTTTGCCAGTGCTGCGCCTGTGGGTTTTCGAATCGGGCAGGTCTTCCATCTGATGGTGACGAGGTCAAAGAGAAAGTCAAGCTGTGCTTTGTCATGTGGCAGAGCCACGGCGGCATCATTGCCAGACGCGGTGTGACGCGTCTCATGCTGCTGCTGCTGATACTGCTGCTGCTGTTGCTGCTGCTTCTTCTGCTGGTGCTTCTGGCCCTCCACCATATAGGCCAGGTTTCCGTGATCACAATGAACTTCAAGACAAACTGTCACCATATAGGCCAGGTTTCCGTGATCACAATGAACTTCAAGACAAACTGCAACCGTTTCCCATGGCCCTGGAAAACTCTGGGGAAAGCCTCTGAAAGGACGACTGTAAACGGACGCATTGCAGCGCTGCAGGCGTAGCACCATCGTGCACACACTGCAGTGCGTGCGCTCCGCGAAGCTCAGTTGGTGTTGGTAGCCCTGGCGGCCTGTGGGTCTTTATTTCAGTGCATTTTTTGTTGCAAGGTTGCAGCGACAACAACCGCGACGACGATGAGGGCGATAATGCTGTCCCCGCTGCTGCTGCTGCAGCAACTAGAAGTGAGCAGTGGTCATGCCCGTGCGTCAGGCACCCCTTCTTTTCGAGGTAGCACAGAAATCAGAACCGGCGTGATTGTATCTCATCTGACCAGAGGCAGGCAGCGCACAAAACGAGACGCCAGCGGACGGCTGTTGGCGCTAGACGAAGTACCAGTGGCTCCAGGCGCAGGGACTCATGTCGCCTATGTCTACGTGGGAACACCTCCTCAGAGAGTCAGCGTCATTCTGGACACGGGAAGCTCCAACACCGCCTTCCCCTGCACGGGATGTCAAGGCTGCGGGCAGCACGAAGATCCTTACTGGGACCGCAGCGCCAGCAGTACTGCACAAGTGTCCAGCTGTCAGCAGTGCGTCGGTGACTACACGTGTACTGCAGCAGAGCGCTGTGTCTTCTCTCAGTACTACGCGGAGGGTTCGGGGTGGACGGCGTACCAGGTAAGCAATTTCATGCATGTGTACAAGCGGCTATACCTGAACCTGATGATTTAGCCACGACTGCGGCATTAGGATTGCACGTCCAGCAAGGTGAAGAATGCAAGCTCTGTAGTTCGATGCCTGCAGCAGAAGTGTGGGTGGCACATGTCCGCATGCCGTCTGTTGCGGTGCGACATCCGCATGCTCTCATGCAACGCAGTTGTGTAGCTTCTTGCACATTAGTATTATGTCAGGTGGCAGCTGTCAATGCTGACACTGCTTCTCACGCACTGTCAGGTGGAGGATACGTTCTATGTGGGGGTTCCTGTTCAGCAGGGTACCGCTGCTGATAAGAAGCATGACGACGTCAGCATCGACTTCAGCTTCGGCTGTGTTCAGTCACAGACAGGTGAGTGTCGTGGAGTACAACATGTTCATCTTCCTGATGCCAGGTCCGGCCTTTGATGCATGCCGCTCAACGAAGTCAGCAGGTTTGACCTTCCGCTGACTGACAGGTTGCTGTTGCTGTTGCGAGCCTATTGCCATTGTCGTCCAGTCCAACAGATGTGTGGCCTTCCATGACCTGCAGCATCAAACTGTGCAATTTGCAGCTGTCATTTGCACTGCAAGGCGCATGCATCCCTATGTTGTATGCAGCCGCACATCAGGTCGTTTGGCAGAGTGGTAGTGGCTGCAGCTTTGAGCCTGTGTTGCAATAATTCATGCACTGGAGTGCCAGGTTTGCTTAGCATGCGTACCGTAAATCACGGGGTATAAGATACCCGTTCCTTAACAACGCCAGCTTTTTGGCCCTCTTAGATACGGGTTTCTCATACGGCGTATAAGAAAGGGAGTATCTTATACAGCAAACCTAGTATCTTACATACACAACTGTCAACATGCTATAAGAAACAGGTATCTTATACGGCGTATGCGCGTATGCCTCACCAACGGTGTTGGGGTCTTGAAGTTGAGAGCTGCCGAGTGAGGTGAGCGGTAGTACGGCTGAATGAATGCCGTGGTATTGCAGCTGGTTTAGCCGGTTTAGCGGCAGCAGCAGCAGCAGCAGCGCCACCAGCGATGGTGCATCAGATGAACGCTACCAGCACCAGAGCCTTCTGCTAAGCGCACGAGGGCCTGCCAAGCTCAGAGGCTCACGTACTGCTTGCTGCATGCCTGTCATTGGTGCTTCGCTACCAATTTGCAAGTTGCCTTGCTTGCTGCACAAGGAAAGGGGTGTCTTATACCGTCGTGTAAGGAACCCCCTTTCTTACACGCAAGAGTTCCTTATGCCGCGTGTAAGAAAGGGAGCTTCTTATACAGCAAACCTAGTATCTTACATACATGCCTGTCAAAATGTTATAAGAAACGGGTATCTTATACGCCGTATAAGATACCCGTTTCTTATACAGAGTCACTGCCTTATACCCCGTGATTTACGGTGATGTTGACTCGTGCTGGCGTGGCCACTACACCTACGGTTCGCTGCCAAGCTCACCACGGGCTCGGCACGCGGCGCAACGCATCCTAAGCCTAGCCCTAACCCTAAGCCTGTTGAGCGCTAACACAATCCGCATTGTTTTTATACGGCTGCGCAGGCCTGTTTGTCACGCAGCCTGAGGACGGCATCATGGGCATGGCGATGAGCGATGCCACACTGGTGCCACAGCTGGCAAAGAAGGGGCTCATACCGCATGAGACGTTCAGCCTGTGCTTCTCCTACGACGGTGGCTACATGGTGCTGGGAGGGACGGACCCCACTATGTGGGACGCACCTGTGCAGTACACGCCCACTGTCTATGATTCAGGGTGGTTCACCGTGGAGCTTAAGGTATGTATGTAATTGCAAGTGTATGAGTAAACAGTCTGCAAGTATGGACTGGTTTCCACCTAATGAGGTGAACAGCGCTGTCCGGAGCAGCTTCAACGCGCAACACTCTGAGTTGGTGGTGTTGTTTGCGCATACTAGTAGTACTCAAGCATCCCCACGGGCCACGGGCATGAAGCTGGTTTGCTTTTAAAGACATGGCCCACGAACAAGGCTTGAGGCCGTGAGCCATTGCATACCTCGCTGTGACACACGATCAACAATCTGCTTGTGTTGAAGTTATGATGTTGAAGTTGCAGTTATATTGGCATTTGAAGCATTGCGCAACGAGGCCATCTTGCAGCGCAAGCTCAGGTGTGACGAGTCGATGGCTGTGTGCTCAACCATCGCATCACTTGCTGGGTTGCATTCGGCGTGGAGTAAGACGCTTGATGCAAAGGCATGTGGACCTGTAACTGCAACACGCAGCCGCCGTGCAATCGTCTTGTTTCCAGTGGGAGGGTGTGCTTGCTCAGATGTGCCTGCAAGCTGTTGGACAGACAGGCACGCTGCAAGTCGTTTACAGAGTGCAAATTCACACAGTTTATACGTCCTGATTTAAATGAACATTGCTGCCTTGTGTACATTGTGACTTGTGCTCAAAACCCTCACACTTTGTGGATGCTTTGAAGACCTGTTGCTTTTCCATACGCTCTCACACCTGCAAACTCAAGATCTAACTTGAGCGTTGTAGCAGCATCTCCACTGCTGACGCCACTTTCTGGTCGTGCAAATATTCCTGTTGCTGCAACTGCACTTGCAGGACATTCTCATTGGTGGTCAGTCCATCGGCGTACCTCCTGCCACGTACAACCAAGGCAAGGGCGTGATAGTGGACAGTGGAACCACCGACACGTACCTCTCCAGCGGCTGTGCGGATGCATTCAAAGCTGCATGGAAGGCTGCCACCGGCATGGCGTATGACAACACGTACTACACACTCACCAAGGACCAGGTGCGGCATTCGAGTAGACTCAGCCATCAATGCACGGTACACGCGAGTAGACTCAGCCATCAATGCACGGTACACGATGTGCTCTGACTGCCCATGGTGGATGAGGTGCACCCTTGGCTTGTTGGTTGCCCTGCATGCATAGCGCTAGCACCAAGCCCCAGTTGATTATATCAACACTATTCAACCATCCACTTTGGCTGTGCTGCGGTTCGTAGTGTGTGCGCCTATGTAGCTGTGCGCTGGGCAAGCCTTGGATGCCCCCATCGCACTGCACACATTGCATGCCAATCAATCTTCAGAAGGGAAGGAAGTCTGCTTTGAGAACGTGCAACTTCGGCGGCCACTCTTGATGGCCAAGGTGTGGGTGTTGAATCAGTGATGCTCGCTCTCTTTTTGAAGCACTTGATAGCTGATAGCGTGCTCTTGTCCTTTTGTTGAAAATGTTGTTCTCGTAGCGTTTACAACGTAAGCATCTACATTGAAGTCTGCGTTGATGCCAACAAGCGCCTCGCTCTTGAGGTGGAGGCTGCGACTGTTGCAAGTGCGGTGGCCTGTCGCCATGGCCAGGTGGAATGCGGGTGCTGTACCAGTGTTGCTCACTCTCCATGAGAGTTGATAACCTGCTCTTGAGCTTTTGTTCAAATGTTAGTCTTGCAAACCGTCTATGTTGTGAAGTCTGCGTTGAAGGCAACCAAGCCGCCCTGACACATGAGGTGCGGTTTAACACTGCCGCTCCATGACACTTGCATGATGAGCAAGACCACACCATTCTATTTGCTAGCTTGCCATCAGCTACAGGTTCTGAAAGGTACCTGTTTGTGGCCATGGGCCATTATCAGCCCATCTGTCAGCGATTGCATAACGACTTGTGTCATCTAAGACTTGGAAGCAACTTGTGTCATCTAAGACTTGGAAGCATATTGTAAAATGGCCCTGACCCGATCTTATCTGCACTCCCCAATCACCCCCCCCCCTGCAGCTGTCAGCACTGCCAACGATCACCTACCTGTTTGCGGGCGACACAACAGTGGACATCAAGCCCGAGACGTACATGGAGTCGTCTCAATACCCCGGCCAGTACATTCCGTACATCTTCTTGGATGAGTACGACGGTGCCGTGCTTGGTGGCAACTTCATGCGCAACCACGACGTCATCTTTGACCAGACCAATCAGAGGTGCGTGAGGAATTGCTGCGTCACAGCCAGGAAACGCTGGAACCAGCAAAGTCAACATCAACGTCTTTTGTCTGCTGTGGATATGATGGCACTGTTTGACTCGTGGCTAATGACTGCAGCAGCGGCGACCACGGTCATTGGTAGAAGGCACTTGCGGCTGACCACACTTTGTCGACTAGAGCTCTATGATCTTCTGATTCGTTTCCATTAAAGTCAGCAACCATCGGCAGCTGCCAGTAAATCGCAATGGAGTTCGGTATCCGTTGCTGGTGTTTGAGGCTGCCGTAGTCCAGATTGGGGGGTGCACGTACTGCTCTCCCATGTACTGCGCTCTCATGCATGTGCGGGCGTGGTGTGACGTGCCTCACTACAGTAGTACAACGATGCACGGAATAGGAGCGTCACTGAGCGACCCTCGGGAACCTCAACTCCAACACCACACATGCCCCTACATTCTGTCCAGCCCAGGCGGTGTAGGACAGGCAGCGCACTCGATGGAGCTCCTGGGCCACTCATGGTGCCCTGCCCCCCACACGCATCTCTTGCAGCACCCTCATGCCGAGGCAGACATCGCTTGTACCTGATACTGCGCTGAACGCACTCGATCTTACAATCGCATGTCTGCCTGCTTCAACTGGAACAGCATCTGGTCCCCAAAACTGAGCACGCAGCACTTGACCAAGCCGGTGACGTTGGCGTGCAGTGTGTGTATATGTGCATGATTGCTGCTTCTACTTATACTGGTAGGTGATTCTGCACCGCCTATGAACCATGGCTCAACAGGAACGCATGAGGGGCATGCACTCATGCTCTTCCCTTCTCTCGCTAGAAACCCACAAGGCGCTGCCGTGGGGCTTACCTTGCAAGCAGTGTCAACACTCATGGTGCTCTGATGTCGACACTGATGATGCCTCCATATCCAGGTAGTTGATGGGACATCAAACAAACCTCAGCATTGAATCGCTGCCGCCATGCCTTGCACGACGCACAAACCATATATTCCGAAGTACGTATATACCCCGCAATCCAAAACACGCCCTCTTGTCCATGATACCCCATTCGCCATCACTACCCTTGTCTGCGCCCACACACTGTCAACCAGAATACAATGGCACTTCGCCGCATTCTCACGTGCTCAGCTGCTCGCATCGCCACGTCTGCCGTGCAGGGTCGGATTCGCGCCGTCAAAATGCAGCTTGGACGGGCAGGTGCCATCTGATGCGCCTAGCATGGCCCCTAGTGCAGCCCCCTCCGCCGCCCCTGCGCCGGCCGACGACTCCGGCAAGCGTCGTCTCAGCGCCGTCTACTTCAACGAGCCTTCAAGTTGAAGTTACAGTAGCCGAACTTCTAGAGAAGGCAGCGCTCATGCCGCTGCGGCAGTGTTGTATACATAGCAGTCTTCCCGCGTGCGCGTCGCATCGTGCACGCCTGGTGAAGACTTGGTTTGAAGAGCTCCCGACATCACAGAGTGACTGTGCTCTTTTGTGTTGAGAAGAACGTGCGTCTCAGCGGAGGTTTTTGCAGGGGGGCCTAGCAGGCTTTACGTGCACCCCCTGCACGGGACTGAGTTGAAACTCGGTTGCTGCCTTTGCCATGTGACTTTGATGATCTGATGGCATTCCTGACATGGAAAAACAACCTGTTGCTGCAGTGCTGTGCTGGTGCACGCCTCCCCTCCTTTGCGCTGGAGCTGTTGTGCGCAGGGCAACAGACAAGAATACATAATGAACCACCTGACCTGACAGGCATGCTCTTTATCCTGGCCGATGCAATATGAAGCCATCTCGCTTGTTGCTGTTCTCTGCGTTCTGTAGCAATCAATCACCCACCATTGATTGCGGGCTTGACTCGGTCATTCCAGTGCTATTTTGCATGCGTTGACAATATGCGCCCCTGAACAAGATCATTGACTGTGTGCTTTCTACAGCAGACTGCGCTGAGAACGGCTAGCTTGAGTAAGCAGTTTGATTCATCTTACAACCTACATGTGTATGTTGAAGTAAGGGGTCGACTACCGAGCTTCGGGCGCGGTCGAGGGGACTCAGGTTAGATTTACTGAGCAATGCCTCACCTCGAACGCCAAGTCACTGGCATGACAATATGGCGCTCATGGCCTGCTCTGCTCATTCCACACCAAGAAGTGTTCAGATAATGCGGCAACATCACAGGCGCACCTATATGCAGCGGGCAGTCTAAGTGCAAGCGGATTCATCACCGAAAGTGGGTGCCCCTCTTTGTCAGCAAGCCATGTCGAGCTTAACCCTGACGATAACCTAAGCATTTACGTTCTGTGGCACATGAATCGTGCTCTTCAGTGTCAAACCAGCATAAACTTGACATGCTTCCGCGTGCAGAGGTATATATATGCTCCACTAGCAGCCGCCTGCCAGAGCTTGCGTTACTCTCAGCCTCAAGCACAAGTATGAATGAGAACTTGAGCAAAGCCGTTATCTGGTCATAGTTGTAGTGTACTTGTACTTGGCCTCCATGGGAGTGTACGCCTCCGCACCATTCTACACTCACGTTCAATACATGGCTAATGCATGTGGAACACACACAACAACAGATCTGACACAAAATGATCGTGCAGCACAACATGGCATGTGCAGGCTCAAGCGCGCGCTTTCGCACGCGTTAATACATCTTGCACAACACAGCACCACACTCTCAAAGACGAGAAGCAGCAGCGTGCAGCCACATGTGCGTCTGTTGGGATTCTTCTTTTTGAACACCGGAAACAAGACTTGAGGTATGTGCACGCGCCCCACCCTCCGTGTCCGCTGAGGGACCCCAGCGCTGATGACCCCCACCCCCCCAAACCACGCTGCCCCCCCCCCCCCCCCTCAGCGAATGAGCCACCGTATACAGTTGCACGGGGGCAGGGCGCTCCAAGCTTGGTACGCTTACGCTTACACACAAGGCCAGACAACATGGGAGGCAGGTATGGGTATCACTGATAGGGCGTGGCAGCGGGTGGTTCCCGCGCACGCAGCCCCGCTTTGTTGTTCAAACGCCCCCTCCCCCCCCCCCACCACCCCCGTTCTACGTGCCCCCCTTATCTCGCCGCCCCCTGCTGCGGAGGGCCCATCAGATGAAACCGCTGTCCTTGAGGTTGCCTCTGAGTATGATGTCTTTGCACGCGCTGAAGACCTTGTTGACGTTGTCGGTGTCGGTGGCGCAGGTCACGTACGAGTAGATGCACCGTGCGGGGTTGGTGTTGACGGCGAGGAACAGGCCTGCAGGCGGCACGCGGCACGCATGCACGTAGCAGCCGTCAGGAGCCATGATTGAGATCAAGGATTTGCGCGCGGCACAGCAGCGTGAATGCGGCGGCAGACACCATGCTGAGCACTGTAGTTGGCTTTGTAATCATCACGCGAGGGCAGCGCCACTGGTCTGCAAGGGCAGCAGTCACCTTCTTGTGTAGCTGCACCTGCAGGGAGTAGGGGCAATCTGTGTAGTGAGCGCCAAAGCTGAGCGGTGCCTACTCGTGTCAGCGCTCATGGTCAGTGCGGGCAGCATTGGGCTCCGTGCTCCAAGATGCACTTTCTCACTGCACGCAGGCGTCAACTACACGAGCAATCAACTTGAAGTTGCGCACATGTACTCCAGTACCTCGAGCTGCAACCTCACCTGTGAAGTACTCAATGCCCTTCTCGGCGTCCCCCAGCCCACCGGGGAAGTCGGAGAATGCGTCGATGGACTTGATGTCCACCTTCTTGATCTTGTCTTCATACAAGTCCTTCTTGTTTAGGAAGAGGATCATGGAGGAGTCCTGGAAGTAGCGGTTGTTGCAGATCTCGCCAAATAGCTCGATGGCTTCCACCATGCGGTTGGTGGTGGCGTCCTCTGCAGCGCCACACAAATGATGTGAAGACCATGGAATCGAGTGAGTGCCGCGCTAAAACCTGGCGCTCATGACGATAGGCATATAAATATGCAGCAGCGAGAATGATGTGATTGTGCCTGACCTGCTTGGCCCCCTGCTGGTTTGGGGTGCCATGATGTCACAATGTGCAACATTCTGTGCGATTCATCAGAGTGCCATCAACACAATCATAGTCATTGTCAATTCCCCTATGTATTGCCATTTGTCAAGCATGACCATAGCTCAAACACCGTCACATGCAGCACGCGCCTTCACTCAACGCAGCACCGCCCTTTACACAGCATTCTGAGGGCACCCAATGACAGCAGCACTCATGCCTCCAACCAGACAGCAATGCACACATCACTCAAGACTTGAGACTCGCGACTCACCAAATAGCGACTGGTCGTACTCGGACAGCGCGCTGACGAAGATGACGGCCGTGACGTCGTCGAAGCAGTGGATCCACTTCTTGCGCTCGTTGCGCTGGCCGCCGACGTCGTACATCTCGAACGTCGTGGAGTCGATCTCGTAGCGCTCCGTCACGATGCCGCTCGTCCGTACCCGCGCGTACAGCACGTCCTGCTGACTCGGCAGGTAGTCGGGCTGCATGATGCGGTCCAGCTCGCCAAAGTAGAACTTGACGGACTCCACGATTTGGAACTCGCTGCGCCGCTCCCAGACGCCCAGTATGCCGGGGTCCACCCACAGCGCCTTGAGCGCGGTGCCGAGGGCAACGTCTATGACGGCCGCCTCGTCCGTGGCCTTGACGGTGTGGAACGCTTCTTGCGCAACCACGGTGCCGTCCAGGTTCCAGATGGAGACCTGGTCCACCAGGGTCTTCATGGAGACGAGCGTGTTGTTGTAGACGACCGGTCGTATCTGCCGTTTCTCCTCGTCCGTCATGACGCCGTACAAGATCTTCATTTGCTTGAAGACTGTGCTTTTACCTGCACGCGAGAGCGCAGCGCGATGCAGCACATACGTGTTGAGCGCTGAGTCTGTGTTGGCAAGCAGGGCGATGCACTCATTACGGCGGGCGAGATCGGGCAATCGGCACGCTCAAGTATTGAAGCGCAGCGCTCGTTTATACTGCAACTGTCACTGAGATGCACGCGTTGGCACCTTGGTGCACAAACGCTGTTAGCATCTGACACCAGTGTTGGCTACTACGACGCCTCTAATGAGGCTGGGCCGGGTCTCAGATTGTTTGTACATGTGCCGCCAGCGTTCCTTGCAGCACGGCGTATGCAGGAGATGCTTCGTGTGTCGGCAGAGTGCCTCAGAGTAGCAACAAATTGGTCATTCCTGCTTTGTCTATTGTGACATTCACACTGCTTCTGGGGTCTGGCAATTGGGGCTGATTGCTTGCCAAGAGCTGACCTGATTCTCCTGCGCCAAGAAGCAGCAGCTTAATCTTCTCCCTTTCCTTGCGGTAGGCTTCAGCCGCTATGGCCTCTACCTCTTTGTTTTTCCTTATGGCCTCCTTCTCCTCCGCACTCAGCTTCGCCCCGCATGCTCCCATCCTTTACAAGCTCACAGGGAGCTGTTTCCGGCGTGGCGGCGACGACTCCACTGGGGCGTGCCTGCGTGTGGCACGAACAAGTCACGCCACGGGACAGATAAGTTTTGTGACAGCAACGTCGTCATCCAACTGCACAGTGTTGCCGGCTTATCTGATGACCGCCATCGACTCAGGTCTGGCGTTGGTGCCTCACCTTGCGCAGAGGCCGCCAGCAACCCCCTGCTCTGCTGTCTCTCCCCTCAAGCCCCTTCCACCACACGGCTGGCTGGAGATGATGCCCACGCCGACTCCGTAAGTGCCGTGCCACCGTTCGCAAGCTGGTGAGGCACGTATGCACAGAGCTGTCCTGCCTGATTCCCTCAATATTTGCCTGCGGGACAAGTGGTGCGCTGCGCTTTGGTGCCTTGCCCGCGTGGTTTGTCGTTGCCCCAACGAGCCAACTGTTTCTGATGGGCAGTTACGTTTGAGGGAGTTCGCAAAGAGTTCATTGCTGACCTTGGACTGGACTGCATTGCATACCTCTGCGAGTTTTGTTTAGAAGACGCATCTCGGCGGTCCTGGAGCGCGCCGATCATCTAGGCGAGGTGCTGTGCCATCGCTCGCAGGAGCGAGAGCGTGCTGGTGTGTGGCGGGCTGGCGTGCAGCTGCGAGGTAAGAAAGAGAAGTCGGCATTTGTGAGCGGATGCTCGTGCTTTTTTGCGCTAGAGCGTGCTGACACCGAGGCCTGCTGACAGGCCGCGCTTTCATGCACTTTATGACGACCATGATGCGCTTCAGTACATGGCTATGTTGTCGCTGCCTTGGTCGAAACTCTTTCTTCGCTTTATTATTATGCGAGGTGACTCTCTTCTTATGATCAAACTCGCTGCCGCGCTATGCTTTGCTCATGCCAACAGGGGCAGCGTAGAAGAAGTCAGTAGCCTGTCCGGAGTGGAATCTGAGGGGGTGGGTCGCACGGCGGAGCTGCGATGGGTGCGTGTTTGGGCGGAGCTGCCCCGCAGGATGAGCACGCGACGAAAGAGAGCCAGGCGATAGACGCCAAGGCCGCTGCCGACTTTCGCAAGGAGCAGGTGAATTTCGACTGAATGTAACCTTGCATAGCAGTCGGCGCACAGCGGCCATCGGATTGCGTGCCACCTACCGTGATGCTCTTGTGTGTACTAGGCATACATGAAGGCAGAAGTGTGACTCTGCGGCTCCAGCAATTCCTTCTTGCTACCGCTTTGAGGACCTGCAGCTATGTACGCAATCTGCGGCACACTCAACATCATATTCAACACTCAGCCTGAAGCACCAGAGTGGATCAGCCCTATCAGCTGATGACTTTTTCGTGCAACAGACGTTACGGGGAGATCCAGTGTAAACCTCTTGTAAGCTCTTGCTCTTCATCAGCATTCGTACAAGAACTACTTAGCACCTGCTTTTCCGCACTCGTTGTTGTGAAAATTGTGTTCTTTGTTCAACTAAACTCAACATGTGCGTTATTGCTTTTGTGTGTCATAGCTGTGAATGGCGATTCCGTAGTGCAGTGAACAAATAGTTGCTCTTGTGGGGCCATGTCCAGGTTCAACTGGAAGGCGTGCACTTTGTCCGTTTCAGCAGGATGTTGTCGTACAGGTGTCTCATCGGGATGCTGTTTTGACCTGTAACAGGCACTTGAAGTACAAAAAATCATGAGGTTGCATTGGGTAGCATCAGTTGCAAAGCGTCAAGTTCTAGATCTGCGCAGAGAGCTGCTTGGGCGGCGCTCCACTGTGGTCGCCAATGCAGCTTCAATCTAGAGTACAACCCGTGTACAGGAGCGATCAAAGCGAACACCATTTTTTGATCCAATGCACCCATTTTTGTGAGCCGTATGGCATGCAGCAGCTCTAATAATACATCATTGTTTCCTTTCACTGTCTATGGGTGCGTGTTATGCAGTGTTGATAGCACAATCAATGAGAAGACGTAGGTACAATGCACGCTGGATCAGGGGGCAGGTATGTAGGCTATGCACTGCTTCAGAGTCGTGGGAAACATTTTCAATCACCTCTGAAGCAAATGTTGCTGCGCTGCTGACTGCTGCACTGCAGTGGTCACAGAGATGCGGTGCATGGCCTCATGTGTCATCTGCATAGACACGTGTTAGTACCATAATTCTTCACCAGCACGTGTGAGTGAGGCGGATGAGGCCTAGGTATGTTAGCTGTGGCTTCAGCCAGCATGCATCACAATGCTTGCCTCTGTCGTTTGTACACAACAGGAAAAAGTGAAGCTGCTGCTGCTGGGGGCGGGCGAGAGTGGCAAAAGCACCATATTCAAGCAGATGAAAATACTGCACGGCGTCATAACCGATGAGGATAGACGCCTGCTCACGCCCATTGTCTACCAGAACACCATCATTGCGATGAAGACGCTGGTGGCGCAGGTAATCAATGGCACTGCCTCTGTTGAAACGAGTCTCGGTTCGAAATGACACCAGCTGGATAGTCTCTGACAATGTTTGTTGGTTGCGTAATGTTCACGTCTTCGCTGTCAGCATGAAAGTCTGCCAGGCCCAGCGGTTTTGGCAGCTTGTGCGTGCATGTTGGCAGCGCTCAGCAATTAGGTATGCTCGCTGTCGTGGGTGCTGCCATTTGTTTACACGCCTACCGCTGGTTTTCTGCCATGTGCATACTCTGCACAGCATGCCCTTCTTGAAGGCTTCCTTGGCTCTGATCATGTCCTCATGTACAGAACATTTTGAATGGCAGAACGATGTTCAAGAAGCACCATGTATCTGGCATAGGTGCACAAGAACACTGGACGCGAGGTTTGCAACTTCAACTTGAGTATTATGGTTGTTCCAGTCACAATTTTCGTCTGGCCGTTGCGCTGCTGCTCCAGGTGGAGCACCGAAATTTGGAGGGCCAACTGCGGGCAGTGGACGCATTTGAAACGGTCAAATCATGTGAGGAGTCAGCGGTGATAGACCCTCCACTGGGCAAGGCGCTCAAGGAGGTGTGGAATGACCCGGTGGTGCAGGGCGTGTGGGAGAAGCAGGCGGAGTACCAGATAGTGGAGTCTGTCAAGTTCTTCTTTGACGCGCTGGACCGCATCTCAGCAGCGGACTACACGGCCACACCGCAGGTACGCATGCGTATACTTCAAAGTATACTTACACACATACCTACATACCCACTGCCACTTTTTGTGAGACATTGATGATTGAATTGAGCAGTACATCTTCATGGCGCCGTCGCTGCACTGCTGTTGTCATGATGCGAGTAGATATTGATGGAGAGGATCGGAGGCTGTACTGAGCGTTGTCAAAAGTATCTGGGTAAGAGGGTGCGTACATCATTGTCATCATCAGCCCTGATCGTACATGCTTGCGGCAATGACAGCTAGGGCGTACCACGACTAGGTTAGCGGATGGCGGGGCACTGCTTGTGACCCAATCCCGAAACGCTCCTCATGATGCTCACTGTCTGCTCGCTGTTGTGCTCTGCCAATGGTACTCAAAGCCAGTGTGATGCTCTGGCTGACATGATGCGGTGCTGGTAACGAAATGGAGGTTGATAACGCTATATGGGCGCAGCGCAACTGGGACCGTGCTGCTGCTGGCATTCAGTTTAGCTTCATGCTCTGTTGCAGCAGTGCGCTCCATGACACGAGTTGAAATTGTGTCAGGGTTAGGGTTAGCATATTGCAGCAACTAGGGTTGACCGTCTTCACCCACCATTCTGCATGCTTGCTTGGCGACGCGTACGTCTGTTCCTGGCATTTACATCACCACATCATCAACAAAACTGGACACAATGGCGCTTGCCAATACTGGTATGATTGTGTGATACGCCAATGGGCTCCGAAGCAGCAACTTCAACACATTGGCTATCGGTCGCTGAGGTACAGTCAGTGGTTGAGGCAGGTTGTATGTATTCAGCAGAAACAAAAGTGACATTTTTGGGACCCATGGTAGAAATTGACATCGTTGTATGTGTGCTCCAAAAGTACACGTGCGTCCAATGAGCGTTCACAGGTACAAGTGCACACTGAGCATGAGCCTCAGGCCTTGTTGGTATGAACTGCTTGCACAAGTACCTGCAACACAAGACGCTGAACTTCGTCACATGACCACAGCACTGCCACTGCGCGTGACCAACATTTGTGCCCCTCTTCTGCCTCTGCTCTCAGGACATGGTGTACACACGCGTACGGACCACAGGCATTGTGACCGACCGCTATGTCATTGACGGCACGACGTTTGAGATGTACGACGTTGGCGGCCAACGGAACGAGCGCAAGAAGTGGATTCACTGCTTCGACAACGTCACCGCTGTCCTCTTCGTTGCGAGTATCTCGGAGTACGACCAGTCACTATTTGGTGAGTGGAGAATCTGCTGCGTATGATACCTTTGCCGCCTCACATAAAGTAGTGTTTGCACATTATCGCCAGCTGTAACGTGATGCATTTGTAACGCATGTCACATGACACACCTGAAATTGCGCGTTGTTCAGTGTGCTGAGAACGAGGTGCCGATTCTCATGGCAAGGCAATGCTGTGTCAAGCATGTAAGAGTCACAGCCGGTGCATGGTACCTTGCGTTACGTAGCGTCAGTGATGCTTGCATGATTCAGCGTGTGGCTTTGAAGTATTTACAGCACTTGTCTTCATCTTCAACTCATTTCCCACTGGGAAGTACGAGCATGTCAAAAGGCGCTTGTTGTACAATGGCAGACAGCAGTGTTCATTCCATGCACATGCGCGTGCCCTATCCTGACCCACCACCCGCAACCCCCCACCCTACCAGAGGACGCCAACACCAACCGCGTCAACGAGGCGCTGACGCTGTTTGCGGACACGTGCAACAACAAGTACTTCCAGAGCTCCAGCATCATCCTGCTGCTCAACAAGCGCGACCTGTACGAGGCTAAGGTCAAGAAGGTGGCCATCAACTCGGTGCCCGCGTTCAAGGACTACAGCGGACCCGCCAAGGACGTCGACGCAGGCATCAAGTACTTCATGGATAAGTTCCTCGCACAGAAGGGCAGCTTCAAGAAGGACATCTACGTACACGTCGTCTGCGCGACGGACACGCAGAACGTGGACCGCGTATTCGGCGCGTGCAAGGACATCATACTCAAGGACTCGTTGCGAGGCTCGGGGTTTGCGTGAGGGGGCGATTAGGGGGGGGGAAGGGGGGGGTGTTTTCGTGCGTCACATTTTCTAAGAAGCTTATATGGTCCAAGTGATTTGTTTTGTCTTCGGCGGTCGGCTGTCACGGGCGCGTTGGGGCCGCTGGTTGAGCGATTGTGTGCTTTGCGGCAGTAATCATTTACAGACCCCTAATAAGGAAAGCGCTCTCGTGCCTTGTGTGCATTCTCCAAGTACATACTCCGACACAACAATATCTCGTCGCTTCGTTCTGCTCTGCATATTGCTGGCTGCTGTGTGCTGAATGGCATATCCGCAATGCGACAATTGCATGTACCAAAGTAGCATTTGCTTTACAACCTGCTTGGGAAAGCAGGTAGAATGATCTGCAAGCCCTTGAGACGCAGTGCATAGGAGTAAGCCCAAGGAATGCGAATGCATAGGACACCTACGCTGTTTTGAATGTGCAGCTGCTGAGCAGTAGCGGACATGCTTGGCCACCACCAGCGCATGTTTACACACCATCTCTTGGTTGACCCTGCATAATGAACCAATCTTGGTCAGCGAGCTCACTTGCGCCACGGTACAAACAGGCAACAACTGCACCACTGCAGATATTGCAGACATCCCTCTCATTGCAACCATTGCTGGTGTAGAATCTGGTGTATTGACAATGTGTGCATCATGAAGCCATGAATTGTGCACAAAAACCTCTACGTCGAGTGTGCCACAGCCGCAACTGTCCACAAGGCATTGCAAGTCTTACTCGTGAGTCGGAGTTTCACTCATGACCAGAACGGGTCCTCCTCATCTTCCTCATCCAAGAATGACGCCCCGCCCCTTGTGCTTGGCACAGTATTTGGCACCAACACCCCTGACAAGTCCACCCGCTCCCCCTCCCTCCAGAATGTCTCAAGGTCGTAATACGCGCGACTCTTGGGCGTCATAATGTGAATAATGATGTCTCCGTAGTCCAGCAGAATCCAACCACTGCAGCAAGGGGAGGCACAGGACAAAACACGTCAATGTTTCAGTCTCAGAGGAACTTGCATAGTCGTGGCGAGCAATCCAGTTAACCTTAAGTTGGAGGGGATGTTGAGGACGAAATGTTTTCAGATTGTTTCGTTTTCTCCACACAACACACTGTGCACAGTTGTTGACTTGAGAAGTGAAGCGAAGTGCATGCATCGCCATACACTCTGCAACCTTCAGTATGGTGATGCACTCCGCTGCCCCACAGCATAGTGAATGTCACTTGCTTCAATGTGCCGGTACGGCCAGACAATCAGCTGCAAGGTTGCTAAGCCATCAAGTCGTTGAATTTTTTGTAAGAATTGATGGGTTTGAAGACTTGCGAGGTAACGCGACATGACAAGAAGGCCATGGCGTCTTCAACATGCACAACAAGTCAGGCAATTGCCAAATTTGACAACATCTCTACTCCACTATTCGGCCATCTGAATGACTGTCATGTGCTGCACCGGTTCATCGTGGCGAGTCAAGAGCAAGCGGGGTCAGGGACATACAAGAAAATCAACAGCGAGCAGGTTTCAAAACCCTACAACAAAAATAATTCACTTCCACATACACAGTACGTTGGCCACTACAGTTTCAAGTTGGCTGAGAAAGTCTGGAAGCGTTGACATGACCAGCACCAATCACCGATGAGACACACACCCCCAAGACTGCACAGGTGCTGGCACCTACGTTACACGCAGCCTCATGCCAAGCCCTGCATGGGCCAATTACAAACTGCCAGAAGTACATCATCCTTCTATGCAGCATGTCACCACCGTAGCTAATGCCTGCTGTTGGACGGCAACTGTGCGGATTGACAACGATGCGTGACTCCACACGCCTCTCCATGCGTTCAGTGGCACACCATGGGGCTTGCTTACTGAACCCTACCGATTCAGTGCTGGTCACAACTGCACATGTAGCGATGCATCCAATGCCCTATTGCATTTGCGAGTGTGCACTTCAGTGCAGTTTGAAGTTGAACAAGGGCACTGACCTGTCGGGCGTGCCCTGCTGCTTGGTAACCCTGCCGTGCTCCTCCTCCATGGCCTCAATAATGCTTGCGGCAATGGCCTGGTTCTGCGGTCGGCTGGTCCCCTCCAACACCACCATGAAGTTGGTCACTATCGTCAGCTGCGCCACTCGCAGCGCGTTGATATTTTGCGCCTTGCGTGCGTCTGCTGCCCTGGCGATGGTCAGTATTTCGCCCAGCCCCGGGTCCTGGGCTAATGGTGGCACATTCTCGACGAAGTCCTTAACCTTGTTCATGGCCTTGCTGAAGTCTTCTATCTGAGCTTGCCCCTTTCTGCTCCTGTTCATCGTGATCACGCGAGTGGAGTTCGGTCGCCTGGCTCCTCTGCTGCAGGTCGCGCTCGAGCTACAGCCCTGAAGCTGCCGCCATAATCTCGAGCAATCTGCTGTAGAAGCACTGCCCAGACTCCAGCATCTGGCATCGGCAGGAAGCAAGTCACACCTGAGTGAGTACCAGCGGTCGAAGAGCGACGCTACGACACATCAGCGTAGGAAAGCTTACCTGGCCATTGTGACGACATTGAGGAAAAGCGCTGCCACGAGCACCAGGCACCTCTGTATCGCCATGATTGCTTATGATGTGAAGCTTTTTGCGGTCGTGAGGGGTTGAAGTTTCGTGTGAAGTTGCAGCCACTTCGAAATAATTGCAAAGAAAGGAGCTGGTGGGCGGTGTCAACGGTTGTGCGACGGTGGTGCTTCTGTCTCGCAGGGGGTCGTGCGCGTGCTGCTTTCGATTGCGAAACCTTCCAAGAACAAATCACCAAAGTCAACTTAGCGGCAACGGCAACGGACATGAGTATACCTGCGGGCTGCATTGATCAGCTCGGGATGCCGGCATGCACGACATCATCACCTTTTTCGCAAACGCCTCTCTTTGGACTTCTGGCTAGGGCGAGGCCATGGTGCCATGGTCCGGGAGCTCCATCACATTGAGGATGAAAAATGGCTACAGACTGGTACGCATGTCGACTCAATGCTTGTAAGAATGGCACATCGCTCTTGTTGGTGGCATTAGCTGCATCAAATTCAGCATGCGCACAGCATGCTATGCATTAGCAGGCTGATAGCAGCAGGGCTGGCGTTGCCAGCAGGTTGTTGTTTGGCTCTCACCCGTCACACCCCTTCACCTTCTGCAACGGGCCAGTGCTAATGAGTCCAGCAAAGTAACTTTGTTAGCAAAAACACAACGCTATGCTCTACACTGGCGATGAGGTGGTTGTGCAGGTGCTGGACTCGGCTTTCCTATGAAAATGTGGCATGCCAGCACCGACAGCGGCAATGACGGCACGTGGGTTCACATCCACTGGCTGAATACCACTCGCGGAAGTGAGGCGGCTGTGGGCCAAAAGACAAAGGTGTGCACAGCATAATCGAACAAGCCCTATGCAGTGCGCCCAGCACAACTGGCTGTCGCGTTGCGTTTGTGACGGCATCGAGAGCAGGGGGGTCGTGTGCTCTTCTAGGCTGCATTACCCGTCTCCAAGGCTGTACGGCCGCAGCTGTGCAAGAGCGCAGCATAGGTTCAGCGATACGTGGCACGTGGGACTGCGTCTTCATGGCTGAGCTGGTGCCGTGGGTGGCAGATTAGAGGGGGTGTTTGCGGCAGCGCGCCGCATGGCTGTTCAACAGCAACTTTCCGCATGCACCTCGGCGCACGCAGCTGCCGAGAGCCGTGCAAGCTCAGGGTAGGCATTGCCAAGATGCCAAGTAATGTGAGGTCTAATGACGTTTGGAGCAGGGGATGCGGTGTATCTGCCCTGAGACTGGTTCCCCATGCTGGCACTGGCTGCATATGCCAGTGACTGCCGCAACGGCTGCTGTTACCGTGCGGCAGAGCGCTGACCGGCCATTCGCATGTGCTGCAGACTGACCACAGCGACGGCGCACACCGCCATTTTTGTGGAGCTGGTCATTCGGGAGCTTTGTCATGGTGTTGCTGGAGACATGTTGCGCGCTGTTGCATGATGAACGAGGCATGTTTTGTCATCACAGCGTCGTCGTCGAGCAGCCGTCACGACCACAGCTGGGTTTGAAGCTGGGGGGAGCAGGCCTGACTACAAACCCGGTCTGCATTTGAGAGTTGATTGCTGCACATGCTCTCTGCAGCTGCGATGGAAGACTACTCGAAGAACTGCTTGCATGAATGGCAGCATGCAAGCAAGACACCTGTTGCATTGCTGCGCTGCCGCCGCTTTTCACAAGCCAATGGCACAGATGCAATGATGGCTCGCACAGTGTGTTCAAACCTCATCAAACAAACAACATAACTCCACAAGGCAATGCATCACAGTCTGCATCCTTCTTCCACCTTGTAAAAGCGTAAAAGCCATCCGGCATGTATGTGCATGTAATTTGATGATTACAGGCTCAAGGCTCAGTGCGGAGCTGAGACAGCAATTTCTTTTCAACAATGTGCAATCGCCGCACAGCATCCTGCGCTTCTGCCAGCTCCGTTCTCAGTTCCTCCACTTCCTGCTGGCGCAGCTCTTGCGCCTCTTGACTTCCGCTTGCTGCTGAGGTGCCTGAGCAAACGGCACCAACCACGGTCGTTCTGGATCAGAGCTCACATGCGAGACGATTCATGCACGATGCAAAGAGGCGTGAGCACATGATGAAACACATAGAAGTACATGTACAGCAAACACCCCCCCCTCCCCCTCCCAAAGGCCCATGGGCGTGCTGTACATAGGTCAGACCCGCTGGCGCAGAGGCGGCATTACCCACACATTCAGGGCAAGGTAGCATGATGCAGTCACCTGATGCGCATGCGTAGTCTGGAGCAGTCAGGGGGCTCACAAAGGCACCCAAGGACAACAGATCAGATACTTCAGCTCTATGATCTTTTGATTCGTTTTCATTCATACTTCAAAGCAGGAAACTTGGTGAATGCAATGACATGCCACACACCAGCAATGCTCTTAAACGCTTCAACAACACTAAATGTGGGCACAGTGCAGGATCCAATGCAGAATGCGGCACTTTCGCGCAAGTGACCACTGAAGCGAGACTGTGTCACCTGTACCTCTTTCTGATGCTGCTTGTGCCACTTGTTCTTCCAGTGCTCTCAGCCTCTTGAGTCGTTTTTGCAGGCCCTGAGGGTGAGCATGGACCAAAATGCAAGGGGAAGTGTCAACATCAACTCATTGGCAGCACAGCCGAACGTGGGCACTCTTGCAGCTGCTACTGGCAGCTACCTGGTGCATGTAAGAGTTTACATTGTGCCTGCCCATGGCTATAGGCACTGCAACGGCAACCGTGTACATAGGCACAACAAACTCAGAACGAGCTGGGAACAGAGACACACAACCAGCATCAGCTCAGTCGCTATCACATGTGTGCACGGCCTCTATCAAGCAAGAGCATCTCATGGCCACCTTCCGACAGCCATTCTAAGTACACTGTGTGCAATGAAATGGCCCCGTCTCACTCCATACAACGAGCACCGACATCTCTATGAGAGACACAGTACCTGCATGTAGATTACAAAATACGCACCTTGTCCTCTATCACTTGATCGTCCAGATGTGTGTCAAGATCCCCAATGAAGTCACTGCCATTGCCGGCTGCACTCAGGTCGAGCTCCATGAGGCTGGCTCCCTTGCCCTCCCCGCAGCTCAGCACGTAGTCATCTGTCTCCCTGCGCTCCCGCAGCACGCTTTTTGTCTCTGTTAGCAATCTTCTGTTGAGCTCAAGCAATCTGCGCAACAAGCAAGAGGGGCATCACTTAATCATCGGCTCTGCGTGCCGCGCGATGGCCGACACTGCATGAGTCAGCAGAGCCCACCATGTCTCTCAGAGAGCGCAGTTGTCTCGCAATCATTTGTGCACTGTCTGTGGACGTAGATCATAGCGCGTGTTTGTGGTTTGTCCATTTATCCATTCAATCATCAGGTCATCATCAACATTATCATCATCATGCTCATAAAGACACATCACCTCAGAAGGTCAATATAGTTCATCATAATGTGGTACTCACAACCCCCTTCCCCTCAACATAAGCATACTTGAGCCGCGCGCTTAGCAAGTGCACGAATGAGGACTGCGCATTGACAACTGTTTGAAGAATACGTGCGGCACTCACTTGTTGATGTATCGCATTGTCAATTGCTTCCTTGGTCCAAGAGATGCTAATTGTCCTGCATTCCAGTTCGGCATGGTCTGAACGCCACTGTCAATCGCCGCATCAGTGCTGAAGGCGGTAGCTTCTGCTCCAGCCACGCCCTTCTGGGGACTCCATCCTTGCTCCCAGCCAATTACAGTTGGTTTCTGGTGCAGGAGGGAAGTGCAACCGTTCATGAATCAAATGCATATGTAGCGCTTTGCAGCGCAGGGGTGGCTGCACTGCAGGCGCAATGTGTGCCTGCTGTGTCGTGACGGGTCAAACAGCCAGGGGCGGCGTCCGTTCCACGACAGGGGATTGTTGAGTAGGGGCACAGGCATGCAATTTCCGTCTGCTAATACAAGTACACCAAGTAACTCTTGCACTTTCAAGCTCAACAGAGCAGCTCACCTCTGCGCCTTGTGACCGCTGCATCAGTCGCATAGAGCTCCTGCGACGTGGTGCATTGCCCTGTTTCCTAGTCCACTGCTCCACGGCAGCAGGGTATACAGCCCGCAGATCTTCCTCTTTCTCCCAGTCCTCAGAGTCACGCCACCTCACCAGCAGCTCCGTACCTGCCTGTAAGTCATGTCATCGTGTTTAATCGGCTGGTGGTAAGCATGGTGGCCGGTGCTGAGATGGCGTGCTCAGCCGACGCTAGTGCGTCTCGAAAACTCACTTGCAATCTGCGTTCAGCAATTATCTCTCCCTGAAAAGCCTCCATGCCTCAGCCTCGTTGAAACACAACTGCCACTTGCCGTTGTTCGTGACGCATCACATATGGCTTGATCAGTATTGCGGTGATCAATATATCGTGCAGTCAAGAGCGAGCTCTACTCCTGTCATCCGCGCTGATTGCAATTGCCTGCTGGCTGCTGCTCCCAGCGAGCCTCCAGTGCACGCAGCGTGTTGTTGAAGTTCGGAGGTAACCCCGTCAATCCAAGGTTGTGTCGTGTGCTTGGAGTATTGACATGCAGGTCCCAAGCTTTTGCTCTGAAAACCCATGTTACTGTATGCATAGGGCAGACCGCTGCTTTTGCAATCAAAAGAAAATGATGGTGATCCCAAGAAAGTAACTTCATCACCGACAGGGGCTGCTTGTTGAGCTGCACGCGCACAATATGATACGCAGTCCAGGGGCGTGACTGACATGCATGTGAAAAACGACAGACGGCACATGATAATACAGCTGAGTGGAGGCGTGAAAGCCAGAAATGCATTTAGCCGTCAGGGTCCATCTACCAAAATGAAGTACCAATGGGTACGGCCATATCATGGTGACAGCACCAGCTCTCGTCACACAGCGCAGACTAGGCTGCTGCGTTGACGCAAGCTTTTCGATTGCATAGGCAACCCGGCCTCCCTTGGGCCTTTATAAATACAAGTCCATACGTACCAATGCTGAAAAAATGCCAGCAAACGGAATTGATGATCAGGCTGCACCAGATTGCACGCAAACCGGCTCATTGTGGCTTGCCTGTTGAACTGCAATGCCACCTGAGGCAGACTGGTATGATTTAGAGCTCATCTTGCCCAGCTGGTTGTTTTTCTTCATTGGATGCCTGCAGAGGGTCAAAATCACGTGCGCAGACATCCGTTATGAGACCTGTCGCATGCTCTTGCCAAGCTCGGCATGCTGCTTATGAGACCTGTCGCATGCTCTTGCCAAGCTCGGCATGCTGCCAAGTGATCGGTGCAGGTGCAATAAGTGCTGGTGCAGTAGAGAGGACCATCGTTGTGTCCGTATTCGTCTGCACAGGTTTCTGGGGCGTACTGCTGAGCAGCTGCTTCGGTACTGCGTGACGAATAAACATTGTGGCCAGACTCAAAAAGTGACCTCTATGGAACTTGAGGGCATACTTATGGTTGATTACTCACTGTCATCGACACAAACGTGCGGCAGCAACATCTGCCTTGCTTGAAAACTGAGCAGCACAATCACTATGCGCACGCCTGTTGCGCAGTGGCCAGCGCATGCGGTTTTCCGGTGGCCCATAAATTGTCAACTCCGTGAAGTCATACCGCAAGTACTTGCACCTACTGGCTGAACAGGTGGCCAACGCATGTAAAGCACAGAATCTCCTTGCAACCAAAGATGAAGATTGCACAGCACAACCCACAAGAGAGTACACGCAAGCTGCATGCCCTGAGACGGACCACATGACAAGCTGACCTGCAATGTGCCATCCAAAAATCGCTGCACGTGTGATTGCAGCGCCTTGGCGCTGAACGCCTCGCGCATGCGGTGCTGCGCACCGCCCCTGCTGTGAATGACAACTGTTGGCTCACTGACAGCGCCGCCGTCGACTGCAGCGCCCACGGCATCGCCCTTAAACTCGCTGTCCGCTATGTTGAAGAGCAGCTGCTTGCGATATTTGTCGGCAATGGGCCGCAGGTCAGCAGCGTACTTGTTGAATGCCGCAGCTTGTGCGTCCGCGTCCACCTGCCAAGCAACGCACGCACAGAACAGGGACTTCTCGTGCTCGTACATCTTGGATGCTCAGCCAATCAAGTAGCGCGCTGCTTCAACTGTGATGGCACCTGCCACAGCCCTCATGTATGCAGGTACTGCAGTGATGATGAACATGATTGTCGTGTGTCATAGTGTGGTTGAGGGTTCAAGATGGAGATCAGAGTCACAGGCATCACCTGGTACAGGCACGCTTGAGTCCACACACAAGCATGGCGCCCTGCTGGGTTACCCACCTAGCCTTCAGAGCGTATCTGCACAAAAGTGTATGCCTGCGAGCAGTGGCAGCGACAAAGACCCACCACCACTCACCGTGGTATACAGCGTTAGTTGAGGCAGCCCCGCAGCGCGATACCGTGGCTCACTCAGCGGTGTCAGCGCCCCCACCAATGGCAGCGTCACCTTTGGTATCCACGTAGCAAGCACGTCCGCCTGCACGGTAGACCCAGGGAAGCGCGCCTTTGGCCTGTCGTACTGAGCATCGCTGTAGCGCGACGGTCGGTGGACATATACGCGCGGAGAGGAGCCATAGCCCAGCTCCTCCAACACCTCCGAGCCTGCACGTGACGCGAGGCAGAAGCGCGGCGATGGTGACACTTTGGTCAAACTCCCATGTTGTAGGCGCTGGTCATGCATGAAATGAAAACAAATCAAAAGATCGTAGAGCTCCAGGTGACGAGAAATATGACAGTTATGGAGTAGGCGGCTAAAGGCTATGCCATGACATCTCCATGCCTGCGCGCTGTTGTGCATGGCTGCATACGCATGCATGAGTCGGTTTGTGAGGACATCATGTACATGCACATGTAAAAGCATCACGACCACGCTGTGCTAAGTTCTGAATGCATGCCGTGAGAATGCAGATAGCATCACGTTGCAATTCTCAGCCACGCTGCAGTGTAACGTGTATATCTGTGCGTGTATGCATGTCATCAACTTGAATGCTGATTACATCACATACATAGCATTGCTTGGCAAGCATCTGACCAGATTTTTCAAATGGCGGCGCACCTGTGACCAGCGCCCAGGTTGCGTCAGTGACCTCCATGGAGGTGCACGCTCCCTTGAAGCCCATGATGTCATCTTCCATGGTTTCGACATCCAGGTAGCCGATCACGGCTGGCGCATCAGTGGCATCGGCAATGAACTGAAGTGGAAAATGGTGCAGAACACATGCAAGTCGGCACCTGCCTGAGTATAGCAGGAGCAAATTGCGGCATTGCTCCAAAGCGGCGACACACAGAGCACCTGCACCTAATGATCAGCAAGCAGGTCGCAACAACTCATGCAGGATGCAGGTGCTGTGTTTGTGGTACCTGTTCAATTTCTTCGACGCTCTCCAGAGTGACCATGCCAGCAGCAGGATCTGGTGGTAAGCCATCCTGCATCATTCGCGCATACAGGTCATCTTCACCGGCATAGTCGTCATATGCGTCATCATATAGGCCTCCCAAGCCTCCTCCTCCCAGCATCCCTGCACAAGGAGATGTTGGAGACCGCGAAAAAGATCGGTGACATTTCAGATACAGTGGTGAACATAAAAAACCTTGAGCAAAGCAAGATTTCACAAATCTCAAGGCATGCCACTACAAAAGTCAGGGTCCAGAGTTTTGGTCCGACGAGACGACTTGAAGTCCACAGTCACTTCTCTTGCCTTTTTTTGTCACATCGCACCTTGTAATGCCTCCATGTCCAGCCCCTCCAGACCCTGCATGTTTGGCAGGCCTTCCAGACCACCGTATTGCGCTGTGACCAGCACCCCACAGGTGACACAAATCATGATCCCATTGGCAGAAAACCGCATGATCTCTCGCAAAGCACCTGCGATTGCTTGCTTGACCTGCTTGACCTACTGATGAGTTTGCGCCCGAGTAATCACTGATCGTTGATGATCGCCAGCGCCGCTTGAGGTAGCGACATAATGCGCGAACGGCACCACAAAAGAGAAAAAACTCATGAGAATTCTAGAATCGAGAACTATCTACTTAATAAGCATTTGGCGGGAGCGTGTTCACACACGACACCTACCACGCTGTTGACGGAGAGGTTGGCGGTGTTGAGGTGACGGCGCCAGTGTGGAGCAGCTGCATCCACCAGCGCACGCCCATTTCACACCGAAGAGCAAGTCAATCGACAGGTGTCAGCACTGAGTGGGTCAAATTGTCAACACGGCGTAAAGGACCTACATAGCACGAGACGATCGCGATGGCCAGCCCAATGGAGATCATCGATCTCATCGATAGCGACGACGATGAGCCTGCGCTGCCCGTAAATGCGCCTCGTGCAGGTGAGTAAGTCCGAAAGGGGGTCTTCAACTGTCACTTGTTCGCCAGCTTTGAGAGTGTTCTTAGCAGGCACACCGGCAGCGATGAGTCGAAGACCGATGATAATCGCTAACATGTGCTATTGCAACAGCAGGTTCTGGCTCCTTGCCGACTTTGCCCAAGCAGCTGTCCCGCCGTTCTGGTTGAGCCCTAAAGTAAATCGGTGGATCTGTGAAGTCTCGCATGCACACCCGCAGCTGGCACTTGCTGTGCATCAAGCAGTGCCTGCACTGCTCTCTCCCGCTTTGCCACTGGTCTCTTCTGCAGCAGCACTGTACATGGGTGCTTGCAGGGTTGTTTGCGGACTTGGTGCTTTCACACAATCACATGCACATGCCCTTGCTCGCACCTGCTCAGAGCCGATTACACCGCAACAAATTGGTTTCCTCATTGTCATTTCTTCACAGTGATCTCAGGCGTGTGGCGATGAGGATGCTCAGTGCACCTACCACATAGCTATGCGCGCAGGACTCAACTGTCAACTGCCAACTACCACTTTGTGATCATGTTATTTGCTCCATGCAGGCCAGCCCCAGGTGAAGCCGGAACCAGGCACCATGTGGGCAGCCAACCGCGCCTACCTTGTTGCCAAGCGGGAGCGTGAATCCACTGGCTCCGCGAGCACCGAGCCAGTCTCCGATGACCCAGACGTGGAGACAATCGTTGGTGGACAGCCTGAGTTGCTGGACACGGAGATGCGACCGGCCAAGCGCGCTAGGGAGGGGGAGGACGATGAGGACATAGAGCTGGTGGGCACGACGGGCACAACGCTGCCGCATCTGCGCTGCCACTGCCCCGATAATCCGTTTGCCACCGGTGACAGAAAAGCGTTCTGCGACCTGTGCTACTGGTGAGTGGTGAGCCGTTTCCTTTGCTAGATAATTTTGGTGTGCTGGTGTGTTTCAGCAGGGAGGCGTTTGACACAGAGTGCCTCAGTTATATACACTTGGAATTGTCAGTACGCATACAGCCCTTGGCCCTCCGGCACTAACAGTGATGCGTAAGGTACACCAACTGCCTTCTTGTGTTGCGACTGCCTGGTATGTATCAACAAGCCCAGTTCTCTCACGGACGTGCATGTGGTGGAGGCGGCCTTTGCGCGGTTTGCGTGTTGTCTGCGTCCTGCTGGTTCAGGGGCAACTCCTGTTGAATTAATGTGCAAGTGTTCTAGGCACAATCTACACTATCGCATGCTCGCTTTGCCTCCTCATTGCCTGCTGCTTATCCCAGTGATGTCTGCGACACGAAAGCCAAGGAGTGCGAAGACACTGGTCTAATCTAATGTCAAGTTTGCTTGCTTATCGCCTGCTGCTTATCCCAGTTATGTGTGCGACACAAAAGCCAAGGAGTGCACCAAGTGGGAGGAGCACTGTGCCGCAACTGACGAAGGTGTGTACGCATGCGCTTTGGACAGCTGCCTTCGCTACTATTTGAAGTTAGTCTTGCACTAGCACAGCCACTTTGTATTTGTGCTGCATTGTGTGATCCACTGCGCTCCATTTATGTCGGGCACAGCGTCAAGCGACTGGATTTTCCTGCAGTAAGAAATCTGGTTGCAGGCCATGTGACCTCATGCTGCTGCGTTGGGAGCACACATGGGCCCCTGTTTTGCAGCAGGTGGACTGATCACTGTCTTGCTTGTCGTGGTGTAAAACCAGATGACTGCAGCTATCAACACCACGTTGGCGTAAGTATTGTATGTCACATCTCAGGCACTTTGCTCATTCTCTCCGTGACCGCTCCATGCCTCTGCATGTCCTGCATGTTGCACTGTCCAAACTATCAGGCAGTTGCAGTTGCACCTGTATCATGAGATCAAGCAGCTCATTTCCAGGTTTCTACTGTGCGTGTCACCAAATTGCGCGCAGCGCATCGGCCACCTCGTCAACACGCCTCACTCCCGCCACTTTACACGCCTCGTCGCCGCAGGAGCACTCGCATCTTTCTGGAAGCAGCTGCGCGAGCAGGCGCACGCCAAGCCCGGTGGCGGCATCAAGACGGGCGGCCTGCAGGACCTGAGGGCGTTTCTGGTGGCGCGCAACGCCGGCGGCTGCGCCCCGCAACCCGTCCCGTTGCAGTTGAAGTACTGCTACAGGGGGCACGAGGTGGAGCGGAACATGTCTTGCGAGGCCTTTGGGATGTGGCACTGGGCCGCGTTTGGCGCGCCCGCGAGCGACTCCGACTACCGCGTGCGCTACCCCAACGTGACGCGCCAGAAGTGCCAGCCGGCGCTGCGCTTGCCGGAGGTAGGCCCCCCATGCTAGGGCTGTAGCTGTTGTGTGCGGTAGCGCCATGGTAGGGCTGTAGCTGGTAGGCAGTGACGTGTATGTAGTGCTCATCATGTGTACCAGTGTGGTATGGCACCGTGTAGAGCAGCCAGCAGGACAGCATGCAGTTGCACGCCTCAGCACGTTGCAATGCGCAGACGATGGAAAATGATCCCCACTGTTATTGCTGATGCTGCTCCGCACGCTGGCTCACGCCCGTCACTGCAATCACGAAAACGTAACCTACAGTTGCTGCAGGCATGCCCACATGTATGCCCCAACATTTCAAAAAATCAATGTGCGAATGGCCAGCATCAATGCTTCATCCGCCCCAGAATCTCTGCTTTTTATGATTTTGCTCACTACGCTGCTGTCGGTGCTGCTGTTGTGGCGGCAGCTTGGCTACCCACGACCAATCTCGGCCCCGGACGCGGAGCGGCTTGAGCAGCTCACTGCTCGGCGCTGCCAGTGCCTCCTGTGCAAGCGCGTTCGCGGCTTCTACAGGTGAACATAATGTTCCGCACACCCAGTGTCACATGATCTGCAGCTCATTGTTGGTGAACATTGATATGCAAAAGTTGCGCGCTCTTGGCACGGCTGCCTTGGCAAGGCATAGCTGTGCAAGAGTGTTATGGTTTCTGCTGGTGGCAGCACCGAAGGCAGTTGTGTTTGTCGCTTGATGATTCTGGCATCACCCAGCAATATCATGAGCTCCTTGCACATCGACTGCCCTCGTATCGTGACCCATACACGCCCGTGTCAATTACGTTATGCGCACGATCGACAGCGATCAGAGCAAATCATAATGGCTGCCATGTTTCAAGACCTTCCAAAAGCACACTTCATGTGATAGAGCTGTTGTGCGTGTTGTAAATGCTTCATGCTGCCCGTCATCCTGCCCCCCCAACGCGCGCAGACTGCCGGCGAGCACGCAGGACATGGTCGAGTACAATCACCACGCCACAGTGCTCGCCTTCCCGCGCCTCTCGGAGGCCGACAAGACGCACGTGGTGGACGTGAGCATCGTCAAGGCAGCGGCGGAGGCGTTCCTCGAGCTCACGACGCGCCGCGCGTACGAGAAGCCCGCACTTCACGTCAAGGCGCACACCAACGGCACCTTCACCGTCAGGCTGCGGCTGTCGCGCTTGCCCAAGCCCGTGGGGGATATGATCGCTGCCGTGAAGGTGAGATCTGAGTTATATGCAACAACGCCTGCTGACTTGAGAAGTAGCACTGGGCATTAAAGTGCATGCCGCGCGTTGACACTAGTGCGTGTCACAAGGGCCTGCTGTGATCACAAACTCAGTAGTGATGTCCTGGCCACTGTTGCTGTTTGCAGGGCCTGATGTACCGTTTCTACCTGTTTTAGAAGCTGATGCCCAATGCGATTGTGCATTGCAGGCTGGGGCCGCTGACAGCTCATGTAGTACGCATCCACGTGAACCCGCATTTGTAACACATGTAGCCTAGCCTCGGTCGCCACCTGTCACACCGCTCTGTCAGTAAAGTAGGCCAACTTCTGCCAACAGGAGCACGCAACACTTGCACTGGTCTTTTGGTGCATGTGCATCAAGTTCAACTTCAATTTCAACCTCAACTTGAATGTGTATTGCCTGTACTGACACTGGCGTATTGCATGTGCCACCTCGCGCGCGTGCCTCAGGAGGTGGACTACGCGCCAGCGCCAGTTAACTGCGTGCTGTTGGGCACGGCGACGCTCGCCTACAGCATCAAGCTTCGCGGCGAGGCGGAGCCCACGACTGTCGGCACGGACAAGCACCAGGTTTACTACACTCACTACGTGACGGAGCAGACAGCGCTCAGCGCCCTGCAGTCAATAGTAGAACGCAACACAACGCGCGATGGGCGCTCCAACCCGGACAGGCTGGCGGAGCCGGCGGCGTTCAAGGCGTGGGGGGGGGTGCTGCTGGCGCAGCGCAACGAGGAGAGCAACTTCCTCGAGCGCGTCCTGGTGATGGTGGCGGAGAAGCACATGTGCGTGGGAGTGCACTCCACGTACAATAAGGCTACCAATCGAGGTACGACTGCCGTGGCACTCAGCAAAGCACACGTACAGCTTCCTGCGCATTTACGGCGATTTGCCTTAACCGTTTTTAAAGTACGTAGGCCTACAGACTTCTCCATGAAGGATTGTTGAGTTGGAGGGTGGTGCTGGGTGTTCTGCACTGGCTTGCAAGCCCGACTTACATATTACTGCAGTGCCAAAAAAACTGTCGCAGCCAGACCCACACAGCGAATGGTGCTAGCCAACAGTGCTGCGCGCGTCCCATGACCACGAAACTACATGTATCTGTTCCAGTGTGCTTCAATCGAGTTCTAACATTTGCTCTTGCCGCCTTCTCTGTATCGTGTGCCTTCAGGCGAGCTGAACCTGCAACTGCAGCTACGCCTGGTGCCCTCCGTCACGTCCAATGCCAACGCCCCGCAAATGAAGGTCCCCACCGCCACCGAGAACTGGAACACCATCGTGCGCCGCCTGCTGTTCGGCACGACGCTGGAAGGCCCCCAGGAGACCGAGGCAGCGCTCAAAGCGTGGTGCGGCGACGGCGTGCAGCAGCGCTTCAACAGCTCCATCATCGAGGACGCGCCCAAGACGGGCCTGTCGCCGGCGTGGAAGGCAGCTGAGAAGGAGCGCGCCAAGGCGGAGACGGCAAAAGACAAGGAGCGCGCACAGCAGGAGAAGGCGCAGGCCAAGGGCGCAGGCAAGGCGACCAACGGCGGCGGCGGCGCCAACGACAGCAAGGACAACGCAAAGCAAGCTGCTGAGGAGACGGCTGCAATGCGCAGCAGCGGTGATGGTGGCGCAAACGACGGTGGCAGTGCTCATGGAGGCAGCGGCGGCGGCGGCAGCGCTGCGCCGGTAGCAGCAGCGGCAGCCGCAGCAGCAGCGGAGACGGCTGCTGACATGGACACGGAGACAGGCGAGGATGCAGCAGAGCCGGCTGCTGGCGCGGCTGCAGCTGGGGACGGTGGCGGTGCTGCAGCTGCAGCGGGCAGTGAGGGCAAAGCTGCGGGGGAGGACGGAGCTGCTGCCGATGACAATGAGCCGGGGGATGAGGTACGTGTGATTGCTTGTCACACTTGCATGTTGTTTTTGTGGATGCTGGATTGGTCACCCAAGTGCTGTTTTGCTTGCGCCAGCATGTGTTGCGACACAGATCAAATGATTGCAGGCAGGTTGAATTGTATGGTCAGACAGACCTCTCATGTGCTGCCATCAGCGAGGCAGCAGGTGCACCACGTTGTCAGCTGAACTGGTCATTTGTGTAGCTGAGATACTTGCGACAGTCAATACCCTCGCGGTGTATTACTCTATATGATCATTGCCATCCTGCAAATGAGTCTGAATCATGCAGCATGTCAATTGCATGAATTTGCCACATTGTGATTTATGGCCACATCAATCATGTCCAAGTACTCCGAAGTGTCATGATTGCAGGCGGGCATCCATGCGCAGCTGCTCTGCATGCGCACTGTCATTGCAGGAGTACGAGGACATCAAGTGGAAACTCTCCTACGACAAGCACGCCAACTCAGATGTGTCCTTGGAGGGCTTGCTGCTGGCAGCCCGCCGCAACGCATACGCCATTGAGCAGCGCCTGGGCCTTGATGAGCAAGCGTGCGACTTTCGCAAGATGAAGAAGCCAAGGACATTTGCATCCGTCACGGGCTTCATGCAGGTATGTGTGTGTCATGTCAAGCGCTGGGTGAAACCCGTGCAGGGTCAGTATGTGTTGGGATGTTGATGCAGAGCAGGTGAAATGTGCAGATGTGCCCGAATCGCGCGTCGTACATTTTCAGTAGGGCTGAGTGACTCTGCATAGGCCGACATTTGCTGGTGCACAGTCCATTCAAGTTTACCTGTTGTGCGCTGGCACCCGTGTAGCGCTGCATGGTCGTGCTGAATGTGATGGCATATCAGACGTATGTGGTGTGTGTATCTACCTGTTACACCATATCACTTGCATATATTGTCATGTACGCTGATTAGTTTAGACTGTTGTGCCATTGTTCAAGCCATTCGTGACTTTTTGTGTATCTGAGTAATGCGAGTGGTCATGGCCACAGAACTGTGTGATCCATAGTGTCGGCGATCATATATACATTACTGGTGGAAGGCACTTGCGGCTAACTATCCCTTGTCACCTAGAGCTCTGCGATCTTTTGATTCGTTGTCATATACATATATCGCTAGCATTGTAAAACTTTTTGGCAACGGGTGCAAGCGCACACTTGCCAGGGACGTATGCGGTGCACAGTATTCCGGCGTTGGTTTCATCAGCACCGCATGCTCAATGCACGTTCTGACTTTGCCTTCACAGGAGATTGAGAACTTGGGACATGCACCGCTGGACCAGCAGCCCGAGGAGCTGACAGTGACCCTGTACGAACACCAGAGGTGAGCATACGTATGCACGCTCACACACATACGCAAGGAAATACTTACAACAAGATAGGCTCTGTCTGCTAGTGAGCTCTGAGCAGTGCATGCACAAGCGCTGCCACTATGACGGCTGGCTGAGCACTGCGGCCAACCAGAAATAAGATACAGGCGTGGTGGCAGCAAGAATGGCGATCATTGCACATTCAGAGACTTGGCGTTGGTGTAGATCGTGCGCACGGTTTATGACTTACTGTCATTTCCAACCTGAGAAGCCTGGAAGATGCTGGTACAGACAGTGAATTGAACGCTCTAATTGTCTGTATCTATACTTTCTTGAAGTATGCCGCCAATCCGACTTGGAGCCTGCTGGTCATGGGGAGCTCAACATTGAAGTTGAAGCCTTGCTGTGTGACTTGCTAGTGGTCATCATGACCACCAATGGCGGCCGTGCCTCATGTTCACCATTGAACTCTTGCTTTGTGCCTTACAGGCAAGGTGTCAAGTGGATGCTGGACCAAGAGAAGCTGCCGCATGGCATTTCGCAGCACCTGTGGGCGCCATTCCCACTTCCGCAGCCACGCCCCGACGAGAAGATCTGGTTCTCACCAGTGCTCAACGCGTTCACTGCGATTGACCCCGCGGGCCCCAAGGGAGGCATCCTCTGCGATGAGGTGTGTGGCAAGCATTGCATCTTCATTTGCATCTTCAACTGCAATGTAGCAGTTGACGGAAGGTATTAGATTATGCAGCATGTGCATGCTTTCAGCAGCGCATATGTTGCCCAGTTGTGATGCAACGCCTCTTTTGCGCGTGCAGGTTGCTTGCTCAGCGCAATAAAAAGTAGATGTGCGTAAGAAGACTGCTTTCAAGGCGTGATTGAGTTAAGACTGCAAGCCTCGGTTCCAATTTGTTTGCGGCTGCAGAAAGAGTCTCCAAACATGCTGTCTCAGCGCTGTCCTTTGCAGGAGGAGGTGAACTGTCATTGAAATAAAGTTGCAGCGTGTGCTTAGAACGGTTGCATACCTGCCAGTACACATGCCTTCTCTGATCAATGCCTACACGGTGTTACAGCGTGCATATAGACGCGAGCAATGAGAACATGCTGGCCTCAAGGAAGGTGCACCGTCTAACAAGCAAGTTCAGGTGGGTGCAACTGCAATATCACACGAGGATGACTGCAGCTCTCTCTGGCGCTCAGCATATTATGCCGCTGTCATCAGCACGAAGAACGTAGCAGGTGGTACCCTTGGTTATCACTAGACGTGTACTCGGCAGGATGTGCAATGGCCACTGAAGCGTGAAGTTCACAAGCTTCAGCACACCAGGCCATCAATGAATACGTCGACTCATACTTCAAGTGCATGACACACCACAATAAACACCGCCTCTGACATGCCTGCGCATCGCAGATGGGGCTGGGCAAGACCGCCTGCACATTGGCCCTTCACCTTCTCAACCAGCCAAAAACGGATGGCGATGAATCAGAGTGGGGCAAGATCAACAGGTGCATGCTCTTTCTTGACTCATTGTGCAAGTCTGGTGAGCAGGGCTTTTGTGCACTGTACTGTACGTTGCAATGCGCTGCGTGTCAATCTAGCGCGCAGTTGCACCGTGATAGAAATGCAGAGTGATAGGGACTGCAGATTGATGATCGTGGGAGAGGCAACAGGTTGCTCATTGTGCTTCTTGCGCATGACTGCATGTCTGCTGTTGCAACAACTTGTGACCCAGGTGCTTTACAGCAATGGTTTATAGCACATCTTGTCATTCAGTCGCTCTGTAGCAGTACACCTTATGTTCTTAATCCTGGCTGCAACGCTTGACGATTGCTGCAGCTGAGTAGCAGGGGCCTGTGTATGTCCTGGCGCCCACACCGCATAAAGCTATCTGACTTCCGTCGATCTAGCCGATGCTGGCACATGCTAGACACGGCAAACATGATGCAAGCCAGGAGCGTTCACGCTGCGCCAGTCGTTGGACCACATTATTTTTGTTTGCGTGCACAGCGCGCCGCAAGAACTTCATCACTGCTGCTGCTTGGTGTGTATGACAGCTGAAATCCTTACATGACCATTGCTAGTTTCAGCTGACGCCACACCTCCTGTCCCGTACCCTTGCGACAGGCACAACCTGGACGTAACCGACAAGAAGCGGGCATCCGAGTACGGCGCGCACGTGTCCAAGGGCACCTTGGTGGTGTGCGCCGTGTCGCTTGTGGGGCAGTGGGTGGAGGAGGCGCGGCGTCTGTGTGACAACAAGCTTAGCATCTACCCCTACCACGGTGGAAGCCGCACCAAGGACCCCAAGAAGCTGGCGCAGTACGACATTGTGGTCACCACCTACGGTGCGTCGCTGCTGCTCCGCGTGTAGCACTGCCGTGTAGAAGTAGGTATGGTGTGTAACTCGTGGTACCGCCACACTGCACGCGCAGCTCTCGGATGCCAACAAGTAGATAGGTAGGGGTGCACCAATGGTGCGTGCGGGACAGGTCACCACCATCGCCGCTTCTCAACATTGGATTTGTTGAGGCTCATGCAACATGTGTAGCACACATGTGTAGCAATCATGTGCACCTGCCTGCGTGACACGAGTGTGGCTTCAGCTGCCCCAGGCGGTGCGTCTCTGCACCTGACCAATGCAGCCATCTGCGAGACAAGGCGCATCGCCCAGCATCCGCCTGGCATCGCTCAGCTTCCTTGGCAGTTACGTGTGTAACTGACGTCATGATGGTACATGGTAATCTGTGCCCGTTTCGCAGGCATCTGCGAAACCGACATGCGCATGCACAACAAGGAAGGCAACGTGGCCGGGCGTCCCGGGCGTGTTCCGCCGCTGCAAGCCATCAACTTCTGGCGCTGCGTCCTTGACGAGAGCCACACCATCAAGACCACCAACAGGCTGTCTGCTGCCGTGGCCACCATCATCAGCAACAGGCGCTGGCTGGTTAGCGGCACGCCCGCCAACTCCAAGTGAGTATGGTCACTTTCAGCGTGACTGTGCGTCACTCTCTAATGTCGTATACTTTTAAGGGTAACAGAGTACCATAAAGTTGTTTATCCACGTTGTGTCGTGTCACTGCTGCTTGAGTTGGCACTCCGTGGAGAGGCCACTCTTACACAGCACGGACACAACACGTTGGGCATCGCGTGCTCTCTTGCAATTGGAGTGGCGTCATAGCGTACCTTGGGTCTGAGTTTCGTGTTGCTATGCTCATCGATTGATTCCCAATCGGAGGCCACTCGTTGCCGCATGATCTATAGTTCAACAAGAAGAGAGTCGCAACCAGCGTCATCGCACGCAGTGCATCGGAGCTGCTGCTGGTGCTGCGCTACCATGGGTCGATACTCAAGCTCTCTTTGAGCATCACCACCTCCATGGCTTGCAGCAGTGCTTCACAGTCTCTGCCTCAACGCTCAGCATGCGAAGCCCCCTCACCTCCCCCCCCCCCCTCCCCTACCCCCCCCCCCCCGTGCACAGCCTGGGCGACCTCACCGGCCAGCTCAAGAACCTGGACATTGGCAACCTGCGCAGCGCTCTCGCGCCCTTGAGATATGCCGATTCATCTAACGAGATCAGCGTGAGGCAGGCGCTGCCATTCCTTCGCAGCATCATGATGCGCCACACGCAGGCGCAGACGCTCAACGGGCGCCACATCCTAGGTGAGCCTGCCCCCCGCAGATTGTGCGTCACGGCGGATGTGTGTGCGCTTGCGAGTACTCTCTCGGGCAGAGCGCGCACGACTCGTTGCTGTGTACAATCAATTCTGCACATCATCTCGCATTTCTTCAACGTAATGGAGCGGGCGAGTTGCAGGTGCGGCATGCAAAGCAAACAACAGCGACTGGCATCTTACTTCTTGTCGCCGGTCAAGGATGCACATAACCTGAAGGCCTTGAGAGCATTGCGGACACTGCAGGCATCATCTGCCTTGTACACATGCCTCATGTTATGAGCCAGTTGCAGGTCAAATGCTTCTTTCAAGTTCAACTACTTCTTGAAGTACTTGACGGCAGGCGATTATTGTAGCGTTCGGATCATTTCAGATCATCGCAGCCATCTGTTGCTCGGTAATTTGCTGCTGTAGTCCGCAGCGCCGCTCATGGTGTAACTGCCATGCTGCCGTAACTGCAGGATTGCCGCCCATAAACAAGGAGGCGGTGTTGGTCAAGTGGGCGCCCCATGAGCGCACAGCCTACGTCAAGCTGGAGAAGGAGCTGCAGTCCCAGTACAAGTCTGTGCGCTACCTGCTGCGCAGTGCTAAAGGTGCGCCCCCCTGCTCAGCTTGGTGCTGCGATTCAACTTCAACTGTTCTTGGTGTTGCACTTTAAGTTTGACAGCGCGCATATGGTTGGGTGTCCATGTAGGTGTACATGCGCGTGTTTCTTGGGTGTACCCTAGGTGTACTGTAGGTGCTCCCTGCATACACAATCATAACAGCTTCAGCTTGTCGGTTCGGTATTGCTTGGTCTGCGGCAACGCGTCCGTTCTGCGCCAGATGTGATGATCAGCAGACGCAGCCTAACATTCCCATCACATGAGTGCACAGTTCAATGTTGTCATCACTCGGTAAACAGTAGTATTGTGCTCCAGCTTGACCATTGCACAAGTGGCCAGTGGTTTTCAGCTTGCCTTGCATGTCATCTGCAATTTATTGTCAATGTTTCAGAGCACATCATGTCCGGCTACTGTCCCGCGTTTGATGCTGCCGCCAGCCGCACATGGGTAGCTAATGGTGATGCTCGACGTTCAGTGGCAAAGACCGTGGAGTCAGGAGCACTGCGGCCTGCATGTGCATGCTCCAACTACGTGGAATTGTCCTCAAAGCCTTCTGAACTTTGTTTTGCGTCCGCAGCTCAATAAAGTAAGCCAAGTATACTTAGAGCGCGACTGTGCGTGTGCCTGACCGCCTTTGTTTGACCTATGCATGCAGGGTCCCACTCCATGAAGGTGCTCACGCTGATGAGCCAGTACCGCCAGGCGTGCAGCGGTGGCGCCATCATCAACAGCGCCGCGCTGGCAGAAGCGGCAGCAGCGGGAGGCCAGGTCAGTAGTTGCATAGAGAACGCCTGTTGACAGCGGCCGTGCTACTACTGTATTGCATGAAAGCGCTTATATGCTACCGCTGTTGTGTCGTCTTTATTAAATGTCCAAAATTGAGTTCGGAACTGTCTCGTGCCTTATGATGTCACCCTTCTAAAGGTTTGTAGCATGTCTGATAACGTTGTGGTAGGTTGCCTACAGGTTTGTTTTGCGATTGTTGCTGTGTCACAGCTTGAGATGCCCATGGCGTCGCAAGTTGCCGCATGGTGACCCGCATCATTGATGGCCACATTGCTGGTGCTGCCACACAAAAGCGTGTGGCAAATTCTACCACAGCAGTGTCAATTTACATTTCCCATGTTCAGCGTGGTTCTTGGTTGGCAAGCCATGTCATGTCATGCATATACTCATATATTTATTATGATTGTAAGCTTCACGTGTGGTCATGTTGTAGCGCTGCAGCGTTGCAGTCCGTGCCGTGTACTCGCTGCTCGCCGCACACACTCGTCTAAACGCCGCATGTCTGGCTGCCGTGCCATGAACCTCACGCGTGTCACCCTCTTGCGCACCGCAGTCTACGCCGTTCCTTCTGCTCGCTGCTCACTGCACACGCCGTTTTGTAACTGTCCGTAACTGCCGCAGGGCGCGACCGTGATGGACGCGCTGTGCCCCATCTGCAACGAGCTCCTCGACACGCCCGCCATCACCACCTGCAACCACGTCTTCTGCCACCTCTGCATCACCGCACACGTCACCAAGAAGGCCGACAAGGGCACGTGCCCCAAGTGCAAGAAGGTCGTCTCACTGGAGTCCATCCAGCTCGTTGGGGCAGGCGCAGCAGCGGCGGCGGCGGCGGCTCCCGAAGGCAGTGCTGCGACGGCGGGGGGGGGCGCACCCATGGGCCCCAACGCAGGCGGCGTTCAGGGTGGTGCGGCGGCGATGCCAGCAGGCGCAGCAGCTGTGGCAGGCGGGGGGGGCGACGCGCCACAGCAGGGGGGTGTCGTGATGGAGTCCAAGCTCAAGGTGCTGGTGGGTATGCTGGCGGCGATCCGCGGCAAGGACGCTAACGCCAAGGCCCTCGTCTTCAGCCAGTTCACCAGCACGCTGCGCTACCTTCAGAGGGAGCTGCCGCGCCACGGCTTTGAGTTCCGCACGCTCACGGGGGACATGAGCCGCAGGCAGCGCACCAAGGCCCTGGAGGACTTCCGCTCGGACCCGCCTACCACCATCTTCCTCCTGTCGGTGCGCTCCGGCGCCTGCGGCATCAACCTCACCGCAGGTGCGTTGAGACAGGTGGTGGCGATGCTCAACCTGCATGGCATTGTGCCTGTGCTGATATTTCTAAAGAACGATGTCGCCGAAGGCATTCTTTGCGGCAGCACTCCTTGCAGAGCCATGTTGAAGTTACACTTCGCGCTACTCGGCCCCAGCCAGTTGGTGGTATCTGAGGTGCATCAGATGAGCCACAGCAATTCGATGCGCACCATGCAGGTTGTGCAACTGTCCTGCCGCCCCCTAGATGTTGACTGGCAGTGCGGTGATTGCAAAGTGCTTAACGCATGCCAGGCTGCATAAGAACACGGCCAGTGCGTCACACCATTGACATGATCACGCAGCTTTGCGTGTTTTCCATCAACAGCGCCTCATCAAAGCATTGCATCTGTCCGCAATTCTCTCTGTATCGAGCAGCGAGCCACGTGTTCATGCTGGAGCCCTGCCTGAACCTGGCACTGGAGGCGCAGGCCATCGGGCGTGTGCACAGGCTGGGACAGACGCGCGCCGTGCATGTCGTCAAGCTCTACATGGAGGCGAGCGTTGAGAGCAGGATCATCGCCATGCAGACGGCCAAGAGCGACAGGGCTGCGCAGGGGAGTGACGAGGACAGGCCTGCCACTGCCGCCGGCAGCATCAGCAAGGACGGTGCCAAGGAGCTGCGTATCAAAGGTGAGTCAACTTCACGGTTTGATGTTGAGGCCATGATGCTGCTGGTAGCGCGCAGGGCGGTGAGGGCTAGGGACAGAGTGGGGCGTGCATAATCCACATACAGTAGTTTACTGTAGAGTACATGGCAGATGATTGCGTCGCAAGTTCACCTTGCAAGGTGTTTTGTGGTCACATGACGCAGACTCGATGCAACTTGTGTCCACAATTAGCGCTGGCGCATACACTTGATACTGCCTTGACAGCTTTGGGTGTCTGATGGTATGGCTGGTGTTCAGCCAGCAACGACAACGTCACCACCATGTCCACTGCACTGATGATGAGGCAGCTTCAAATATAATGTGTCCCGGCACTGTCTGATCGAGCCATATTGTTGAAGTGCCTGTTGCACCGTCACTGAATATCACACCCACAAGTGGCGCTTGGTCGGAGCTGCTTGCCATGTGCCGTCCTCCCCTATTGCATGCACGCATTTGATTCAAACAAATGCTACAGAACACTGTGACTGTAGCCTGTCACTTGATTTGACGCTGCCCTCCCCATTGCCTCTGCTGACACACTGCAGACTACAATGACCTATTCGCGGTAGACGACGACGGCAATGACGAGGTGTACAAGGGCTGCCACAGGAAGTCCAAGAAGGCCCGCCGGCAAATGTACAGGGCCCCCCCTCCCATGATGGATGACTATGGGTCTGGCAATG
Organism: Tribonema minus; assembly: GCA_017506865.1. Lineage (NCBI taxonomy): Eukaryota > Xanthophyceae > Tribonematales > Tribonemataceae > Tribonema > Tribonema minus. The sequence continues at coordinate 138,738 of JAFCMP010000515.1, read as the reverse complement.
AGATGTACGGGAGCGATGATGGGCCTGGGGACTGTGTCATTGCGTGAGCCGCGCGGAGTGCGCACATTTGGGGTTGAGATTTCCCATGCAGGTTAGGCGCCGCAGCAGCAGGGGTCACTGCAGCGGTCAAGCAGCCTAGGTTTTACGGAGGATTCCGACGAGATGCGGTATTAGCCTCACCGAGAGAGCAATGAAATCGAGGGGATGGGTGGGAGGGCATCTGGCACAGAAGGGCAGATTTTGATGGGGACAATGACCTAGTGTTCAACTTTGCTAGGCAAGATAGCTTTTGCAACACACGCAGTCAAGGCCTTTGAGCATGCACGTGACGGCTGGAAGTGACCCTCCAAGCCCCACATTTGTGCGCCTCGGGCGCCTGTCGACGTCAGAGTCGTGTGTGAGGTTGCAACGCTCATGACAAGCCTGCAAGCCCCGTGGTCAGCCAAGGCATAGGCGAACATGGATTGCGTGTTTTCAGCGGTATCAACCGTGGGCGGGTATGGTAGGCGCTGCATGCACAACACGACGTGAGGGGGTCTCAATCATTGGCCAATTGCGTTAGTAGACGGTGCTCTGCAAGTCGCGGTCATACATACCAGTCAAACCATCGCGGGGCACAGTCGCTTGCAGCCATGTGCCAGACGACAGCAAGCCATGACCATTTACGCAAGACCTGATGCAATCAAGACTATGGTGCATCATATATCAGTGTCTTCTGTTCTCAATCTCTGATGCATCACGGCGTGAATACTTCAAGCCGAATGTTGATCAAGGCTAGCCCTAAAGCAAAATTTAGAAAAACTTTCATGGCTTCCACAATACGTACTCTTCATTTTGAGTGTCCAAGCGCCAACAGACAATCACGGACTTCAGGGATGAATGTCCATGCCTTTTAGGTTCCCACAATATATTGTCGACATGTCTGAAGGCAGCCACATGCGGTGGGTTGAAGTTGTGGGTTCAACAGGTGAAGTGATGGCCGTTGAGTGCGCAATGAACACGCAAGACCAATGCTGACAAACGCAACTTTGCAGGCTTGTGCTCGCATGGTGCATGTATGCTGCGTGCCCTCTCTGGTTCTCGTGTAACTTTCAACACTCTGTCAGCAACATTCACATGTGCCTTGTGCTTTTGGCCGCCACAATCGCCACCAAAGCTACAACTGGGCAGGTCGCACAGATTAGGTACCACTGCTAGGAACATGCCACTGAGGGCTAGCGTTTTGACCCCAGTATTTAGCCTTGGCGCAACCGATTAATTGAGTTGGAGAGAGCGCAACTCGTTACGCCGCGGTGCAACCGGTACAAATACGATCAAGGCTTACAGAACTTTTTGCCATCATACCAAGGCCAACAATGCTTGCACAATGACCAAGGTCAGGAATAGAGTCAGCACTAACACTTTGTCGTACAGAACGACCCTAACCCCTAGTCACCAACTTGGAAATTGGTTGGTGAGTCAACTTCAAAAGTTGTGGGAAAAGGCCTACTGGCGCAACTGATCCAGCACCAAATAGAAAGTTTAGGCACTAGCCCTGATGTCACCGGCATGCTTGTGGCTACAGCTGGTTCTTATAAAGGTGAAGTTTGATGAGGTCAAAAATATGTGACTGCATGTTGTGGGAAACTGAAGAAGATTTTGCTAACGTAGACACTTGATTTGGATGCACTGAAAATTCATCATGAACAACATCAGCAATTTGCGCAGTATTTGCCTCGATTTGCCTCCACACCAGTTTCGTCAAGGTCACGATTTTTGCGTGGTCCACATACTTCAACATCTACCACCCTCAAATAAAGACCAGCCCAATCTGCCGCTGAAGTGCCACGTTTGACTTCACAACAGCACAGTTGTTTTTTATGCAGAAGTTGTCGAATGACGTAGTTGCCCTTATTTGGCACATCAATAAAATTTGTCCTTGACTTTGACACAAGAGTAGAAAAGTTCAACAGACTAGCTGCTCGACCCTTTCAGCACTTCAATGTTTCAAAAAAGTAGTCTAGAATGCTTCTAAAAAAGAGCAGAAAAAAATCAGCAATCAGCAGAGGAAATACTGGTATTTACTGGGTGTAATTACCCCGAGTATTCACTGCAGTTGCACTAAGTAGTGTGATATTATGTGGTCATTACATTGTTGTATCATGAGCATGATCGGGTCGAGTACATGCGGATTATTAACTCTGAGGAATTACTCAAAAGTTTCCTGCAGTTTACAGAGCAGTTTCACTGAAGAAACAAAACAAACATGATCAGCTTGTTGTTACCTTGTGGACTTGGGGTTTACTGGTACTTTGCACAGCAAACAGGTGAATCCACATGATGATTGCATGCAGTGCTAGGTGAATTGCATCTGCCTTCCCCTGGTATCAACGCACGCACATGATGTGCATACACCACATACACCTGCACATTTGCCAGGGTTGCAGTGTACGCAAAGCAGTCCAAGCAGAATTGTCTGATACCAACCTTTCTACTTGGTGCAGTTGAGTTACCAAAGCTCACAATTGCGCAACATACACCTGCACAGCGCTCATTCCAGCCACCTTGCGTTTGTCCATGTGTATGCAGATGAGTAGGACACGGCGAACACTACTGTGGTACAGTTGTCGCTTATACTAAAAGACTGACCATATCAGGTGTATGCCTAAAATTATCATCTGAGCACACCTCAACAATCGAGGACTAAACGGCAGCAACCAGAACTGTAACGTTGCTACAAGAATTGCTGAATTCTAAAATCATGTGCATGGGTTGTTGAGAAAAATCATGTACACTCTACATGGAGAATTGTGAGTCTCTTTAACTTGCCGACCACATACTTCAATACTTGAACTCAGAGGGAGCTCTGCGAAGTTCAACGCTGTTATTGATTGAACATTGCAGGTGACTTCATTAGTTATTATGCTTAAAGCACCTCTCAGTTGCAGATCCTTTGTTTTTTGTGTGGGGAAAGAGTAACACAGCATTATCCTACCAGTCATGAGTATGTGACTCGTCAGCAAAACAGCTACAAATGTAATTGTAGGCAAAGCGGCATCCGCTACACTGTGCGTTCAAGCCAGACTCATGGCACATCACTTACCATAGGCTATTTGCTGCATGTACCTGAGGAATCGGTGAGAATACAGTTCACTTTGAACATGAACATGAAGATGCATCTAAACTCACCTTGAGATTTCTGTCATCAAGCAAGGTCAAATGTATTGACATGATTACTTTGCAATTAAACAGTGCCACAAACAATATTTGGTGTTGCTGTTGGATGTTATGGCACATAGCAAGTTTAAGCTGATATTATATGAAACGACTTCCAACAAAGCTCTTGGCGACTGCACTTTTTGAGGAATGAGTCTGTCATTCGCTGCACTGCGTTCACTACTAATGCGCATGCCCGCTTACCACATGGGCTGCATGGAGTGAGCAATGTTTCACTTTAAGGCATTCGGACAAACTTGAGGTGTATGTGTATGTAGTCTACACATACCAGCATAGTAGATGGTTTGAACAAAAGTATGTTGCGAAATTCAAAATTGGAAAAACTGACCGATGAACACGATTTGAGATTGTACTTGTAAGCAAAACTTCCAAAACCAAAAAATTGGCACCTTACTTTTCTAGCAATATAATTCGACCAGATTCAGGGAACAACAATGGCTCAGTCTCAGTGCCTACATGAATTGGGTCGCTGCCACGCTGATTCTTACTGTGAAGCAGCCAGAATGTAAGGACAAACTGCACGCTTCACAACGAGCAAGCGGACAGGAGGAGACACTGCAGTAGCTGGTGGCGCGTGGAAACCGTTGTGTCGTTGTGTGTGTTGAAGACGGAAATGTACATGTAGGGTGGTGGGCTCACCAATTGGCTACAGCCCACCGAGGAAAGTGGGTGACAGGCACAGGATCGACCAGTTCCCGCACCTTGTGCAGAGTCGGCGCAGGTCGCCTCTCATCACAGGCCTAGCTGCTCGCTGCACCTCTAACTCGCCTTCCCGCTGCCTGCCCCGGGCAAAACGAGGCAAAAGCTGCTGCGCCGCGTGCATCTTTCCGTGGCAGCGGCGGCGGCAGCGATTGCAGAAATGTGTGCGCGCCAAAATAACGTCGCCCGCGTGCGCCGCACTAGTCAGATGTGGCTGACTTGAGGTAGGCTATCAGGTCCTGCCTCTCGTCTGCCTTCTTGATGCCTGCGAACACCATCTTGGTGCCCTTGATGTACTTCTTGGGGTTCAGCAAGTACTCCTGCGGCAAGAAAGAAACAGCACAGACACATGTGTGCTAGCTTCAGCGCCTGCAACGCGAGCAGCAGCTGCTGATCTCTTTGGTGAAGCAGGTCGTCAGAACGACGACGCACAGCCGCTGCCTGCGCACTTGAGAGGTCATGGTACCACCAACAGCATGCCCTGAGACAGCATTGCAACTTCACAGGAACACATAAGCAAACTCGCCAGCACACCCTGTCATACGCGGACTGGAGACACCGAGACCTACAAACAGGGTGTCGTCTCCCCAAACGACGCCGGAGCTCTTGTTGGCGGTGGAGTAAGAGTAGCCCTCCGTGGTTCCTGCTGTGCGGCCGAACAGGCCGTGCAAGTTGGGGCCTTGCCTGTGCCCTGCGCCCTGCACGAGGTGGCACAAGAGGTCGGAAGCGATGTGAGCAAGGTGCCTCGCGTCATGGTGGTCATGGCAGCAACATCACCGACCGGACAAACCATCCAGGCATGGCAGCAAAGGCGCAAGCAACGTACCTTCTCAACGACGTGGCACTGGCTGCACTTGGTCTTGACTGCAACAGGTAGAGCAAGCAGCGGCAGGCAGAGCACGGAGTTTGTGAAAAAGTGCGTCACGAATGGCTGCAGCCAGGGGGAAAGACATGGTGAGAGGTGGCACTGCCTTTCGTAAATTACTCACAGATCTTGGCACCCTTCTCTGCGCTCATCTTGCTGTAGGTAGCTGTAGGTGGTGGCTTGCTTGGTTTGGTGAATTGTGTCCACCGGCTCGATGGGTGCATGAGGTGGCAGGGGCCGAGGAAGTTCGAAGTTGAAGTTCTCTGTTGTTTGGAGAGGAAGAAGAGAAAACCAGCGTGTTTGCCAGGCCACCCATGGCTGACGAGTGCATGCGCTACAGGTGCGGACAAATGCCGGGTTGGAACACGGTACCGTACACCTGGCAGCACTGTCAGAGTTGCAGGACTGGACTGGCGACACTAAGTGTACCATCAGCACGCCAAAGCCTGCAATCAGCTGGCGCCATGAGGTTCAGGCTACAGAACATTGATTCTTCAAGATGGCAGCAACTGCCTTCCAACGATCTGTAGCAAGCAGTCACAATATCATCAGGGTGGGTCCAGCGGCGACAGCATGAGAAGCTGAAGGTGACATCAGAGGTGTTGAAGGAAATCGCTGTGTCATGTGTCTGCAAGGCAGCAGCACGCCACCGTCTGCAGCGGAACTCAGCATTGCAGTGCCTGAAAGTCAGCGATACGAAGCGTTCAGACTTTCGAGGTGATCTGAGTTTCTGTAGTGCTGACAAAAATAGGCGGTCAAAACTTGCAGTATGGGTGCGACTGATGAAAGCTGATTGAGCTGACCTTATGTTGAGATTGCAGCATACCAATTTGGCGGCCTGAGTCGGCTTGCACTCCAGCAGAGCAATGGCGTTGATTGCTGCTGCATCACATCAAGTCACAGCCGAACTTCGGAAGGCACTGGCTTGGCCGACCGCCAGTTGGCATGCACCGGTAAGAGCTCCAACTTATTGCAGGGTGGGAGTGGGCGGGGCGGCTTCAGTAACCACAGTGGCTTGTTGCAGAGGTTGCAATTGCAAATGCTTATGGCGGGGGCGGGCAGTGTTGAAGTGCGCTGGTGGAGATCCCTGATTAATGAGGATGGCTGTCTGACCCTATCTCTGAGCGCCGCATGGGCGTATTGGCAGCCAACATAGGCCAACATAGGCAACTGGCTTGGGCTGCACCTGAATCCATGCATCACGCGAGGTTTGCGGAGTGACGATGGTGATTGCGGTCCAAGGCTCTTAGGCGAAGCGAAATCGGGTGTACTGAAGTACTGCTCATTGGGGTGTAATGAAGTACCCTCAGTGGCAACAGCCCCTTTCTGCTGAAAGCCACAGCAACCTTCGTGAAGCTGTTCCTGCGGTGGACGGAATTGCAAAAAGTGCACTGACATCAACAACATCAACATCCGTTATGTTTTAAAAAGAGCAGCGGAGGTGCAGAAAATACTAATGCAGCAGGACATGATGCCGCGGCTCTGGTACTGCCATGGTCTTGAATTTGGAGCAGGTGCAGCATGGACCAACCTGCTCCTAACGGCTGTGTTCGCCAGGGCGTGCTGGAGGGTGTCCTTGTCACGACAACTGATGTTGACAATCATACGCACTCATCTGCTACTCAGCCGTGCTTGCCAGTCTGTGATGAATGTTTAAGAACATCAGTAGTAGCACCTTCAGAAGGAAAAACCAAAACTGCAAGTGATGTCTGACAACTTCAAATTCGAAGAGGTGGGCATACATACCCATGTCGCGGCAAATCATGTGAGTACCATAGCCATCCCGGAGTGCGCAGGTGACAATGGCGGCGCGGAAAAGGCTGGACTCTGATAGCGACACTGACGAGGCAAAAGGAGGTCTGCGGGTAAGTCTCGCCGCGTGCACCCTCGATCAGAACAGGTTGAAAACATCAACGAAAGAAGATGACATTTGATGAGCCTTGCCTAGTTTCTACCATGTGCATGTCTCATTGCGTATCCTAGGCAGCTGTTGTCGGTTCAAACACCGTGACGATGTCGCGCTTGGTTTCAAGTGGCAATTCAGGCAAACCCTTCAAGGCTCACTTGTTTGTTGTATCTGCTGGCTGCAGCGCTTCGTGGACAGCACAATCGGCGTAGGCACTAAAACGCTGGATTACGGCCTGAAGATTTTTCACTGGAGCGCCAAGTACGGAGGCAGGACACTTTGGATCGTCGGGACGACAACGCTCATGGTCGTGTTCCCTCTTATGCTGGAAATTGAGCGGGAGCAGCAGATCATCGAAATCGAGAAACTACAAGTCAAGGATCTGTTGGCACAGGGGGTGCACCCACAGAGAATACACGAAATGGGCCTGTCACTACCGCGAGACCCAGCGGTGCTGTCAGGTTAAATTGACGCTCGCAAGTATGTACATAATCAGCACACCGACGCCCTCACTTCGAACTGCGCGACCTCATCTTTACTTCTGGTGCTGACTGTCCACATTGCCCAAATCACATGCTGCTTGCTGCGTGTACATCATGAGATTATCTGTTGAGATTGTGTGTGCTAGTGCAAGGTCATGATGAGCATCCTCACTTACAGAGGGATAGAGTCGCTTGCAGCATTGTACCGCCAGCAACATGGTCAAGCACTATCGCATCCGCATCTTGGTATTGTTTGTTTATAGATGAAGTGTAAGAGACCGTCACACTGTCGCCTCCTGATCACGACGCAGCAAGCATGTTTATACCATGTTGAATTCAGGTGTGGACCATTCAAAGGCGTTGTGCAGAAAACAGCCCGGCTCGAACCGTTGCAATCATCACACGCCATCCACGTCCAGGTATATCCCCTTGCCATGATCAGTGGTCCAGCAGGCTTTGCGGCATCTGCAGCAGGCGAACATGTCACTCGTACCGCATCTGATTTGTTCTTTTTGGTCAAGGCATAGGTTGCTATTTGTCCTTGAGCTGCGCCATTCCATCCCGCCGTCGCAATACCTGCTCAGGATTGCTGAAACTGGTTCATTATTTAGCCGTCAGTATTGGAAAAGCTCTAGACTACTGCATCAGGAATATGAGCGCGCTGGTACTGAAGGATATTACTTGCATACCTAAAGCTGTCCAAGAGCCATGCTTGCTTCCTAGAAACGGCAACGCAACGCTTACATATGTGACCATTGTTTTGCAGAACAGATTGTTTTGAAACATTCCAATGCTGTTGAAAAAGCTCCAAACGCACGCTACATGCCTCTTGTCTTATGCTGACAAACGGCAATGTGTGTGCATTGACCTGCTCCATGATATGCTGCATGGGTACCACAGCATCACGATGTTGATGAATCAGTCATGGCTGAATGCGTTTTTTGCACAACAACTGCAGCAGAACAACACTGCAGTCGCCAGGAGAGTTACAAACAGGCACAGATGACCCCCTCCTTGTCCCCTGGGCCCCTCCCCTTCCCCCTATTTGAGAGGTGTGTAGGGGGAGTCCCAGGGGACAAACCCCTCTCTTGACATTTTTTTACAAGCAGGAGAGTCACCTCAATTGTTGAATATTCCATCAAGCTGTGTGAGGCTGTTGCCATGCGCAGGCATGCCATACCTGTGGCTTTAGCCCTTGCAAAACTGCCGACTGTATACGTCAGCGCCAGCAACGCAAGCTTACGGTCGCCTGCTGCAGCATTCAAAGGCCTGCAGTATCGCAGAGTGCAGGTTCGTTGATGCGATGCCTAGTATATACTTTGTTGCATTTGAGAGTATTCTAGTTGACAATAAACACTCTGTCGCGATTGCTAGTCTGCGTCGACCTTGTCAGTATCATGTCTGTTGCCACAAGAGGCTCGTCTGGAGTGAACATGGCCTCGGCTTGCGCCCGAATGATGTCGCTGCCCAGCTCTTTGCGTGGCATGTATGCCTGAAGAAGATGATATGATCCCAGCAAATTGTATTGCGTATGCATGGATATGGTAGCAATCAACACCTTTGCCATACTCCAACTGATCTTTGCAGCATTCTTGCAAAGCTAGATCTGCTGGAAAGGCATCTTTGCGCATTGCCTGCATACTAGAAAGTATCCATGGGTACTTTTTTATAATTCTCGCTCAGGGCGCGAAAATTTGTACCTGAAACCAACACCTGCAGCAGCTGCTGTAGCTCAACGGACGCCACCCAATGTTATGTTGATGATCTGATGATCAGAGCGCGCCTCTCCTACTCTCTTTTTGTAGGCGAGATTTTTTACCATGTCAGCACCGCCCGGTGGCACTGCATTCACCAACCGACTGGCGGGGCAGACAAGCCCCTACCTACTTCAACATGCACACAACCCAGTTGACTGGTGGCCCTGGTGCGAGGAAGCCATTGCCAAGGCCAAGGCTGAGTCTAAGCCCATATTCCTGAGCGTTGGCTACAGCACCTGCCACTGGTGCCACGTCATGGAGCGCGAGAGCTTTGAGTCGGAGCGAGTTGCGGCAGTGCTCAACAGGCACTTCATCCCCATCAAGGTCCGTTTCATGTTCGTAACGCAATGTGAGCACTGGCGCAGCTGCATATGCGTTTGGTTCTGCGGACGTAGCGGTGCCGAAGCTGCTGCGGGCAAGCATCATTGGACATTTCCTCCACAGTAGCATTTCATACAACAGGGTAACTGTCAGGCAACGCAGGCAGAAAAGCCTTGAGCCCATGCTGTGGCGTCTTCAAACGTACAATTGCTGATTCACTTTCAGAGACTGAGAGATGATTACAATTCTGCTGCCGTGTGTGCATCGATTCAGGTGGACCGAGAGGAACGCCCGGACGTGGACTCTGTGTACATGCGATTTGTGCAGGCAATATCAGGGGGTGGGGGCTGGCCAATGAGCGCGTGGCTCACACCAGGCAAGCTCCAGTGGTATGCACTGACATCATACTAGCAATGTCCTGTACTTCAACGTGGAAGTACGTGCATGATCTCAGTGTGGCTGATGACCATGTGTGCCTCACACCACGCAGGCCCGCGTTTGGTGTAACGATTTGTGGCGTCATAGTGCTGTTCTGTTCTTTGTGTCATTTAGTTGCTCCCTGCAGTAGGAGCAGGCGGACTGTTGAGAGCAGCTTGTGTCTTGTCACACTTGTGATTCCCCTCTCACCTCAACTCATCCACGGTAGTGTACCATGGCCTCCCAGCAGTGCTCAATCATTTCTTTGGGCAGCATCTACCTGCAATGGTCATCCACCTTGGTGTACAGTTCGCAGTGACTTGATCAGGCAATGGGCATACTCAGGGTGTGGTGTAAGCTGGGTTTTGCGCTCAGGCAGTGAAATGGTGCCGTGTCACACTCTCAATCACTTCATGTCAGACAGCTGGTGGCTACAGAGCTTCAGCATCGGCGACAGCAGCAACTGAAGCACACAGCAGCAGCAGTATGTGATGTGCTGGCAGCGGCAGAAAGCACTGCGGCTGCTGCCGGCGCTGACGACACTTCAGCTGCTGTCAAAACACATGATGCAGTTTATTGTGTACTGAACAGGCCAAGCCGCTGATGACGCTGTAGTGTCATCAAAAGTGCAAAGAGACATGACAATGTTCTTTGTGTGAGGATGCTCGTCCGATTGTTGTCTCAACCACTTCATGTGCTTCTGAAACACAAACTATGGGAATGGCGACGCCATTGTGAACATGATTGCTCCATTGCGCACCTGCAGAATTGGAGCCCTTCGCTGGTGGCACCTACTATCCCGAGGCAAGTACAATCTGTACATGCTGTGTTCAATAATGTTATGGCTAGTAGACTTACTGATGCTTGGATGATGTCATTGCGTGCACACAGCTGGCAGATGTTACTTACTTCTTCATTTTGAATTCATCACTTCATGACATTTATGGTAGGCTTGCTGAATGAGGCCTTCGCAACACATTCAATGAAGCCATCTGCAGCAGGGCTCATCTGCATATGTGTTTGTGCAGTGTACATGACAGCAACGAAATTGCTGCATGACTAGCCAAGTGATCACAGTTTTTGTAACCAGCAAATCGACCGCATCATTTCTTTGGACAATGTAGTGCATGAGAGTCGCCCATTTCCTGTGCTGGCTCTTAGCAGTGCTCGCCGGCAGAGATGTGATGCTGCAGGTATGCATATATGCTGCTCGCCATACCATCACTGGCAAAAGCTTCAGCCATGTCCTGCCTCTCAGCTGCGTCCTGATGCTTCATATGCTCACAACTTGTTGATCACTGCTGCTGTGCGTCCTGTGCACAGGATACTTTCATCAAGATACTCAATACCATTGCATCACGGTGGGCATCCGACAAGGAGGTACGTCTGTTCAATCTTGCCCTGAGCATAGGGTCAGGTTGCGAGCACGTGCGCCAGCAAGCCAATGCTCAGCAATGCTGCACGAGCGGCATAGACCTTGCCTCATTCGGACGCATAGGCATGCACGTGTGTCCGCCGCTACTAGCACTGAGGAATGGTACAATGCGCGTTGCCGCATACCGCCTCCTCAAGTTGTCCGCATTCCCCGCCGACCATGAGTGGTGCGATATGATGCCACATGTCCTCATACGCAAACCCTGGCGTATGCGGCTCGAGCATCATCTGACAGCTGCAAAGGCAGTCAGGCCAGCGACAGTTGCAACAACATTCAAGAAGCGTGCATGCTGACTCTGGTGCCTTGGTTGCAGTGTTAGTCTAATTGTGACATCTTCCAGGGTCGGGGGCTGCCAACATGGGCATATTGATCAGTTTCTGTTGTACATGGTACGAAATTCAAGCACAGATACATGCTGGTTACCCGTTGTTCATTGACATAGAGGCCACACCATCATACCACCAATGCTTTGGCCTTATGCATGCACCACAAGCATGCACACACCAGCCCAGCCGCCTCAACTGACACAGTCATAATCCTGGGTCGTAATCCTGACCAGCACTAGCACCACCACCACCAGCAGCAATATATGTGTATTAGCCTTGACATGAATTTCACTGACCAGTGTCAATGTTCGCTTGGCTGACAACACACGCCCCAGGACATTCGAAGGCGGGGGCAGGCCATCATCGGACAGCTGGGCCAGGCCATGACAGAGGAGAGTGCAGCCAAGGGGGACCTGCCTGCGCTGCTGCGCTCTACTCAGGCTGCGGCGGCGGTCAAGTCCGCTGTGCAGGCCCTGGATCAGGCGAGCACTGCTGCATACCAACACGCCTGCAACATGTGTTGCAGTCACGTACTTCATCTGAAGTAGTGCGTTCATCACACACAGTATCTGATCACAACTGAGAGAGCGTGACGTGCTTCTCATCATGGAGCTAGTCACCGGAGTGTCATTCATATTGTGATTCAGCTGCCGTGACATGCGCAGGATCCGTCACGTCATCTGTCATTGGTGATACCGCAGCAGCGCCATAAAACGTATCATGGCGCCTCTGTGCATGCAAGCAGTGTTGTGCGGCACGCTATGCCTACACTAGAACAGCTGATGTCAACGGTTGAGCTTTTGATGCACATGCACTTCCGCAATTCCAAATCAACAAAGCCCACTCAACGGCAAGCTGAATGCGCCTCACAGTACGACTTCCGTCCAGCACCCGACTGAGCTTACACAGACGTACCCTTGCATCACCGCAGTAATGTTACGGCGAGCTGGGTAGGTACGGACTGTCTTGAAGAAGCACTTTATCAAGAAGCAGTACAACATTACTGACATTGTGGCTTCACCACATTTGCCCCCATCACATAAAATAAGCGGTTCACCATGACCAACTTCAAGGCCTCACCATGTTGTTCCTCTCATTCACCATGCAGTCGTTCGATGACGAGCTGGGTGGATTTGACGATGGCGGCAGGGGCATCAAGTTCCCACAGCCAACGCGCCTGGACCTACTCATGCGCGCCTACTTGCTACTGTCTCTGCCGGGTGCCACCGAGAGTGACAATGCTCTCGGCAAGAAGGCCTTGCACATGGCCCTGAAAACGCTGGGCGCCATGGCCAAGGGGGGCATTAATGACCACATAACAGGGGGGTTTGCGCGCTACAGCACGGACCCCCGGTGGCATGTGCCGCACTTTGAGAAGGTGGGTGCAGTGCTGCGCTGTGCTGTCTGGAGTGATGGTGGTGGTAGTAGTAGTAGTGCTGACAGTACATGTACTTCTGCGTATGTGTCATCATATGCGTCGTATGTCAGTATGATGCATGAAAAGTGATAGCTACGCACGTTGACCATACACGCGTGTTATCTCTCACAAATGAGCTGGAGCCTGCTTCGTGTGTGACAGTGCTCTTGAGGTACTTTGCGCATTAATTCACGCGACATTCCAATGGCAACGGCATTCAATCATGTCCTGCTACATGTTTGTGCTGGCATTCACATTTCATTGCTTCATGCGTGTATATGAAGCGGTAGCGCTTTGAAGTGTATTGTCCTAAAAATCAGTAGCCATGCGGCCGTGCGTGCATCATTGGTGTACTGGCCTGAGTACATCACATCATACATGTTCTTGAGCTGGAAGTACATCAGTTGCAACAGCTTCCACGAGAAGTGCTTTGTCCCCGCACCCAAACTGATGCTCCAGCAGTGCGTTTGGGTGAGCCTTATTCTACCCTGAACCACCTCACCTTGTGTTGATTGCGTCAGTCTGCATGCTGGAGTACACGCATGGAGTGTATAACTTGCGAGAAAATTGTGCCACGGTCATGATTTTCAGGGTGGGTATCAAGGTGAATATACCGCTGTCGGCCGCTTTGAGCGCTGATGACTTGTACTTCTATGATCGTCACTTCAAAAACATAGAAGTATGATGTTTAAATGATGAGGCATCTGAGAAACATTGTCGAGGCTGTCGCATGCTGTACCTCATGTATAACGCGAAGACACAATGCCTTTCAGCGATAATCACTACACTGCAGGCACAGTGTCGGTCATGAATTTAGTACATGAAGCTGCCACACGAGCTAGCTCAACAGCTTCGATTGTATGAGTTTTGCCCTGGGTGTAAGGCCAAGCCTGGTTTGCTCGCCGCGCCTGTGCAAGACTGAATGCGTGCACCCGATATGCAAACCCTGTTGACATCCTCGTTTGCGAGCTGATCATCAAGTGCAATTGCACCATGCATGCTTACGCCGCGCAATACTGCCTGAATTGGAGCACTTTTGCCTCTGGTGCCAATGACTCACTGACTGTGATCACTCTGACCTTCATAGCGACACGTCAGTTTCTTGTTTGTGTTCCTGGTGGCACGTTCCTGTTGCAGATGCTCTACGACAACGCTCAACTGGCAGTGTCCTATCTGGAGACCTACCAGGTGAACAGGCCTCAGTGTCAACAATGCTCGTAAGTCTGACTGTGGCCAGTGCCGCCGCTGTCAGTAATGCCTCTGAAAGTTTGTAGTGACATGTGAAGTGCATTGTATGAATGCTGGCGTTGAAGTCATGCGCATGAGGTCAGCAGCATAAGTAGCCATTCATGATGCTTTTAGAATCCATGTGCACTGCCCAACTCTCTACAATCCAACAATGTGCTTGTCTTTGCGTACACAGCTCTCCCTAAGATGCAGGTCTTTATATAGTCAGTGGTGCGACTGGGACAGGTCAAACGGGTTGGGACAAGGATGGCTAACATCCGCTGCTGTTGAGCCTACATGTCACTTGGCTGCGTCATCTACTGATTACTGCCCCTTGGTTTTGCGTTGTGAAGTTGCTGCTGTTCAGTATCATAGAAACATGCTGCTGGCTATACAGCTCAACATATGTTAACCGTTGCCAGGTTGGTCCATACTTCAACTGTAATCCGCCACACCGTGACACGCCACTCATCAGTACTCATCATTTCTTTTGCCTGTACCTACCTCTTGTGTGGTTGCAGTGCGCGTGTGCAGGCACAAGCTAGCACACTGCACACGGGATACATACCCACGCTATTGCCACCATATGCAGATTTGCAGAGCCCTCGCAAGTCACGCAAACGCACCGGCACATGTGCGACTGCCTCGCATCAGCGTTCCTCAAGGTTGCAATGACCCACCAACCTTCTCCGCGCGCTCACGCAGCAGTACAAACTGCTAGCCACACGCGATGAGTGCCACCACTTTTAGCTTATTGCTCTACCCGCATGCTTTTCTGACTACTGCAGATCACCGGGCAAGACCACTACCGCGCTGTCGCCGAGTCCATCCTGCGCTACGTCTCGCGCGACATGACGGACCCCCTAGGGGGATTCTACAGTGCTCAGGACGCAGACTCATACCCCGCCAGCGACGCCACGGCCATGCGCGAGGGCGCCTTCTGCACGTGGACGCATCATGACCTTGCCACACTGCTCGACAAAAATGAGGTGACGCTCCCCTGCGAGGGGGGCGAGGGGGGGGTCAAGCTGTCGCACGTGTTCTGCAAGGCTTATGGGGTGCGGCCGGGGGGCAACTGCGACCCCAAGGGGGACCCGCACGGGGAGCTGCACGGGCAGAACGTGCTGTACCAGGCCATGACGCCTCAAGAGCTCGTAGGTGAGCGCTTTCTGGCAACGATGTGCATGAACGGTGTGTGCGGATGGCGTGCTTGTAGTTTGAGTAGCAGAGTGTGGCGTGTGACACTGCCGCATGCTGCTGAAAACTGCAGTACTAGGCTTTCTTGCGAGGAGGTCTTTTTGGCTCGTCGTGACCTGGTCAGGTTCATGTGCCACTGAGACTGCAGCTCAACCACCTTGTCAGGGGGGCCTCTAGCAGATGACCTTTTGCACCTATGCTCAATTTTCATCTTACCATGACAAACTGACATCTAGCCCATGACCTCTTGCCATTCAACTTATTGTTGCATTGGCGCAAGCCTGTGAGACTCAAGTGTAGCCCCTGAGACCCACAAAACACGCTTCTAACACATACCAAACTGCTTCTGGCGGCGCGCCCATGCAGGCACGCTACAGCTGCAGTGCTCAGCGGAGCAAGTGACACACGCTCTGGACAGCGCCAAGGCCCTACTGTACGAGGCCAGACAACAGCGCCCAGCGCCGCGACTCGACGACAAGGTGATAACGGCTTGGAATGGGCTCATGATGAGCGCGTTTGCCAAGGCAGCGCAAGCGGTGCCCTCCGCACAGCAGCGGCAGGAGTACCTGAGAACTGCCACCAAGGCGGCGGAGTTCCTGCAAGGTAACCTGTTTGACGCCAAGGTGAGGGATAGGTGTTGTTGAAGTCAAACAGTAGTCAAAGTGTTGAATTTGTAGGTCGATGGACCGTAGGACGTCCTGTCTCTGGCAATGTAACGCCTTGACGTAGGCCGCATCTTAACAATGCTACATCTGCTTGCAATCTTGTGAGGCAAGCAATGCTTAGCATGGGCACTGGATTATCATCTGCAATATTCTGACTCGCATATGCTATAAGCTACTGAGCATACTTCGAAGCGTATGATTCCGCTGGTCTCAAGGCTGGGCCAAAGTGAGAGAAGTCCCTCTCTGCTGAGCAGGAAGACACTCATTGACACCTGCAGAGCCATCCATAGTGGCGCACAGATGCCCCTTTGCTGCAAGCCGGGTGGTCAGCATCATTGCCAAGTACTAGAAGCATACAAAAAAAAAAGACTTTGCGTGTACCATTGGCTGGCATGATTTGCTGCACTGAATACATGAACACCTGCATCCGCTTGCATGACGACGAGTAGTATTGTGCTCACCAGCGTGGGCCCCACAAATCATCACTCTCAAACTTCAAGTTATGTTGTCAATGTCAACACACTGCAATCTGTAAGACCATGCACTCATTCTGCCACCGCATGACCGAGTTGAATGATGTTTGCCAACATGATGATGGTGAGCTTACAAAGCTGCGCGGCTCAGCAGTATCCGAGAAGTCGTGCTGATGGACTCATGAGTCACCTGGGTAGATATGCATGAAAATTCTTCAGCAGTGCTCATCAGCTCTCCGTGGCGGGCGGCAATGAGCACTTGTGTGTCATGGAGTGACATATCATAGCAACCACTACAGCATGTACTGACACCGCCCAATTTACGCCTGTGCTGCTGCATGATTGTTGCCACTGACAGGAGCGTGTGCTGTATAGGAGCTACAGGTGTGTCTTGCTGATGGAAACGTTGTGGTACATATCACAAGTACAAGGCGTTCTTGTGCAATGAAGATGCAATCTTACTGGTTGTTGGTGGTTTAGCGCCTATGACCAGTGCGCTTGCAAATCAATCAGCCCGTAGCCAGACTCTGTTTTAAAGTACTTGGACTGCTTTCAAAGTATTGTCAAATGCATGTGGTGGGGCTCATCTACAGCGCACGGCTTCATACTGCACTCCCTGATTGTCACATGATCACATTTGCCAAGTAGCAGTGACGCATCACTGCAAGTACCAGATGCTATGAGCAGTCTTCAAGGATTTGATTTTTCAAGCTTCTTCTTGCGGCCTGCTTCAGGCATGGCTTTCTCAAGTGCGCTGACATGATTTGTTTATAAACCTGTAGCTTCACGTTTTGGCAATCAAGCAGCGGTTCTGCAGTCATGCCCCTACATGCGGTTTTATAACTTGTGCTGCTCCAAATGCTTCATGCTGGTGATGACTCTCTGAACTCACTTGCCCACGAAACAGCAACACATGCCTGCATGACCTACCTGCCATTAGCCTCTCATACAAGGCTGGTTGAAGAATGTCTACATGTGATGATTTTTGCTGTGCTTTTGTGGGCAGGGCTGGCAAGCGATCACAAGTGGCTGCATTTGCAGACGACCATGCCTACCTCATCAGGGGCCTGCTGGACCTATACGATGCCGACCCCTACCAGATCAGGTCAGCAGTTCGTATGCTTAATGGTATCGGTCACCCGTGCTAGTAAGGCCCAGAGGCACTCTGCATGTGAACTTCTTCTTGCAGCATTCACAGCAACGCATCTGTACTATCGGCGTGCTTTTGTTACTAGCATGTGAGTTGTCCAGGCTCTCGGGATGGTGCACACAGGGAACGGCACCAAGCAATCATACTTGAAGTACAGTAGCGGTGACGTTGGCCACATTGCTGAAATGAGCATTTCCACTCACACATAGCCTTTCCCAACCATTGCAGTGCAATAAATGTACTCATGCAGCACTGCAACTCATGCCGCAGCTTCTTCGCAGAATGATGTCACGCAAGTTTTGATGCGTCTCTTCTGATTGAAATTAGTTCTTGAGCACTTGCGTGCTTGCAGCAGCTGATTGAGCGTCACTGCTCAACAGAGTTGCCATTGACCGAGTCACCACACAAACGTGCGACACTCGAGGTCTGCGTCATCAGTGGGCAGTACCCGCCATACTACCCTCAGTCACCACGACCTTCATAATTGTCTTCGAGCTGGCTGGGGGAAGGCCATGCACTGCGCCAGGCACAAGGTGTCGGATATGATCAATGTCCAAAGCAAGCTGTGTCAGACGTCTTGTGCCTGGCGTAGTGTGAGTGTGGCCTTTCCCCCGGCCAGACCGAAGCCGGACTCCTTTGTGCACGGCGCGACATCCTCGCCGTCGCCAACACACAGGGGAGCAGCACTTCAACAGTAACAGGGGGGGCGCCTCAACAGCAATGTGCTGCCCTGTCGGTACGACAGGTGCAGGCCAAATGACGTCTCAGTGATTATACTTTGAAATGCCTTCTGAAAGAGGAACACATTGTTGGTATCCCTCGCCCAAAGCCAATCACATTAAGAATGAGGCCATCATTCCGGAAAAGTGTGAGAAAGGAGTTCAAATGTGGTATGTATAAGCCAACCGAGTTACAACAGTTGCTTGGCCGTGGCTTGGGATCAGGATCAGGTTCGACGCCCTAATCAGTGACACAGGAAACCGCCAACATGATGAGGATGATAAGCTCCTCAGCACAGCAGCTTACACTGACACTGACTTCTTTTGGCATGGCCGCCGTTAGGTGGTTGGACTGGGCTGAGCAACTTCAAGAGGAGATGGACAAGGGGTTCATGGCCGATCGAGAGCAGGGGGGCGGGTACTTCAGCACACGAGCAGGGTCCTCTGACGTACTGCTCAGGCTCAAGGACAGCCAGGACGGTGCTGAGCCCAGTGCCATGAGCGTTGCAGGTATGCATGTGAACAGTGTTTGTAGTTGAAGTTGAAGTATGTGATGGCTATATGGTGTGAGAAGAACGTAGCGGGTGTATGCAGTGGGTGCGCTGCGACAGGAGTTTTGCGGGGGGCGATGTGGAGTGTGAAGCACGCTACATTCAGGGTGAATGGTGTGCCAGCGTGCATCTGGGTGCAACGCCTTGGTATCATTGCATGTAAATGCACATGGGGTATGATGCATATGAGGTGCGAATGCTGGACAGCCTCCTGGTCTGCAGTCAATGCTGACACTGCTGTGCAAAACTAGCCCGAGGTGTGAAGACGTGGACTTCAGAGTAAAGTCACGACACATGAGTTGGGTGTCAATGTCATTGCCGCTTTGGTCAGCACAGCAAGTGCAGTGATGATACAGAATACCGCACATGTAGATCGGTGTGCAGCGTTGACTTGCGGCCATGGACGCGCTTTGCTGACCTGCATATTTCAATATGCTCTATGCGATTTGTACTTGCGTTGCAGGTACACATTGTTGCAAGACACTGTTGCTGCTGCACTGACACTCAAAACACCGCCCCTTCGCCTCCCTGCTCCGCCCGCTGCAGCGAGCAACCTCTGGCGCCTGCAAGAGCTTGTGGGGTACGCAGCCGACCCCAACCACAGCAGCCACGCCAACATGCTGCATCTGCTGGCCAGGCCCATACAGGACAGAGCCGCCATGTATGGCATGCCCGCCCTCACCGCAGCGCTAGCCACGCACCTCATGGACTATGCGCTCATCGTCATAGTGGGGGAGGCTGGGGCGGAGGACACCGGAGCGCTGCTGCAGGCGGCGCACAGTGTCTTCCTGCCCAACCGCATCCTGATTCTCAAGCCCGAGGGGGGCGCAGAGGCTGATTCAGATGCGGCTGTGCGCGCGAGGTTCAGGGGGGTTCTGGAGTCGTATGGGGGGTGTCCCATGGTCCGTGGGAAGGCGACGGCGTACGTGTGCAAGCAGCGCGTGTGCTCGCTGCCTGTCGTGGAACCTCAGCAGCTGGTGCACAACATCAGGCTGCGCGCGCCGCATGCGTGAATAACCGCCATAGGCGCGGGGCAGGCATCATGCTGCAGTTCACACTCGGTGTGGCTGCTGGCGGTGACAGGCCATCGCATCCTGTGGCATCCTGGAAAGCCAGCAAGCTCCTGCTCATGCAAGATGACAAGGAATTGAAGGTCGGCAATGGCAGTGGCGTGCACCCCATCTTGGGCTGGACCAGCTCTGGTCAATGGGTCGTTTGCACACTGCGATTCATGTGGGCAAATAATCAGTGGGTGCCATCTGCATGTAGTGCACTGCCATGTGCCCTACCTGAACGCGAACTCTGTGCATGTACATACACATCGATGACAGCTGTACAACACGACTAGGTACACTTGACCGAGGCTGCAGGATACAAGACATTGGAGCAAGAGGAGTGCGGTAATGACCCCAAAGGCAGGAACACAATGAAAGCGTGGACCAGCCAGCATGTGGCAGCATAATACATACACATACGCGCTTCGTCGTCGTGATGTACAGGCACTGTCTTCAGTAGCATCACGTCTGCCTCAGGTATGACTCCTGTTGGCCGGCTGTTGTGGCGATTGCTGGTGTGGCTCGCTGTGGCATGAGATTCTGTGCGACCCTGTGCTTCGCTTGAATGCAGCATGCAGTGGTTGCGCACCTGTATCAGGGTTAGGGCTAACCCAATACCTGCCATGTTCTCAGCAGTGACTGCATGCTAACCCGTGAGGAGGCCCGGGGTACATGGGACAGGATCAAAGAGTTGTCATGCTTCAGGTACAGTGTCTGCCAGACGCTTATGATGTCATGCCTTGATTAGAGGTTGTACACTTGTCACAATGTGCTTTTGTGCAAGTTGTGCACCTGTTGTTGTTGCGAGGTGTACATTGGCACCGTGAAAGGCAGCATGCATAGATATGCTGCCATTGCTGTCGCTGCAGCAATGGCTGCTGGGCCTTACTGGCTGAAGTGTGACGGCCAGGCGCAGTGATTCGCTTGCGTACGTTGCTGTATCTTTGAACTCGTTGACTTGATGACACCATTGACAGGCAAGCCCACAATGATGACCGCGATGCAATGGCTGCGCATGCGCCCGGCCAAGGGGCATCAGTCGAAAGTTTGCATGTGCACAATGAGCGATGTCATGAGTACATGAGCAAGTGTGCTTTGAATGGTGCAAGCGCTGCACGACTAGGTACATCTGGCTCTCGTCTTGGTATGCCTAAACACAGGCAGCTCGTGCTGTGTGAATATCGTTCCCTGTCGATGATGCCGATTGTGCTTCACTGTCTTGACAGTGTTCACACACTGTGGCATCATTGCTTGGCGCAACAACTGCAGTGTTTGCGACTGCAACCCTTCCCCCCTTTTCTTGGTTTAGTTGTAGAGCCGCCGGCCAGCATTTGACCTTGCACCTACGGGTGCTGCAAGAGCAGCGGCAGCTGAGCCTGGCACATGCCACATAATGTAAGACGAGCAAACCGGCTACAGGAGAGATCTCATTAAAATGCGCAGGATTGTGTCTAGTCTCAGTGCTGGCACTGTCCCAGGAAAACGCGGTCCCCAGTTGACTCTGCAGTACATGTAACCGGCCAACAAACGGCGGCTCGCGCTGTTCGCTTGAGTAGCGAGAATAAACTTGTGCAGCTTTTAGGGCTAGGGCTAGCGACCTGCCAAATTGAGGCAGCTCTGTGCAACTAGGAAGAAGCTTTCAGGGAACGCTGGAGCTAGGGACTGGATCAAATCTCCAGCATCAGCTGTGGCAGAGCCATGTCGTCCGGAAAGGGGTCGTTCAAGGTGAACCCTACCGCAAAGTTCACAGTCCTCGATCCGGCGTCCAGCAAGGTCAACCATGTGGAAAGCGCTGCTGCTGCAGTCTCCACGGCTGATCACAAGACCCGTCTGACGAAATCCACTGGCAAGCTCGTGGATGAGAGTGCACAGGGCCGAATCGGAGCACCTTTCACAGTGACCAAGGATCCTGCTTTCTTGAAGGACAGGATGGCTGTGTTTGAGGCGGCGGCCGCAAAACAGCAGGAAAGACATGCTGCCAAGCCACGGGTGCCGATTACAATAACATTGCCTGATGGAAGCGTTCGCGAGGGGATCAGCTGGCAGACAACGCCGATGGACATCGCGACCGCCATCAGCAAACAGCTCGCCAAGCAGGCAAGTGGGACATCGACTTTGTCATGGTGCTGCAGCTACGGTACACGTGACATGACTGCTGCTGCTGATGTTATGACTGCGTTGCAGCTGCTGCCTTGACAATTTGAATTTGTAGGTTTGAAATTTTGGTCTCAAAACACGCTCTAATCATCGCAACGTTGCAAGTCGTTGCCTGAAAGACTGCACAGAACTGCTGATGCAACGCTGTTGATGAGCCATGTCAGGTGCATGGTTAAGTCATTCTTGCATGGTAGACGATAGTTCGTGCGACCTTCATGATTGATGCAGATGACGGTCATCACTGTAGCACAAATATTTGCAGCACAACAGCTGTACCCACAAATAGCTGCAGCAACTGTACAGCACCAGCTACTGCGCATTCTTGCTTTGCACAGCATGAACTCTTTTGCACCACCCTACAGCAAGGTTGACGTGCCAGCTGTGTGCTCCTGTGCTCCTGCAGATTATCGTGTCTGAAGTCACATACAGCAGTAAGATAGAGGATGATGAAGCCAATGTGGCAAGCGCTGATGGCCTGGAGCTGGAGGGTGAGACAGGAGACAGCTCTGCGGAGCTGTGGGATATGCTGCGGCCACTCATTGGGGATTGCAAGCTGCGCTTGCTCAAGTGGGAGGATAAGGAGGCACAGGTGACTGCGATTTCTCACTGGATTGTACTTCAATGTTGCGCGCTGTGTACTTGAAGTAGATTACCGCATGAGTATATGAGCAGCAGTATCACTCGCAAGTCAAGTCTCAAGGACTAACTGGCTTTTGAAGGCACACATTGTTTGCTGCAATCTGTACATGCATGAGGTTGCTGTTGGCACACATTGTTTGCTGCAATCTGTACATGCATGAGGTTGCTGTTGAGCAGTTGGTGCCCATTGGTGTGTATATGTTTTACCAGCCAGTGTTGGCAGCGCTGTCATACCATGGCAACATGTTTGCAGAATATGGTTGTTGAGAAGTTATGAGTGAGGTTTGTGGCGTCTTCATCTGGACATTGCCCGTTGTGGTGCTTGGCCATTTGATGCAGCAGTCACTGAACGTTGCTGATTGTAATTCATCAACAAGCTAGGCATTGAGTATTACACAATGTATGATTTGCATACTGCCGGCTTCAGCCACCAAAAACTTGATAAACCTTGCAGCCATTAATCAACAGTCAGGTATATGTTGCTGCACAGACACCTGTCGCGTAATACTCATATCAACAGTAGACTCTTATGACTGAATAGCATATGAGTAGTAGACCGTTTCTTGTACTGACCTGTGAGTAATACAGCGTGCCTGTCTGCGACTCTCACAAAGCCACAAAGGTGCTGATATGCGCTAAACCTCAAGTTGAGGTTGACGCATGGAAATGGCCTGGCTGCCAAAAACTCATTGCAGCAGCTTCAATGACGACACACTGATGCACATGGTGCCCTGATTGCACTCTGTAGACATCATGAGAGTGTTAACACCACGATGAACATGCCGAGTGGCTTAACAAATGCCTGTCTCTACAGTGCCTTATGCCTGCTGACGACTTGAAACATTCCGCATGTTCCGCATTGTACAGGCGGTGTTCTGGCACAGCAGTGCTCACTGCTTGGGGCATGCCATGGAGTGTCGTTATGGGTGCCACCTCACGCATGGACCTCCCATCGAGCAGGGGTTCTTCTATGACTGCTACATGGGGGATAATGTTGTTTCTGACAAGGTGTGCAAGTCCGGAGCATAGTTACTGCGCATACCATTGGCAGTTCATGACAATTCATTCCTGACAAAATGCACAGTTCTTGCAGCATAGGTACATGACATGGCTGGCAGTGCATTTCAGGTGCATGAAAGAGGTGTGTGCTGTGTGCACGCCTGCAATTACGGGCACAGTGGCATATGTGTGTATGTGGGTTGCAGGCCAATTAGGCGTTTAGAAAAACCTTCCATGATATGCAGTTGGATTTTGCCAATGCGCTCGTCACACTGGCGGTAGAAGTAGCCAAGCCCAAGGTCAGAACATTCCGTGTATGTAGACAAAAGATAGACCCATTATCATGCACATACTCCGCATTATAAGCTATGCAGCTGTTGTTCAGTAGCATTTTACTCACAAGGCAGCTGCGGGGCTTAGCATGCAGTGGTGCATGGCAGGCTCGCCTATGTACATTTGTGATACGTGCATGCCGCTAACGGGCGGGCTGCAAACTCTCATTAAGCATCTGACCTGTGACTGCAAGTTCATAGAGAGCGCTGCTGTTCCCACACTTGTTGCACACTGCAAACGTAATGGGTATGTGCATCCAAACACCAGACCAGGGTAGGGTCCCTCAAAACAGACGCTGCACTTAACCATGTTGTACTTGAAGTGAAGCAGTTAACCACCACACAGTTGTTGGGAATATTTGGATGCTGTTCAGCCAGTGTTCACAAGTCACTTTCCACACGTCACATTTGTCATCACTACAGGACTTGCCAGATCTGGACAAGCACGTGACGGCGCAGTGCAAGCAGAAGCAGACCTTTGACAGGCTGGTGCTGAGCAAGGAGGAGGCGCTGGAGATGTTCAAGTACAACCCGTTCAAGGCGCAGTACATACAAACGCGCATACCGGAGGGCGGCTGCACCACTGTATACAAGGTATGTCAACAAACTTGGGGTCAGGAGGACTTTGCTTTGAGTATACCCCTTATCAGATGCACATGCACTCGGTAAGTTGCTGCCAGCACCATGCTAATGTGAGATGTCATGCCATTTAAAGCATGCCACGCTGCTTGTGTGACCTGAACTGTTGTCATTCAGTATGTGCGTGTGACAATGCATGTTGGCCAGCATCCCAGTGTACTAGACGCCCAACCTTAACTTCTCAATTGCCGACTCAATACTTTTTTGCCTGAGCGCTGTTGGGTGAGCTCGGTCTTTCATTGTTTCGCTGAAGGCTTTCTTGTTGAGATTGTCAAACCTGAGGTACGTGGTGGATTGGGCTAGCTGAATGGCGAATGCGCAAAAGACACCATGTTATCGTCATTGCAGTATACTTGAGGTAGCAACAGAATGTACATCTGTTGTGTTTGGTGCATGTGCGTATGCGGCTCAGTTGCTGCTGGCTCATGAGCTCACTCGTGATGTGCATTCATTGGTGCTCATCATACAGTGCTCGCCGCACCCTTGTGTCATGTGTCATGCGCTGGCATCCACGTGCTGGCCGTGTGCTCTTACATATCATACAAATTCAATGATGCCTTTGTCCACCTGATGAGTGCATCACGCCGCTCACCTTTCTTTCAAGCTTTCACTATACAATAGGATATCTAACTGACCTTGCCTTTGAAGTGCTGGTGCTGACATGACTGCTGCTGCTGCTTGACATGTTGTATCATTTGCTCGTGCAGAACGGCGAGTTCATTGACCTGTGCCGCGGGCCTCATGTGCCCTATAGCACCATGATACAGGCATTTGCCGCCACGCGCAACAGCTCCACCAACTGGCTGGGCAAGACGGACAATGACACATTGCAGCGTATATACGGCGTGTCCTTTCCCGACAAGAAGGAGCTCAAGAAGTGGCAGGACTTCCAAGAGCAGGTGCGTGCACAGCAGTGTTGTTGTTGCATCGTCAAGATTGATTGGCTTTTTACTGCTGCGCCATATGCTGCGATTTGCATAGGGTCACCATGACAAGAAGATACATAGTTGCGTGATGATTGTGTGATGTCCTCCATAGTACCTTATTTGAGCTTTGCTTTCATCAACATGTGTCAATATGCGTGGCAATTGGACGGTTCCTGAACACTACTTTGGCTAGGCTGAGCTTGTAATTTTTCAATGGTACAGTAGTCTGTTGTTGCATTAGAGCTGCACACTTTCGAGATGCCTACTGTGTGCCCTCAAACCTCAAGGTACATGGCTCAGAAGCGTAGTCTGAAGGATTGCCAGGGTCTGCCAAGCACAAGTGGACCTGCTGCACATCACACTCAGTGCAACATGCATTTCTCCGCAAGCTTCATATTGATGTGGGACACAATGGTGGTTGCTCGCTGACTCTATGGCCATGACGCCTCTGCATGGTGCAGGCCAAGAAGAGGGACCACAGACGAGTGGGCCAGCAGCAGGAGCTGTTCTTCTTCCACCCGCTGTCGCCAGGCAGTGCGTTCTTCCTGCCGCACGGCACGCGCATCTACAACAGGCTCATGGACTTCATCAGGGGGGAGTACAGGCGCAGGGGGTATGAAGAGGTGACCAGCCCCAACATCTTCAACATGGAGCTGTGGAACATCTCGGGCCACGCGCTGCACTACAAAGACGTAAGTACATACTACACACGTCGAACAAACAGGCATGATGCCTGATGCGGCTCTTGGTGGTGTATCGTTGCATGGTGGCAGTGCGTCAGCTCCCTGAGTGGGGTGGCCTGTGATCCATCTCGGTGAACCACATTACCACATGATTGCATGTTGCGATGCAAGGTTTCACAGTCACCAGAAGGTCACCAAAGGAGGAAGACACGTGCCCTCATGCAATGCTAACCCTAACCCTAACCCTCAGAACTTGATTGCTGTGGGCACTGCAATGGCGGCTGTTACTGCAATCGTCAAGGAAGTCTGTGACTATTGATGTGCCTAGCCCATGCACACGCCTTTGTAAGGTAGGCATGCATTTACACTCCCCACGCCAGTTCTGGTGGCCCACAAAGATTGACGTCGATCTCACACGAGCCCTGACTGAAAGCTCACAAGAGTGTTGGCTGACTCTTAACCTAAATAGTGCTCTTGTTACAGTTGAAGTAGATGAGCAGTATCCAGCTTGCTACTACTTACATGGTACTCACCAGCATCATCCTTCATGCTAGCAACTTCATTATTGGGCACAGACACCCATGGACTTCATACACTAACCCGCTGGTCCTGGAAACTGCCGCAAAAACTCCCATCTGCCGTTCTGCCATTGCTCACCCTCTCCGCTGCCCCCTCCCGCCCCTTGCTCCATCAGAACATGTTCCGGTTTGATGTGGAGGGTCAGGAGTATGGCATGAAGCCCATGAACTGCCCTGGGCACTGCCTCATGTTTGCGCACCGACTGCGCTCGTACCGCGAGCTGCCCATCCGCATGGCGGACTTTGGCGTCCTTCACAGGTGCGCATCTCAAGGTCACTTCAATGGTGAAGTATGTGCACTGGCTTTGTTGATGGCGAGACTTCGATAAGCGAAAAGCGCACAGCACATGGGAGTCTGCATGTGCTTTAGTACGGTACAGTTGATCTTCACACTTGACTGAGAATGCTCAGCAGAGTGGGCAATCGCATGATATTATCCCACATGCAGAAATGTTGAGGTGACAGTTCTGAGGTTTCACGATGTGACGGTTTCAAAGTTGTTATGGTCACCTTTTTGGGATGCGAGGCTTGTCCTGTTCCTTTTCATGCTCATGTGTTGTGGTGCTATTGTGGTAATGGGCGTCACCACTTGAACGTGCACCGATCTGTAATGACACAATTCCCATGAAAATGACACTCAATCAATCCAGCTTGAGTGTCAGACACCGTTTGCGTCTGTCTGGACAAGCTGTATGGCAACCATCAAAACTGAATGCTGCCACGTCCTCCTCATATGCATTTTAAAAAATCGCCACAATGCGCAACTACCTACCTACCCCATGGCTGACAGCGCTCAGGCTGCACAGCCCTAGTGTCAGGGTTTACTTTTTGCCGCACTTGCCAATTATTGTGCTGCCACACCACTTCGCGCCATACTTAAAACTTACCTGCACCCCCTTGCCCCCCCCCCCCACATTCGCTCGCCTGTGCCAGGAACGAGATCAGTGGAGCGCTGACGGGTCTGACGCGCGTGAGGCGCTTCTGCCAGGATGACGCCCACATTTTCTGCCGCGAGGACCAGATCACCGCGGAGGTCCTGGGCTCCCTGGACTTCATGAAGACCGTCTACGACATCTTCGGCATGACCTACAAGCTGGAGCTCTCCACCAAGCCGGCCAAGGCACTGGGCGACGATTCCCTGTGGGCGGCGGCAGAGGCGTCGCTCGCTGCCGCGTTGGATGAGTTTGCGGGCAAGGGGAATTGGAGGGAGAACCCGGGGGACGGCGCCTTCTACGGACCCAAGATTGACATCAAGGTTCGCGGTAGAGCGGGGCAACATTGTATGCAGTGGTCGGTTGCACTGCAGCACTGGTGGGGGCGTTCAGTGTGGCTTCGGAGAGGCTGTTGTACTGCCTAGGTCATACAAGAAGGCGCCGCATTTGATATGGTATTGTCTTGGCAGGGGCCACAGATGAAGCGGACACTGAGTAACATGCACTTCAGTGTGTACATGCGTCAGTGTACACTACACAAATCAGTTCGTGTACAGCCCATGTGCCATCAGCGGTGGCAAACTACACGGCGATTTGCGCACTTGTACATGTATGCGCCAAGGGTGTCAAGTATAGTAAAAGTGTAGGGTATGCTGTTGGGCATTGTTTGAGTACTCCTGAGCACCTGGTCAAAGCCTTGATCTGAGTCATCATCTAAGCTCAAGTGCCTTATGATTGCCATGTGCTGTGCGGCTTGCCCAACACTCCTCTCCTGTAGGTGTTTGACGCCATGGAGCGCGTGCACCAGTGCGCCACCGTGCAGCTCGACTTCCAGCTGCCCATCAGGTTCGACCTCAGCTACAGGGGCGACGCCAGGGAGGAGGGCGCAGACGGCGACGTGGCCAAGCCCGCCGTTGCCAACACCATCAACAGGCCTGTCATGGTGCACAGGGCCATGCTTGGCAGCTTGGAACGCATGATAGCCGTGCTGACCGAGCACTATGGTGGTCGCTGGCCCTTCTGGCTCAGCCCCAGGCAGGCCATGGTGGTGCCTGTGGGACAGGTCAGTGGGCCACTCTGCAGTTTCTAAGAGGGCATGCGTGCTATTTCAAGCTGCTTTAGGCTCTGGAGTATGCTGACTGCTGCCTGTCAGAACCAGACATAGTCGACTGCGGCCCTTTTTTGTGCATCAAGAGTGGTGTGACTTGTCATTGATCTTGTTCGCAGCCAAAGGCAATTGCAAATATTCATGTACTTTGTTGAACATGCATGGTGCAGCCAGCTGGTCAGATGTCAGCTTAATGAAGTCAGCATACAGCAATGTTTGAACTGCAATCTTCATGTTGTTGAAGTAGTGACGCGAACTCGAACTTATCATGCTTGTGACTCCGCACTGCTACTGTTGCTCCAAGATCATCATAAAATCACATTTTAGCAGATGATGTCATATTCACGGCCTTTGTGGAGCCTATTCTAGTTGCATGGCTTGCTGATGGTGGTGCCTTTTTCACTGCTCTTGCACCCAACACGAATCAAGCCTCTGGGCGCTCATTTGCTGTACAGATCTTCATCGCAAGCATCGGCGATGTTGGCACATCTCCCGATCTCGCCCTGTTATACATGCGGCAGTTGCTGACCCCGTCTCTGCACTCTGCGCGTTGCTCTCAGGCGTTCATACCGTACGCCTGCAAGGTGCGCGACCGCCTCCACGCCGCCGGTTTCCACATCGACGTTGACGACTCCTCCAAGACGCTTAATAAGAAGGTTCGGGAAGCGGAGACGGCGCACTACAACTACGTGCTCGTTGTGGGCGCGGCGGAACAGGAGACGGATGAAGCAAATGTGCGCGAGGCAGGCAACAAGGCTGTGCAGCCGCGCAACATGAAGGTGGAGGAGGTGATAGAGATGATGCGCAGCCTCACAGAGCAGAAATCATGAGGCAGTCGAGTGGCAGTTGTGCAGCGGGGGTGGGCCAAAGGGCGTCTCGATATGCGGCACCTCTGCTTGGCCATAGTGTTAGGTAGGGCAGCGCTAGTGTGAGCGGTGCGGTGCGAAAGGGGCGATTGTGCGGCTTCGCGCTGCGCGTACAGTTGTGGTGTTGGGTCAGAAGCCGCATCGAATCGAATCAGCACAACACACATTTCTGACCACAGGCATCTTGCACTTGCGATTTCTTCATTTGTGCACACACAAGTGAACACACCTGTATCAGACGTATGTTGGTCATGGTGTGGGCTCAGTTGCTTAGTTGCTTGTATCATGAGGAGGCCTCACAACTTCTGCTTTCCCGGGCGACAATCACTCATCATCGCTGCTTGTGCATCAGTCCAGCCAGCAATTAATCCTAACTTCAAGCATGCGCAAATGTTACCTACATGTCTAGTATTGTGCTTTGCGCATGAGTGTTGTGCATTCGTTCCGCACAAGTCAACTTCAACATCCAAGTTTGGAGACTCAAGTGTTGTACGGGATATATGCACGTAACTGGCCTGAATTCAGTGCATTGATCAACAGCTGTTGAACTGCTCAAAATAATGTTGCTCTGGGAGATCCCACCAACTTCAGTCGTTTTCAAATGAAGTTGAAGTTTCGGCGGCGCGAAACTTTTTGTTTCCCTACTTTGCGCTAGCTGCGTTATAATATTAGCTGCTGCCAAGATGGCTGCTTCCCGGTATGCGCAGCATTTAGAGCGGGATCGGGAGAGCGCTGTCTCTCAACTGCTGGTGATGCCAAGCATAATCGGACTGGAGAAGCATTCGCCCAACTACAATGAGGCCCTGTCCTTCGTCATGGGGGCTATCACGCATCACAACTTCATAGACGCAGAGACGGGGAAGGTGACCACTCGCGTGATCGACGTGAGCGAGAAGCTGCTGCTGAGGGGGCGGTCGGACGACTCTCGGCGACTGCTTGCCCTGGTCAATGCTGTCTCTGGCGGCAGCCTGGCTGTGCAGGGCATGAGCCAGGAGGCTAGCAACAACCACACTAAACACAGCCTCAGGCACCCCATGGCCTGCTTATCCTTCCTGCTGCACCTCTTCAACACTGCCGGCGACGCGCCACCACCAGCAGCAGTTGCACAGATTGCCGCACACGAATCAGCAGCAGCGGCGGCGGCGGCGGCAGCGGCGGCGGCCACAGCGATGGCCACTCCTGAGCACAGGTCATCGTCATCGCGCGGCGCTCTGGCAGAGGAGCTGCAGCTGGAGTTGCAGGGTGGCGGCGGCCTGGCGGACATGTCAATGGGGTCGCCGCTGCTCACCCCGGAGCCTTCCCCCCTCAAACTGCACACCAGGCAGCTGGTGAGAGCCCCGCCATCTCAGCAACGTCACCCTGCACGGCTCTTCCAGGAAGCCCCAGACGAGGAATCTGATGATGATGACGCCGGGCTTGAGGCGTGGCAGCAGGAGTACGACGGCGAATGCGGCAGCGATGCCGAAGCGAGCGGCGATTGGGCGTACGAGCTCGGCGGCGCTGCTGCTGCCGCTGACGCTTCACCCATGCGCCAACAACACACGGCGTCGCCCATCCCGAATTCCGACGAGACAGCAGCAGCAGCAGCAGCAGCAACACTGCAGAAGCCAACTGTTGCCCCACTATTCTCGACCGCCATGCCGGGGCAGCGGCAGCAGCATGCGTACGGACTGGAGTGCTGGGAGGTGTCCAAGGCGCTTGGCGTGTCAACCCTGCTAAGCAGTATGGCAGCTGGTGATGCTCAACAAAGGTCGCCAGAGCAGGTGCCAGAGCGCCCGACAGCAGCAATGCAGCCAGGAAACCTGCTGGCACAATTGATGCTGCCTCGTGCTGCATCAGGGGGGCTGCCTCTGTTAGCGGCGGCAGCGGTGGCGCCAGTTCTCGAAGCAGAGGCGGTGACGGCGGCGCTGCAGATGATGCAGGGCCTGCAGAGCAGCCTCTTTGCCATGCCGCCACATGCCTCGCTGCCGCCGCGCCCATTTCGACTCGCAGCAGAGGCACCTGCCACTGCGCTGCTGCACCTGTCACCGCTGGCGCTGCGTGCGCTGGTCCAGTGGGCAACGCGGCTGGGCAGCGACGCGGAGTACCTGCGCGCATTCGTGCTGCGCGTACGGGGCGATGGCGAGGCAGCCATCAGAGGGGAAGGGGGCGGGGCTCCTGCGCCGCGCTTTGGTGCGGTGGCCTGCGCGTTTGCCGAGGAGATCGGCAGGCACCTGGCAGAGTTTGAGCACTGCGCTGCCAGACTCGAGAGGGGCCTGTACCTGGCGCAGCGGGGGCGCGGGCCGCAAAACGCAACGGTCACGCTAATGGGCCTCAAAGCCAAGCTCAACGCAGCGGCACGTCACCTGCGGCAGCTGGTGCGGCTGGTGGAGGCGGCGGTGCCGGCGTGGTGGGTGTCCTCTGATGCAGCTGCGGCCAGCAGCGCTCACAGCAAAGCTGCGAGCAGCGCGTCCGGGAGGGCACTTCAGGCGGCGACGCTCCTTGACGCGCTTTGCAACGGTCTAGAGGCCAGCGCTCTGGTCACTGCCGATGCCCACAGTGCTCAGCAAAGGGCTGATCAGGGCGGCCCCAGCGGTCGGTGGCGGTTACACCTGCTGGCGGTGGCGCTGCAGCCGTACCTGTGCGTGCTGAGCCGCTGGCTGGTGGAGGGGACCCTGGAGGATCCGCTAGAGGAAACCTTCTTGGCGGCACCGGCGCGCACTGCCGCTGCCGCCACTGCCGCCGCCGCAGCAGCAGATAGGTTTGAGATGGACGGCGGCGGCGTGCGGCTGGATGCGCATTCGGTGCCGCGGATATTCGCGCACTCCGCGCTGCGCATAGCTCTGGCGGGTCACGACGTGGCCCTCATGAGGAGCATCGCTGCAGCAGCGCAGCAGCAGCAGCAGCAACAGCAGCAGCAGCAGCAGCAGCAGCAGCAGGCGGTAGGCGAGGCGTCGGCGGCAGCAGCGCTGGCCGCAGCAGGAGTCGCGGACGCAGGAAAGCAGCTGCCGGACAAGTTTGCATGGGCATTTGTAGAGGGAGTGTGCCGGCTTGGCGCACAGCTCGCAGCTGCATGCGGGGAGGAGGGCAGCAGTGAGGGCAGAAGGCCGGAGCACGAGCGTTTGAACCAGGTAAGCCTTACTCAGACTTTATCGGTGATGATGTGAAGTGATGTCCCTGGTTGATGACGAGTGAGATGCCACAGCAGTATACATGATCAGTATGACTTTTTCAGCTGCAGATTAGTGAAATGCTGTATTGTTTTACTGTACATGCAGCACCAAGCGCATCATTGGGGTACTGATTATGGAGGAGGCAGTCAATAACAGCTCCACCTCATGATGATGTGCACGCACTTTATCATCAGAGTCTGTCAGCACCTCTTGTGCTCTGGCTAACGGAGGTACAAGTGCCATGCATTTAAACCGGAAAGAGCCGATGCCAGACGTGAGTGACAAACTTCAAGTTGTAGTTAAAGTGTGGACAAGCCCGGGCTAAGTCAGCAGTACGATCAAAATTTGCATATTCAGAACATAGCCCAAATTGAAAATTCACAACAGCCCATATTGCAGGTAACTGTACTGGAAAAACTTAGTTAAATGGTCGCATTTATTGCAGAGTGCGTAGGGCAGATGTAAGCAAGATGCGCAATACTGGTTTTGGGCACGTCAAACCTGCTTCAACAGGTGCAGCTGTTGCGCGGTCGTTGTGCAATATGCATGTTGTGCACAGTCATTCAATGTATTAGGGTTGCAGTAAGCCCAAGGGTCTAAATGCAGCAAAGTGCTGGCCTGACCTGCGGCTTTTGGTGGTAGTTGACATATATGTGCTGGATCCTTCAATGGCATGCTTGGCAACATATGCCCTTGCTTTGAGGTAGTGAAAAATCAAGGGCAATGTCACACATTTGTCGTGCTGATGCTACTAAAGAGAGCATTACAGAAGTCACCGCAGCCATGTGCAGCTTACGATGCCTGGATGACGACGCTTTCAAGCTGTATGGAGGCCAACATGCCTCCTACCATGACCCTCTCAGCCTCTCAGTCAACATTGTTCTCACCCTGATTGGCAGCGTCTTGCGTTCTATTAGTGCGAGCGTACTAGAACCACCGCTGTTGTCTCCTGCTGTAGTCAGTGGGACATGCGGTGCTCTTGACTCTTTACTTGGTGTGTTGCATCCTGTCGAAGAGAATTCATGCTCACGACAAGTACTCTTCAATTCAAGTTGCAGGTATGTACTCCCCACTTTTGCGGTGTGGTATTTACGGCTTGGTGACCATTTCAGCATGATTTGTACAGCCCCTCGATACAACACCGTCCACACTTTCAAGTGCACCATATTGGAGGTGAAGTCACTGCAGTGCTCAACCTCTTCGCGTGTGCCTGTCTTTCCCTCTCATTCCATTTTCAGCATCCGCACCAGTCGGATGTGGGTGCAGACATTGAGGAGAGCGAGGATCAGCCGTCGCCAACTGTTGAAGTTGAAGTTGTGCCACTGGCTGCACCTGCCGCCGCCACTGCAATTGGGGCGTCAGAAGCAGTCGCGCCCGCAGCAACACCAGAAACAGCAGCGACAGCAGCACTCAATCAGCAAGCAGCTACACCACAGCCTCCGGCGGAGCCTGCTACAACGCCAGAAGTGCCGCAAATGCCTCCAGCTGCTGCATCACCTCCACCTTCAGCTATCCACATGGCGGCTGCTGCTGACAGTGCAGCACCTCCGCCATCAGGGTCTCCAGCAGCTGCTCCTGCCGCTGCCGCGTCAGATGACGACGAGTGCGACTGGCTGCAAGACTGGGCCGCAGTCAGCTCCGACAGCGGCTTCGGCAGCGAGTCTTCAGATGACGAGACGGACAGCGAGGCTGGCGAGCTGTCAGATGCAGAGCTCCTGCCACAACGATCAACAGCAGAACCTGCGCATGCGCGCGGCAAGCAACATGCTGCTGTTGCACCTCCCGCCACTGCTCGCAGCACGGGCCATGACGCACTAGCAGCAGTGGCGGCAGCCGGCGCTGCCATCAGCAGCAGTGCTCACACAAGCGGCGGGTTCTTCAGCGGCACGGCGCAGATAGCACTGGACCCGGACGCCATCACAAGGCGCCAGCTGCACCCGCTCTTTACCATGGGCGCCCCGATCACGGACAGCGCCGCCGCCGCTGCCGCAGCAGCAGCAGCGAGGCCTCAGAGCGCACAGCAACGCCGCCACGCAGCTGCTCAGGCGCTGGCGACAGCGTGCGCGGCGGCGGAGGGTGCTGGTGGAGCGATGCCACCGGTGGTGGTGCTGCAGCGCGCGCTGCACCAGCCCATCGCCGAGCACTGCAGCGCTGTCAGCAGCGCGTGCGTGCGGCTGCTGCTGCGCGAGCTGCGCCTGCTGGACGTTGCGTACTGCCTGCGGAGCCTGTATGTGGTCGGCACCGGCCAGCTGCTCGACCTCTACTGCGACGTCCTGTTCTCTGCGCTGTGGTCGCTGCGCAGCACCAGCGGCAGCAGCAGCAGTGGCGACGCGAACGGCAGCAGCGGCAGTGTCGGCGGCAGTGGTAGCGGAGGCGGTCACGGCAGCAGCAGCGGCGGCGGCGGCAGCACAGGCTTTGACCGCAGCAGCGCCCCAAAGCAACTGCTCACCAGCGAATTGAAGCTCACAGGCCTGTTGCAGGCGTCGCTGAGCATGAGTGTGGCGGGCGCAGCGGGCAGCAGCGCCGCGGAGCTCCTCTCGCACACGCTGCTGGGCACTGACGCGCCGCTGTCGACGCACGTCAAGGTGGTCATCGACGGCGCCGCCAGCACCAGCGGCGACGGTGCGCGCAGCCTTCCGACCGACTTCAACTTGCTTCGGGCGCTCAAACTGCACTGCGCGCTGCCTGCGTTCTACGGCTGCCTCTTGGGACCGCAGACGCTGGACAAGTATGCGACTGCGCATGCGCTGGTCATGCAGATTAAGTACGCGCTGCACGTCGTCAGCTGCGAGCACACGGCTCAGCAGAAGGCGCTAAGGCGGCGGGGCGCACCGGCCGCTGCGCAGCGCCGCGCGCACCTGCTGCTGTATGCCGTGTTGCAGTTCGTGCGCGCCCTGCACGAGTACACGGCCATGCAGACGGCAGACGTGCACTGGCAAGCGCTGACGGCGCAGGCGGCGGAGGCGCAGTCTCCAAGAGCGCTGGCGCAGGTGCACGATGCGCATGTCAGCGCGCTGCTGCTGCGGCTGTTCTTGCAGCCCTCACACGCGGTGGTGCTGGGGTATTTGCTGGGGGCGCTTGAGGCCTCTGTCGCTTACACGCGCCACTGCAGCCAGTTCTTTACGCATGAGGGCAGTGGTGATGATTATGTCCAGCAGCAGCAGGATGGCACTGCCGTGTCCATGCAGCAGGCAGCAGACAGGTTCTACACCAGTGTGCAGTTTGCAACGGCAAATCTGCAGCAGCACAAGTATGCGGGTGGCGAAGAGCATGTAGAGCAGTTGTTAATTAGTCTCACCTTCAATGCTCACTATGGCACTTATCGGCCGTGTGTTGCGGGCACAGCAGGGTCTGCCCAATGATCGCATGGCTTGCGGTAGCAGCCACTTTGCAATGTACTTCTTTATTGATGGATGCCACTCCTTATTTTGTGATCATTGATGCGTCAGCTCTGTTGATCCCTGCATGCGCCGTTGAGATGATGACAGTGCGGTGTGAGGTCATCATGCCATGTTGTGGCCAATCGCTGCGCAACCTGCTTGCTTTGGCTGACACAGCGATTATCCGCGATTGCCTCCAGTACCGAAGCGTGGCAGTATGGAGTGGGGTACACAGCATTAACGGTCTGCGTTCATCATGTCTCCTACCGTGCATCATAATTCGGGAATGCAGTGTTTTGATGTACACATCTAGCCGCTGCCGTTTGGGTACCGCTGGATGGCAGATATGGCCGACCATACAACCACGACCTCCACAAATTGTGAACCTGCATGCAGCTCTTGGTGTGGGCAGTTTGTCGGCCGGCCGGCACTGTTTTGCTTGTGCTGATGTGACAGGGCCAACCAATTCTTTCAGAGTACTAAAATCTGTACAATGGCCGGTATCCAAACTCCTAGGGCACAGCGCAGACTAGGCTGCTGCGTTGACGCAAGCTTTTCGATTGCATAGGCAACCCGGCCTCCCTTGGGCCTTTATAAATACAAGTCCATACGTACAATGACCAACGTCAGCCGACAGCTGATCATGTGCAGAAGCCATGTGCACAATTTTGTCAATCTGTAATGCACAATAAGTTGCAGCACCTGCAACAAGTAGAGAAGCAGCGTAGGCTGTTCTATGTCAACGCTTAATGGAGCCTTCATAGGAGTCCAGGTCACTAGCACAAGCAGTGCCAAGCAGGCGAAACTGAGAGAATACGTGTCCACGTCATACTCTGAGCACTACACCACCATTGAAGCAGCAAACGATATCTCACAGTACAGGCCAAGATAGTGCATGCAGGCAAACCAGCTCTCTGACAAAAGAGGCATTGTTGTGTGTGCCAGTACATGCTGCTGCCGAGCAATCAGCTGCAGACAAAGCGACAATGACCGGCAACATCAACCTGACGCTCGTCGAATGCAAATGAGATGCCACACATGACATGAAAGCTTATCAAAATAGGCTGTCACACGCGGAGGTTGCCTGATGGGATGTGTCTGGCATTGCAACTTGCAGGTTGCAATTGAACACACAGCAAGTCTGATTGAAACATGCACATGCGGGGTGCCATATGGTGCAAACAAGCATCAGAACTCATGACGATGAGACTGGCACAACATCGTGTACGCCCAAGAGTCGTCAGACACCATTGAGGGATCTAGTGCGAAACGCAGCACAAGTCTCCGATGGTATGTGCATCAGACACTGCGCTGCTACCACCGCCACAGATATCTAACCGCACGCACTCCCTGTGCTGCTGCTACGCGTCCTTAGTGTCATCCTGCCCAGCCTCCTCCGCAAGATCCATAGGAGCTGGCGCCGCATCAGCGTCAGCGTTCTCAATGTCCTTGCCGGCAAGTGCTTCAGCGCCAGCATCCGCAGTTACGTCACCGGCGGCCGCACTCGGACCATCAGCTGTGGCAGAGCCGGCAGTGGTGCTTGCGTCTGCTGCAGCGGCTTCTTCAGCGACTGCTGCCGCAGGCTCAGCGGTGCTCGCCTCCGCCGCAGCAGCTTCCTCCGCAGGCGCTGCCGCCGCGGGCGCGCCGTTTAGCCCCCCATTCGCCGCAGCCGCCTTCAGCTTGGGCGGCGCGCTGATGACCGTCGCCGCCTTGTGCGCCGCCTCCGCCGCCGCGCGCTTCTTGTCCGCCGCGGCCTTGGCTACCGCCGCCGCCGCCGCCGCCGCCGCCTCCTGCCGCTCCTTGAGCTGGTCCTGCAGCTCCGCGTACTCCTTCTGCAGCGCGGCCTCGATGTCCATCTCCACGGCCAGCGCCGCCTGCGCGTCCGCGAGGCGCCGCGGCGCCGCCAGGTTCTCGTTGCCCAGCAGCGTGTCGTAGCACGCGCGCTCGATGAAGGCGTCGTCCGCCGCCCTGTGCGCGGCGAGCACGGCGTCCGCCATCTCCGCGGCGCGCTTGGCGTAGCCCCCCTGCGTGAGCCCCGCGCGCGCCTCCGCCTTCTCCGCCCTGCCCGCCAGGCGCGCGATCGCGGCGTGCACCACCTGGAACTCGTGCATGAGGGCGGCGAGCTGCACGTCGCGCGGCGCATCCGCGGCGCGCCCGTACGCCTTCCTGTCGGGTAGGTACGCCCAGCCCTCGTGCGCGGCCTCCCACGCGCGCCCGAACGCCGCCAGCGCGTCCCCCGTGAGCGCCCCCCCCTCTATCGCCAACGGCTCTTCCTCTACCAGGAGCTTGGCGGTCACGAGCTCCTCCTCCGTGGCCTCCGGGACCAGCGCTTCCACCGCCGCGGCGTCCTCCTCAGCGTTGAGCCGCGCCTTCTTTTTCTTGGTCTTCTTCTTGCCGTCCGGCCCGACGGCGATGGCCACGGGGTACTTGAGCGCATCGCGCCGCAGCAGCGCGATGGCCACCTCCTGCACCGCGCGCGACACCGCGGCCGCCTCCCCATCATCGCTCTCCGCGACAGTTACACTGACGGTTACACCAGCGGGGCGCGGCAGGTCGCGCTTGAGCACCTGCGTGCGCGCGCGCCACTCGGCCTCTTGCTGAGCGATGCGCGCTGCCTCGATGCGGCGGTCTCTGTCCGCAGCGTCCTCCTCCAGCTGCTGCGCTGTCTTCTCGTCGTCGTCCTTGACGTCAGGCAGGCTGATCTCATAGGAGTACTGAGGCGCGGGAAGCCTGCGGCGAGGCGAGAGTGGCACGCATGCGACGTAAATAGAGTGAAAGTGCACACTTTCTCACACTGCTGAGGCACTTGCAGAAATGAAGTTGCGATAACAGGCCGTATAGCGAAAGTTTGAGATAGGAGTGTCTGGTGCTGTCACAGCGAATGCTGTCACGACAGGAACAGGTCTGCATCATTCGAGTGATCGAAGCGATTTACCAGGTACATGCCTGCTGTGTGTGACGATTCAACAGCCAACTAATCACGTCAATTACATACATATCCTGCAAGCACGTCAATTATGCAGGCTATGATCGATCATGAGCACCCTGCCAGAACTGCCATGATCTGCCAAGACAGCAACGCGTACTTCAACAACTGAGCAGTGCTTCTAAACCACTCCTCACTCACCCCTGCAGCTGCGCCGCCAGCTCCGCGGCCGCGCGCCTGGCCCTCTCCCTCTCCATCCTGCTGCTGGTGCTGCCGCCCGGCGTCGACATGAAGTCATCCTCCCTATTAAGCCCCAGCTGGTCCCGCATGGGCGTGCGCGACGGCGTCTCCCCCCCCTCCCTCCCCCGCTTGCCCGTCACCCCCCCCCTCATGGGTGTAGCCCCCCCCTCGCTGCCCCCGCCCCCGGGGGTCATGAGCGCGTTGGGCGTCGCCGGCGCGCGCTGCGAGCGCGGCGTGGACCCCTCAAACCCCGTCCCCGCCTCCAGCGCGGCGTTCTCGCCGCCCAGCAGCGGCGTCTGCGCGGCGTTGAGCAGCGCCATGTTGCGCGCCTCCTGCATGATCACGTCCGCGCCCGCGGGCGTCGCGGGCGTGCGCAGCGGCGTCGCGCCGGGCCTGTCCTGGCGGTACTCGCCGATGAGGCCTGCGGTGGCCTCGCTGCCGCCGCCGCCGCCGCCCGCTGCTGCTGCGCCGAGCTTGACAATGTCTTCCAGCTCAGCGTCGGAGACTTGGGGGGCGGGGAGGGACAGGGGGGCGCGCTTGCGCACCGCGATGGGGTCGTTGAGCTTGGAGACGGCCATGATCTGCTGAGGGAGGTTGGCCTTCATCATCTTCTTGAGCTTGGCGGCGTCCTTCTTGCGCTCCGTCTCTTCCTCCTGAATGGCAGCGGCATGAATGATATGTTGCGATGGGTCAGGAAAATAATGTTGCACATGGTAGGTGAGCAGACTGGAGTCCTGGGAGCACAGCCCTTCAACAGGCACAGGCGTGATGGCATACAGTGGAGGTTGATGTTGAGTCAGCGGGCACAAACAGGTTTGCTACAACTTGCCGCTGCAGCAACAGCAGCATGCAAGAGAAATCTCGCTTCTCTGCAACTGATTGAAGTGCGCGCTGACACTGTCTCACTGGCAACTGCAAGTTGCATGCGGGTCTTGAACCGTGTCGCATTTGGCATAGGACAGCAAACACGTCACAGGCATATAGGCATCCACATGCTTGCTCTGGGAGTACTTCTTCATGTCACCCGCTTGAACAAATAAAGCTGCGTGACCATGGTGAAACTTATAACCCCTGATGCTCATTCATCATGAACTTCAAGAACGTGGTTGACCTCATCGTGACACTCTCATCATCACGACCAATGGCAAAGATTACAATTGACCAGTACAAGCACAGCCCAGTGTACCTTATCTCTCCGCTTCTCCTCCATCTTGTGCATGTACTCCACCGAGAACTGCGGGTCCATCTTGGCCTTCTTGGTCGCCTCCCTCTCCGTGGCCGTATCATAGAACCCCGCTGGCGCATTCATCTGAAACGGTATCTCCTTCCCGTAGTCGATGTTCTTGCGCTTGCGCTGGCGCATGGTCTGCTCAATGCCCGCCGCCTTGAGCTCACGGCGCTTCTGCAGCGTGGCCAGTCGCCGTGCCTCCTCCAGCTGCTTCTCGCGCGCCTTGCGCTTGGCCTTCTTGCCGCGCGTGTTGGCCAGGCGCGCGCGCGCCTCTTGGAGCATCTCCTGCGCGCAGCGGAGCGGCGGTGGACTGGGTCAGACTTAACAGCACACATGTACATGCATACACAGTACATGTTTACATGCAATTCAGATGCGCTTGATCACTCGTGTCAATGTTTGGTAGCATCGCACAGTGATAAGTGCTCAACCCAGCCCACCCCCCTGACCGCAGCAAGGCATCTAATACCTCAACACAGATCTGCTACACCAGCATATGTGCATCTTTAACACTGTGACTTGCCTTCTCATCCTCATCCATGTCCACGGGGTCCGGCCTCGCAGGCTTGGTTTCTGGCGCAGGGTCTATCTCTCCAGGGCGCAGGCGCCGTGCCTCGCCTGCTGCTTCAACATCTCCCTCTTTCTCCTGGGCCATGTCCAAGAGGCGCTCATAGTGCTCCAAGCACTGGCCAGCTGTGCGTCCCACAATGGGTGCGATGGTGCGCCATTGGTTGGGCATGAGCTTCGCCAGGTGCAGAAGCTTTTCTTCCTCCTCGCGGGTCCAATCTGTGGCAGTGCACAGCAGAGAGGGAGGAGGAGTATGTCAGACTGCATCGACATGAATCTGCGGTGCGTGCATAGACGATGCATCGGTGCCTTCTGCCTCTTTTCTGCACGGGCCATCCATCAGACCATGATGAACACTTTGATTGCAGATTGCTGCATTGCGAGAAATACACTGAGAAATGCAGCGTGCCTGGCACCACCTCAAGACACTGGACAAGGAGGCCGCATGATGCGTGAACTTTACGAGCGTGTACACACTGACTGGTACTATCAGACGCGCCTGTATACTGATTATTGAGGTAAGTGAGAATACCGCAACGCACCTGTCTTCTTGATGGCTGGATCCAGCCACTCAAACCAGCGCGCCTTGCACTGCTTGGCGCTCTTGCGGCTGAGCAGCGATGCGACGCGCGCCCAAGACATCTTGCCATACTTCATGACGGCGGCTTTGAGGATCTCATCCTCTGTGTTGCGCCACACACCACCCTTGATGAAGATACGAACTGCACAACGACAACGAACGGCAGCGGCATATGAGTTTTGTGGAAATGACCAGAGTCCGGGAAAGTTCAAGCGCATATGAAGCATCACCAAGATAGCAACCATCAATGATTTCGTACTGTTGGGTTTTCTTCTACGGTGTAATCCTTGGTATCTGGCAAGCCAGGTAGGAAACGACATTTCACAAGCTCCTAGCACTCACAGCTACTGAGTTTGGTAAATCATTTGCCTTGGAAATGAACACACAACCATGATGACACCCACAGCATTCACCGTGAACGGCGGCTACTTGGCAAGGTGAAGTTGTCGTCTGTTGCCTCAACATATGACATAGCAGTGCCTGTGCTCTAAACAATGATGGGAACTCGTTTTCAACTTACCCATGGTCGCGGACTGCTGGCGTCAGCAGCAAGTAGCGTCCTCTTACGCCTGGCAGTCGATACCCCAGCGGCTGCTCCCGCTAGTTGCAAAGCTGCCTCTGCGGACAGTGAGGGTCCCCTCTGCGCCAGGCCAGTCACTTCCGTTGAAAGCGACGCAGCAGCCAGGTTGCGCCGCCACCCACTAGCAGCCCTCCGAGGCTCCGATCCACTCAGCAAAGCTATGTGTGATCTAGTCTCACTTTACGGCAACAGTGCACAGTTGAAGTTCTGTTTGATGTTTTGGCAGGCTTCAGTATCAGTATCAGCCGGTCCAGGCGACGGAGCTCATGAGTGAGTGCGCAAATCTCCTATGTGCAATGAAGTACCTCCAGCGTTCTGGTTGATATCCTGCATATTGGCTGTTACATAGACAAAGAGCGCCCTGGAGCTTGCTTTGAACTTGATTGCTTGCTTGCCTGACCTCTCTGCTGACTTCTGGCTCTCGTAGGTAACTATACCGAGGACCAGGAGCTGGAAGTAGAGGCACTGGAAGCCATATATCCCAAGGAGTTCGCTAAGCTACAGGACTCTCCCCTGCAGTGGAAGGTGCATGTTGTGCCCTTCCCAGACGGGGAAGGGGAAAATCACGGTGAGTGTTGTGCTGGATCCGTTTACATGCAGCACCCTTGATTCCAGTGGCCATGCACTTGCGCTTTCAAGCAGTGACAAGATCAGAAGCTGCCGCACTTGGTGAACTGTTCCAACACACCTTTGTGCTGAATCAAACCACCTCCTGTCGATGTGTACCCTCTCATCAACGCAGTTGGAGTGGACATGGTGTGTACAATCGGCCCATCGTACCCAGACACGCCACCGGACATTGACATCGTCATCAAACAGGGTCTTAACGAGGCCCAGGCGCAGGAGCTGCTTGCATTGGCGCAACAAAACGCCCAAGACAATGTAGGTATAGCCATGGGGTACACACTGGCGGAAGCGATTCGGGAATGGCTGGCAGACAACAATCAGAGTGCAACGGATGGTTCAATGCACGCCAATATGCTGCGGAGAATGGACGAGAAGACCAAGCAGGCGAAACAAAAAGGCGCCAGCGGGCAGGTGCGCTCCCTTCTTTGTTTCTGTTTTGCAAATTGCACGCGTGGACAGCATTTCAGTAGCTGTGCGCCTTCCTTCTTCCGCATGCGCCAGTGGCAGTATGGGTCACTCAGATCTGCCGAGTAGGTACCTGGGCTTGTGGTACTCGTCAAGTAGTTCTGCACGACTAGGTGGCCTTCGCTGCTTCATTGAAACCGAATTGGCGCACAAGTACTTGTACTGTACAGTACACTCTGAGTGGTGCTTGTGAACCACCTCAAGCCTTGTGAACAGGATCATCAATGCGTCACTTCCAACATCGTAACCTTGTAGTGCCAAAACTTCCCATGGCTTGTAGTGCCAAGGAATTCGTCAGAGGCATGCATCTACCTGACATCTACATGTGCTTTTGTAGGTCAGTGCCTCGCTTGAACCACGCGCTGTCTCAACGGGGCAATTGATGCTCAGGCTTGTTGCATCATCCTTTTTCGAAGCTTGTACTTCAGCATTTCATCCACTTGTTCCACGGTATCAGGTTCTGGACTGGGAGCTCTGTCACGTTCGCTGAAAAAAAGTATGCAATACCGTGCAGCTAGTCGTATGCTGACACGCTGCTTACTTGCTGCGCACATGCTTGTGAAACTGTATATGTATGTCCAGGGCGGCGATGGCACACCAGAGGACGACGACGCAGAAGCGCTGCGGAAGAAGCGGTTGGCAGAGGGCACACCTGTTACCGTTGAGAACTTTGCAAAGTGGGCAGCGGCGTTTGAACTAGAGACAAAGCGGGAGGTAGAAATTGTTCACGATCGGCCCTCTGGGAAACAAATGTTCCTGCAGCATCTCGTCAAGGATGAGAGTAGTGACGAGGGGGACGAGGAGATTGACTTTGATCTGTTGCAAGGGGAGGATGAGGGTCTTTTCTTAGCAGAAGGGGGGGATGATGACGAGGACTTGGAAGGGCTCAGTGACCTAGAT
Organism: Tribonema minus; assembly: GCA_017506865.1. Classification (NCBI taxonomy): domain Eukaryota; class Xanthophyceae; order Tribonematales; family Tribonemataceae; genus Tribonema; species Tribonema minus. The sequence goes on along the minus strand of JAFCMP010000515.1, from coordinate 94,356 downwards.
GATGAGGATGACGGGTAGAGAGGTTAAATCAAAATTCAATTACATAGTGTGCTGGTGGGCATTGCTGTTTGTTGTACTGCATGGCATGCTCATAGCCCCAGAATTTGCTCCATGCAAAAATCACAGGAACATGTGAAAAACCTGAATTTGGATGTATTCCTTGTTGTACTCCAGAACTCTAGAAGCGGATCTAGAAGTGGTGCTTCCCGTCCGCAGCCGCTCTGCTGCAGTATTTGGAGGCTGTCAACAGGGCTACCTAGTGTGCATATAGAGAGTGGCCTACAACATGGTGTACCAGCGCTTGCCTGTAGTTTGTGTCCTTGGTGTCCGATGCCAACCAGCTAGTAGTGCTGCAGCTGACACACACACACACCAAGGCCGCAGATTTGCTAAGCTGCAGTGTCCTTGGCATGAGACTGATGGTCATGTATGTGCATCAGGCAAAAAAAATTGTGCCTCTGATAGTCTGGGACTTGGTCTAGGGGCATACATTTTCACCTGAGGACTCGCTGAGTCTGGATGAAACAATGCAAGAAGGGAGTTATTCTTTGCCGCGCATTAGGCATTGTACTAAGTAACACTTTTTTTGAAATTAAGAAAAAACGCAACTTTTACTTCGCCTCGCGGTCCGGTGAAGATCAGTTGATCAAACTTCAAGAGCGTGTTGAGGTTATTTTTTTTTGTTTTGCGAACACACAGCCGCACGACACACACGTGCTTGACCATAATTACCTCTGCGCCAGACTGCTTGTAGTATACTTGCACCGCGACAGGATGGCCTCAGCCCAGGTGGACGTGAGAATGCCGGAAGTGGCTCGACCAGCTGCTGACACCGTCGACCTAACGACGGCCGATGAACGGAGGGACGGCAAGAGGAAGCGGAGCGAGGCTGAGACAGCACGTAGATGCGTGCGAGCCCCAGTGGCGTCGCGCTACGATGACTCTGACTCAGATGTTGAGGTTTTGGAGCGTGTCGAAGCAGCGGCGCCTCGCACTGCAGGTGGTGCGAGCACGTCGCTGCCGGCGGCAGGAGCGAGGAGCCGCAGAGCGCCAAACACGACAGGTCGTTCTGCAGCTGCATCGCCAGCTTCACTCACCGGCGTGCGACCGGTGGCCGGTCCGTTTGCTGCGCAGCAGCACGAAGGCGCCGAAGGCGCTGATCTGCAACTAGCACGACGACTACAGGAGCAGGTCGACAGGGAAGATGCTGTGCTGGTGGCTTCCAGATGGTCACAGCAGCCAGTTGGCTACAATGGGGGTGGCGGGAGTAGCAGAGCACCGCCAGACTCTTACCGGTCATTGCCAAGGCTGGGCTGGGGGGTACCCCTACGGCGGACAGACGAGATGAGCGCTTTCGGCGCCACCTCCATTAGGGGAAGGGGCGATCAGTACAGTGCGCCATTTGGTCATGGCGCATCACATAACGCGATACCAGGCACACTGAGGGGCATGCCTCACCGTAGAGGCAATGCAGCAGGGGCGCACGCGCTGCGGCTCGCTCTGCGGGATGGAGACTTTACAGCGGATGATTATGAGCAGCTACTGGCACTGGATAGACTTCAGCCACGGGAAAGTAAAGGGTTGACGAGGCAGCAGCTGGCGAGCATACCTACACAAAAGGTGAGCACTGCGTCCCGAGCGCGATGAGCTAAGAGTGCCTGCCCCATCTCAGTGCTGTTGAGGAAGCGCTGTCATAGGACAGTGCTCCAGAAGCTGAGCAGTCATGTCCGCATTGTTTTGTCGGAGTTGTTGGTGAGTGAGAAACCTTTCTTGCAGCAGCAAATGCGGCCGCATTTGCAGCATCAACGGCATGCCATGCCTGTGCATCTCATGGCATGTTCCGAACACAAGCGTGTTCCGAACACAAAGGTTAATTAGCAGAGCTTCATTCAGCAGGTTCAGGACTATCTGTACAAAACACAAAGCTGGAGCGCTGCTGCTAGCTCTTTGACTAGCCTCATTGACAGGGGCCTCTGCATGTCTCAATGTTGCGTGCTCTTCACCATGAACACTTGCAGGTGTTGGTGTGTGATTGTCACTCTGTCATGTGCACCTGGCGCTCATTTCGCACAATGTTTTTCGTGACAGTGGCATCTCTCCAACCCATGTCTATGAGCACACACAACTTCAAGCTGCACATCTCACCTGATGATTGCGCTTCTTTCTCAACGTTGCAGGGTGCTCGCCATGCGCATGAGCCTGATTGTGTCATTTGCGTGGAGCCGGTGAAGAAGCGACAGGTTTGCCTGTCGCTGCCGTGCACACACGAGTTCCATGCTCAGTGCATCAAGAAGTGGCTTGCACAGAACCCAACGTGCCCCATCTGTAAGGGCGCATATTCCGTTTGAGCAGTTGAGGTTCTTGTTGAACACAATTTGAAGTGCATGTACACATCACGGATCACATGTAAATACAAACAGCGACGTACCAACTTGTGTCTGGCAACGATCTTTTGTGTGTGCCAACATCGATTGGTCTTTTGCCCATGTTGCTTCGTCTGGGACATCCGAAGGCAACGTTGCAGAGTGCGTTGTGTATGACACTGAGTCGGCATGTCTATTCGTACTCGTGAAAGCAGATGTGACCCCATGGGGCATGCTTCGCCTGTTGCTACCAATCCTTGCCATTTGCGCAAAGTTTCGTCAACAGATTCCCAATTGGCCTCAAGAGGAACATGCCATTCGCAGCTGCCTCTATGTCATTCCCGATTTTCGGCGGATGCACTTGACTTTGTGGAGTTTATGGCATTGGCCGTGGGCACAGCAAGTACCAGTGCTTGTACTGGACCATGACACACATGATGGCACACAAAAGCTCCAAGCACTCAACACTTGTCACTGCATTAAAATGCATGGCTGTACTACATGGTATGCAAGTACTATAGGTGCCCAAGCCTTCCCCTGTAGGGATGTCCTGGCATGCACATTGGCAGCGTGAAAAACCTATGCACAATAACTCCACGGTCCAGAGTGGAGGCTACCACGCAGGCCTTATAGACATCAATCACCAACCAGTACCTCAGACGCCAACAACACAGCAGCATTGCAAAAGCACGCACTGCTCACGCCAATCATACCATTGCACGACATTTATGTGCTGTCGTGAGAAATGCATTGCAAGGTTTTGTGTGTGCATGTGCATGTTGCACTGCTGTGTGTGGTACCATCACCTTCAGCAATTGCTGAACTCTACCCCCTCCTCTGAATCCAGCTGTAGATGCTCTTGGACTGTACACGCTCCGCTGCACTTAGGTAAAGACCACTTGTAACAAAAGAATATGAGCCGGCCTTATGCTAGGTCTCTTTGGGCAAGTCATCCCTGCCCCCCCACTCAGACCATGAGCCATCATACACCGGGCTGGTTGTGCAGTCTCTTCCTGCCAGATGCAGGGCCATCGTGAGCACTGCAGCTGTTACGCCTGAGCCACAGCTGGTGATGAGCGGGTCTGGGGAGTCGACGTCAATGCCTGCTGATTGGAACACCTGTACAGAGACAGTGCAAGCACACACCCTTCAGTGGAAACAAGTTTCAGATGACCGTGAAACTCTGTTGACGAGGTCATCAACATCAGAATGTCCATTTGCGTCAAGCCTTGACTTCAACACCAACTGACGAGATCATCAACATCAGAATGTCCATGTTCTGCAAGCCTTGACTTCAACTCACGACAGAGGCATGCAACTTATGTGAGCAGTGCTGCGCATGATCGGCTGAAGTTGACAATGCATGCACTAGGCACGCCCAATGCTCAAAACGAAACGCCATCAGCCATGTTCATGTACAGGTGTTTGAGTGAATGCCCCAGTAACATCTGATGTAAAGCCCTCAGCCCGAGATGTGTTGAAACTGCAAGAATGTCTGCGGATGCACTGCTGAAGCTATAGCTGAGAAAACAGTGAGCAACGTAGTATTGACTGCGAAGCCCATTCTGATTGCTGTGCTGGCAGATATCAACACTTGTGCAGCACCACACCAGGCAGCATCTGTCATCTCCTGCATAGAAATCATGGCATGAAACATGCCGAATGCTGAGCCGAACTTGCGCACTTACTGCTGCTGCCTGAAAAACCTTGCATGTGCATACCGTGTGGCTTACCTCTCTGATCTCTTCTGACGACTTGAATCGCGTCCAGTCGCCTGTCATCAGCACCTCTGTAAATGGCACACATAGCGATCCTGGGATGTGCCCCCCTGCCAAACCAGGTCGTGGCTCAGGCGCTTCTGCCTTGAACCTAGCCATAGATCTGGCATCAACAATCTGCCCGGATCGTGCAGTGCTGGCGTCCAGCACCTGCGCAACATGTCAGCACGTGCAGCCGCTTGATGTGACGATGGCAAGCCAAGGGGCGCGCTTTTCACAGTGACAATGCAATGATATTGAAGTGCGGCAGCGGTTGAAGTCAGGGTAGTTCACGCGCATTTTGCCAGGCAGGTTTAGCAATACTGCAGCTAGACTCAAGTGTTGCGCAGTTATCATTTCCAGAAGTACAAGACCCGAGCTACTTTGAGTCATGTCATGTACGCCTCATGTACACACCAGCAAGAGACTGCATGGTGCCGGCACTCTGCGTTTAATGCTTGAGTGCGCAAGTTGAGATTCACTGGGGTGTTTGAAAACTGAGCCATGCAAGTAAGATTGCACTCGTAGGTTTCAGCCATATTGTGCTGACCCAGTGTGCTCGCCAAATCGATGAAAAGACAGCACCGCCTACCTGGCGCCATGTGCGCAGCATCTGTGGCCGTAGCGTGGCCTTGAAGGCTTTCTGATTGAGGAGCCATGTGTTGCCAGACTTTTGCACCAGGCCTCTTGATGGTCTGATGTCTTGGCCCTTGACTTCACCCTCCTCCAGTGCTCCCCCTGCCCCTACCCAAGCTGGCAGTCCTCCGTCCAATACGTGCACTGCATCATGGCCAAACACCTTAAACGTCCTGCAAGCAGCAGCAGCAGCGACGTTCAATTTCAACTGTCGATTCCGACAGCGTGTTGAAACATGCACGAAAGTCAAATGATTACTTACCACCAACACCGTGCTGCGCTGAAGCTCCCCTCCGCAGCGTAGACCACCACGCTCTGGTCGTTACCAATGCCCATTGCCGACACCTTATCAGAGAACACGCCAGCTGACGGCAGCATGTGCGGGAGGGATGAAGACGTGTCAGCTACAGCATCGATGTCGAAAAACATCGCTCCTGGAATGTGGCCTTTGAGGTACTCAGCCTTCCCCCGCCCACGGTCGCCAAGGTGCCACGACGCATCTAAGACCTTCACCGAGGGCCGCTGAGTCTTGAGAGCGTCTTGCAACTCCGAGGGAGTGACAAGCGGTCCTGAAAAAGTGTTCATCGCAGTAAAGGCCATGCGGAGAGGAATCCTCTGGCTCTTACACCCGCGCCAGGATGACGCCAACATGCACGAGCTTGCAAGTAGCACGACCAGCAGCAAATCACTGCCGGTCAGCATGCGTTCCAAGGATCCAAAAAGATATCGAGAAGATGGTGGTTTCCAGAGTTGCGTAAACAACACGAGCGCTCGCGGGTGACAGTTTGAAAAGTGATCCAAACCAATGCCTTTGAGGATCTCAGCTGAGGCAAGCAGCTTGCTCAGGCCTTGCTGCTGATAAGATTGGAGCTCGACAGCTGGAGCTCTGGCGGCTTCGGACGTGCCTGGGGCGCGGTAGTTTGTTCCCATTCAACCACCCTTCAGCTCGCTCGCATTTGGACGCCAGCAGTGACTGGAGCGTGCAAGATGACGGACCAAGTATGCAAGCGAACGATGACGTGCACGTGCCCTGAGTGCGCTGCTGCAGCTGCAGCTTTCTCAGTAGATGATTTGAAGCAATTCAGCTCGAACATCGATTACGGAACTGGCGATGACGGAGTGGACGAAAACGCGCTGCCTGCGCCTCCCAAACCAGGTAATCTCTCTTGCAGACGAATTTGCACATCTGGACTTAGTCAGATTTGTTGCTCTGGCTGTGTCAAGTCGTGTGTCGCTTTCTCGCCTCATCGCATGACTTGTTTCTTTGACGTGCAGCGGCAAAAAAGCCAGCCGCGAAGCCCAAAGCAGCCTTACCGGTGAGGGAGCGCAAGCCGCTGATCAACAGGAGCAAGCCCAGCAGTCGGTCACCCCCGACTATGACTGAAGATTCCGAGGCCCTCCCAGCTGGAGATGATGCTTCTGGAGCTGCTGCTGAACCTCAACAGCAAACGGAACCAGTGCCGCCAGCTGTCGCAGAAGGCCAGTACCACCAACCGATGCCGCCTCAGCCACCTATCAATGCGGCTGCACCCTTCAACGAGGAGCAGCCGCTCAGCTCATCCGCCCACGCCTACCAAGAAGAGCAGGCAGTGGAGCCTGCTGCTGCCGCCTTCCCAGAGGAAAGGGCACCCGGCGCTGCAGCAAAGTCCTTAGGCGCCGCAGTAGAGCAGCCGCCAACAGAGGAGGCCAGCAATGGCGGGGAAGCGCGTGCCCCTGGTCAACCCCCATTACCTGAGGAGCTGACGTCAAAGGACTGGAAAGTGCGCAAGCCGGCGTTTGAGGCACTGACGCAGTGCTTCACGCTGGCCGCGCTAGTTGGCGACAGCGCCGTGTTTAATGAGTATGGTGAGTACAGTGGTGCGGCGTTCGACCTGTAGCACACTTGGACACTTGGCCTGTGGCAGCCATGATGTCTGTTGGTGACTGCACGTCTGTACCTGGTGGCTATGATGAGCAGTTCATAGTGGTGGTGCCAAGAACAGCGGTGTGGTGCGTTCTATATGATGAGCAGCCATGTAGGTGAGCGATGCAAACAAGCGCTACCAGGTGGGTAATTCATGCTATTATTCGCAGAGCTCTGGTCGTGGAGTCGATACAGTACAACAAGTACATGGCGAAGCAGCCATGATGTGAAGCGCACTGCTATCACCACCTAGTGGCAGCGTGCGTTGCGCCTCTCCTGAACTACAGCTTGTGGACAGCGTCACGCTTTGGAGGCGACCTGTATTCGTCAGCTCCCTTGTACTTGCTAATCGCACGTTTTGATCAGGCCTACACCTATATCCATGCGTGCAGTGCAGTACAAGGTTAATGTGTAGTATCGTCTGCAGACAGCCACGCGACAGTGCCTCTGCCTAATCCTGCCGCAACACGTCCGCTTGTGTCTGACAGCGCCCTTCCTTAGCAAGGCGGTGGGCGACAGCCATGCTGCCTGCCTGGACGCAGCCATGGATGCTGTCCTGGCCTATGCTGATGCAGCTCCCAAGGCAACTGCGACGGCTGAGGCACTGGCTGGCGATATCATCTCCAAGGGCTTCTCTGCCAGGGGGACAACGCCAGCAAAGGCGGAGGCCGCGCTGCTCAAGTTCATGGAGGTACACACTTCGAAAGCTATGCGTTGAGGGGCTCATGTACAAAGGGGTAAAGCGCCGCGTTTGACAGTTACTTTTGATGGCCATGTTGTGTATGCATCCGGTGCCTCTGGTGTCGGGCTAACGCATCAGGTGCGCATTCTGCGCCATCTTGCGCAGTGACTCTCGATTCTACCATTGCTTCATGACCAGGAACATGCTTGCCCTGAATGCTTGCCATATACATGCACCCTGGATGACATCCCATGCATATGCTGCTGCATTCCATTCACAGGTGGACACCCCAGAGGTGGTCACCCTGGCGCTCCTGCAGGGCCTCAATGACAAGAAGCCCAAAGTACCCCCTGCCTGCCTGGCCTGCATCACCAAAGCGGCGGACGCTTTTGGAGCCGCCACCCTGCCCCTGAAGGAGCTGCGAGGCAAGCTCAAGGGGGTGCTGGAGCACAAGGACACCAATGTGCGCACAGCAGCGCTGGCGCTAGTGACGGAGCTGGTGAAGTGGGTGGGGGTGGCGCCGCTGGCGGGCGTGATCGATGAGCTGCGCAGCGCTCAGAAGGCGGAGATTGAGGCGGCCACCAAGGACCTTGTGCCGGGGGCGTGCAAGCCGTCTGTCTACTTGCGCAAGCTGAGGTGAGCCTAGCCCCCATGCTTATGCTACCCCACTCAAAAACCCAACCCTAAGTAAGCATGAGGCAAGAGACTGGAATGGGCACGTGATGAACATTTGTTGATGTTGGTGCAGTGCAACAGTGCATTGTGCTAATTCGCTGGAGCAAGATGCAGCCACGTACAACCCGCTGCACATGCATAGGGGACAGCAATAGTGTGTCTTGATGCGCCAGTTGAGCACATCAGCTAATTGAGCAGTAATCTGTGTCCATGTGGGTTAGGCACAATTGCGGATTGAGCATTGCTGAACGTTTTGGCTGTCTTGCTGGCTTCAACAAGTCATGTAGGTAGGCATCCGCTTTGAGTGTCCAGGCACCTGGTTCTGGCTCATTTGCTGTGGTGAGCGATCACGTCGTTGACAACAAGCACACCACTTGAAGTTCGGAGGTGACTCACTTCTTTGCTATCAGTAATCGGCACAGCAGACTTGGCGTTTGGTATTGGTGCGCTTTGTTTTGTGGTAATTTAGCCACAACCAATTGGCATTGGTATTGCGTCAGCATCAGGCTGTTGTGTACTCGTAGCCAACCCTAGACCACAAAAACCTGTACTGACAAAGAAACCAAGGCTGGTGTAAGTGCCAGCGGCAATCTGCCATTGTGCGCAAGCTCTGCCTACGGTGATTCAGTAGCACTTTTGAGTAGTACAAAAAGTCAACATAATTGGTCAATTCAACTTGTGACATCTTGAGCTTTCCGTTGGTATCAGTAGTCTAGAACCAACATGTCCTTGTAGCTGATCAAGGGTCAGTAGGACCAATGTCTGAATCATACCCAGTTTTGCTGAACTGAATCATACTTCAACATGCATGACTGCATGACCACAGTGCATTGCTTACCACATTCTGTAGGGCAGAAAGCTGGTAATGCTGCACGAGAGCATGGTTGTGCATGTCGTGTGCCTGTGTAACATATGCCCTCGTGCGATGCAGCATATGCATGCAGATGAGCTCACGGCCTGTGTGTCCTTGTACGCCCAATGCTGCTGATGATGATGACACCACGACACCACCAGCTCTTGTGCAGATGTAGAAGCTGTTTGGTGATGACTTGCTGACCTTGTGAGTATATGCATAATTTGCTGCCCTGACGTTGATTTTCAGTCATCAAGAAAAGCATAAATCTGCAATGCTGATGCCAGTACAACCTAACTGCTGAACATGATGTTGCATAGGCCCAAGCCTAAAGCGGCGGCAGCAGGCGGCGACGCTGCTGAGGACGACGGCGATGTTGAAGTTGATGCAGCGCCAGCATTTGATGCAAGGGACATGATTGAGGCGGTTGACCTGTTGGAGCGCCTCAAGAAGACGGAATTCAATGCTAAGATGGCGGAGGAGAAATGGAGTGAAAAGGTGAGTATTCTGCATTCAGCGATGCACCGGAAAATCAAACCTCAACTCAACACTCATGTAGAAATTGTCGCACTGAGTCACACAGGGTCCATGCCCCATACAGCATCTATTGTTGCTGGTATGTCGGGATGCATCCTGTAACATGCCTGGGATCTGTGTTTGCCGCTTTGCATATCTGTCCTCTGCAGTGCGTCTGGAGGACTCGCTGTATGCTTCATATACCGTTGCGTGCGTGTGGTTGAATGGTAGGCATCATGTGCATTGTGCTGCAGCTCCTGTGCTGCTGTGCAAACTGATTATCCCTCATCATGCCTAGTACCAGTTGCTTGGTGCCATCTCTGAATGCCTATACTGTCGACTACATTTGTCGCCTCGCTCAGTATCAGGACCCTAGTCTAACGCTAATGCAAATGTGATCGCCACCACTGTCAACGTGGTGTACAATACCACGAATCGCATTCGTAGTTTCCTTAGATCAAATGTGACTTCCCGCCGTCACCGCTGGTGCTTTTATCAGTTGACAGGCCTGCAGATAGCACTGACTTTCCTTGCGACGTCACCGGTCCCCATTCACTTACAGATGTCTCTCATGCAGCTCATATTCATCATGTCACGCCACCCCTCCCGCGGCAGGTGGCGGGCCTCGAGATAGTTCTGACTGTTCCTGCAATGTCACCGGTCACCGGTCCCCATATATTTGTAAGCAGATGTATCTCATGCAGCTAATATTCATCATGTCACGTCACCCCTCCCGCGGCAGGTGGCGGGCCTCAAGATAGCGCTGGATGTCATCGGCGACGTCCCCAAGCTCACCTCCGGCGACTACCACGACTTTGTCAAGCAAGCGCGCACCCTCACCGACCACTCCCACGTCATGGTCGTCTGCTCCGCCTTCAAGCTGCTGGGCAAGCTCGCGGAAGGGCTCAGGGGCGAGTTCGGCCCATTCGCGCGCGGCGTATGCAAGACAGCGCTCGGCAAGCTGGCGGACAAGAAGTGCAACAAGACGGTGTGTGAGACGCTGGAGCAGGTGTACGGCAACCCCCTGACGCTGGAGCAGGTGCTTGAGGATGTGCTGGCGGCGCTGGAGCCCAAGAAGGTCAACCCTACGCTCAGCAGGGTGTCCATTCTGGGGTACGTCTAACCCTAGACCTAACGTTCAAGCAAGTACGGTGACATTGATTGGTAAACATGTGATGAGGTGTACAGGAGGTTTACTTGTCTATGTGTGAGCTTTTGTGCAGGTGTGAGACTTGCACGTAAGCCAAGGCAGCGTGTACTGCATGATATGTCACATCAGCACAGGAGGCCATTGTGCACATACGGCCAATGCATATACCTGCACTCGAGAAGCTTTTCGTGTGGTGTCAGAGTCGTCATCATATGAACATGACTATTATGCCTCACCACGTGCAGATGTTCACATTGTGTACCCCTGTGCACCTCTCTGCAACAGGCTGAGATCGGCGTGCAATCCAGCCGTTCCATTCATTGACCTACGACTGCTCCAATTCCATCATGAGTTTCTCTTGAATTCATTACTTCCGCTTGCACGTGTTGCGCTACGCAGCTGGATCTGCACCTGTGTCAAGCGGCCACAGCCAGCTGTAGATGCTCAGACGCTGGTGCAGCTGATGGGCGGTGCTGTAGGTCTACTGGCTGACAGCGACCCCGCTGTCAGGACGGCCGCCTCCGACGCAGCCGCCGCCATCATACTCGCAGCGCGGCGCGTGTGCGGTGGACAAGGCAAGTGGTGTGTGTGTGTTGCGACTTGATGAGCAGAGGACAGCAACTACTGTTAGCAGCGCACACACGCGCGCTTGTGTGCCTGACTCTTGCTATGCTGCCAGCATGTGCGCTGCAGTGACCAAGGCACGTCAACTCAAGCCTCAAGTGCACTCTCTTCGGTGTCTTGCCACACTATAATGTGACCTGACTGGCATTGCTCAGCTGCAGCAGCGCTCACACTGCTGCCCAGTCATTACACTCATGCGTGGCTCATCTCTCCTGCGCGTAATTTAAGGTCACATTTCGCTCTCATGTGTTGTGTGAGTGTCCACATGCATCTTTGGTGAATTATCTCAGCAAAGGTGCTCGCCACAACACAGCAATGAATTGTTAAAACTGCCAGTGAACTGACGTGCACCAAGTTAGACAGCTGGCTTATACAGGGGTAGTGCGTCCAAATGTGTGAAACAGGGAGCTGATCCACTTGCATCCATAGCAATCGGTGATGTCTGATGTGTGTGTAATGCGTACAACGTGCCTCCTGCAGGGGGACCTGTATGGGCTGTGGCCCTGGACCTAAAGGCCAGCAATGCAAGGGCCTTCAAAAAGGTGCGTTACATAACCTCCTCACCTCAGGTTGGATACTTGAAGGAGATAGGTCCAGTAGCAATTTCACCAGCTCCATGCCTCTGTTGTGGTGTGAGTGCCACAACCATGCGTGGCTCTGGTCACCTGTCAAGGATAAGATGCGGCTGTTCTCAAGCTGACGCTGGTTTTGTTGCAACGTCAACAAGGCTCACAGCACAGACCAGTTTCCTGCCAGTGCCAGTGAGCATGCCAGAACCGCTGTGCGCGCTGCTTGCTGACGCACTCTCTTATTTGCTCCTGCATGTCAACGCAGATCAGCGAGCAGATTGGCGGCGAAGGCACCGCAGCTGCTGCCGCACCACCAGCTGCTGCCGCGCCCGCCGCCGCTGCTGCCACCGGCGCCAAGGCACGGGGGCGCTCTGGCAGCACCAGCAGCAGGCCCGGCGGCTCAACGCCCAGGGGCAATGGCAATGATGCGCCACCAGCAGCACCGGCAGAGGCAGCAGCGGAGGCCAAGCCCAAGGCGGCTGCGCCCATGGCCAGGAAGGGCAGCCAGTCGTCGCTGCGCGCGCGCATGGAGCGCAAGACGGGCGCCCCTTCCGCAGCGGCGGCGCCCAAGGGCAAGCCCAAGGCCGCCGCCGCTGAGGGTATGTATATTTATGTGTATATTATAATGTGTGAACAACGTTACGCACCGGTTCTGAGTCATATGCGCGGCATGGGACGCGATGTGGCTTGTCTGTTAAAGAGAGAGACCGTGATCCATTATCATGCCTAGGTCGTGTTGCAATGCTGCAATGTGCGGTATGAGGCACACCTGATTGTTACCTAACGCATGGTTCAAGTCCAAGAGGAGCATCATGTGCCGTATGATGTATGACACGTATGTGTTGCGCCAGGGCTACTCTGGGCAGGTGTATGTGATTGCACGCCTGCACAGTGCTGGCTCTCAAGTGCACAGCAATCTGTAGCTCGAAGTTCATGCACACCCTCAATAAAGCTTGGCAATTGCTGCATGTGCACATGTTCTGGATGCTGGCATGCAGAATGATCAAACACGGCCCAAACCAGTGAAGAAGTACGTGCACACCCGAATTCAAGCCTGGCGATGCAGGTTATTGCCGCATGCGCACATGATGTGGCAATGCAGCCAGTGGTAATAGAATTTTGTCAGCTGCACTATCACAGAGCGTCGTTGCACTTTTGTAATGCTTCTCTGTTTCGTTGAGTCTCTGTTTCGTTGAGGTTGCCATATTTCAAGACTAGCTGCATACTGACTACTAATCATCTCTAGACACTGGACGCTTCACCAAGCACCAGTGACTGACATACTGATATGCCAATTCAGGAACTAAGTCTTGCATTCGTGGTGTCTTTGCTGAGCTCTGCTTCAATATATGTTGCATGCTGCAGATGATGATGGCGACAGCGAGCCGACTGCCATGTCTGGCGAAGAGGCCTGGGCCAAGCTGACTGAGAAAGGCATCGCTGACTGTGACAGGTAAAGAGAACCAGCAAACCACCTGCACGCAATGCACATGCACGTTGGCGTAATGCTGCTCGCTCTCGCTCCGCACAGTGCTTTACTATCGGTTTGACGGTCTACTTGCTTATTGAGGTCATAATTGGTGTTACTGCGGGGTGGTAAGCAACGCCACAGCCGCCCTCATCAGAGAAGGAGTGCTCTGTGTGAGGCATTTTCAGTCCAAGCTTGCTGTCATCAACTGCACGGCCTTGCATGACCGGTCATTGCGGACACTGTGTATACTGCCAGTATGCTGCATACTTTGTAAGCGCTGTCTGAAATGCCACAAACAGTGACCACTGTGCATGACTTCCATGCAGGATAGCCAAAGATCCATCACGCCAACATCAATGAGTTGAGTATGATGTAGGATAGCCAAGTATCCTGCATTACACCAAGACAAACGAGTTGAGCTGTTGCCACCAGGTGCAGTGTTCTCATTTAGTGCGGCCTGACGCCCCAATGTTCATGCTGCGGGATACACGCGTTTGAGCTGTGCTGGCACCACTGCTTTCTGGTGGCCGGCTGTCACTTGGTCACTTGACTGCCGACCACATTGCTCAGCATCCTACCCCCCCCCCCCCCCCCCCCTCGCTCCGCCCTTCACGACACGCAGCATGGCGCAGGGCCTGCAGAGCGCCAAGTGGCAGGACAGGAAGGCCGCACTGGAGGCGCTGTCGTCAGCGCTCGCAGCCCTGCCCTCGGACACCGCCAGCGAGTGCTTCGGCGCCGCCGTCACGGTCGTGCGCGAGAACAGCAAGAACTTCAAGGACGCCAACTTCAACGTGGTCAAGGGCGCCATCGACGCCGTAACTGCCGCCGTAACCGCCGCCGGCGACGCCCCCGTGTCCAAGGCGCACCTGTCGAGCGTCCTGTGCGCTGTGCTGGACAAGATTGCGGATCGAAAGCAGCACGATTCCGTGTGCGGCCTCATGATGGCGGCGGCGGAGGCGGTGGGGCCGGCGTTTGTGGTGCGGCGCGTGTGCAAGCTGGTGGCGGGCATCAAGGCGCCGCCCGCGCACGTGGACGCGCTGGTGTGGGTCATGCAGGCCTTTGCTGAGGTGCGTGCCTAGCAATCATTATAGGTATGCTTGAGCGCAGGTGCTGGCTATGGCAGGCAGAGGTGCTGCAGTGTGCAAATTCTGGTGGCAAGTGCTGCACAAATGATCTCTGGTTCAGTGCTACAATAATTGCGTCAAGTACGGGGGTTTCCATGCACACCCTTGTTGAGGTTGTGGTGGCAGTTGTTTCATACCTGCTTGGTTCATGCTGGTCTCAAACGCATCGCAGCGCAGCCGAAGCTGGGCAGCAATTCAAATTGTATTGCTCCTGTATAGTCTGCAGCATGACCAGCTTACTCTCTGCCCAGGCGTCACGGAATGCAATTCGGGCCAACACTAACACTGCCTTCATATGCGTGTGCCGCACATGCCGTTTGCAGTTTGGCGCCGGCGCAATGCCAGTACAGGTCTTGGTCGCGTTTGCCGTGTCTGAGCTGGACAATGGCAACCCCAAGGTGCGCTCCTCTGCAGTGGAGCTCTTGGGGGGTATGTACCACCAGCTAGGGCCTCCGCTCAAGGCTCTGCTGCCTGAAGACATCAAGGCCGCTTCCCGCTCGGCGATCGAGGCGCAGTTTGAGAAGACGGGGTTTGACGCTGGTGCAGCCCAGAAGGTGATGATGATGGTTCTCCGTGCTTTGTGCATTGCACATTGGCCATAATGCACATTGCATGCTTGCTCGTGTTGCAGCGTCGCATTGCATGCTTGGCAAAGGCTGCTCTGCAAATGCAAGCGTTTGGCTCATTCTTACGGCTCCATGCCGTTACTTGGGAGCCTCAGCGCAGAAATGCCAAAGCATACGCACATTGCCAGCATCCTGAGACTTCATCAAGCTGAACTAACCTAGTTTGCGCCAGGACACAAGTGCTGATACATTATGTCAACAGCGCGTCATCACGCCTGCTCTCAGATATGCGCAATATATGCATTGTGCATACTTGCAGTAATTGTCACCTGTGCATTGTAGCTCATCATATGGCCACATGCTCCTGTGATGGCATACGCATCAAGCTGACATGAGTCACATGCCCCATACATTACGTCCAATGCTCTGCACGGTGACCCATTGCGCACACACAGCGCATACTTCAAACGATGCACCTCTGCACATGCCTGCGCAGCATCTAACCTCTTTGCATTTGCGATCCTGTGCTGTCCTGTGATGCTTCTTGCGCAGGCAACGCGAACAGTGAAGGGCAGCGGAGGCGCCGCGGCAGCGGGCGGCACTGGCGGCGGCCTCCCTCGGTCGGATCTGGCGTCTCTGCTGAGCAAAGACTGCCTGAAGGACATGGCCAGTACAGACGGCAAGGATGCATGGAAGGGCAGGAAGGCGGCCATAGAGGAGGTGATAGCCGCGTGTCAGCGCTCAGGGCACTACATGGAGGCCAACAAGTCGGCGGCAGAGGTGCTCAAGGCGCTGCGAGCCAGGTAACAAGTTGCACAAAGAGTGGATGTGCTCGCATGAAGTGTTCAGGCATGCATGTACCGTGAATTGCGTTGTTGCACCCACGTGTTGTGCTTGATGGCTGGTGCCCATTCAGTGTGCGTGTATGTATATCCCTGGCGTTGGACGATCATTTATACTGTGCATGTCCCTGGTGACCTGTGTGCATGCCACTTCCTTCAATCCAAACACAGCACGTGTGTGTCACAACTGCTGTTCAGAAATCTCACATAGATCTTCCGTACTGAGCGCCACCAGGTGTTCGCTCTCAGTGGTCCATGCGTCTTCTGCCAACCTTACGATGGCACAGAGCATATACGCATGAACTGCCCCCCCTGTGTCAACACGGGCGGGAAGGTCACCATTGACAGTTGCTGCATCGAAAGTCACATAACACACACATTCCTTGCTGTTGTCATGGTTGGTGCCCTTTTCAGGCTTGGAGACTCGCAGTCCAACCTGAAGCCACTGGCAGCGGGTGCAATTGCAGAGCTCATGGGCAGTCTAGACCCAGAAGCCAGTGGCAGATATGTGCGGGCTGTCAGCGAGCCACTGCTGGCTGGCGTGGCTGACAACAAGTGAGTCACGAGTATGAGTCATTGCAGCGGAGCGCTGTCATCTGAGACTTGCCTTGGATTTGTTGTCGAATAAACACCAATGTACGCCTCATTTTTCCATAATCTACTTGAGCATTAGACTAGTGCATTAGTGCGAACGAATTGAAATCGGGCAGTTTATGTTCTGAGCAAGCACCTCACACAAAGGCCATGTCCTCTCTGGCTGCATGCTTCGATTGTTTGGACAGCCATACACATGCTATGCCGCGTGATCAAACGAGCTCTGTAACATCACTTTTGAGCTCAGGCAGTACAACAGGCTCAAGGGTGATGCACCATCAACTCTTCTCTATTTTTTTAAGACGATCAAGCATCACTCATTATTTGCTGTGATTGCTCTTCATGGCAAGCCGTTCGACAAGCAAAGCCCGTGCCATGTCTGGTAACGCAAGCGGCATCTCACACATTCAGTACCTCCCTCGCCCCGTGTGTCTCTGTGTATGCAGGAAGCTGATGCGCGATGCTGCTCTGCAATGCCTGGACAAGATAGTGTGCGGCAAGGACGGTGCCACCAACGCACCCACCTTTGAGGCGTTCCTTACGCCTCTCGGGGCAGCTCTCGTCAATACTGTTGGCAGGGCGGAGCTGCTGCAGTGGACTGCCAGGTACTGAGCGCTGCTACGACTGCAACATCACAAATGCAATGCGGGGGGTTCACTGCATGGTATGCTGTGGCGTCATTGTAATATGTACAGCATTTGTCAATAGTGGCCATGATTGACAAGTGTAACTGAGCGCTTGTGTAGCTTCACCTATCATGATGCTGGTGTTGTACTCTGATTGGCAGTTGGTTCACGAAAGGACCTGCACCAGGTCTGGATCGCCTTCGTATGCGTACATGCCTGCCCAAGACGTCATGTCAGTTGACTAGGTGCCATGGCTCCTGTAGTGTACATAGGAAGGAGACTCAGCTGGTGTGTGACTGTTGTAGCGGCTGGTTGTTGGTCAGCATTGTCATTGTGCTTTGGGGCATCATGTAGGTGTGGGAGCCATGTATTTCAGCGATCGACCAGATCTGCCGCTGCGCATGTCACATCAGCATTGCTGTACTGTGCGACGCTCTCAGCACGTGGTGGCGACACGTCGCCAGCGCCAATGCACACGGCTCAGACAAGTCACAGAGCACTGGTATTCAACACTCATCGCATCGTGTCCCTAGATGTAGCCATTCCTGACGGGCGACAACACAAGCGCGCAAACCCTTGCACGACAATCACTGGCTAACTCACTACCACTGTCGACCCCCTGGCTCACCCCCACCGTTTGCCATTGCGTGCGTCCCACAGGCACCTGCCTGCCCTCAAGGGATGTGCCGAAGGCGTATGCCTAGTGAGCCCTCTGTTGACATGCATGCAAGACAAGGCGGGAGCCACGCGCCAGATGGCAGAGGAGTGCCTGGTCTCGCTTGTGGCCACTGGCTGCGCTAATGCAGGGCAGGTCAAGGTACGTTAAATGGTATGCAGACAACACTAACTTGGAGCCTCATGTCATCCCATGGTTGTGCGGACATCACTGCAATGGTTATTTCTGCTGCTTGGACCTCAGCGCATGTATGTTAGGAGCATGTCTCATCATCACATTGCTCTAGCCCACCAAAAAGTTAGCTGAGGATATATCGTTCAACTGCCATAGGTGGCTGGAGTGTCAGATAGTCAATGACAGCGCCATTTGGGTGGTGCGTAGTGCTATGCGAGTTGACGTGTACAAGTTCTGCAGCTGCAAATTTGACCCACTGTGCACGAGCGTCTTCAACACTCATCAATAGTGCTATGTTAGCTTTCCAGGATGCATCAGCTACGCTAAGCTGTAATTGTCTGTTGTGTGCTTCACATTGGGGCTGGCTGGCCACGCTTGTGCAAGAGGTTTTGCGTGCGCCATGCTTTTCTACCATCGCATTTGCATGTAACGCACATTGCGGGGCAGCTCATCATTGTCTACACCTTGCAACAGCATAACAGTCGCCTTGTTCACGTCCCTGACACAGCCAGCGCACGCCTGCCAACCGCATGTGCAGCTCTCATACTCCCCCCCCCCCCCCCCTCCCCTCTCTTTTGTACATGCTCGCATGGGCACAGACTCTGCGCAAATGGCTCTCATGGGCGCCTGACCATGCATTTATTTGCTCCGTGGCCTGCTGTTCCTCTGCTGTGCACTGCCACACTCCACTCCACTCCAGCACGGCACGCGCGACTTCACCCCAGCCGTCATTCTACAGCTCAAGGCCCCCCTCACCAGGGTCTACGCCGCAGGCAACAGCAACAGCAACAGTGGCGCCGGTGCCCAGGACGCAGACGCCACCGATGCTGCCAGCACCGCCAGCGATGCTCAGCCAGCTGCTCCTGCTGCGGCAGCCGTAGCAGCGGCTACGCGCGGACGCAAGGCCTCCAGCCAGGCCAATTTGGGTGCGACAGGGGCGCGGGGCGCTAGCGGCACGCGCTCTAACAGCACCAGCAGGGCCGCCGGCTCTAAACCGGCGCGCACCATGCCTGCCAAGGGGGCGTCGTTCAACGCCGGCGGCAGCGCTGCGGCAGATGCGGGCGACAGCGGTAGGTTGATGTCATGACAGTTGCTGCCGCACGCGATTGTGCTTGCGCCTGAGAGCTTGCGTGTGTTGTGTTTGTGGCACTGCCTGCATACGGGTGCATCAGTGTCAGAACACCGGTGAAATGATGGCTGGTGTGCCAACATTGATGTTGATACTTCACATGCTATACCTTACTTTACACTCTGTTCTGTGCCATGCCACAGAGGGCTGTCTGATGGCACCTCTCAGCAGTGCTCCATCTTGAACCGATGCCATTACATTGTGGTCACAGCAAATGGCATACATTCATTTGTACATCTGCTACATGACGTACACAGAGCAGTGTTTCACATGAACTCCACCAATTTTCTGAATCTCTTGATCTCGACAGGCGCGGCGGCAGCAGCGCCGCCGGCTGCGGTGGCAGCGGAGCCCGACGTCATGCGCCGCAACGCAAACAAGCCCCGGCGCGCGGAGGTCGACCGCCGCCTGCAGCGCTGGGCATGCTTTGATGAGACACACGACAAGGAGGCTCTCACAGAGCTGCTGCGTTCACAGTGGACGCCACTGCTCAGCTCCAGCGCTGCCGCCAAGCTGTTTCCCGTGCGTACGGGGAGTATGGAGTGCGGCAATGAGGGGTTTGCCATGCTTGAGGGCATGCTTGAGGCGCAGCAGGAGGCGTACATGGACAGCCTGGACCTGGTGCTCAAGTGGTTCACGCTGAGGCTGTGCGACAAGGAGAACGTCATGGCGTTCGCCAAGCTGCTCGAGGTGCTGGAGAAGACGCTGGTCACGGTACGTGTTACTGACACATGCATACTGTATAGTTCCATCTTGTACAAACTGTACATGCCTACATTCATAAGCGCACGTATCCCATACTGTTCAAACACTTGACTCAGTCAGTCATATTTCCATGATGCATTTTTGCAGAGCTGTTTCCAGCTCCAACTGTTGGTTGTTGTGCATTCAGCAGGTGGTTGTTGTTGTGCTGCCTGTCCACCAGGCATGGGATGTGTCAACATACATACTGCAGAAGTGTTATTGTCTTGTGGGACGCGCCGGTGTTATGAAGGGCCTTGCCATGGTTTCAGAAAAAATTCCGTCCTCCATGACACAGTGCGGCAACGTGACAGTTTTCGAAAAGTGTGTGCAGAATGCCCATGTACGCATCATGTACGGTCTGGCATCAATGCGTCCATGACAGTGTAGCACCATCTCATCTCTATGCAAACACAAATGTGGCGGTCGATGTCCCAATACAGAGCAGTCATTTGCATGCATCATTGAGACTTCTGACCATGACATTTGCATGTCTGCGTGCATGCATGTCTATGCAGCTCAAGCAGCAGAGCGTGCAGCTGCTGGAGTACGAGGTGGAGGTGCTAGCACCATGTGTGCTGGAGAAGAGTGGGCACAGCAAAGAGCGGTTCCGAGCAGCGCTGCAGTCCATTGTCACACTGCTCAGCGAGGTGTCACCCCAAGACAAGTATGTGCCGCTGCTGCTGGCCACCGTCGGGACCAGCAAGAACAGCAGATCGAGGGTGCTGTGTCTGGAGGAGGTGCGTGCGGGGTTATTGGCAGCGGCATGCTTATTAAGATGGTTGTGGGTTCCTGTTTGGGTCAGTGTATGCATGCAACAGGTTGTACTCCAGGGTGATGGACTGTCATGATTGTATTGTTTATGTCACGATGCTGGCGTGGCTGTGGGACCTGACTCAGCAACATCTGCAGCACTGACTGCAAGTGCCATTGCAGGTGCCATCGACTGTCCCTTGTCATGTTTTTGTGCTTCATTGATAGTGCCAGCAGGATGCCAAGTTGGCTGTACTGGGCATGCACACACAAATCACAGTCGTACAGTAACTTTCTCAACGCGTGCATCTGCTGTGCTTTGCATCACACACCTTTTGTGCCACTCCCACTATGACAATGGTCGTATAACAGCTATGCATCGTGCTCAATGCGCCACCATGTTGATGATTTACGTTCTTTGGAGCAAACAATAATTGCTTAAGTCTCATCAGAGCCTTACCTTTGTGCCCGCTCTCACTGCCATGTGCACTGCGCAGGTAGCACGTCTGACGGGCCAGTTTGGCCTGGGCCCTGTGGGGCGCAAGGGCCTCAAGGATCTGGTGCGATTCGCAGAGGTCAAGGAGCAGGCACTGGCCAGCGCAGCTCTGGACTGCATCGATGCTGCGTATGCTGCTCTTGACCATGACATGACCAAGCTGCTCAAGGCGAGTCAAGCGTGTTTGTTGCACATGTGCAAATCAGCGCAACGTGCAGATGCAAAGGCTTTAAGTATGCATTGATGCGCAGAGCGCGTGTGTTCATGTTGCAAGTTACTTGAGATCATGACATAACTTTCAAAAGAGGCGTGCTTTCATCTGAGTGGATGATCTGTGTCCATGCCTGGGAGTGGCGCCTTGCTGTGCCAAGTGATGTATGTGATGGTGTTTTGTCGCATATCACAATCATGTCTTACGCACTCTCAAGTATCTCTAGAAAGCCCGTGAAGTACTATGCTGCTGTATTTGCGTACTTGGTTGGCAGGTACATGAGTTGACTGCACTTCGATGACCAAGTACCGCACTCTATACATACATGCCTCTGGTCACAGAAGCCACCATCCCTCCCTCTCAACGTTTGAGTCGCACTGTACCTTCCCCGCTGCTGCAGAACCTGGGCCCCATCTCAGACAAGGTCAAGTCCAGCATTGAGGAGCGCATCAAGGCCAAAAACAAGCTGAGACAACCCTCCATATCCGCCGCGGCAGCTGCGCCAGAGACCACCGCCGCCGCCGCAGCACCTGCAGTTCCACAATCACCAGGTGGCAGGCGCCTCAAGTCAGCGGCCAGCAACAACGTGCCTGCTGCTGCGGGTGCCAAGAGTGCCTCACGCGGCAACGGCGGCGCTAGCGTCAGCGGCAACGGCCTCTCTGGCAGTGGCCGATCGCGCCTGTCTACCACTTCCTCACGCTCCAGGGGCAGCCTTGGGGTGAGTGCTGGCGATGGTAACTGCATTTGACGCTTTGTAAAATTGGCAGTCTTGGTCGTGTTGGCCAGGTGATTGAATTTGAGGTGGCTGGTACATGAAAATCGAGTGTTCAAGTTGCTACATAGTACAATTTACGTCAACATGCTGAAATGCGTTCGCCATCTCATGCCATGAGCCCTCTCGGTAAACAAACGGCTTGTGCATTGTTATGAGGTTCCAATGTGTGTGCCAGTGTGTTTGAAGATACCAACGTATAAATTTCAGTCTGCGTTGTGCGAAGTTCCACCAGCAATGTGTTCATGCGCACCACACGTCTTGTACAGTCTTGTAACTGAAACAGTTGTAGCTGAAAGAGATCTCCCTGCTGCCATGCCGCTGTAGGACGGGGATGAGATGAGCCTGCTACGGCGCGCCAGCCTTGGCAAGCTTCACCTGGAGCTCGACCCCAGCTTGTGTGTGGACATCAGCAGTGAACACGCCCATGGCGCTGGTGCTATGACCATGGTGGACGATGACAACGCCGACTTTGATGGGTGAGCAAAACATGTATATGTATGTATTGCATTGAGATTGAGCTAAATGCCTTTGGTGTGTAATCACCTAGAGTTTTGCCACCACTTCGCGCTGAGTTGCGATGATACAGAAATTGTGGGAAGTAAGACGCAGTGCAGTGTACTTAGGGTCAGGTGTATGTCTTGAAGGTGGATGCACTTCAGGATGTCTCTTGAAGTTTGTCCTTTGAAGTATTTACATGTACCACCCATGTTTGTGTGCGGGTGCTGCCGCTCTCCACCTTGTTGACTCTGACCCATGAGCTCAGTCCATTGTAGTAGGTACGCTAGTACACGACACCTGATGCCTGACTGGCGCACCACCACTTCAACTTGCAGGCCCTTCAAGTTCAACGACAGCGCACTGGAAGTGCCCCTCCTGTCGCCCGTTCGCGCCAAAGCCACCGCCGCCCCCCACCCTGCCGACCCATCAGCTGTGGCCATCAAGACGCCATCCCCGCCGCGGCGCCACAGCAGCTCCTACTCTGCTGGCTCTGGCAGCCTGCCCAGGACTGGCAGTGGGGTGCTGCGCGCCAAGCCCATGGCGGAGAGCGACGTGGACAGAGAGGTGCTGGCCATGTGCGGCAAGCTGGAGGCGCTGGTGTGCCTGAAGCACCCTATCAAGGACACCAAGTCTGCGTACGTGGCTGCCAAGGACACCATCAAGGCCGTGTACAACATGGCGACGGCGGCGACGCAGGCGCAGCGGCAGCAGCTCAGCAGCAGCCTGCATGCGCATGTGGTGCTGGAGCGCCTGGTGCAGTGCCTGGAGGTGTCCTTTGTGTGCGCCCCTGCTCAGGTCAGCTTGCGCCTACTCAGCGAGCGCTGCTGTCACGTGATCAAGCAAGTGACTTGAAGTAAAAGTGCAGCCTCAATGCGGTGATCGGTGTCGTTGGAAACGGTTTCTGCCGTGATGGTCACCAAAGTGTGGTGCGCATTGCATCATGTTTGAGGTCGATGTGCTCATTGCTACACTCATGCGTCTTCCTGGCAGCATGCAGATGCAGTTGGGCGTCGTTAAATCAACATGTTCCCGTCCGGGTCTTGCTGCTGTCCCAGGATGCCAGTACTTTAGCCAGGTGCACCAGTATCATATGTAGGCTTCTGAAGCAGGCTTACTATTGTCCAATGCGCGCATATTTCACCTTGAGCTGTAAGCAGCAGCTCAGTTCATGCATCACAGGTAGCCATCAGGTCACCCGCACTCGTCCACTGCCAGCAGCAGCAGCAACAGCAGTAGCACACAGCCTTACGTGCTCATCAATCCATCCCGCTGTCTTCTCTGCCACTCGCCGCTGCAGGACGAGCGAGATGCCATCAACGCGCAGACGCCAGGGTCCGGCGCAGGCGCCATCGACCTCAACCTACTCTCCACAGTGCTCGCCGCCCTGATGGCGGTCGTGCGCGAGATGCCAGGCGTCTTTGTGGGCGGCTACTGCCTGGCGCCGCACCTGCTCAGGCAGCTGCTGCAAGTCGTGTGTCCGCGCCTGGCTGACGAGAGGCTGAGCGGTGGGCACACAGGCGCGCATGAGGGCAGCACCAGCCCGGGGCCGATGACGGCCGCGGGTCCGTACAAGGAGGTGGCGCTGCAGGTTCACCGCGCCATGAACAAGCTGGCCATTGCGGGTGAGCGCTGCCACTTTTTGCTTGCTGCAAAATGCTAGGCAATCCTGTGGTGATGGATGGGGCGCACACACAATTAATTCTGTGTGTGAGGCTAGGCCTCACGAGCTGGCTGTGCAAACGTCATGTCAGTTTGTATGTCAAGTCGCAGGAGTACCTGTACGCATTCAGGTGCTGTGTTAATGGCATGGCATGCGGGACATGGCACACTAAGTCGAAGCCATCATGTGTAGGACACAGCACACTGTCAGAGTCAATACCTGTTTTAATTATGCCGCATTGAAACCTGATCATGGGTAGCGCCTGTGCTCAATGTATCCGTCATGGCAATCGAATGGCTCATTGCCTCTGCAACTGTCACGTGCGCCTGCATCATCATGATCAAACGCTTACGCTCACCCTCCCTCGGCACGCCGCAGCTGCGGAGTCTTGTGATGCTAGTGTGGCACTGTCAGCGGTGGTGGAGCTGCTTGCACGCGTGCACGCGCGTGGAGCAGTGGAGTCGGCCAATCAGCTGAAGCCCTCCAAGGTCTACGCGAAGCTCCTGCTGAGGCTGATCAACATGGAGAAGAAGCGCCCGGATGCATTCAGGTCAGTGCTAGAACAGTACCGTGGTCTTGCAATGGTCGCGCTACTGTGCTTACGGTGTGCTGTGAGGACGTTAGACTGCATTTGTGGTGAAGACAAGGGTGTAGCAATCATTTGTGAGTGGATGTTTGTACTTCTGCTGCAGCCAAAAGTGGCTGAGGTGCCCATGGTGCTTCTCAACAACCGTGCTGCTGTGCTGTGGGCACACTATGAGCAGATGCTGTCATAGTGTCTAGCCCAGATTTGGTGATTGACTTGAAGCCATCTGTCACCCATGCCGTATTATATGAGCATGAGTGCATCTAGGTTGCTGTCTGTGCTATAGCTAAATTTGACGAAACTAAACACCGTGACAGAGTAGGACACCGAAGGTGGATCCAATGCAAAGTGCAGAACAGCACTAGACCAGGGCAGGCTGAAGTTGCAAAGAAGTGATGATTGTGCAGGTGCTTGTGCAAGCGGAGAAATAGCCCTGAGTCAGGGGCGGAACAGTACCGGACTGGTGCTGGAACATGCAGTGGTGGACTAACAGGAGAAACTCCCAGAATGGAGAAACCTGTGTAGGTATGCATGCACATGCAAGTAGGGTATGTAGGTATCATACTCCGTCAAAATTGAAAGCGCTGTAAGATTCTGTCTAACCCTAACCCTAACCCAAAGTCTGCTTCCTTCCTCTGCTCCGCAGCACCCTCGACCTTGACCTGCTGGTGCCGCCGCTTGCGCACTTCCTTGCGCGCAATGCGCCCACGGCCATTGACTCCGGCTCAACACCACCAGTGGTAGACGCCGTGGTGGATCTGTGGCACGCACTGGCGACGTCACGCAGCGCCGCAGCCGTTGAGCTGCCCATGCGCCTGGCGAAACTGCCGCCTGACAGTTTCATGGTGGTGGATTGGGAGACGCGCCTCGGTGGTGGCACTGGTCAGCTCAGGCAGCAGCTGCAGGCGGCACTCAGTGATGCGCCAGGTGCGGTGTAAAAGGATGGGCAGGCCATGTATTTTCTTTCAAGAAATGAATGCATGCGCGTGTGCGCAGGGTAGGGGCGAATGATGGAACTGTTGCCACTTGCGCTTTTAAATATGGGCTATGTATGCTTCACCATCCATGTTTCGTGTATTGGCATGCCTGGCAGCACCTAGCACCCAGCCCAATTGCAGCAGCTTTGACACCAGCAAAGCAGGTTTGCATGGTGGAGCACACACACACCACGCAGCGAACTTTCGTCATGCTCGGAGTAAACACATCAATGTATTGCTCCGCCATTGCGTATCTGTACTTCCTGATGTATGCTTGTCGCTTTGCTTCACCCCAACACCCCCAAGCAGCATCAATGCCATGTCGCCCTTGAGTGTTTTGAAGTACGCTTTAAAGAAGTGCAGCGCCAAGTGTACAACTTGAATTTTTCATCTTCAAGCAAGCTAGATGTACACCCATGCTCGCTGCTCACGGACTCATGCTCTTTGCTGCGATGCCTGCACTTCTTCTCAGATGGGCTGTACGAACAACAAGGCGCACTATTGCACAACATCTGGCGGGCAGGACACAGCCCTTCAGCGGCTGCCAGTGCCATCAAGGTGTGTGACTCTCCTCATCTCATGCCTCTCTGCGCGGTTGCACCATTCGCCGCAACAGTTTGTGCGTGCAGCCTTTGTGGCAAATGTGCATGACCTCATATGTGCACCACAGCAGCTTGCTTTGTGAGGAGCACTGAGCTAAAGTTAAGTGACATGCCACAGCTCTGCAGTGGTAGACCACGAGCCGCCTACGCCTGGAGCTGCAGCAGACAGTTTTGTTTTGTGCTGTTGATTACACACAGGCTTGCAACACAGGCTTGCGCAACACTTTTCCAACTGTTTGGGGTGCTGATATGTTCATGGCATGCCAGACTAAGGACCCTGACACCTCCCAGGTCTGGAGTGTATGCTTCCCCTGGGTTTGCTCTGTTTACAGCACTGGGGACACCTGATGTCCCAATACAGCTGTCGCAGCAATGCAAAGCACACCATGATATGATCTTTGTCTTATGGGAGTAGCATGGACCGTTCATGCAGGAATCTGCTTGAACGTCTCAGTCTAAGTGCGTGCTTGCTGTAATGTGGCCTACTCATGTTGCCAGATGCTCTGCTGCTCTTTCATGGCCTTGGTGTGTTGCAGCATTACCAGCAATTTGTATATCCAAGTGTTCCTCTTATAGCACAACGCCATATGGTTACATGACCATTGCAAACGTCATATATTGATCAACGTGCGCATGCACCTATGTGCCATTTGTTTGCTGCAGGAGCTGTTCCAGTTTCAAGAGGCGCACCCAGAGGCACAGCTGGACAAGCGCATGCGCTACATGCCACCTGCTTTCCAGGTAATGCCTGCGCGTACTGTGCCAGATGTGGGAGTACTGATGAGCAGCGATGCTCTCTTGGGCTGCAGGCAAGGCACAGGCAGCACCAAGTATTGTGATTTCCGCTTGAACTCCCCCTTGAGGGCCATGGTTACATGTATTCGCTGAGGTGACATCATCCTGTGGTGGCGTAAATGGTGTGCCACCACAACTTTATCCCTCTTGCAACTACCATCACAGCTTGTAAACAAGCAAGTCATCAACTTGCATGGCTTGTACTTTCAGGCAGCTTATTTGCTGGTGCTGCAGGCACCGTTTGGCATAGCTACTGCACGATGACAACCTTGATTTTGTGCCGATAAA
This sequence comes from Tribonema minus, assembly GCA_017506865.1. Lineage (NCBI taxonomy): Eukaryota > Xanthophyceae > Tribonematales > Tribonemataceae > Tribonema > Tribonema minus. The sequence goes on along the minus strand of JAFCMP010000515.1, from coordinate 67,044 downwards.
GTCTGATCACTGGCGTGCTGCACCCTAATCACGATGGCACAATGCCGCCGTTATCATCAATCATGCCGAGCACGGTCATCAAGTGGGTATCCTGCAGTCCAGCAACTCAAACAGCTGAGTTACTAGACACTGACGCCAGTTGATCGTATTTGCTGCCGTCACTCCAGGCCTATGTGCAATGCCAAATGGCGGGCCTGCACGTCAACACCTCAGCCGCGGCAGGTGGGGCCTCTGCTGGAACTTCGAGGAACACTTCGCCCGTCGCGCACGCACACCAGCAGCAGCCAACGGCGGCAGCTGCGGCCGCAGCCGCAGACAACAAGTCCCTGCAATACCTGCAAGAACGCCTCAGGCTGCGCGTGCAGACGTCTGGACACAGCGCGTCACCCTCTAGTGACAGGCTTCTGTCTGCGACCTTGCCCGTCCGTGGCCCCCAAGCCTCCACATCGCTGCCGCTGCCTGACGGTGGGCATGTGCCGCTTGTCATGTCCAGCGGGCCGCCGCGCGACGCCGCTGCCACGCGCGACGCGCTGCAGAACATCAGGCTCAAGCTGAGGGGAGGCACTGCTGGACTGCCTGCCAGCTCTGGTGGTGTCGGCTTGGAGTCGCGCATACCGCTGCAGCCGACGCAATCGTCCATTTCAAATGGTGTGCCCAGCGTGGTGTCTGGAGTGGGTTCTGCAAGGCCTGCGTCCTGTCTTGCGGTGCCGTCCAGCATACCAACCGCTGGCGGCGGTGCTGGCAGCGGGGGCACTGTTGCAGCATTTAGAGAGCGCATGGAGGCGTTGAAGAAGGCACAGAGGAAATGAACCAGAGGACAACTGTGCATAGGAATGGCAAGTTGCTTGGGATGACAACGTGCACCTCGCAGACACCCTATCACACCTCTACGCTGTATTAACCTGCTGTGCCTTCTTGACATCTCATCACCGCAAGTGCCTTGCATGCAGCAACACACGAGTTGACTGAACTGAACAAATGCACGCTGACTGACTGAACCGAAATGTGTCTTCAGCAGACCACCCAAAAGGCGGATTGACCTGCTTCAGGCATTGGCTGTTGCTGGTTGCAAGGTGTTTTCATCGCGCACCAATATCGTATAGGGACAACATCTGCTGTTGTACGAAGCAGGAGCCTGCAGGTTGGGTCACTGAGCACCACAACTGCGCACGTACGAAAAGTAATGCTGGCAAGAACCTGTATGGTGACCAAATTTGATGCACACAATGATTTCTTCGCCTCCGAACGCAGAAGACACTCTCAGCAAATCTCAACCTGTAGGTTTTTACATGCTGGGAGCAACAGCTTTGTCAACGCAACCTCACAGCAGCTGCAAGCTTTGCAACTATACAACAATGCTCTGGAACTGGGGTCCTATTTCGTCGGGTTCTGGACCTTGTTGTCACGCGAGTGCTGAATGCCCATGCAACCTACATGGTCATGCTGATGTGCTCTCAGCTGGCCACAATGCACAGCTGCATGCTGCATCACGGATCTCCAATGCACCTCCAGAACCGCTCCTGGGCGCGAGTACATGTAAGCCAGTCATACCACTTGGGATGTCATGACACATATGGCACACAAGCGTTTCCGCAGCAAGCTACATGCGCCTGTACGAATCATACAGGAAATGTTTACACCATCTTACTTCACAATGTACGTGACATCCGATATCCAAGGCACTTGTGCTGTGCACCAGCGTGTTGTCGCTGTGAAAACACGTGTTGCTGCAACTGCACAGTCAGATTTTTCACTACTTCAGCAGCATGACTTACTTGCATGCCCCAGCTCAGGCGCTGCCAGGGTGCAGGATGAGAGTTTGTGCAGAAGACGCTGACAGCAATCAAGGCAGTTGAGCAACGAGCAATGGCAGTAAATTATGCACACAGCTGAGCTTAAGCACAGCACATAAACAATAAATTAAGGACAGACGCAAGGCGTCATTGTCCCTCGCTGTCATGGATGCCTGCCAGCGATGGACACGTGTACCCTGTCCGCTGGAACAGGTACAAAATCTCCACGTCCTTGGTGAGTGGAATAATGATGTCCTTATATATGGCGCTGATCGCCTCGGGCCGCACCTTAAAGCGAGACCCCGCCGCCCCTTCCCATGTGATCTCCTGCGCGTAAGCAGTCGCCTTGTTGAGGGCCCTCTCTATCACCTTCTTCTCCACTGCTTTGTTGGTGAGCAACTCATTCACGCCTCGCGCGTTCCCTTCGCTGCAGAGGTTGCGGTAAAGGTCGCCATCTTCCTGAAACTTGCTCTCCGCGACAAACTTGCCAAAGTGAACGCGGCGGCTCAGTGCCTGCAGCGCGTTGATGTCACAGAGCACGCTGCTGCCGTGCTGCTCATCGTCGCCAGCGCCGCAGATTGCCGGGACGACCTCTGCGACATAGCGCTTGAGCAGGGTGTCGTTGATGTTGACGCTGTTCGGCGCCAGTATTTGAGGGAAGTCGAGGGGCGGCAGCAGCGGCGCTGGCAGGAAGCCAGGAAAGAAGGGGAGCTCCTCTGGAGACATGTAGCGCCGGACGCGTGCGTGCACCTTTTCCGTTTCGCACAGCACGTACTCGACGAAGGTGGCGTCGCGGTCGAACACCGTGTTGCTGCCCTGCCGGTGCAGCCGCATGGTCTTGTCGGTGTAGATGGAAAGGTTTTGTCTGAAGGCTGCTCGCTCGATCAGTGCAAAAATAATGGTCTCCTCCTGCCTGATGAGGCTGCCCCTGATACTGTCCAGGCTCAAGAGGTCCTTGGTTTTCACCTGCGAGGTGAGAGGCACACCCGTGGGCACCTGCTGCTGCGTGTCCTGTAGAGTCATGTGTGCCGGCAAACTAGGCAACCCTGGGTATCGCTTGCGGGCTCCGCTGTTACGACGCTGCGCTCCTGCCTCTCTGCCCACAAGGGCTCGCCATGGTCCTCGTCGCCACGGCAAGCTCGCGGTGGTGGCAGTGAAAGCTGTCGCAGTGGCTGGCCTGGCCGTGGCAGCAGCAGCCGCAAGGCAAGCTGCCGTCATGATGCAACGACAGCACACTGACTGCAGCGCCACCATGGCTGCAACACGGTGTGTGCTGCACCGTGTGCACCTCCTGTTCCCACACAGTTGAACATTCGCACTTGAAGTCTAGTTTCGTGTGCACACCGCTCTGCTCTGTAAGCACACCCGGACACAAGTATGCGCCTGCCGAGGTTGCTGATGGCGACTTGCCCGTGGCTGCTGCTGGCGGGTTCATCGTGCGCATTCGTGCACCGGGCGCCAGCGCCGCTTCCGAGCACCACACGTAGCAGTTGCAGTAGAGCCGCGGGTCATTCCAGTCGCAGCTGGCAGCTACGGGCGCGCTACGACGACTATGATATGGAGATAGACGATGGCTACGACACGCAAGCAAGAGATGAGCGTACGACTGGCCGCAGATCGCAGGATAGGCGACGCCGCGACGATCCCTACGACGACCTCGAAGAGGACATGCAGCAGCGAGAGACCAGGAAGCGCAATCGAGCAAGACGTGCAAGAACTACTGCCAACAGCAGTAACAGCAACGCATTTTTCGACATGCTTCGGCAGTCGTACGATGAGGAGATTGGCGACACCAGCGGAGGATTAAATCGGCAACAGATTCTCAGCTTCGCCCAGATTGGACTTGTCGGTGTCCTGGGGCTGCGAGCGATTGGATCATTCATATTTGATGACGGGAGCCAGAACGACCAAGTGCTGCTGTCGGACGGCCGCATCGTCACCCGTGGCCCTGTCGCGGAAAGCGGGTACATCACTTACGAGGGGGACAAGAGCGACATGCTCGACGCCGTTGTCGACCTCAAAGTGGCACGTTCAGCGCTCACCAAGGCTGCAGCGCTGGCATCGGGAGACAGGGCTGCGGCGGCGGCCATCATTGTGAATTCCAAGGCGCTGCAGCCGGATGCGTTTGCAGAGACGTGCCGACGCCTGGCCCAGCTGGCCCCGCTGGAGGACCAGAGGCACAAGAAGGCAAAGGGGGTGTGCAAATCCATTGAGGAGAGCTACGATGCTGTGTGGACAAAGGCGAACTCCATGCGTCAGGCAAGCATGAGTACAAACTTAGCAGACGTGCTTGCTGGCGTTGATGAGCTAGTCGGGCTCATATTGTACTGATAGCATCCGTATCTGCGTGTAACGACATGCACCACATCACACATACATCAATATACACACAGCGGCATACAAAGCTCAAAGTTCAATGCACCTACAGTCTTGTTGACTGCACTGATTGATGTGCGTGTATGCATAGCGTTTGGTGCGCATGATTGCGGCTGGAACTGTGAGCGTGTACCTTGAGTTTGTGCTGTACCCCCCCACCTTGCAGCACTTGGACTGCGTTGAGTAGAGCGTACTGCCCTTCGTTGCGCGATGAAGGCAAGCTTTGGGCACTTGAATGCCAGCCATGTCACCAATGCTGAGTGTCTGAAACTCCAACTGCTGGCTGTCACAGCTAACTGCTGATGCGCATTCCAAATGCTGGCTGTCATAGGGCACTGCTGATGCGCATATGGTTTAGTGCATTGATTTCATTTGGTATGGTACATTAACTTTTTTATGAGTCCTCACAACGATGTTGACGTCTAGCTGGACTTGTGGGCATCCTCGACCCCAAACGCGCTGGGTCAGGTGGATGCCATCCTTGCACATGTGCAAAGAAAGGATAACGTATGATTGTCATCCCTGCACTGGCATCAAAACACAGCTCGCATCTCAGGCGACCAAGGATCACTGGTATGATGTAAAGGAAGTACTTTTTATTAATTCTCGCTCAGGGCGCGAAAAAGCCCAGATGATTGGCATCTAGCTGTAAGGAATCTACATGTCGTATGACAGTCTGAAAGTGTCGCAACGACAACCACTCAAACGCCGCCGCCGCCAAATGGCATCTCGGGGTCCTCCCCTACGTCCTCCTCCATGTGCCCCCCCCCCCTGGATTCTGCCATGTGTGTCATGACACGGCCAGAGTACGCCATGTGGAGCGCTGCCGACAGTGCCGAGCGTAAGCGCGCCAGGGCGATGCCCTTGAGAGCTTTAGGGCGCGCTCCTCCGGGCACTGACATCCTGCTGGCATACTCCGTCGCCACAGCCTCCAGCAGCTTCCGCCCCTGCTCCCCGATGCTGCCAAATGACCCTATTGCCAATGTGGCAAGTTTGTAGCAATTCTGATCATAATGACCAGAATAGTGGGTAGTCTTGGCGGCCTCTTGGTCGCGGCAGCATCGCTCGGGGTCTGCTGCAGTCTTCGCCGCCCGCGACGCCACCTGTGCCTCGAAGCAGGTAACGTCCACCATGAGCGGTAGGTGGCGTGTCGGGTCGTCGTAGCCGGTCACCGGGAAGGCGTCGGCAGGCAGCACGATGTCCATCCTGCGACTCCCCGGCGGCCCGGCGGACCCCAGAAACGGCGTGTAGTCCTCGTCCACCAGTCCCGTTTTGAGGTATTGCCGCAGGAGGCGCTGCGTGGCCCTCTTGACGCTATTGTGGACAATGGTGTCGTGCGCCTTGACGCGTGGCGCTTGACACAGCCGTGCATGCAGGGTGCCGCCCGGCGACTTCCCGCACAGCTTGCAGCCTGCCGTCTGCTCCTCTACTCCGATGGCGCGTTTGACGGCCAGCTGCCAGGATAGGCCATCGAACGAAGCCGTTGTGGAGTACATGGGCTCGTTGAGGAATGCCATGCCGATCGAGTGCATGTGGCGCTGCGACCGGAATCGAGCAAGTGCTTGCGTGCGTTGCGTGCCCTGCGGCAGCTGTTGCAGGTCCGCCTCCACCTTATCTGCAAGCTCGGTAGCGACGGCATCTGCAAGCGCACTCTGATTGGGGCGCTTCAGGCTACACTGCAACTGCAGAGCACTGGCGTCAAGTACGCAAGCAGCATCCGCACCAGTGCCACCACCTGCTGTCGGCCGCAGCGGCGGCTGCTGCGTAGGTGGTTGCTGCTGCAGTGGCGTTAGCGCTGGTGGCAGTATATGTTCCAGCTTGTCACCTGTTGCTGCACGTAGAGATGTGGCAGCTGTGGCGATCGTCCGCATGAGGGGCAGGCGCGCCACCTCTGCTGCTGCTGCGCCTTGTAGCATTGCTGGTGTGGAACGCGCAGCGCCTGCATTGACGGCTGCCGCTGCTGCGTGCGCTGGTGCTGCAGCTGTGCCGCCTGCCGTTGCTGCTGCTGCCAGTGGTGTTGCTGCTGCCGCAGGTGTTGGTGCAGCACCTGCCGCATTGGCCGCTGCCACCGCCATTGCCGCTGTCGCAGCCGGCACGGTTGCGGCGCCGCCTGCCGAAGGAAGTACTTTACATACAGAAGAGTACATGTGTGCTAGTAGGCCTCCACGAGATGCGGATAGGTATGTAGCTGTAGCATGTAGCACCATGGCGTAGCAGAGATCATGAAAAGAATATCATGGCGGCGGCGGGAGGCCCGTATTGCCAACTCTGAATCAGCGCAGAAATGCAAGGAATCCGATCTAGCGTGCGCACAAGCGCAGGATATTAGCACCAGTGCTGCAGATGGCAATGGCGCTTGTCAACAGGACGATGGGACGAGTGGCAGCAGCAGAGCAACTGGAGACGGACGCGCAGCGCACAAACGCAAGAGGGTACAGAATGACGGTTGGTCAATTTCCGATCAAACAGGCGAAGGGGAGCACACGGGCGGGCAAAGTGCAGTCAAGCGCTCTAGAACAGGTCATAACAGTCTGGAACAGCAACGTCTGATGCTAGACGACGAAGCTGGAGGTGGAGGCAGTGCGGACCCGGAGTACAAGTGCAACTTATGCGACCTCGTGGTGAAGAAGGGCATGTCGCTGCTCTCGTTACAGCAGAGGTTAAACGCCCACATCGCGGCGAAGCACCAGCGCAAACACCACAGTGGGACAGCAACAACGTTCCTGGAGCGCTCCGACCTCAGCACGTCGCACTTGCAAACCATCTACACCGAGTGTGCCTTGTGCAAAAACCTGTTTCATGCCAACAAGACATTCAGAGTGGACAGCAGCGATGCCAGCGCGGGCAAGCACTGCCGCAAATGCAGGCCTATCACTTCACCCGCTGCAGTGGCGGCAACATTGTCAACAACAGCATCAGCAGCACCGCTAGCACCTGATGCATCGACGGCAACAGCTACCACGTCGCTGCCACAGCAGCAACCGGCGTGCACACCCATCGGCAACCCCTACGCAAAGGGACCAGCGCACGCGCAGCAGGCACCTGCTGCTCAGGCTGGTGGCAGCAGCTCCTCCGGCAGCTCAAAGAGGCCGGAACGCGGGGGCAGCAGTGCTACACGAGGGGGTCGGGGTCGCAGTGGAGGGCGCGGACGTGGCAATGGAGGACGCGTTCGCAGCGGCAGCAATGATGCAGACATCAGCAGTAGCAGAGCGACTAGCGGCAGCAGAACCGGAGGCGGCAGCAGCAGCGGTGCCGGCGGCGGCAGTGCAGCCGGTACTAAGGACAGCGGCGCTGGCAACGGCCGCAGCAGTGATGCCAGCAGCCGCAGCGGCGGTGCTAGCAACAGCGGCAGTGGCGCGCAAACTCAAAACGGCCGCGGTGGCCGTGGCAGCGGTCGCAGCAGCGACAGCGGCGGACGAGGCTGTGGTCATGGCGGCCGCGGCGGCGGCGGAGGGGGCCCCAGAGCGGCAGGTGCGGCGACAGCAGCGGCAGCGCCAGGCCCTGCAGGCGCAGCAGGTGGGGCAGGTGGGCTTTTCACGTGGACCATCTCAACCCCCGCAGTCGCAGCAGTGCTTGACAGCATCAGCCTCGATGAGCTGTGCAAGCTGCAGTTCGCGACAACTAGAAGCCTTGCTAGACCACGCAATCGTCGCTATGTGGGAGCTGCACTGGAGAACGCAGCAACACATCTGTTGGCACACACAATGACGATGTTCGTCAATGCGGCGCGGGAGCCAGATTCCGCAGGGCGGGTGCAGCGACTGCAAAGATCCACGATTCTACACCACCTCATGCCATCACTCATCACCTCCACCGATGGCGCACCTGGCATCACTCGCTCCGACAGAATCAGAATGTTGGCACGCGGTGAGCTTGACCGGTTGGTGCCAGCGCTCCTCGCACACGCGCGTGCGCACCGGCGCTGGCGCGCGCGCCAGCAAACGGAGGCAGCGATCAACGCCTACGTCCTACAGTGCATGGGCACACGGGGGGGGCTACAGCAGGCAGCGCGTTTCCTTCAGCCCAAAACGGTGGCGATACCTGATGATGACTGCTTTGCCGCCATGCAGTCCAAACACCCCCCCGCTGCGCCAGGGGAACAACTCCATGAGCTATCCGGCATGGTTGATCAGCTTGTGGCGAAAGCAGCCGACATGCCAGCAGAACTCAGCCTGTTACAGGGGGAGGGAATTGAGCCAGAGACGGTTGCCAAGCTCATCCAGCGAGCAAGCCCTTACAGTGGAGCAGGCCCATCGGGGCTGCGCTACAGCCACCTGCAGGATGCGCTACGCACAAGCTGGGGACGGCATGAGTTTGCTGCTGTCCTCACACGGTGGCTTCAGACCGTTATGCGGGAGGCTGCGCGGCTGCCGGATGCCTTCTGGCAGTTGCATGGCGCGGGGCGCCTGACGCCACTTGCAGAACAACAGGAAGATGGTACAGCTAAGCAGCGGCCCATCGTTTGCGGCGAGGTGCTGCAGCGACTATGCACTTCGGTGTACGTGGCAGACCGCAAAGACTTCCTGGCGGAGCTCCTTGAGCCAGACGGGCAGTATGGGGTAGCCGTCTCAGCAGGAGCGGAGAAAGCGGCCATGGCCGGCAAACTCGCGTATGAGCTCGGTCACTGGCAGTTCATGCTGGACCTCAAGAATGCCTTCAACATGGTGTTCGTCCTGGCGGCAGCGGAATGGGTAGCAGCACAGCTGCCGGACTTCCTCGACTACTTCATCGGCACATACGTTCGCACTCGGCCACGCCTGCTGTTCCAGCACGTTGACGGCTCCACGCGCATCATCATGTCTCAGCGCGGGTTTAAGCAGGGGGACCCCGCGGCACCGATGCTCTTCTGCGGCGCCATTGCTCAGTGCTTGAAACGGTTCAATGAGGCGGCGGCTGCGCAGCGCGCGCGGAGGCGGATGGGCGCCTACATGGACGATGCCAACGTCCGAACAGGCGCTTGCACGCTGACTCAGGATGACATACAGGCGGTGGCGCAGCTCAAACAACACTTTGCGGAGGTGGGGCTGGAGCTAAACCTCACCAAGTCACGCGCGCTGCCTGGCAGGGGGCATGTGGTGACAGACCACGAGCGGCAACTGCTGCAGCAGCTGGGCGTTCAGCTAGTGGGGGATACGGATGAAAATCAGAACCGTGGAGCTGTGTTGCTGGGGGTGCCGGTGGGCCACAGCAGCTTTGTGGACGCATGGCTGCGCAGGGAAGCGGGTGCAGGCGGGGCAGGGGCTCGATTTGCAGAGCGATGCGCGCGCCTGACATCTCCGAGGGCTATGTTCAGGTTACTGCGCTACTGCGTGGTGCCTCGCATGACGTACTGCCTGCGCACCATTCCCACTACGCAGACAGCGCCAGCCGCCAAGGAGTGGGATCGGGTCACGCAGTGGGTGCTTGAGCACTCAATGGGCCTGCAGCCACCAGGCCAGACCTGGCGCCAGTTTGAGCAAAGTGGGGCCCACTTCCATCTGGCAGCGCACGGCCCAGCCTTACAGCAAGCGCGACTCCCAACACGGCATGGCGGCCTTGGCATTACCAGCGCCTGCGACATCGCTGATGCTGCGTATGTGGCGGGCACGTTGCAAGCGCTGCAACCAGCACTCTCTGGATGGGCGGGGGTGCTGCAGCAGGCGGCTCCTCAAGCGGCTGCAGACAACGCTGCTGAGGATGCGGCAACACAAGCGGCACCGGCAGCAGCGGCAGCAGCACCAGCACCAGCAGCATCAGCAGCGGCAACTGTTACAGCGGCAGCGGCGGTTGCCAGTGGAGGCGCGACCGCTCCGGCAGCGGCAACTGCATCAGCGGCTGGCCGCGCTTATGGCGCAGCCATTCTGGCAACACACGACGCAGCTGCCGCTGGATCAGGGGCCGCGGCGGCAGCACAGGCGGCACCAGCGGCAGCAGCAGCAGCGGCGGCGCACGGCGCAACTACTCCGGCGGCAGCAGCAGCGGCGGCAGCAGCAGCTGCTCCAGCATCAGAGGCTGCTGCAGCAGCGGCAGCACATGTTGCACCTCAAGTGGCCTCGGCGGCATCACTAACTGCAGCATCAACAGCAGCGGCTGCGGGCATAGGCAATACAGCTGCTACAGGCCCTACTAGCCTAAGGGCTGCTGCAGCACCTGCAACAGGAGCAGCGTCGGCAGGCGGCGCCGCAACCGTGCCGGCTGCGACAGCGGCAATGGCGGTGGCAGCGGCCAATGCGGCAGGTGCTGCACCAACACCTGCGGCAGCAGCAACACCACTGGCAGCAGCAGCAACGGCAGGCGGCACAGCTGCAGCACCAGCGCACGCAGCAGCGGCAGCCGTCAATGCAGGCGCTGCGCGTTCCACACCAGCAATGCTACAAGGCGCAGCAGCAGCAGAGGTGGCGCGCCTGCCCCTCATGCGGACGATCGCCACAGCTGCCACATCTCTACGTGCAGCAACAGGTGACAAGCTGGAACATATACTGCCACCAGCGCTAACGCCACTGCAGCAGCAACCACCTACGCAGCAGCCGCCGCTGCGGCCGACAGCAGGTGGTGGCACTGGTGCGGATGCTGCTTGCGTACTTGACGCCAGTGCTCTGCAGTTGCAGTGTAGCCTGAAGCGCCCCAATCAGAGTGCGCTTGCAGATGCCGTCGCTACCGAGCTTGCAGATAAGGTGGAGGCGGACCTGCAACAGCTGCCGCAGGGCACGCAACGCACGCAAGCACTTGCTCGATTCCGGTCGCAGCGCCACATGCACTCGATCGGCATGGCATTCCTCAACGAGCCCATGTACTCCACAACGGCTTCGTTCGATGGCCTATCCTGGCAGCTGGCCGTCAAACGCGCCATCGGAGTAGAGGAGCAGACGGCAGGCTGCAAGCTGTGCGGGAAGTCGCCGGGCGGCACCCTGCATGCACGGCTGTGTCAAGCGCCACGCGTCAAGGCGCACGACACCATTGTCCACAATAGCGTCAAGAGGGCCACGCAGCGCCTCCTGCGGCAATACCTCAAAACGGGACTGGTGGACGAGGACTACACGCCGTTTCTGGGGTCCGCCGGGCCGCCGGGGAGTCGCAGGATGGACATCGTGCTGCCTGCCGACGCCTTCCCGGTGACCGGCTACGACGACCCGACACGCCACCTACCGCTCATGGTGGACGTTACCTGCTTCGAGGCACAGGTGGCGTCGCGGGCGGCGAAGACTGCAGCAGACCCCGAGCGATGCTGCCGCGACCAAGAGGCCGCCAAGACTACCCACTATTCTGGTCATTATGATCAGAATTGCTACAAACTTGCCACATTGGCAATAGGGTCATTTGGCAGCATCGGGGAGCAAGGGCGGAAGTTGCTGGAGGCTGTGGCGACGGAGTATGCCAGCAGGATGTCAGTGCCCGGAGGAGCGCGCCCTAAAGCTCTCAAGGGCATCGCCCTGGCGCGCTTACGCTCGGCACTGTCGGCAGCGCTCCACATGGCGTACTCTGGCCGTGTCATGACACACATGGCAGAATCCAGGGGAGGGGGGCACATGGAGGAGGACGTAGGGGAGGACCCCGAGATGCCATTTGGCGGCGGCGGCGTTTGAGTGGTTGTCGTTGCGACACTTTCAGACTGTCATACGACATGTAGATTCCTTACAGCTAGATGCCAATCATCTGGGCTTTTTCGCGCCCTGAGCGAGAATTAATAAAAAGTACTTTACAGCAGTCTTCCTCCTGGGTTGCAGGGACGTATCCAATACGCGCGCATGCCACAAGAGCCCATCTTTACAGGGCATTGATAGGTCTGCGGGCTGAACCTGTCAGCACAGACTGCAGCTAGGGCATGCAGGCACAGCAATAACGTGCGCCGTAGCAGCCATAGGAGCATGATGTACACGTACAGCAAGGCCAGTGGAGGAAACGACTCACGAAGGCGAGCGATATCCCCAGCTCTGCAGTGAAGAAGCATGCAAGGCATGTGACTTCAGGATGCCACAAAAAGGTGCTGCGTAACAACATGACTGTGCGCTCCATCAGCACTGTTGTCTGCTGCCCTGCACTACGATGCAGTTATGCCAGCGTGCCGCGATGCAACATGAACACCACATGACTACGGTACTGCGACAGAGGCAGCACCCAAAACATGAAAGTACTGTGACAAGAACGGCAGCGGAGCAAAGCGAAACCACATGACAAGGACATCAGTGACTTCTGAACCAACAGCACACAAGAACAGCAACACACATTCGCATCTGGGTCTCATAAGACGTGTGAATTTAGTGTGTCGATGGCGACCAAGAATGCCATGTATGGTAGCCGCGCTCGCAAAGCAGGGAATGGGACCACAGGCGCGATGCTTATGGCAGTTGCCATGAAGACATTGAAGAATGTATCCTCCCCTCTGTATGCTTGTATGCCATATTTGATGCCCTGGTAGGCTGCGAAGTACCCCCCAAATACGGTGCCAGTGAAAGCTGTCATCCTGGTGGTCTCCTTCACTTTGGCCGCCAGCGTGAAAAATTGTCCAGTTTTTGATATGACCCTGTGAGAGTCCACTGCAGATGTACCAACAAAGACACAAGCACACACACAAGGAGGCTCAGCATCTGTCACGCACAAACGGATGATGCCAAACACACCAAACAATGAGCCAGTAAGGGTCAAGCCTACTTCAAAATGCACTTGACTCACTTAGGCCAAACATGATGCCCGTCACTCCTCCACAGGCCACTCCGAATATCAGCTTCCGATTCATCATGCCCATATCGAAGCGATCCATGAATGTGGCATCGCTCTCCGGTTTGCTCTCATCGCTGAGCTCCGCCTCTGACAGCCTGTCCCTCTCTGTCCTCGGGTTGTGCCTCAGCTCCCGCCAGGGTACATTCACAGCGTGGTGGGGCATCTCTCTCTCTCTCTGAGCTCGAGGGTGTGTTGTTGAAGATTGGGTCCCCGAACTTCAACCGCGAATGCGTGTCAGTCAAGTTCCACCCTGCGATTCAGGAGCCAAAGTGGCGGCATCATGGATCTGCGGGGCAGACACGAGGCCTTGAAGAAGCGCATTCACAACTTTCGGATACCTCTGTCGCCGAGAGGACAGCTCGCCATGCAAGTAGTTTACTTCACCGTCCCCTTCGTCGGCGGCATGGCCATCATGCAGTGGGCCAGAAGCAAGGCAGACAAGAATTTGGAGCATCTGCAAGTGGTGGAGGCAGCAGCTACGCAGCAGCAGAACAAGGCATTTCAACAAGTGCTGAGCCAATCAGCTGCTGATGGTTAGTCAACAGCATTCTGTGATCTAAACCACATCATATACGCCACACATGGCGATACTGTACATGATACCACAGCACCTTTTCATTTCGAGTATCTGCTGCTGCGTCTCACTCATTTGCTTGCAACTGGATTGCTGCGTAGCGTTGTTTAAGTTGTGATAGCTTCAAAGCTAGCTTTGCAGCACAAATTGCCTGCTTCTGTGTCAAGTGTCAGAAGACATGATTGCAGTGCTTTCAACACGCAGATGCTTTGGCATCATGTCGTTTGGTCTTGCTTGCCTCAAAAACAACAGGCAACTCATGCGCACCATCGCGCATTGGTGGGTGCGTCTATGCAGACCTCAAACGTCAAACCGTAACCTTACCCAGTGTTGTGCTTTGATACACCAAGCAAGAGATCATGCTTTTGACATCAGTTGCATCATCCAATCAGCATGAGGGAGCTGTGGCTGTGGGGGCTGTGACTGCCAGCATGCAATCAGACGTCGCCATGTTGAATAGGTCTGATCCACACATACTTCTGTTGCAACATGTGGAAGGCATTCAATTGAAGGATGTGTCATGGGAGGTGAGTCATGACCATGCGTATGGTGAGTCCTGACTCATGAGTGTCTTCCTGTTGCTACCCAGAGCAGCTGCTCACAGCTCAGCCATACATTGAGTCTGCGGTTTCGCAGAAATACGAACAAGCAGGAAGTGTTTACATAGCTGTTACATTACAACGAGGTTTGTACGACACCAGCGCATTGTACATAAAATCATGCAGTGGTTGTTGTTGGAACAGCTGGTGTATGCCTAATTGCAGCATGAACAAGCAGATATCAAGCCATCGTACCATTATGCAAGTGCATGTCTACTGTACCTCTCTTGCTTATCTCAAGCTTGCAAGCCTCACTTGTGAAATGGTGTCACAGAAGCACCAATGCTGTCGTCTCTCCATAGCAATCGCAAAAAAATGGCAATGTGTTTACAGTGGGCTGAGCAAACTGTAGTACATTTGTCAACAGTAACCACTTCGTATTTATGCCATGTCATCGGTTGCCGTAGTTCCTCTGACTGCCCCTGGCCGCATGGTCTGGACTTTGGTCAGGACTGCTCATCATGAGCGAACCAGGGCTGCTGACAGGTGATCGCTGCTGCGCCCCCCCCTGATCCGGATATGTCATGTTGGTGTAGTCATAGCCCCCCGCAGCTGCTCCCCCTTGTACATCACCAGCTTCTTGCTGCAAATTTGCAACTGCAGCAGCTTCCTCTGCCGTCATCTCCGTCACGCTGCCCCGCCCCCCCTCTTTCCGCGCCTGCTTGAGCGCAAGGTTAATGCTCGCACGCCTATTGGCCGGCCTCAAGGCACGGTCCGTGAGCTCTGCTACCAGCGTTTTGTGCAGCTGCTTGAAGTAAAGTAGTGATACAGCTTTGACGCCCATGTTGAAGATGAGCATCACCAGGCAGAATATGGCGGTGGGGCCGTCAAAGACTTTGGCCTTGTTAGAACCTGCGTTGGAGCAAAGACGTGAAGCAGTGCGTCCAAGTGACGTAGTGCAGCGCACACATCAGTGTTTGAAGATGTGTGACTGGATTTTTGACTGAAACCTTTGAGACACCTGCCGCACGGCAAGCTGGAGCATTCCTTGCGAGGCATTTGGCTACTTTGGCATGGAACCACTAGTATTCAGTGCAATTGGTTCTCTTTCCTTACATAAGCTGCTACGTGATTCACATACCAACAGAAACCCAATTAGTCCATCGCAACCATCAGATGACAGATGGTCATTTGCACCGGCGCTCCCAAGAATTTGACGGTGGCTGAGGCTGGACCCACAACACGTGTGTGGCAGAACAGCTGAATTCATAATCATGCGCCACTCATGATTTTTACAAACAAAACCATGTGAACCACTCGATCTGCACGGGCTGCCGACCGCTGTGTACCAGCTTGTCGCTGATGTCATATGTGTTTGGGTCACGTGTTTACCAACTGCAGATGATCACGAAGGACTGCTTTGAAAATGTTTCGGTGCGTGGTTTTGTTATGTGGTACCTTCTGGCAAGACACTCAATACAACGACCCCGGGTGGCGGAAAGGATCGATAAGTGCTGTAGCGGATGAAGGCGCGTCGCCACCGCAACACTGTATGTATGACCAACCTACGGATAGACCTTGACCTACATGGCAACCGATGGTCAGCACAAACAAATTTTGACCCACTTGGCAAGCGATGGTCAGCGCCAGCTCAGATGTCGCGTCATATACTACTACACGTGCTGGAGACCGCGAGACTCACCCCAGACGCTACAATAGATGATGTCCAGCAGTATCGAAGCCGCTAGAAACCACAGGTAGCAGTTGCAAGCCTGGAAGCTCCTGGTGAATGCCACGTACAAGCCCCAAAATCCCAACACCACATTGTACGAGGGAAAGCTCGCCTCGCCTCCCAGCTGTGTGAGGATGCTCAAAAACACCTGAATCCACGCGGACCGCTCCACGTACTCCGGATGCCAGGTCAGCAACTCCTTGCGTATTCGATTGAAGTGATTGACGCCTGGGGCCATCGTGCATCGGCTGCTGCCTGAGGTCGAAACACCACACAGTTCGAGCCGTTTCGTGAGGTCAAAACACCACACAGTTCGAGCAGTTTCATTAAAACTTCAACTGCGGATGTTTTGATCTCTGGCTGCGTGATAGAGTGCATGTAGTTTGACGCTCTTACCAGCGAAGCGATGGAGGTCGGCGATTGTGCCACAGCGCACGTTGACCAACAGGAGGAAAGCCTCGTGGGCGCATCCTGGCAGAGAGGCGGGCCACCAGCATTGATCGTCACCACAGATCACAGAGTTGTAGTCCACGATGAGGTGAGGCAACAGGATCGACTGGTTGCCTGTCGTTTCTGTTGTTGTATGCATGATCCACGATACCCAAAGCGTCGCAATCTCATGCACGATACACTGGCCGCAATGCTGGTTTACAGGCGGCAGGCAGCAGCAGCCGGCGGGAGTGGAGCTTCAAGCCAGGCGCGCCAACGAGGCTCACGCATGCCGCCGTACATCTGCCGAATCCGGGCCGCCTTGTAGCAGTTCAGGGCGGCAAGACATTGGTGTCATGGCCTGCGTCCAGCGACAGTTCTCAGCAGACGACGGCTCCAGCTCCCGGCCCTGTGCACGCGCTGCTGCCCTGCGCCGGCGTGGCGGACACTTTGGCGGTGGTCACAGCAGATGGTGCGGTACACGTAACCTCAGGGGAGCTCGTGCAGGTGGCAACCTCCACCGCGGGCAGCTCTGGTTCCGCCTGGCGCGCGCTTTGGGCACACGCCACCGTCGACCTTCACGTTCTGGTAGTGGAGCAGCAGCAGGAGGGCTCCGCCTTTAGGGTGGTGGTACATCGCATCACAAAACCAACAAAAACCACAGCGACAACCACAGCAGTGCTCAGCGTTTTGGAGATGCATGCTGGCGCCACCGGCGGGGATGCATGGAGCTCCGGCGGGCCAGCCTTGGCAGATGCGGTGTACCACGAGCAAGACGCCTCGCTGTCGCTGCTTTGGTCAGGCCAACACAGCAGCGGCGGCGACGCTGTGCTTGTCTGGGTCAAGCTGCTGCTGTCGCAGGCACAGGCCGGCCTTGCGGTGGAGTTCACGCACGAGGTAGCCAGCGCACCCACCGCCAACGGCGCCGCGCCAACCCCAAAAAAGCGGCGACGACAGTCAGCAGCAGCGGAGGCGGACAGCGCACAGGCGACTGCACCACCAGCTCTGGTGGCGCTCTCCGCCTCATCTCATCTGCTGGTGCTGGAGCAGGCGAGCAGCGCGGCGAATCCCACGCTGTCGGCGTGGGACTCGCAGTACGCGCTGTGCGTTGAACGGAACGTACCGCTCGACCGCGCCGCTGCCATTGTCGGTAAGGTGCGGCGCGTGCTCGTTGCGCCCGACGGCACAGCCGTGGCGCTGATCGGCGATGCCGCGATTGCCACGTGCTCGCTGCGTGTAACGGCCACGTCAGCGCTCGACTACCTCATTGCGCCCAGCACCAAGCTGGCGCCCAGCACGGTCGCAGCGGCGGCGCCGTGTGGCGTGGTGCAGATCAGCGGCAACGAAGCAGCCCTAGGGCTGACGAAGATTGCTGCCAGCGCAGACACTGCTATTGGCATGCGCGTGCCAGTGTGGGCAGGGGTCATGCGCGAGCACAGCGCGCAGCTGCAGCAGGTGCTGCAGGCGGTTGTTGCAGCAGCGGCGTCTGGCGAGTTGGGCGAGTTAGATGCCATCGTTGACGCACATTGCGCAGCAGCCGCTAAGCCCAACCGCATCGCTAAGCCCAACCGCACTGCTCAGCAGAAGCGAAAAGCAGGAGCTCCAGCGCCAGCAGCAGCAGCAGCAGCGATCAGCATCTTCCTCGCGGACGTCGCCGACGCCGTCGTGACAGCGCTCTTAGCACACCCTGAGCACATGTCCCATGACTCGCAAGGGTGGCACACCCTGATCACAGTGCTCAAAACTGGGCGTGTGTCAGGGCGGCGTCACGGCGCGCGCCTGGTGGCGGCGGCGCAGGCAGCGGGCAAGTGGGCGGTGCTGGAGGCGCTGCTGCGGTACGGAGCAGACCTGCCGGAGGCCGACATAGTGGCAGTGCTCAGGGCTGCGCTGCGCGCCGCGGCCTCCTCAGCAACGCTGCCGCCGCTGCCACGCAGCAGCGGCAGTGACAGCGCGGACGGCAGCAGCAGCAGCAGCAGCAGCAGCACTCTGCTCGTCAACGGCAGTGCAACGCGCGGCGGCAGCAGCAGCAAGAGAAAACGACTCGCGCAGGCCGTCGCGGCGCCGTCGGTGGAGCAGCGGATGGAGGCCGCTGAGCACTGGGTGCGGCTGGCGGTTGCCACGCCGTGCAGCGAGGTGTTCCTGCGGCAGGCGCTGCCGCTGCACCTGTCGCAGCAGGAGGCGCTGCTGCTCCTGCGGGTGGTGCTGCGCATGCTGCAGGAGGGGGGGACGCGGGAAGACCTGCACGGCGGGAGCCCCCCGGTAGGTAGTGTTGACGCAGCACCCATGTACCCCTCGACCAGTGCCATGCTGGCGTGGTTGACAGCGTTGCTTGACTCCCATTTGCCAGCGTTGACAAGCCTGGTAGTGTCGGATCCCTCGATCACAGGCCTGCTGCGTGACTTCAAGCAGTTTGTCGAAAGCGCTGCTCGTGAGTGCATCTTGCTCAGCAACATCAGGTGCCAGCTTGGTACACTTCAGGAAAAGTTGATCGCAAGGCGTGCAAAGTTGGTCGAGGCAAGGGGAGAAAAGACGCGTCACGATAATCAGAAGGCAATTGCAGACTACAATGTGGAGGTGCTGCAGTTGTGATAGTGATAGGCACGAGTGCTTCTTTGAATGCATACAACACAGAGTGGATGCTCAACACAGATTCCACTTTTATTGTACATCGCCTTGACGTCTTTGATTGTTGTCTGACCACGACTTGCTTCAGGTTGTGGTCTGCTGCTCGTTTGTTGTACAATTGGTGCTGCACACCGCATTCATCACGTTTGCTCATGGCCTGCATTGAGCGCCATAATGTTTTGTTGGCTGTTTCTGTGTAGAGCTGCGGGTACACGCTTCTGAAGTGTACTCCTTGGCATGAGTATGGTGCGTGGCTGCTCATGGCAGCAGCAGTCAGAGCATGCTTAATAGCCTTGTTTGCACTTGACCGCATTTGCCTGTGCAGGACTGTACATGTGCACTTTGGCATGTTGCCACCTGACAGTTTTCCCCTTGATTGCTGCTGGCAGCAGAAGTTGGTGGATGCTGTACGGCTGTATGGCTTTGTTGCTCTCATCCATCGCTTTTCTCCTATGACAGTTTCATTTGCAACATGGCGGTGTTCATTCATTCATTAATGCGTTTGTACCGTTTGAAGTGCGACTCTGCAGCGTGTCCTTGCTGACATGGTCTCTGTTGCTCACATAAAGGCACACACCGCATTACACAACGCCGATGCTCACTGCATCAACAAGAGACATCAGGGCAAGCACACAGGCTGTTGCAAGCACACAGGCCGTTGCACGTGACAGTGACAGCTGACTGGCCAGTTACTCGACAACAAGACACACACTGCATTTCATAATGCCATTGGACACAGCGCCAACAAAAGACATCAGACAAGCACACAGGCTGTTGCACAAGACAGCTGCTTCACGTACAAGACCTTACAGCACCCGTCCAAAAAGCATGTCCAGACAAGCAGGCGCATGCCAACAAGATGCAGAGCATTACGCATTGCGAGAGAAGTAGGTGTATTTGCACAAGACGCCAGCGCTGCACCTGGTCGTGTGAGCCAGTCTTCAAATACCACCGCAACATGGCAGTTTGTACTACCAGCATCTACATGGCCATTCGACTCTGCACTCAATCTGACACCTCAACCTACTGCTGTCATAGCTTGGCAGGTGGCGTTCCGTGCAACTGCTGAAAGTACTCGAGTCTCTGGTGGCACTTGCACGGCTGCCGCTTGTATTGTCCACAAGTGCACTGTCCACATGTCGTGGCACCCGCCTTGAAAGCCCTGATGTGATGAATCAGATCTCGGACCTGAGTGACGGAGTTATGTGCATGGATGCAGATACGCAACCGCTCTGTACCCTCAGGTACAGTCGGTTTGCGTATGGGGCGGACATCAAACCCGTGCTCTCGCAACAAGTCTGCTACCTTGATAGCGCGCTCATTTCCTGGAACCAGCACTGCTTGAATGGGCGATGTACTCTCAACGAGGTCTGAGGGGCTAAGAGGTGGCGTGTCGTCTTCGCTTGGCGCGACGAGCTCTGCTCTGAATATCGCAACGAGGTTCAATACGTGCGAACGCGCAGCATGCATGATCCGCTGCATGTCATACGAACACCTGATCGCTGCCAGGCTGTGCATCGGGAGCGACGTAGAGTAAATGAGCGGCCGCGCGTAGTTAATGAGGAATTTCCTCAGCGTCGCACTGCCAAACACTGCTGCGCCATGCACGCCAAGCGCCTTACCGAATGTGTGCACGCTGCAGAACAGCGCCGGAGAGTTCTCCAGACCCAGCGCGCCGACAAGACCCTCCCCATTTGGCCCCAGCACGCCTGTCGCGTGCGCCTCATCTACTATGACCCATGCGCCATTTGCCTCTGCTACTTGCAGCAGCTGCTCCAGAGGCGCGCAGTCGCCATCCATGGAGTAGATGCTCTCCAACGCAACGAAAATGCGCTCAGTGCTGCCAGCTGCCCTCAGGCCACTCAGCACTTGTTGCAGGTGCGCGCAGTCGTTGTGCCTGAATGCAATCTGCGCTGTCTGCCTGCCGAGCTTCATGCCCATTTGCATGGAGTTGTGCACTAGTTCGTCGTACACCACCGCATCCCCCCTTTGCGGTATGCACGACAGCACGCCAAGATTGGCGTCGTACCCCGAGTTGAAAATCAGGGCTGCCTCTCTCTTGTGGAACATAGCCAGCGATGCCTCCAGCTCCTCTGCGTAGGATGAGTTTCCCGAGAGCAGCCGCGAGCCCCCCGACCCCATGAGCGGCGGCAGCATGCCGTACTCTGCTGGCATCGTCCCCCGGGGCGCTGCGTTGATTCGGCGGATCCGCTCCACCTCCCTCTCGGTCGCCACTGCAAGCTCCTGCGATCGGGCGAGTCCGAGGTAGTCGTTGCTGCCAAAATCTAAGCTGCATCCCTCCGTCTCAGCTACTTTAAGATCTCGCAATGTGCCCTCAGCCTCCCGCCGCTGCAGCACACCCCGCATCCAGCCTTCGACACCTGCACCGGCCATCGTGCCTATACAGCGGCTGTGCTGAATGATACTTGCACTGCTACGCTTTAAGCCGCTGCATGCCAGACTCAGCATGCCTTCCACATGCCATGCCGCCAGCGCGCCGGAAATCGTCACAAAACCAACTTCAAGACCAAGTTGATGTTGCAGTCCCTAAGTTCAGCCGTGGCCACAGGCCTCGTAGTCATGGGACATGGAGGGGTGTTGACGGCGGCTTTGTGCTGGTGCAGCCTGCACCATGCACGTAGTTTCATACGCCCTCCGATGCATCTGCACCGTTCTCAGCTGTCTGGTGCCACCGCAAGCCAACGCATAGCGATGAGCACCACAGCACCAGACGCAGCTGGCACAGTAGTCAAGCCCTGGGCCACCACAGCCCAGGAGACTGTAGGAACTCGAAACCTGGAGGCAGTGTACATGCGGCACATTCTTGTGCAGTCGGACGAGATGGCGTCATTGATCCTGGAGAGGCTCAAGAGCGGTGCTGACTTCAAGGAGTTGGCCAGTTCTGTCAGTGATTGCGAGCACACGCGCTCCAAGGGTGGTGATTTGGGATGGGTAAGCCCTGGGGACTCCCATCTGGACGAAATCATGGATCAGGGGGGGCGTGAAAAATGCTTCACGTCGTTTTACAAGCCTGGCGACATCAACGTGCTGAAGACCGCACGCGGGGTGCACATTGTCAAGGTAATTGGGACATAGACATGCCGCATCAATGAAGTCTGTATCTTCTGCCAATAAATTGCCAGATGATTCCGTTGCTTACAGCTGTTTCCGCATGTGTTGTTTGCAGCACTGATCAGGAGCCTCCCATAGAGGCGTGGGGAATGCACGCATTGCAGATGACTGCTTCAGCCACTGTTCATCTTTGTTGCTAAATCACCACACCATCTAAACCTTTATCAACACTCATTGTTCAAGCCTTTTGTGTCTCGTGCACCCCGCATCGCAGACGGAAGATGTGATGACACGCCTATCTACCTTCAGCCGCAGAAGGGAGCGCTTGCCAGGCGCTGGCCTAGCCCAAGTGCCACTGGCCAGGATTGGCAAAAACGCTTCTTACTGGATGGAGACAATGGGGTGCCAGATGAACGTGGCAGATTCAGAGAGAATGGAGGGGCAGCTGGCAGATCTGGGTCTGCGAAAGGCCGAAAAGAAGGTGCGTTACCCCAATTGGGCACAAAATTGATGTTTTCCGGGGCATGCTAGGTAAAAGCTAGTCGACACCTGTTGCATTTCAGTGGCTGCTCATGTCAGACGCGTAATTCTGATGCGGAGTGTCAGTGCAGCAGACCATGAGCAAACTGCGCGTGAATGAAGGTTATGAAGCGGCGTGTTGGTTGCGTTGGTGGGTGCTAAGCATGAGTTTAGCTGACCCTGTCATATATGGAGAGACTGTAAGCCCAACACGGTATAAGCTCAATGTGCAATGCCAAACTGCATTCAGAAGCCTAAACGAGTTCAAAGCGCAGTTGCGTAATGCTAGCCGTAGCGCCTTGATCTGGTGCAATTCTTGGCAAGGTTTGTATGGTGGTATTTTGTGACATGTCCATATGCCACTAGCTGGGTCAAATCAGCCATGAGTATGGCGTTTGACATGAGAAGCACCATGGTGATGAGCAGGCATGCCAGCAGCAGCGCGTGTATACTAAGCAGAACTGGTTCACACTATGCCCCTTCCATATGCCTACCAACATGTTGAGAGCATTACGCTGATGATTGTTAATCGGCTGTGATCTGCTTGCTTGCTGCCAGGAAACGGCCAATGTGATTGTGCTCAACACCTGCACCATCAGGTCAGTGGATCACCGCTTTTCCCTGAAGTTTGGCAAATACTCTAACAGTGAACCTCGGACATGGCTGCAGCATGTGTCATTATGATGAGATCATGCGGTTTGGCCATTCCAGGCCACTTTACAAGAGCATGTGCGCACCAGTGCTTTGGCTGCTGCAAAGCACTGTCATACTGTGAGGGGCTCACTCATATGCATTGCGTCAGCCAAGGTTCGCTGGTGGATGGCCAACAAATCAGCAATGGCTTGTCAACGTTTGCGGCATCGCTGTTGAACCATGTTTATCCTGGGGTGTATGGCGTTGCCAAGGCCATGCTGCCGCCATGATTTGTGTTAGCATGAGAGAGCATATACAACTTAGACTGTACACCATGTCTGTGCCCCCCTCTCTGAGAGTTCACCTCTGCTGTGTGCACCTGCGACATGTCAAGATGACACGCAATAATGTTATGTCGCAAACTCAGTGACTCTCCCACATGGCCCCATTGCATGCTCCATCCACTACAGGGACCATGCAGAGCAGAAGGTGTACTCGTATGTGGGTCCGCATGCGCGCCGCAAGCATAAGGGAGATGACGTGGCTATTGTGGTGGCGGGCTGTGTGGCGCAGCAGGAGGGGGAGAAGCTGCTCAGGAGGATACCGGAGATTGATCTGGTAATGGGCCCGCAGTATGCAAACAGGCTGGGTGATCTGCTTGAGGATGTAATGAACGGAAACCAGGTACGCAGTCATCAGCGCTGTATGGCGCTGCTATTAGCGCTTTTGTGGCATCAGAGACACACTTGTGTGCAACAGTACTGTACATAATGTACAAAATTGTTACATAATCAGATCATGATTGAGACACGAGCATGTATGGCACCAGCGCTGTCATATAAGCAGCGGCACCAGCCTTGTGCCCAGTTGAGCATTATGTCTTGACACACTGTTCCCCATGTGGGGCAGAAACAGTCGTGCTTTGAAGTCCGTAGTTTACTGCACTACCCCCCCCCTGTGTTGCGGTGCCACAGGCGCTTGCTGGATCTGCAGTCAATCAACTCAAGTGTGATTGGTACAGTCCCGTAAACAACATTGTAATCATCATGCGCTGTAGAACACTTGTGCAGCAGGGGCAGCAAATACTTGTATAGCTTGCACCACAGCTGGTCTGCTTTGCACTTCATCATGCGAGAGTTGGCATGCTCATTTATTGGAATCACTTGTCATGAGCCTTAGCATTGCTCAGCCTACAGTACCTCACCTTCAACTTGACAAAGTCCCCAGCTATCAAATTCAAACTTGCCGCTGTCAAATTCAAACTTGACCGCTGACACTGCTGCAATTCTCAGCAGCAGCACCATAAATGCCAGCACGGCGCTCATAGCGCTGCATCAGCACCTTGCTGTGAGCGTGTTGGAGCACTTGCACACAATTCACGGCTCACTCTCCTGCCTCTGCGCCTCTCTTGTGGCTGCTCTAACTTGATGTGTGTATGCACAGGTAGTCGCGACGGACCCCTCATTGATCATGGAGGACATCTCCCGCCCCAAGCGCAGCAGCGACATCTGCGCGTGGGTCAACATCATATACGGCTGCAACGAGCACTGCACGTACTGCGTTGTGCCGGGCACGAGAGGTGTGGAGCAGAGCCGCCCCAAGGAGAGCATTCGAGCGGAGGTGGAGGATCTTGCGGCCAGGGGGTACAGGGAGATCACGCTGCTGGGGCAGAACATTGATGCGTATGGGCGGGACATGTCGCCCAAGCAGACGTTTGCGGACCTGCTGCACTACCTCAATGACGTGGAGGTACGTGTGTATACTGTCATAAAACTACTGTGTTAAATGTACTGTGTCGTATGTGCACAACCAGCGTTACCACAGATAAAACTACTGTGCTAAATGTACTGTGTCAGATGTGCACGACCAGCGTTACCACAGTGTATCAACTGATGTACTTCAACATGAGCTTTGACAGAAGAGAGGAGTGTGTGTTACTGGGCTTGCGGCCGTTTTGGCTCGCGAGGATGTCATGGACATGTCAGTATGTCAGCTGTGAGTCTGCCTGTGACTTACCGCCAACGTTGAAGTTAGAATTAAAACAGTTCATATTGCTTTCCTCAGCTGCTTTTCATCATGCGCCATCCATCGATGATGCTGCGAAAGGCGCCAATGGTTGCTTTGGCGGTCACGCACCTGACGGTGTGTGTCTGCTTGCGTCATCATCCATCACCAGCATAGATAAGCATCAAATGCAGCTTGTGTCAATCATGTGCATTTGCTGACGAGTTTCATGTTCAAATGTGATGTTCCCTGCAGGGCATCGAGCGAATCCGCTACGTCACCAGCCACCCTCGCTACATGTCCGAGCGTGTCGTAGACGCCGTGGCCAACTTGGACAAGGTCTGCGAGTGCTACCACGTGCCATTTCAGAGCGGTGATGACGAGGTTCTCAGGGTACGTTTGTATACTCCACTTTAATACACCATGAGCTGCACACATGTGCGCATTTACAGCCATGCTGCCTTTGAGCTGCGGGACCAGCTGAGCTAACGCATTGAAAGTTTGAACCAACGCGGTCAGCTATCCTGTATGCTGCTCTTAGCACAGCATGAGTGAGATTGCCAAGCCACATTTCTGAAGCGCGGCTGCTACGTTTCATACAGCGCATGCACGTGAGGTGCAGGCCCCACATGCTGTGGCAATGTTCATGTGTATGCACCGCTGCAGCATATGCTGCTCGTAGTATGTAGGACATGACAAGTGAGCGCCATCGGATGCAGCACACGCCAATGTGTCACTGTTCATGCCAATGCAGTGCTCCAGCAACGGTGCATGATGTCGATGCTGCTGCACACATTGTGGGTCAACACAACACACCCTCACGGTTTTCCGCATTGCGACCTGGTAGATTTGTTGCTGCCTTAGTCACCTGTGGGCACTCCTGGTACATGCTCTGATTCACCCTGTCCTGTTGCTGCAGTTGACTCACAATTATCACCTGTGTGACTCATAACCCATGAGCCATGAGTGACCACACCGCCGATGCCAATCTGTTTGCAGAGGATGAGGCGCGGTTACACGCATGACTCCTACATGAGGATCATTGACAGAATCAAGAGGCTGGCACCAGATGCTGCCGTCTGTGGGGATGTTATCGTTGGGTTTCCGGGTGAAACAGAGGAGCAGTTTGAGCGCACGCTGGAGTTGATGGAGAAGGTCAAGTTTGACAACCTCAACACCTATGCCTACTCTCCTCGGCCAAACACAGAGGCGGCGCTGTGGCCTGACCAGGTATGCATGTACTTTAAAGTACACTTTGTGTACACTATGTGTAAACTATGCCTACACGATGGTACACGATGCTCATAATGCGCTTCACCATTTGGGCTCAACTGCAAAAAGTTGGTCAGTTTGCATATTTACCAACACATTTTTGGTCGGCAGTTGGAAAGCGGGACTGCCCGTGATGCTTGATCGCAATGGAAACAGCTATTGATTGACAAATCTTATACTTGCCAGTGGTAGTAGTCGATGTAGTGCTGTCATTTTAGTCATTGCATGTGCCGAAAAACCATGGTCTGCATTGTAATGCAAGTGAAATGGCTATAGCCATCAGTCAAGTCAACCGCCGCTTGTGCCTTTGTTGCGTTGTCAGCGACGAACAAATTGCATCACAATAATCATGTCGGGGATGTACCAACGATCATGTTTTCCTCCAGTCGTCCAGCATCTGGCCTGGTCTTCGCTTTGAAGCCTATTGCACCAGCAGCACAAATTTGGCGCGTGGTCTGT
Source organism: Tribonema minus (assembly GCA_017506865.1). Lineage (NCBI taxonomy): Eukaryota > Xanthophyceae > Tribonematales > Tribonemataceae > Tribonema > Tribonema minus. The sequence goes on along the minus strand of JAFCMP010000515.1, from coordinate 40,320 downwards.
TGGTGCAGTGGCACAAATAGTAGTCTTCATTCCAGCTCTTGTGACCCCTTGAACTTGAATTTCAGACATCAATGTGTCTCACAGTTCAGCATTACTTGTGCACGCCATGCTTGAATGCACAGTAGCTTCTGCCCTGAGCGCCCAGAGCTCATACTGCTGTGTCGCAATTAACCAGACTCTCCTTGTGACAATCTGCACCTTTTACACTTCTTTGTCAGGTTCCTGAGGAGGTCAAATCGGAGCGTCTCCAGAAGCTGCAACGCCTGGGCGCCCAGCACGCTCAGGAACGCAGCGAGAGATACCTGGGCAGGGTAGTGGAAGTGCTGGTAGAGGAGCGGAACCCCAAGAACCCATCCCAAGTCACGGGCAGAAATCGTCAGAACAGGCCTGTGTTCTTTGCTGGCGATATTGACGAACTCAGGGGCAAGCTGATTGATGTGAAAATCACAGAGGTCAGGCCCTGGAGTCTGACCGGGCAGCGTGCTGGAGACCCCTGATAGGAGGCACAGAGGGAGCACTGAGGTAGCATACCTACCCTTGCTGCTATGCCACCTCATTGTGTGCAGGGTCTCTTGCACAGGTTTATGAATGACGCCACTTTACTGTCTTGGACTGGGCCACAGGATCATGGGCTGCATGGCTGTCTCTGCTGCGTTGTTTTGAATTGCATGACACACACACACACGTGCGCGTGCGCGCATTTTGTTGATGCTGGATGTGAACAAAGTTGCTCATGCCGATGTATCTTGCTTGAGTTGCACGTACTGTGCTGCAGATCTGATGAGGAATTGTCTGCTCGTGCTTGTGCATGGAGTAGCTCAAAGGAAGACCATCATGATCAGCCAACAAAGGGTCTGTCCAATTTAGTTTTTTTGCACCAAAGCCCCTCAAACCAAGCCCACGTTACAAGCTTATCTTGCTGCTGACGCTTAACCCATAACCACACGATCATTCAATGTCAAGGTCTGATGTCTTGTCAAATGTTAAGTGGTTCATTGGCGCAATGGCAGAGGACCAACTGGCTGGGGGTTTTGAACTAGCTCAAGCACAGCGACGTACAGTCCTTTGACCTGCTTGTCAGCAATCGCCTTGTTGGAGAATCAAGGGACAAGGTGAAAGAAGACGTATGTGTGCACAAGACTCCCTAATTGGTCAGGCCCAGCTCAAATCGCACACTAAGGCCTGCGATGAAATATGACAACGGAACTGATACAGGGCTCTACTCTACCCCCATCATCATCATGAGCATCACCCATGATGCGTACGTGAACTCGATGCAGGAACTCTCAAATAATTGAAGCATGCTGGGTGTGTTTAAAAAGATATGGACCAGTTTCTGCTTCTGCCACAATCATTTATGAAATTGCTGGGTGGAGACCCCATTAAAGATCCATGTTGGAGGCAAACCTGCTACTCGAGAATGCTCCCTTCAGGAAAAGAGTATGCCTCAAACTGTTGTCCCCTAATCCTAGCCCTAACTCTAGTCTTTGAGCTATAGTAACATTGAGCGTGACGTTCGTCAACTGAACAGCATGTTGAACATGTGAGCTATAGCAACTTTGAGTGACGTTCGTCCACTGAACAGCGTGTTGAACATGTACGTATGGACAGCTCTCAAGGGCATCGCCCTGGCGCGCTTACGCTCGGCACTGTCGGCAGCGCTCCACATGGCGTACTCTGGCCGTGTCATGACACACATGGCAGAATCCAGGGGGGGGGGGCACATGGAGGAGGACGTAGGGGAGGACCCCGAGATGCCATTTGGCGGCGGCGGCGTTTGAGTGGTTGTCGTTGCGACACTTTCAGACTGTCATACGACATGTAGATTCTTTACAGCTAGATGCCAATCATCTGGGCTTTTTCGCGCCCTGAGCGAGAATTTGAAATAAAAAGTATGTATGGACTTGTATTTATGTACTGTTTGGCGGCGGCGGCGTTTGAGTGGTTGTCGTCGAGACGATTTCAGAAGTCACACGACATGCAGATTCCGTACAGCAGCATCAGGTTAGACCATCATCTGGGCTTTTCGCGCCCTAAGCGAGAATTAATACAAAGAACTGCCACCTGCATTTACATACATAGGAGCAAGGAGCTGCCTGTATGAGTTTCGTTCTGGTCCTACTGCACCATCTCCCCAAAACATTTGATCAGGCTGAGGATTTTCTCCAGCAAAATCAGCGATAGAGCATACAGCACAACAACCGTATTCTACCAGTTGGATTTCAGACAAGCAATGCACACGGCTCTGCACACACATCAGCGCCTCGTCCGCTATGCACCTTGAATTCCGTCCCCGATTTCAACTTCCTGCATGGTTGCACTTGTTCAAGTTCTCACTAACCTGAATCCACAAAGAAACGGTCATTTGCAAGCACTTACTGCAGGGATAGAATTGTGCACAATGGCTGCATGGTAGCACATGTTCAAGTTTCACCAACTTGACAATCCACAGGAAACAGTCGTTTGCAAGCATTTGCATCCTCATACAGACGTAGCCTGCCTGTGAGCATAATCAGTTTGTATGCTAACACTCTCAATTCAATAAGTTGATTGGGCAAGTGACATCAGTTGATCCAGCGTGACCTCAATACCGAAGCAGTTCTATGGCAAAGGCACTACAACCATCTCTGTCACGTCTACACCACTGCTCAGACACGCTTGCTGCCAAACAGAATATGACCCATATCTGTCACCTTGTCAACACTGCAGATACGCATTTGCTGCAAACCTACAAGCACACACCCAGCTGCTGCAGTCATGCACTTATTTTCACATACAGCATGGCGATCTTCCTACAGGAGCGTATGATGACCACATTGAACAAACCCGACATCTCATGCAGTGCCACGCACAGCATCAAGCTAGCAGGATAACCCAGGCACTAAAAAAGAGAAGACTCGCACTGGCATATTGCCACACCATGTTTGCTGCTGAAGAGAGAATGTGATTGAAAGGCTTGTCAGAAGCTGTTCAGCACTGCAGCCGCACCATGTAAGCATACGCCTTGCCTTCCCTCATTCCCCCGACACCCTGTTGTTCGCCATTCCAATCACCCCTGACAGGACACCCCTCCCACACCACTACCACGGTCCGCTGTGGCTAACATGCACAAGGCCTTGCCGGCTACTTGAGTCTAGCAGATCAAGCGCATGCGACAGCAGTCAACAACAACATACACACGCTAAGGCATGGCATTCATTGTCTGTGTGTGTTTGTGTGTATGCAGACCCTCTACACCTCCCACAGAAGGCCGCATTCATGGTACAGCAGCGCAAAAAAGCTACAAGTGCACCAGCAGCAGAGACATATAGCTCCCAGGCCAATACCAACCGTAAGTGTGTGCGCCAGCTCTCATCTTGGGACAGCAGGAGCAGCAGGCGTTGCAGGCGCAGGTGGTACGGCGGGGCAGCAGCAGCAGTGCTCACGCAGCAGTGCTCACGCGGCGCACGACCGACTGAGCATCAGCATCAGAGATGCACACCAGACGCATAATGCGCGCGCGCATCTCAAGACTCTCATCTCATGACGCTCAATCATCACCATGTCACCATGTGATCATCAGGCAGCAGCGTGGTGATCATCTGCAGGCACTGCAAGCGGATGCAAAGAGGGGAGGCAAGCAAGGCATGCGGTGGCATCGCCAAACATGTGAGACACTATCAGGCCATGAACATCGACACACACTAGTTGATATGCAGACATGACACACAAATGCAGCACGCAGCAAGTCCACATCACCAACCTGCTGATTGCTGGGTGCCATGCTTGATGCCAAAGGAAAGTTTGTTGCTGTGGTGCTGGCACATGGTGTTGTTGTTGTTCCTCCGTTTAGCGCTGGCCGGCGGCAGGGGCCGGCTGCTCCTGGCCTGTTGAAATCAAGCATTTGAAACAAGGAGGGACAATCACAAGGTCAGGACAGCAGTTGCGTAAACCGTTGAACAAAACATACAATTGACTGATTGAGTTCAGCAACACAGAATACCACCAACATTCAAAAGCTCGAGATGGGGCATGACATGAGGCAATCATGACTGCGACAGCATATTCATGTACCTGGCGCAGGCAGGACAATGCCAGCAGGGGGGGGAGTGCCGACCGGGGGCGCCCAGGCACCGTACTGCTCCCTTGCCACCCTCTCGCCGTAGTATGCAGCGTACTGCCAGAATTGCTGCAAAAGGCGAGAAAGCGGAGGAATGTGAGAAACGGAACTAAACTTCATTATCGCAAACACAGCTGCAGGAACCTCAACGCACACTGCCAAGCCAGCTGCCATTCTGTAACCGCGCTGTGTACGCACAAGGAGGCAAGCATTCAATTTGTGCTCATGGTATTGCAAGTGAAGTCATGCACAGGAGCAGATCACGCACAACTGCCCAGCTCTCGTGAGAAATGCTCAACGTCTAGAGCTGCCAGTTCTAACAAACTCAGCACGCCAGACTTCTCCATGCACCAAGAAAGAAGGCCTAAGCTGCACCTGCTGAGTACACCCGAGTTTGCACTTCAACTTGAACAACAGGACACATGTGGCTCACCGTGTGGTACTGCGTGAGGTCCACGCCGCCCGCAGCGGCGGCAGCGGGCGCGGGCGCCGCCGCCTGCTGCTGCTGCGCCTGCTGCTGGTAGTGCGCCGCCTGCGCGGCCTGAGCAGCCTGTGCCGCGTACAGGTCCGGCTGCTGGTACTGCTGCCCGTAGGCGCTGTAGGCGGGCTGTGCTGCGGGCATGCCATAAGGCTGAGGCTGTCCGTACGCAGGCTGGCCATAGGGGCTGGCGCCGTAGGGGGTGGGGGTAGGCTGGCCGTAGGGGGAGGCGCCGTAGCCGGGGGGTGCGCCGCCAAAGGCTCCCTGGGGGGGCTGCTGCTGCTGCTGCCTGTCAAAGCCCATGAGCATCTGCTCCATCTCGTACTTGGCGCGCATGGGGGCGTCACCAACGCCCGTGATGCTGACGGAGCGCATGGTGGTGCCAGGGTCTGACTGGGGGGGGATCTGCACTCACAAACAACCACAAGAGTGCCGTTGTGAGCATTACTGGTCAACTGTAAACTTCCACAAAACAAGAATAACTGAGCAATGACATGTGTCTGGTGTTGAACAACGGCATGATTGCTCCTTGCTTGCTAGCATACATCAACAGCAATGGTCGGAGTGGATTGAATAAATTGAGAAGGCTGAGTGACTGCAATTGCAAGGGATGAAATATCGTGTACCACGGTGAAAAGAGCAAGATACCCGAAAGGTTGAGTGACAGGTAACACCAATTTGACCACACACCTCATACATCATAGGGTCACTGGAATAGAAAACACAAAACAGTATCAGAATCAGGTCGCCTACGCAATGTGTCAGCATCACAAGCACGCTGACTGATTTGATTGACGTGTGCCTGCATGTCAGCTACTTTTAAAAAACAATACACAAATCAATGAAATCAAGGCCGATATGATCACCAACCAACAGCATCAATAAATTCACAGTACACAATAATGCCCAGCGCTCGACAACTGAACATGATTGTTTATTACATAGTAAAGCACCGTACGTACCTGGATCCTGGCGCCCGAGCGGTTCTGCAGCTCCTTGATGGTGGCACCAGCCTTGCCAATGATCAGGCCAACACGGTCATTAGGGACCTGGTGTCACGCAGCAGAAAACAGGCAGAACCACTGTTGTGAGACCATGGCATTGAGAGACCTGACCTGTCAACATGTGCTCTGCTGACGAAAAAGTTTGCAATAGAAGTGACCAGACCAGAAACACCCATCAGAACAAGACAGTAACAATCAACTCTGTCTGGCGTGGAGCGTGGGTACGCAAGGGAGGAGCCATGCGGCTGAGTATATGGTCATTGCAAAAGCCAAAGAGGCAAATTCAACCATAATGCCTATGACATAAACCAGCACAAAGCTAAATGTTGCTCAAGAAAGCTGTGGTGGGCGTCACATGTGAAGTTGTGCACTTGCCTGCAGAATGACAGTGTTGCCACCGGTGGGGCCCGTGCCTGTCAGGCCTGCGTCAATGACGTTCTGCACCTCGCGCATCGCCAGGTCGATCTGCATCTTGCTGGGTGCCGCGATGGTGATGGTGCGACGGGTCGGGTCGTCCATGTCGGGCTGCGGGGGCACCTGTATGTTGGACGAGGTGCGCATCTGTATGCCCTTGATGGTACCGCCCTGCTTGCCAATTACAAGCCCGACCTGCCAAACAACACAAAATGTCAAAAAACGCAGAGGGTTGAGTTTATTCCCAAGTAAGTCAGTCAAGGCTGCAAAACTGAATGCATAGGTGCGTGCATTGACAGCATTGTTGCACAAAATGCCGTTCTGTCAACATGCAAGCCCTAAGTGACAAGTGCCTTGGCAAAAGCAGAATGTGCATATGCATGGAAAGCATGCAGGCACTACTGTACCTGTATTGCGCTGAACGTATGAGCAAGTGCTCAATTGCAAACAAGGGCTTTTGCCAAGTGTAGAGGCATTGGTGACAGTTGAGGTTCCTGAACCCTAAACCTCGTTGGACAACACAGTCCCTGGAAACCTGCCACCAAAGCATCTGGCAAGTGCACAAGGCATCTACGCAAGAGTACAACGCCAACACCTAGTTGACCCATCTCACCTTGTCGTTGGGAATCGGCATAGTGACTTGCTCCCTTGGGCCAGGCCCGTACATGCCACCGCCACCGCCCATACCGCCACCTCCCATGCCGCTACCGTACTGGCCCATATTGGGAGCGTGCATGCCGCCTCCCATGCTAGGCATGCCCCCCCCGAGAGTGGGCGCAAAGCCCGCCTGCCTCTCCATGATGAGCTTGTCGACCTCGGCCTTAGCTGGGACAAGCGAGTGCTTCGGGCCCTTGAGGGTAACAGGGCGCGTCGTGGCGCCGGGGCGCACGTCCTGAGCCTTGGCGATCTGGATGTTGACACCGTACTCGCGCTGGATCTTCTGAATGTTCTCTCCACCGCGGCCGATGACGACGCCGACCATCTCGTTGGGGATCTCGAAGTGCATCTCGTCAAAAGCAACCGTACCAGCATCCCCGGTGGGCATCATCCCTACTGCTGGCATGGTGGAGGCGACCTGGAATTGCCCCGCCGCCATGGTCGAGTCGGGCTGACCCAGTGTAGCGGCAGTTAGTGGCGAAGGCTCCGCGAGGACGGCGGGGGTGGCAACCGCAGCCTGTGGCCAGCAAACGATGTCAACAACGTAAATGAGCATACCATCAAGCACGAGCTGAAAAACGGGCAGGTGGACCGGCAGAGGCAGATGACAGCCCGATTGGCCATCAGCAACAAAAAATGACACACACCTCGGGCTGCTTGAGAAGGCCCTCGATCTCCTTCGTAGCGGTGGCGATTTCGATGTCGGTACCCTCTACGACGACGTGCAGAGGCTCCTCAGAGGCGGCGCCGTCGCCTGCGCCCTTGCCGTGTATGGATATCTTTGCACCGGTCGTCTCCTCCATCGCCTTCAAAGATGTGCCCAAGCCTCCCACGCCCACCCCTTCCGGCACTACGATCTTAGACTGCTTCTTGGCAACTGGTTCAGAGGCGTGGCCGTTGGCCTCATCCTCGTTGTCGCTCCACCTGTCCTTCCTCTTGCCCAGCACCTCGTCGGTGGCGGGTGCCTCAGCCTGAGGGGCAGGAGTGCCGTCCGCTGTGGTGGCGGGTGCGGGCTCCGCTGCGGGCTCTACGACCTTTTCTACTGCCTCAACAGCAGGAGTCTCGACCACAGGCTCTGCTACTGCTGCGTCCGCCATCGTCTTTGAGAGTGGCCCAGGCCAGCCATTTTAAGAGGAATCGGATACATACAGTACTCCCGTAACCGGAAAAAAAAGGTTTTTGATGAGAAGTGGAGGAGCGCTGGCATGGTGCGTACAGGGCGGGCAGCGGCCGTACTGCACTGCGCTCTTCACCTGTCCGTCGGGCCCGCTGCAGCTGCTGCTGTGCGTGGTGCTCTGAGGTTGCGGGCAGTGGAGTGCCCTCGCCTGGCGTCACTCAGGTTCCGGTCTACAGCGGCAGCTCGTCTGCTCATGTCCACAACAGCATTTTATGCAGAGGGGCAGGACATGGGAGAGCTCTTCGAGGTACGTGCAACAACAAAAAACAGCTTTGTCCCAAATTAAAGTTGGCATTACTGAGAAAGGTTCACACAAAACGGTGTCAAATTGACCTTGGCATTCTGCTGACGGTGCAGGTGTACGAGGCGCCATCGACCCTTGGCCGGCTGCCATCTGGTGTGAAGCCCGTCAGCTTGGGAACCTCGAAGCCCAGGAAATTGGTGCACAAGGAGGGCGACTGGCATCGTGCTGTGCACATATGGCTTCTGAACGACAAGGTACAGAACAGCCCGTTTAACGAAAGCACCTGGAACTTGCATTATGTTTCAACATCATGGCATCGAGCATTTGAATTCATTTGCAACTTTGATTTCAGCTGACCGTATTTGTTCGTGGTGAGGGAATGCGAGGCTGTAAGGGAGGTAGGTGCACATGCTCTGCACCCTGTTGCGCGCTGGGTAGCTACAAGTGCATTACATGCGGTCTTGCAGAGCGCTGATTGTGTGCAGGCATATTGGCAACGCTCAAAATGTGACTGTCGTGTGGATCATGTAGTCTGTTTTTTTGTGACACGGTGCGGTGGTGCTCACTGTCTGAGCACCCATACACATGAGAGCATGTCACTGCGGTGTTGCGGAATGCTGTTGTGTACCCCTTGCTATTCAATGTCTGGGGGCAGCAGCGGCCATGTCAGGTTCAATTTGGACAGTCACATCGAACACTTGCGCAGCTTACATGTGCTGGTGTCGGCTGCCCCTCAATAGCTGTTGTTAACGTTACACCAGAGAGTGGTGCTCTATCCAGCAGCGCGTGTCTCTCCCTGCGTGTGCTGTATACACATTTGCAAACGCTCGAATGCGTTGCAGTTGCCTTTGCGCCAACTTGCACCACACTAATAGATTCACACACTAATATATTGGCCATTTACCGTTGATGAGCACTGATGAACCATGTGTATTGTGTCACTGCTGCATACAGGGGGAGCTGCTGATGCAACGCCGCAGCAAGTTCAAGGACACGTATCCAGGTACCTGCCTGCCTGCCTTCTTATCTACATGTAGACTATGCTGCTTGTGTGTGTCAATGCCCCGTCACCTGTCGTACATTGCGGTTCGAGAAGCAGTTGACACGACGCCAATGCGACGATCGTTGTTAACCCGTCACTCAGTCATCCTATCGATTACTGTAGGGACCAGATCAGAAAATGCACCTTTGTCTCGCCACATTCGTTGCTACGGGTCGGCTGCTGTCTGACCCTAAGTATCCGCTTAGCCATTAGTGTGTACATGGCCCATATGCTCTGCTTTTTGACATATACATATGTAGGGTCAAATATGGTGCCTATGTGGCTGCTGCTGCACGCAGGCATGTGGGATGTGAGTGTGGGCGGGCACATGACAGCAGGGGATGACTCATTGCTTACAGCTAAGAAGGAGACTGCAGAGGAGCTGGGGATCAACTTCAATGATACAGATCTGGAGGTAAGAACTGATCAAACAGTCAAGTTGGGCTCAGAGCATTGAATTTGGTGGCATTTGTGATCCATCGCACTATCGATTTTTATATGTGCAGTGTGAGCCTTGTGGTTTATGGGGTCTGAGGTCAAAATGACTGCAGCGTGTGACTCCTCTGAGATAGTCAGATGCTGCCGTCAAGTTTGCATCGATTCAATGACTATGCACCGGCAGCAGTGCTTGAGCAATGGGAGGGGATACTCCCTGAAAACGCTGCGCTTTCAACCACTTGCTGTCCCATGGTACAGGCTGCTGGCAATGGCAGTGGCGCTGATACTGGCAGTAGGGTTACTGGTAGTGGTATATCACCAGTTGCACCGCTCAGCTGCTGTGCTATGCACTGTTTTGCCTGCAACCTCTCACACCATGAAGTCTGAATGTGTTGGGATGTTCTGCGCCATGTAGCGCTGGCGCATGATTGACGCCGTCATGCAATCCGAAATACTGCTTGGGCCCACGTTATCTTTACCGCGCTGTGCTGTTGCATGATGACTTCACGCATTGAGCTTCAACTCCATGCTGCAGCATAGTGAAGTGCTGGTGCACGCTGCAACTTAAATGCGTATTTGGTTGCGTTCTAATGAGTTGGTTTTGGCCACACACGAGTCAGTTGGGGCAATAGAATTGATGGCAGCCTGCCACCGGACAGGAAACACAACAAGGATTGGACTGAATGCTTGTTTCTGCAGTGGATCACATGCATATAATTCTGGTATTTTCTAAATACCTGTGCTGTGTTGGAAGTGTCGCCTTGGTCATCGAAAGTGTCACCAGAAGTGCTACTCAGCGAGTAGTATCCTTGAAGTTTACTGCGCTACTCCCGTCGCTATGCCACATCTGTTGCTGTCGTTCTTAATGGCCTGTAGGTGGGGGCCCTCGTCACATTATCATTGCACTTCAACACTTCTTCTTGCTTTTGCGACCGCCTTGCTGCTGCAGTTCCTGTTTACCATAGCCACATCCGCACAAGGCAGCACAGAGCGGCACGGCAACTTCAACTGCAACGAGTACAAAGATGTGTACATGCTCAGGTACAACGGCGGCCTTGCGGAAATTCATTTTTCAGAAGGTGAAGTAGAGGAGGTCAGGTGGGAGCCGTACGACCAAGTGGAGCAGCGCCTTACGTCCAATGATGCTGCATATATCCCGCGTCCGACGGACTATGTCACTGGACTGTTCACTGCAGTACGGGACAGGCTGTAGCTTTCGGAGCGAGATTGGATGTTGGTTGTATACATGCATGATTCTGTGCAAACACACAACGTGACTTTATTGGCTATTAATGCAAGTTGGAGTGGAGGTGCAGCAGCTGAGCCAAAGCTCTGACAGACATGTACCCTGGTGGCCATGCAGCGAATACATGCCGCTCAGCATGTGTGTAGCTGGCAATGTTGCAGCTACATCCGCCCAAGCACAAATGTCACACGTGACACGCACGCCTATATTGTCAGTGTCCGTTCTCTCACGTCTGTGATGCTTCGGATTGCCTGTGCTGCTGTAAAGCTTGGTTCACATTGTGCGAAGGCATCATAATCGAGGACTGCTTGGTGCCTGCACACACACACACACACTTCCGCAATCATTTAACAGGCCTGCGATATTATCTTGAGTTTCCCTTGTGCACCTGATGTGCCTCTAAGAGTCAAGGTACCTATATGGATGTAATCACAAAATAGGGATCAATCACCTCAGCCTTGGGGTTTGTGGTGCATGCGTAGACAAACAATTGCTCAGAATGCATTGATGCCTCCACCAAGTCCTTACAATGGTGGTGATGGTCATTGCGTGTTGCATTCGCCGTGCACAAATTGACAACAATAAAAGCACCTCACTCACTTGCAGCAACACCACAATAATCAACAATGTCCAGCAGTGCCAAAGTGAAGCTTGGACTTAACCCCAGTTTTTGACACAGTTGAAAGTTTTTCACAAAAAGTCCACCGCATCTGCTCCAGTGACCATGCGTGAAAATGCACACAATAACCAGCCTCTCCTTGCAGCTACAAGAAGACTACAGTGTTAGGCCTTCACCAACTGTTCGCCCCTCATTTGCGAGTGTGCATGCTTGCAGTATGCAAGACCATCATGCACAATCTGGCTACTTATGCCTCAGATGCAAGCGCCGCAGTCACCAGTGTGAGAATGGCGCAGTGGACACAGGGTGCGGCAGTACAGAGCTGACATGCTGGCTTGGTTGAACTATACTATACTGATTTGTTAGGTTTAGCACACAAGAGCAGGTGTGATTTACAACAGTTGACCTAGACCACCCCCTAACATCACCATAATTAACTTCAATCGTGGATCCACGCCTCACTGCATGGCTGAAATGGTATGACTATGCTTGCCACATCCGCACGGAAGGAGCACATGAAACACTACCAGGCACTGGCAATACAATCTTGTGCGGAACGCATGAGAGGCCAGCAGCCAACAAGTCCAACACAAGTGTGCAACGGTCGCTTGCTGTGACGTGTTATTGTGCAGTTGATGTAGCTTGAGGTGCTGTCACCAGCTAAAGGCAGCAGTACTCAAGCCCCCCCCGGTCGGCCCACCTATGCCTCACCATGTAAAATCGTGCATCGTACAGGCAGTCCGCATTGCCCGGCCAGCACAGACCAATTTATGCACCGCTCCGTCAGCGTCATTGGACGCCAACCTTGGATGCCATGTAATTCAAACCTAGTGTATAGGCCTGTTGTGCCTTGCACGTCAAACACGGCCATCACTTCTTGGCGGCCTCATAGCGGCACTCCACATCCTGTGCATGGGCAGCATGTCCGAGAATCGCGCACAAACACGGGTGAGACCATGAACCTGTGACCTAATACCAGCATCAGGTCATATGGTAGCGGCTCAAACCTCATGTGTACCTCGCAAGAAAACAACTATTGTTATTGCATTGCACGTACTGCCTCATTCCTACCCCTAACCCTAACCCTAACCCTAAAAAACGCAACATTTCCGCATAAAGCAAGCCACACAATTTAGAAGTATGCAGAGTGCGCTTCCAAAAGTGAACCAACATGCAGCATGCGTTTGTGCTCACGTTGCGATATAGGCGTACATCAAATTGCTGTCGGCGAGCGCAATATGCACTGTCTAACCCACATGGCAATACCCACCAGATTGATATGACACATGGATGAGTACCTAATTCTCAACATGTACAGCCACCATTCAGAAAATCCAACATGAGCGAGTTCGGCCATCCCTGGGCACAAGTCGGGGTGAGCATCAATCACATGATGACAAGTGGTCTCAGTGTCAAAATCAAGTGAACATGCGCGATGGTGCGCAACAGCCACGTTGCTTCACCTTCCAGTTGATGACATTGAATATCTCCTTCACATAGCTGGGCCTGACGTTCTTGTACTGCAGGTAGTAGGCATGCTCCCATACGTCAATGCCAAGCAGAGGCACCATGCCAGTAGTGGGCTCCAGAGGGTCCTGGTTTGCTGTAGTAGCAATGGCCAGTTTGCATGCTACCTGCAAGGAGGCATACCCAACGGCCGATCGTCTTGCTCAGAAACACCATGTGTACAGAATGAACGAGGAAAGCTCATCACAGGCACAGGCAGTTGCTGTGCAAGTCAAGTGGAAAACATCATCTGACAATGCTTTGGGATAGCAGTGCATTGATAGCTTGCACACAGCAGCTGTGCCGACTCACATCCTTGTTGGCTGTTGGCCAGCGTAGGGATAGCATCAACGCTTCCTGCCAGAGAACACCAAGCCTGTGACACCAGCTGCTGCCTGCTGTCGCCAGCTGTTGCCTGCCGTCTCTGCATACTGAGGGCACTGCAGTGTTTGGTTCAAATTATTCTACGCCCTGAGGTCGTACCAGTACTTCAACAAAAGTGATTGCACCTGACGGTGTTTTAGCCATCCGTGTGCTCACACCTATGAATACCGGTACTTGGTGGTGAGAAGCAGCCAGACGTCTTGATTCAACAACTTGTCGTGATGTGATATGTGGTGTCTGCACGCACAAACTCGCACCTCTGCAAGACATTGCATTATCGCCCGCTCATATGCTCACATGTACCTAACCCTAACCTGAAAGTACACTCATGATGCCCACCGGGCAGTGCGCCTTAGGGTTGAGTGCTGACCGCACGAGGTTTCACATCCCGTGAAGCTGCCATGTTACGGATTGGTTGCAACTTGCAAGCATACGACAAGGAGTGGCACAGCACATTGTAGGCTGCCTTCACCATCAACAGCAATGAGGACACCCCCTTAAGCAGGCAGGCACACTTAACTAGCTTCCTAACCCTAATCCTAAACCCTCGGTTCAAAGTTTCTTGAAGACTTGATACATCTGTGTTGTTTGGCCTACTGGAAATTTTGCAAATTTGAAGCAGCTTGGTATCAACATATGACAAAAGCTCATGATTCAGCATCGGAATACGCCACGTCAGACTACATGGTGCAGACCTCAGAAACATATATGTTGTGAAGGTCATGGGCTTTGTGACATCAGCTGAGGCATGGAAACCACCATTGAATGTGGTGATGTTTCATAAGGTAATGGTTTCATACCTAACCCTTCCCCTATGTCCAAAGTGACCTAGCATTATGTTTAAAGTATGCTTCAGAAGTGTGTACCGTATTTGTTACCTTGTCATACGCCAGCCACCCCCAACCAGAGCCCTGCACGCCAACCGCCGCTGCCGACAGCTTCTCCTTCAGCCCGTCCAGTGAGCCAAACTGGGAGTCAATAGCGTCCTTCAGGGACCCGCATTCCAGCTTGCCGCCACCAGCAGAGGTGGGCGCCAGGTTCTGCAATTACAGATTTGTGCGGTCACTGCACTGACCGCATCTGACCGCAGATGTCTGGACGCACATTGTGACATGAGCCACACCGTGACGCACCAGCACGCACATGCTATTCACATCGCATAGGCAGTTCGTACAAAATCGCAACCACGTTTATGTGTGCACGAGCAGTGCAGTGCAATCATGAGCTCCGTGGCCGCATCCAACCACCGACAAAACTTGCTTCATCATGCCTTTATGATAGCAGCGTCCGATGAACTGGGCATATCATTGGTGGCTGCCGCCAATCACTGTGGAGGGATTTTGACCAGACAACAGCTTTTGAGCCTTCTTGCGACAAAGTTTGTACGCAGTGTAACTACCTCTTGCAACGCTGCCCTGGCACATGCAAGCAAACAGAGCACACACCTTCCAGAAGATGGAGTGGTTGATGTGACCTCCTCCGTTGAATTTGATGGCGCCCTGCAGCTGAACAATGGCACCCACATCCCCTTTGGCCTCTGCGTCCGCCAGTTTGGTCATGGCAGCGTTGAGATTGGTGACGTACGTGTTGTGGTGCTTGCTGTGGTGGATCTCCATGATCTGCAAAAGAAACAGGCAGCAGCAGTGATCGGCAGGCACAGTGAGCACAGGGTATCCAATGACACATATACCACATTTGCAACCAGTCTACCCTAGAAACTACCGCTTGTATTCACCTGTCCATCGATGTAGGGCTCGAGATCCTTGTAGCCGTAACCCAGCTCTGGGAGAGTGGCTTGCGACGCCAGCGCAGTGCGACCGGCAGACAAGAGCTTGGCCTGCTGAGCCAGAGGCCTCACAGTACGAGCACTGAGCCTGTCAGAGGGGCATTCAAGGACAAGCACACCGTAATTGGCGACAATCACAGCAGGCGTCACAAACATGATCGATGTTGAAGATTGCAGAAAGCGGCAAGAGGCTAGCACGTATCCGGAAGCAGAGTCTACATGTAGTCTGCAAGTAAACAATCATGCTGCCACAAGCTTACCTGGCGAACATGGTTCGGATGCGGTGGTTTGGAGCGGGTGTGTCTTTGTCGGAAGTACAACTTCAATTGCTTTAACTTCAAATCACGAGACTTCTCTCTTGTGAATCGAACTCTAGTCTCGAGCATGGTGCAGCATCTTGCGCTGCTGTACCTTAGCATTCCTTGCTTAGCACACGCTTTAAGAGGCGCAATCACAAGCTGTAGCAGCACGTCATGGGTTGCACTGAGACGAGCACAGTGGCGGGGCTCTGTCGGTGGGGTCGTATCACCAAGGAGCATAGCAGATGGCGAGTACATGGATCTATCAGAGGTGACCAGAAATAACTGTAATGGAGTAGCTCCGCTACGGCGAACTACGTCGCCGGAGGAGTTGTTCCTTGGCAATTCACGGACCAGTGAACTCAAGACCTCAGAGCACCATGGTAGCCAGACTTTTTTGCAGGAACCGGCGACACAACAAGACTCCAAATTACTATCATCCCTGTCGAACATACTCATTGACGCACCGGGGCACTTTGGCGATATCATGGGCGGTGAACCTGCCAGCCCTGCTATACTGGCGCGCTTCACGCCTATGGAGAGGGTGGTGCTGACTGCCAATGGCAATTTGCAACGCATTATCAGGTATGACTTCTGACTTCACAGTGCAACAACCTATCACAGTGAGCTGTGTCATTGCGAGTTGTGTGGTGCGCTCGTCTGCCAAGACCGGCTAGCACAGGCAGGGTGTAGTGTTTGCTGTGCATCATCACGTCAGCGTTGCATTGCAGCAGACGTTTAATGCACGGCAAACACCTAAGTGCCTCAAGAGCTCATGAAATTCATGACATGAGAGTTTCCATGTTCTCGTTCTAGGCCGCTCATGGTGACTCGCAAGTACTGCCCAAGAATGAAACTGGAGCATCGCCGGCGTTCAGTGTGTAGCTCATTGATCGTCATATGCCTCTTGAAGGCGCAAGAGACTCGCCTAGTCTGGTCGTTCAGGCTGTTTGTAGCAAAGCGACTGTTACTACCTCAAACGCTGAGGTGAGAGCAACGGCGCGGTTTTAGGTGCATTCAGCTGTGACTGCCATACCATCAAGGCTGCCTCACTGATGCGTAAACACGCGCACACTCAAACCTGGAGAATGGCGTCACCGTGTCATCCATCAGCTGCTGAGTTGGACAGTGGATGGCACCTATTGCAAGCGGCGTTTCAAGTTGTAAAGTACCATCTGTCAACTTCAAGCTTTCTAGGTGCTGCCATCTGCATCCTGAGCTGGCCCGTGCACCCCAATGCTGGAGCAATATCTTGTTAGGTCCACATGTCTTGTTAGGTCCACATGATCAGCGGCATAACTGCTGTTGCTTAGAGTTGGGCTCACAGGGGCTGGCATTCATTTGTTGGTATGGCACCTGCGTAATCACTCTTTATGTCACACAAAACCTGCTGGGCATCTGCTTAGCGGAAGTGTGGCATGTGTACTGCACCACCAAACACATATGAATGAAAACGAATCAAAAGATCGTAGAGCTCTAGGTGACAAGGGATGGTTAGCCTTAAGTGCCTTCCACCAATAACCGTGGTCGCCGCTACATGTGTTCGTGTGCAATCATTGTCACAACATTTTCTTCACGCATCATGAAGAAACAAACCAGTTTGTTCTCCCAGGCAACCGGACAACTGCGATAAAACGCCTCTATACAGTGCCTGAGAACACACGAGCCGATGTTCCACAATTACTCTGGCACTGGCTAACTTTGTCTTTTTGTGCATCGCACTGCACCCGCCCCAGCTCCTACTACAACGCACCGGTGGATGTCCACATACACCAGTGTGACCGCCAAGGCGAGCATGTGTATGAGAGGCTGGTGACTCTGAGCGTTGGTGGCGTGCAGTTTTGTGAGGCCAAGAGCATCGTCGTGCTGCACAGCGACGCCTGTATAGAAGCCGTCGAAACCAAGGTAAGATGATGTGCAATCAAAGCAGTAACTGCTCAGCACTCGTGGACAACCGCGTCTTGGTGCGTGCTTGTTGTATTACACAATGTAACTCTTGATGAGCATGGGTGACTCAATGTTGTCAGTGGTCAAGTGGTAAATCCGGTTTGCCGGAGGCATGCAGAATTGCTGCGTCGCCCATTGCGTGACGCGTGTTCGAGCGCATTTGTGACAGAGCATTGCACAGAAACAACAAAAACAGTCTGCATTTCAATGCATGTGTCAAATGCTGTCATTGCTGCATTCGCAAAAAGAGCTCTCCTAGGTTTCCAGCCTCCCTGCTTTCGCTGTATCTGACTTGTATGCCTGAGCAATTAAAAAATCAATGTCAACGTCGAATCGTTTTCTCGAACGGCATCTTCTGCTGCATCCAGTACATGACGCTTTGCGGCCACCTTGTGCCCCCCTGACGTTCATGACATGTCATGACGTGCTCGGATTGTCGCTTCTGCCTCTGTCTGCATGTGTACTTCAAACCCAAACGCTGTGCACCGCACTGCTGGCCCTTCGTTGGCAACCAGCGTCGACATGAGATACCTGAGAAAACTTGTTATTACCTTGCTGAGCAGATGTTAGTTCCCCTTTCTTTGTAGATCCAACTTGACCATCTTGGATAGGTTTTGCGTGACAGGCCTACCACAGGCATTTTGTTGAAGTTGATCACAGCATGCAAATGACACTTACAAACAAGCTTACGCTGTTTCCGTGGTGGGTGTACGCAGTCTGTAGGTATTGGGCAGCTGTTCCGCCATTTGGACACCCTGCCAGCCTTCACGTTGCTGAGCGTTGGGCAGCACCAGCCATCACCATCATCACAAACAGACACAGGAGCGTCACCAACCAGCAGCATAAGTGGGATCTGGCGCATCTATGACCTGGAGAGCAAGCACCTGAGCTGCCGCATCCAGGAGAAATTTGCCGATAACCTGTTTGACATGCCCCTGGTGTCGCAATAGTGGTCGCAGACAACCCTTGTGCAGGCCGTCAATGTTGCAATGTGTGGCAACATGCTCTCAGTCCCAGCGGGACACAATTTTGCGCATCACAGTGTACAGATTGGCAACTGTAAATACCCCTTGACTTGCCACTGCTGATTATGTCTGCTCGTTGCCCTGTTGCTTGGGCTGTCCCTGTGACTTGCCACTGTTGATGGTATCTGCTCGTTTGCCCTGTTGCTTGTGCTGTGAAACGAGATTTGTCTGACGCCGACCATCAAGGTTCTGCTGCTTGACACATTGTGGGGGTGTCTGACCCTAACTCTAAGCACCATCCTTGTCCATTAAAAGCGAATACTTCAGTATTAAGTGCTCAGCTGTACGTAGCTGTGGTGTGGGCAGCACCAAGTAGTTCTCTGGTGTATATGATTTGTCTGTCTTGCAGAAATAGATGGAACTGACAAGGAAGGCACACGAGAAGCGCAGGTAGTGCAGATGCACACCTGGATTCAAAAAAGCATCAGAGCAGTGTGGCAAGCCAGCAACACCGACATCACATCTGACCGCTGACATAAAATATGTCAACATTTACATGTTCTAGCAATTTGGAGGGGATTCATGCTTCATATTGAAAAGTTAGCAACTACTATTGATGCCTATGAGTGCACAGCATGAAAGACAATATGAAAGGCACTCGCTGCTTGATCAGTGCGGGCGAATGATGTACCAACAGTCAGGCATCCGCATTAATACTCCATCGAGTGATTGAACCCTGCAAGTCGCAGGTTGTGGCCTACAGCATGACAAAACCATGTTTATCAGCATGAAGGACACTCCTGAATTCAAGAAAGGTTCATGGCATGTTTGTATTTATAGGCAAGGGAGGTCTTGAGCAGAATATCTGCATGTTTGGTGACCACGTGCCTCAGTCTGGTCAACACTTTAACTCAGCGCGAGGTGCTAGCCTTGAAGGGCAGCAGAGGCACAAGTGCACGCACAGATTGAGGCACTGCCCATGACCAGTTTCAGCAATTCAGAAATGATGCTCAGGCCACCGTTGCAGTCGCAGTGCCATTCGCACTTGTTCGTCTTGAGTGCTTGCTTTGGGTGTACTGACAGTACGCCTGCAGTGCGCAAGTCCACCTGGCCATGCAGGTTATTCATGCTTTGTATGCACAGACGATGTCTTGATTGCTGAAGCTTACTACTTTTGCAGCATGGGCATGTTGATATCATACCGCACCAACAGCCAACACAATCAACGGCGTGACGCATCACGTTGATGACTGCATCATACACAAGTCACTTGTGCAGGCTGCAATGTGGCTTTGCTTGTGCTGCTTGATCGGTGATGTTTGAAGCAAGGCAGGGCCGCGTTCATGTTGTCTCTCGACGCTGCCTGCCATCTGACCGCACCATAGCAGTTGTGCCCCCAACGGCCGCCTCATGCTTGGCATGCTGCACATCATGCTGCCTGGGCTGCGAAGAGAGGGAAAAATGGGGCAGGTGGGGTTACTAGTAGTTGATGTAGTTGGATTGAAGTTGACAAATAAAAGCTTACCCCCTTGAAGAGCTGTACAGGTTATCAACTTGCCGCCAATTGTTATACATGGAAGCATATGTGGCAGCTCACTGATGCTGCTGCTGCTGCTGCTACTTCAGGAGCATGTACCTAGAGGCAATAGTTGGCTTGCGCATCTGGTGCTGCACAGTGTTGAAATGAGCACTGATTTGTAGCAGTCAGGTTGCACTTGAAGTTGTGCACTTGACGTTGCAGTTTGTTCGAGATCTGTTCGAGATCAGTTCGAGATCTTTTGCATGGATGACTCAGCAATCCTGAGCTGGAATGCCCAGGCTTGCTGTGCTTTGTAATATCACTTCCTTTCCTACACACTAGCACGTGTGTGTGACTTGTTGCTGTGATGGCTCAAACTCAGGTTCCTCTGCACGGTGATTTGCGCGATGTCAATATTGCAACGGTTATGAGCCTTAAGCTCAAGCTGAAGCTAGAGTTATTTGACGGCAAGGAGGAGGATTGGCCTATGTTCGCCAACGCGTCCGAGTCGGCACTGCTGTGCGAAGGAGTCCCGGCATGCATGGTGCAATGGGGAGAGCAGTTCGACGTTGGGCTGCGGGTCAGCAACCAGCGCGTCTACGACGAGCTGGACGTCAGGATTTACTCAGCGTTGGTCGCCTGCGTGTCCCGCAAGGCGACTGACGTTCACTACATCCTACTACGCGACGGGAACAACAGGCACGGAAGGGAGTCCTTCAGGGCGTTGCAGCGGAGGTTCGAGCCAAGGAGCGTCAGTACGGCCATGGCAATATCGACCAGCTGCACTCTTGGAGATGGGGGAGCGCTCGGTGGCGGAGTATTTCGGTCACGCGCGCTACCTGCGGTCCAGATTGGCCACGCTGGGCAAAGCGATGGCTGATGGCGAGCTGCTGCTGCTTTTGTTGCGGGGTCTCCCCAACACGGAAGGTTACCAGATGGTGGCTACTAATCTCCGGTGCATGCCACGCATGGACTTGGATGAGGCGGAGCGGCAGCTCAAGGCGCACTACAACGCGGAGGTCGCAGCTGCGAGGACCGGCAAGGGCGCATCAGCCTTTGCAGCACAGGTTCCAGGCAAGGGTCTGGACAGGAGCGTGCCTCAAGTTAAGGGCGCGTGTCATTGGTGCGGGCGCGTAGGTCACTGGGCCTAGAGTGCAAACAGAAAAAGGCCGGCAAGAAGCCGGCGCCAGGGTCAGTTGCGGCAAAGTGGTCCTTGGCGAAGCAGCATCGTCGCCAGCAAGAGGCAGGCGGCGAGGATCCTACACGGGCTTGCATCGCTCGGGTCGGCAAGTCGCAGGGCGAGGGCACTGCTTTAGTAGCAGCGCTGCCTCAGCAGCAGGCGTCTGGCGATGTCTACATTTACGTCGATAGTGGAGCAAACCGCCACATCATTGACCCTTTGCAGCTTGGGGTCGACTTGAGCTCAGTAGTTTCAGCATGGCGGCCCGATCGTATCCCGGTGGAGACTGCTCATGTTTCAGCTTCTGGGGAGGTCGCGGTGTCGGTGGGCGTAGCCGACTTGCACATCAAGGTGCCAGTCAAGCACGGGCGCGAGGAGCAGCTGCTGGTGCGGGAGGCAGTTGTGATTCCCGGGTCAGGACAGTTACTGCTCAGTGCCTCACTGCTGACCAAGCATGGCGGCAGTGTCATTCTCAGCAAGTTAATTCTGCCGGGAGAACTTTGCGAGGAGGTACGTTTGGAGCCCTTCGGAGGCCTTTTCCGCTTCAGGGTGCGTCTGGACCGCAAAGGCGCACAGCTTGCTGGAGGCGGTAAGGAGGGCGCTGCCGCTTATGCAGCGAAGGTCTCTCTGCAGCGATGGCATCAGCGGCTGGGGCACCTCAACCTGGCGGACATGCGGAGGCTTGCAGATACGGAGGGGACCGGAATTCAACTTCCAGTTAAGGAGCTGGAGCCTTGTGAGACCTGCCATTTGGGCAAGGCAGCTCACCAGCCGCACCCCCCTCAGGCCACACAGGGTGCTACTGCCAAAGGACAGCTTTGGCACTCGGACACGGCCGGGCCCTACGAGGTGGAGAGCCGCAACAGGAGCCTCTACGCTCGGGTGTTCATCGACGAGGTATCTAGGTACCATGTAGTTTACTGTCACCGGCACAAGGGTGACCAGGTGGCAGACGTGAAGCGGCTGCGCGGGGAGGTGCTGGCGCCTGCAGCGGTGCATATGCACGAATTGCACATGGACTGTGCAAAGGAGTTCATTAGCCCAGATCTTCAGGAGCACGCGCGCTCGGCGGGGTACTTGCTCAGCCACTCTTTGCCATACACTCCGGAGTCCAACGGCATCGCGGAGCGGGCTTGGCGCACCATCAACAGCAAGGCCCGCTGCATGCTGCAGCATGCTTCCCTCCCACTATTTCTATGGGAGCATGCAGTGCAGGCGGCAGTTTACCTCATCAACAGGAGCCCTCATTCAGCCATAGGAGGGCAGACGCCGTACGAGGCGTGGACGGGCAAGGTGGCGAACCTGGAGCACATACGGGTATTTGGCTCCTATGCGTACGTGTGCGCGGAGGGCGAACAGGGCAAGATGACCAACAAGGGCTGGCGCGGGCGGCTGGTCGGCTGGTCAGAGTCTGTTCGCGGAGGATACCTTATCTACAACGAGCGCACCCGGCAAGTAGTGGTCAGCAGGAATGTCACCTTCATAGAGACGCCCGGAGAGTCGCCTGCCAGAATTGACGCGCCATCAGTGGGGGAGGGAGAACAGCAGCAGCCTCAACCTACTGGCGCGCACGCAGCAGATGCAGCAGACGCAGCAGCAGATGCAGCAGATGTGGACGCAGCAGAGCCCGGGGAGGGCGCCCGAGTAGCACCTGAGGCGTCGCGTACGCGCAGCGGGCGCGGTTACTCGGCTCAGCCTGCCGCGAGATTTGCTGCCTTGGCGGAGCAGGTGCCAGCAGACCCCAAGTCGTACAGGGAGGCTGTCTCGGGCACTGGTGGCGGCAAGTGGCGGGCGGCGTGCGATCGCGAGATTGCGGAGCTGCAGGGCAGGGGCACTTGGAGTCTCATTCCACGCAGTGAGGTGGAGGTGGGCGCCAAAGTGCTTGGCTGCACTTGGGTCTTCAAGACCAAGTTCGGCGAGCAAAGCGAGGTTGTTCGTCACAAGGCGCGGCTAGTAGTGCGGGGCGATCAGCAGCGACCCGGCACCGATTTTGACGACGTCTACGCGCCCACCGCAGACATCAAGTCACTACGGTCTGTAGTGGCGCTAGCTGCTCGTCACGGCTGGCAGCTACACATCTGCGACGTCATGAACGCCTTCGTCCAAGCCGACATCGACAAGCCTACATTCGTGCGGCAGCCGGAGGGCTACGTGCAGCGCGGAGCAGACGGCGAGCCTCTTGTGATGCAGCTGCACAAGGGTCTTTACGGCTTGCACCAGAGCCCAGCGCTTTGGCACAGGAAACTGATCGACTTCCTGCTGGAGCACGGCTTTGTTCAGTCACCGGCGGACGCTTGCGTGCTGCGCAACTGCAGCAACGGAGTCATTGTGGTCATCTACGTGGACGACGTGTTCACAATGGGCAGCACGGACAGCGGCGTGCTGCAGGCGACCGTTGACCTCATCGCCAGCGAGTTCGCCATCAAGGACCTGGGATTTCCCACACGGTTCCTCGGCATCAACTTCACGCGCCACGACAACGGCAGCATCACGCTCTCGCAACCAGACTACATCAACACGCTGCTGGAGCGTCACCACCAGCTAGGCGCGCATCCGGCACACACCCCAGCGGCGACAACGGCTATTGCAGCAGAGGAGTCAGCGCAGCTGGAGGGAGCTCAGGTAGCAGAGTACCAGAGCATGGTTGGCGGGCTGCAGTGGATAGCCACTTGCACGCGGCCGGACATCAGCTTTACGGTGTCGCAGCTACAGCGGCACATGGCGCAGCCCAAGCGGTGCCACATGGAGGCAGCCAAGCGCGTGCTGCATTACCTGATGGGCCATCCCACAGGTATCACCTACAGGCGGCAGGAGGGAGCGCAGCTGCAGCTGGTCGGCTATGCGGACGCGTCGTTCGCCAGCGACAGCTCTACGCGGCGCAGTCAGACCGGCTACGCGTTTCTGCTCTGCGGAGCGGCGGTAGTTTGGCGCTCGAAACTGCAGCCTTGCGTCACGCTTTCTTCAACGGAGGCGGAGTACGTGGCGCTTTGCGACGCTAGCAAGGAGGTACGGCCTTTGGCGCAGCTGATGGAGTTTCTTTGCGCGGAGCAGGGGGTGGTACGCATTATGGAGGACAATGCAGCGGCGATCCATTTAGCTGCGGACGCAGGAGCCTCGCAGCGCACTAAGCACATTGATGTAAAGTACCATTATGTGCGCGAGCAAGTGCAGAACGGACTAGTATCAGTAGAGTCAGTGCACACACAGGAGCAGCATGCAGATGTGCTGACCAAAGTGCTGAACGCAGTTCAGCACCATTTTCACACAGCGGCGCTTTTGGGCAGCGCATGATTGCAGTTGTTGTTTAGTGGCAGCGCAGAGTAAGGCACCAGGCTCTGTCACGGTTGTCATTTCAGTTTGACAGTCAAGCTCTGGGGAGTCTTGACTGGGGGAGGGTGTTGAAATGAGCACTGTTTTGTAGCAGTGAGGTTGCACTTGAAGTTGTGCACTTGACGTTGCAGTTTGTTCGAGATCTGTTCGAGATCAGTTCGAGATCTTTTGCATGGATGACTCAGCAATCCTGGGCTGGAATGCCCAGGCTTGCTATGCTTTGTAATATCACTTCCTTTCCTACACACTAGCACGTGTGTGTGACTTGTTGCTGTGATGGCTGAAGCTCAGGTTCCTCTGCACGGTGATTTGCGCGATGTCAATATTGCAACACAGTCACAAGTGCACTAATGATTGTACTGCAGCAGTTGACATGTACTGACGGTGTTGAAGCCAAATGTTAGCCTGAGGTGCACCATGAAGCACAAAGCATGTCTGCAACATTGTGATACGCAGTTGAACAACGATCATGTGCTGTGACCGCTCTTGAATAATTCATGCGCTTAACTAGGGTTAGGTTGATCGCAGGCTACTCCTAGCACGGGCAGGTGGGTCAACTCTATCAGTTCAGGCTAGGGCTTGACTGCTGGCAGCACAAACCATGAAACCATGCTGGTCGCAGTGCAGCTGCGGCCGTGATGTGGGCATGACTTGACACTTGACTTGTCATGATCATCAAAAATGACCATCAGGAGATGCACGATAGCAGGAAGCGGACAGTACACACGATACTAGAGAGGTCAGCCTGGCGCACTGCCAACGTGATTCTTCATCGACCACTCACCAGCTAACAGGCCACCCTTGTTCTAAGACCACTTTTATATGCAGTGCTATCACATACTACTTATCCCTGTATTTTTAAGTGCAACGCTGGAAGTCTAGGAGAATGCTAACAGCAACGTGAGATGCAGCATTGCAGAGTCAAATTGTTCACATCCTGCGTTATGTGGTCAAGACATGCACATGCAAACGTGGTTGATGACTTCTCGTGTGATGCCCCCCCCCCCCCTCCCCCCCCCCAAACATACACATGCCTGTTTGGTCCACGATGCTCTGAGGTTGAAGTGCGTCACGCTGGCGAAAGGGCGGCATTTGCCTCTTAAGAGACCTGTTTCTACTTCAAAGCTACTTCAAAGAGATTGATTTGACCAAGAGACCATTGTTCATGCGCAACAGCCTTGGCAGACAGTTTTGGAGCATCAGAGCAGTTGTGGCGACGCACTTATTTGAAAACCTCCAAACTCATTTACCAGGCCAGATCGTGCAACGACGTGTTAGTGGCCTTCAGAAAATGTGGAAGTGCATTTTACGCGGTAATAATTTTTTCATTCACCTGTCCATCCCAGAGCTCTATGAATTGCATGTCGAGCAAACTGCCAGAACCAGCCGAAAACCTCAGGTATTCGTCAAATATAGCCGCCAGGCTCCACCCCTGTAGGCGACGTAAGCACCCCACCACGCAACCCGTCCTGCTCTTGCCAGTCAAGCAATGGACCAGAATGGGGCGGCTCTTTGGATCTGCAATGCGGTCAATCATGAGATGAAGTTGCAATTATGCGTGACTCATACGCCAATGATGCAGTAGGCATGTAACAGCGGCAAATCATGTCGAAGTCACAGAGTATCGAGACCGAAGGGCAGAGTATGTGATGCTCAAAGCCAGAGAACTCCCCAACAAAAATAAGCTCAAGTCAACACTTCTGTAAACTGGCACGATGAAGTATGCGTATTATGTCCCATGGTCTAGCTACGACAACAACATGTCTGAGACTGCGAATTTGCTAGCATGCCTCTTAGTGAAGCCAATCCTTGACGCCTGTACCCAGCTGTGGCTGAGCTGGCAGTCAAGCTGATTCACAAGCTCAGTGCGTGATGCTGCCAATGTAAGCAATGTGCAATTTGCAAACAGTGCAGTTGCAGATGCCGTGGTGCAGCTAGTCACCAGAAACTCATGTATATGTGCACAGTGTACATACTCCAAAATGTCTTGTAGAACAAGCATATGCTGAAACAGGGAGAGAGAGCATCGTAAAATCAAAAATACTTGGGAGGGTATATGAAGTGGCCGACGCTGGTGCTCATTACTCCTGACGGACACACATGGCATAGGGCGCCTTGTCACTGCTTCTTGATTTCTAACATACATCATAGCTAGTTCGGTTGTCCTTTTGCTAACGATAACCCAAAACTGGCACATGCCAGCGTTCTGACGTTGACAGATGTGCGGCGGCGGCCATGATGTGGTGCTAGTGCTGGTGTCTCGCTCAGACGCTGCTCATGTCATGTGCTTCACACCAACATGCGCTAATGCCGTTAGAACGCACGAGCACCAGTTCTAGATGCAGAGCATGGGAGATGACCAATGTGAGGTTACTATACCTGCAATGAGGTCAAGCGCCTGAGCCACTGCCTGCTCGTCCATCCAGACGAAAGGCTCTTTGTTATCACTGACGGACACCAGATGCAGAGCTGCGCCTGATGATTTGGCCCACTCCAAGCTGCCACGCCGGCAGCTCTCAGGGCACAGACACAGCACTGTGCGAAGCCGCAGGCCCTGAAAAAAACAAGCGCAGAATGCATTTGAGGACAGTACGGCAATGGAGAGGAACAGGTTGTGCCACCATCAACTGTGCGGCTTAGCTGACTTAACAGGCCAAGGCAAGCCACTCGCAAGGCAAGTCGGGCCTCAAGTAGAGGACAGCAGCACAGCAACAAGGACAATTACTGAGAGTGTATTGTGGGGAACCGAACCAACTGAAGGTAGTGTGCTGTTGCGCATACGCGCAGCCATGCGCAGCCATGAGCTTTGTGGATGCAATCATTGAGTTGACTGCAGCACACGAGCTTCACCGCATCAGGAACCTGGCATTGCAACACTTCGTGCGCACCCTTGGTTGAGTTTTTTTCAATCTCGTATACGTCCATGCATGCGGACTGCATCGACAACATAGCAATGAGAAGGCATCTAGCATTGCGTGCACGCATGTGTGGTGTGCCTTTTGAAGCTTCATGCTGAGGTCTAGAGCACGGTCTAATAGTCACAGAATGAGGAACCATGCCATGAGCATATATATACATCAACTGTACAGAGGAGAGGCGTGCACACCACAATGTGCTCAATCGCATTACAAAATGCGTTACACACATGCGCCAGTCTATTCTGCTGCTGCAGGTATGCAAAATTATGGCATCTACATTGTTTAAAAATGGCCACTAGTTAATGTGCTGCAAAAATGTGTTGAACTTTCCAAGGACTGCCCCAGGCCTGCTCATACAAGTCTGCTGCCTGACAACAGTACGGCAGCATTAGATGCACAGTGCTGAGCAGCTGGTACAAGTATTGCGATAGCTAGTGTGCTGCTGAACTTAAGGTTAATGCCAGCAGCAGCGTTGAATTGGGATCTAGTGCTGGTGATGGAGACTGCCACTGCTACAGGGCGACTGCACTGCGATGCTGCCTTTGCAGCAGAGCGCCAACAACAGTTGCACGTAATCTCAGCGCAAGGCCGAATACCGTTGCAACAAGCACTCTTACAGACTACTTTGTCAATCAAGTCCCAGCAGAAGACGATGGTGCTGTGAGAATAGGTGCAGCTACAGCACTGGTCCAGACATACAAACGATGATGTTTTGATGTACATCCGTAGCTTCATCGCAGCTTGCCACAACAGGCGTAAAATACACAAGGACATCTTCCTTCTGACACTTGTGAGTTCATTTGGTATTTTCCAGCACATAACTCACATTTATGATTCCCTTGCTCAAGAATGAACTGATTGTTACGCACGTCGCAGTGACAATTTCAAGTACATGCCCAATGTCATTATGATCACCTTCAAGAAGTTGAAGTTGCATGCTATAGGATAGCCACTGCGATAGACTCCTGGTGAGACCTGCAGAAGCACACATTGTACATGCGATCAACTCATGGCTGAGTGATGTCCTGCAAAGCGGCAAGTGGATTGCGCCTTGCTGTGAGCCACATGGCCACTCTTGAACGCAGTGCTGGCAGTCCATGCGTGCCACGCAAAGAATAAAAACTCAGAGGGCATTATTTCATGATCTATTCATAATGCATCCACAGATGTCAGGCTTACTTTGCACGGCCAAGTTGACATGCAATACTTCAGACAATGCTGCAGGTCCCTAATCCTCTAATTGGAGGCCTGTGAAGGGAAGATGGCTGGTTCAACCACTTCCAGCCCATCAGATGACGCAGGCGAACAAAAGTACTCGCATACCCGTGGTCGCGTGCTCATGATTGCAAGGTGTTCTGGCTTATGGTGTGGTCGCCTCAGCTGTTGTGGGCTATGGGATTGCTGCTGGTGCCATCAGCGGGGCTGTGGTGTTGTGCCATGCGCTGCATTGCCAGCGACATTGCTGTGCGCATGGAAAAAGGCATATTTTGTATGTTCGTACAACATGGACACCTGTGATTTACGCCAGTATTCATGGCCTGCACGAGCGGTTTACAGTAGGCTCTCAGCACGTGTATCCAAACATGCGGTAGCCTCACTACTGTGCAATGCCAACTGATGCATGTTGTTCTGCGGATTTGTGATGCACATGTGTGATACAGATGTTCACCTGACAACAATGAATGCTGTGTGTTGACTGCTAAACATGTTGCAGTAATGGAACAAAGTGTGCATCCAAAAGAATAACCCACAGTGACCTACCACACGTGCAAGGCCATGACTGTTGACGCAAGGCACGCAGCTAAGCAGGGCTCAATAAAAGTTGCTCGCTTGGACGAGAATGCTGACAGAGACTCATCAAGTCTAGTGTGATGCGTCAATCCTTCATGATACGATACCAACAACTGCTACAGAAATCTTACCATAGCCCAGTTCAGAGGTGGTATCAGCATGCCCTGTTTGGGTAGCGATGGAGACGCCAGGCCCTCTAGTCCAAGACCTTCCGACTCCGGTTTCCCAGGAGGAAAGCCTGAAGTGGCTGGTTCAGGTGTGTCATCCGCTGCACCGCCTTCATCGCCTCCTGCAGGACCAAGGAAATTCGACATCTTGAGCAGCTGCCCACACGGCTTTGTGCGTGCACAACCTGAGCAGGCAGAGCACCGAAGTGAAGGAGAGCAGCACACCAACACGTCACAAACCTGGTGCTCCTTCGCTTGACATATATAACACACGAAGTGAGAGCACCGTCGAACGCTCGCTTCCCCCCTCTCAGACCGCAACTGGCGAACTGCGAAAACTTCAACCCATTTGTCAAACTTCAACATCAACAATCTGATCATCATCGTGACAGCGGCAATGCGAGCGTATCCTCCGTTACACCGCTGCGCCCGCGCACTGCTTGACCGCCTTTGAAACTGTGTCGACGATGGCCCAGCCTCAGAGGACGCAAGGATTCACAGCGGCAGGCAGCAACAGCAACAGCGCAGGTGCAGCAGGATCGGTGCTGGATTGGGACGCGCTGATGCAGTACATCCCGGCCAGTGCTGACCAAAGCCAGGCTGGTCTCGGTGGCCTTGTAGCTACGCCAGCCAGCTCCCACCGGACAGCTTGGCCATTATGGCAACAATCGGTGACAGCAACTCCGGCTGCTCTTGCTGCTGCACAAACTATGCTCCAGCATCAGCAACAGAGGCAGCAGCAGCATCAGCTGCTGCAGGAGCAGCAGCGGCAGCAGGAGCAGCGGCAACGCCAGTGGCAACCCGCAATGATGATGGCGCCAGAATTTCCCTTCTCTTCACAGCCTGCGCTACCCCAGCCGCCTCACTTGAGCGACGACGAACGGAACTTCTTCCAGATCTACGTTCAGAACAACAATTGGTTTCTGCCCCTAGTGAGCGAGCAGGTGCTGACGGATGCTCTGATGCCAGTGCCATCATGGGCTTTGAGAGGAGGGCCGCGCACGCAGCTGCAGGTGCACGCACACAGAGCCATCGTCATGGGAGCCATATTCATTGGGGCGACAATGTCAGGACGAACTCCTGCGCATTACATGGACTAGTAAGTGATTCCTTGTGCACATTTACGCTGACTGTCCATGTGTACTATCAATGTCGTAGTAACAGCCCGATGGAGGCCACACTTGCAAACGATAGTTTGTTGGCTACGTTCCTTCCGCCGTTCACTCTATAGAGTGGGGGCCCTTCACTCTGAGGAGGGGGAGTCGACTCGTATTCTCGCGTTGCCTTAGTGCATGTCAGAGTAGCCTGCACGGTGCAACTAGTAGTGCTCTGAGCGCATGTTGCGCCCCTTACGCGCCAGCAACCTGCTGTGCATCATCACTTGTGACCAAGTGGATGCACATCATCACCACAGGTGTGCATTTTCAAAGTTCCATGAAATCACCGCCACGTCTTACGCATGTCTGTCACCCGTGGTGGCCCCATACACATCGTCTAGCCAGTACTGAAATCGAACCATTGGATGATTCTGCAGGAAAGTAAGTGTTGCTGCTCTGTTTCGGTTGAGAGACCGTGCAATCAAGCAATGCTTAGGTACCTTGACCTCCAGCATGCGCTGTTATACCATGCCACACTGACCTGCCGTTGCGACGCGCTTCATCACCTCAGCATGTCTCGTAGCTGACTTGGCTGCGCTGTGACTGGCTGTGCCTGCTTCCCCTTCCCCTCCTCGCCTTTGTGCAGCGCGCTCGAGGCGCTGCGCGAGTGCTTTAGCGGCGCCACGGAGGCTGTCGTGAGCGCATATCTGGTAATCGCCAAGTGCTGGTTCATGGTCGGCGAGTACAAGCAGCATGACCACTTTTCCCACTTTGCGGAGCGCATCTACTTGGAGCTACCCACCATGAATCCGGACTTCGGTGTCGTCTTCCACTTCACCGCCGTGAGTGACTGCATAATGTTTTAACTTGCGTCGTCGTATGGTGCACTCGTTCTGCTATAGCACGTCAGTAGCACATTGGTGCTAATGTACACGTATGGTGGGCAAATCAGTTCTCCAAATATGATTGGCATAAATGTATTCACGGGTCAATTGCGTGCATTTTAACCGCAGCACTGCCTCACCAGATACGCGTTGCACCTATGCGTACACGCAATATGCCAGCGTATTCACGGGTCAATTGCGTGCATTTTGACCGCAGCACTGCCTCACCAGATACGCGTTGCACCTATGCGTCCACACGAAATGCCAGCGTGAACAAATACAATACCGAATTATTGATAAATAAGCCCATTGGGCGAGTTTACTGTTGAAGCAAAAAAAGGTGAGTGGGGTGCCCTTTTTGTGAGCCTGAAAAAAGGGTGGGGTGCATTAGTGTTGAGGCCTTATTAGCATGCCGCACCATCCTCCATTACCGCACCCTTGGAGAAGCCCGTGCTTGAAGTTAGTCAAAGACCCCCAAAGTCGGGTTACGATATTGCGTCGATATGGAAGCTGTTTGGCAATGCTGTCCAAACGCCCGTTTGCGCTACTATCATGTTCTCTACAAATGCGTCCAGGCATTGGCCGCACACAGCATCACTTAAGGTACACAGCAGCAGTGGGCAGGGAAGGATGGCATATACCCTGAGTGAGGTTTTACTGGAGAGTATTGTTGACCCCTCCGCTAAAAATGACTGAAATCAGTTGACGAGAACAACCCTCTCCCCGGGGCCCCCTTCCCCACCCGTGTAGTATATTGGGTGCCCTCGCCATGCGCGCATGATACACAGATACTGAAGGTCTTGATGCAAGGCATATATTGGCAAGGGATGACACAGCGGACGTTGCTGGACATGCTTGCTGCATTGTTCCACAGGCATGCTGCTGTGCCCTGTTTGGGCGCCATGCACGCCTAGTACACATGACCTGAAGTTCACGATGCAAGGCACATACTTGGCAGGAGATAACACCGCAGACACTTGTGTGCTTGCCGTGCTGCTCCGCAGGCAGGCTGCGCCCTCTTCAAGTGCCACACACCCGTAGTACACATGATTTGCGATGCAAGGCATATGCTGGTTGAGGTGACAGCAGGATCACCCTCTGGTTAAGGTTTCAGGTTAGAGTCTGTATAGTAGGTGTCCGGCTCCAGACTAGGATGTGCGGAAATAAGGGACGTGCATCATTTTACTTCAAGTCACCAAATATCGGAAGTGCTATAGTCACTTTATAGCGCAAATATGTGACTTTTGTTTCAATTTTTTTTGACTAGGCTGAATATGCTTGCCGCATGGCTCCTCAGGCATGCTGCGCCCTTTTCGCACGCCACGAGCGCCACCAGCCTGCGGCTCCGCAGATGTCACCCACCAGCCGCTCCAGCTCGCTCATGCTGGGCCCCAACGCCACCGTTGGCGATCCTCGGCCGCCGCGCTCCGTCGTCCTCAACTCCTTCTCCTACAGCTTGCTGCGCTGGGGCGAGGCCATGGGCGGCGGTGCTGATGTGTCGCGCCTGCGTATGGACTTGACTTCGGCACTAGCGCGTAGCCTGCAGGCCATGGACGAGTCTTGTGTGCGGGGAGGGTGGTTCAGCACTATGGCTGCCCTCATCTTGCGCGTCGCTCTGGCGGGGTGAGACGTGGATAACTTTGCCTTCAACCCAGTTTTTGCCTAACCCCAACTAAACCACCCTTACTATAATCCCAAACCGCGGTAAGACGTAAAGTGCTCCGGCACAGCTCGCCTACCTGAACGTTGAACCCTACTCCTAATTCCAAGCCTACATCCTTTCCTAGTCCAATCCCACGTTGAACCCTACCCCGAATTCCAAGCCTACATCCTTTCCTAGTCCAATCCCTAAACCTGGGGTAAGATGCTAACCCTAACCCTAACTCTAACCCACTTTCAACTTGTCACACGATAGTATTACGTGTAGAGTGGTAGACTAGCAAGCTTGACATCAACCACCTGGTCTTTTGCGCACCTGAGGCCAATCTGAAATACTTTGAAGTACTCACAAGATGTCCTTTGTCGGCAGCTGTGGCCATGGCATGCATGCCCTGAACGAACCACTTTTCTAGGACAGGTGTGCTGAGCGACACCAACAACACCACAATCTGTGGCAATGGCCACTTTGCTGGCGCAAGCTGATTGCTGGTCCAACACCTTGGTAGTATTCACGCTGCATAGCTTACACATACAAGTATACTGTTTGCGCACTCAAATGTTTCATCTTTCCTCTGTCAGGGCTGTTGACATCACGCTCCACAGAAAAGGCCTACTGCTTTTATGTGCATCAATCACCTTCCTTGAACGTCTCGACCTCCGTTGGGACCACACACATTCACTTGACTGCTCCGTTGACCGCGTCAAGCGCCAATGAACACCATACGTAATACTTGACTTGAAAAATTCAAGACGTGCAGCACTGCAGCAGCACCGCCAACCGTTGCAGACTAGGTTTCCCCTACCTCCAACACTCCTGAGTCGTTTTCTTCTCCTGTGCATCGCTCAGGGCGTGGGCACAAATACACAACACTGCACAATATCCAGCTGATGCGTGAATATGAGAATCAGCAATGACACAACTGCTGCTGCTGCTGCGTGTGCACGTGCCGTACTTGAAGTTTTTAGACTACTGCATCACCGTGCTGGGACATGGCATCCTCAAGGAGCATAGCTACGTACGGTACTTTGATTACGCATCCAAAAACCTGCCTCCATCAGGGCTGGTAGTACAAGGTTGCTGGTAGCGCATCATTGCAATGATATCCATTGCCACACGGGTAGGCAAAGGGCCCCGAGGCATATCAGCTGATTTCAGCAAACTCAGCAAACGGGTCAATGCTCCCCAATCACCTACCATCAAGGACGTCTCCTTGCGCCTGGCCAACTGTGTGCTTGCTGAATGGTTTATTTCTTTTGCTTCATCGCCTGTGCCAGGATTGCGTTAACAAGCAGGAGGTTCAGCGTGGCGCAGGAGGTTCTGCTGCCATGCCCAGCGCTCGCGGCGGAGCGCCCAATTGCGTGCTCGCACCCGATTGTGGGGGTTGCCTGTCACGCTGCCGCGCAGGCGCTGTACGCGATGGGGTGCGCGCGCGAATACGTTCAGCTGCAACAAACGCTGAGTATTGTGCAGGTGAGTGGTGTGCACTTTACTGTTAGAATCATTTCAAGATTTGGACTGGGGCTACACAGGCGGGCATGCCGTAGGGGGGCCCCCTTCATGCTAAATGGCAGGGGGTCGCCCTCCTTGATGAGAAATGGCAGGGGCGTGGTGACTCCTTTGCTAAAACAATATTGTGAGATGTGCTGGCAGGGAACACTACCTCAGTAGTAGGACCCTCCTCTCTCACTACCTGTGTGGCGGTACCCATTAGTGGTGGTGGTACTCAGGGTGCCATTAGTAACGGCACGTACTTGCCCGCTGCCGTCGAACTCATCACGTTGCGACTGGCGCTGTGGCCGCCCTTGCGCGCAAGCTAACAACTCCCCCCCCCCCCCCCTCTCCTCCTCCTCTACGCAGAGCGCCATTACCATCTCAAGGCACACCTGCCCATTGCCGCCACTGCCAGAGGAGGCCGTCACATTGCCACCAGCGCTGTGGCCGCCCTTGTGCACACGACTGCAGTGCCCAAGCATACCGTGCAGGCTCTTCCGGCTCATGGATCCAGTCTACACGGCTCCGCAGGCATCGTGCGGGGCAGGCCTTTCATAGGCAGCCAGCTCTTGGCTATTGCGCTTCCATTCAAGGCTGCAGCAGCCGCGGTGGCCTTTGTCTTCTTCTGTGCTCATGCATACAGCGCATGATGGACTACAGCCGTTCCCATGTTTCGTTCTCACTCCTGTCAGCTCCGATGACGCGCAAGTGTGGCCGGCAATTGTAAGTATAGGCGGGTGCGCTCCTCTTGCATAGTGCACTTTCTGTGGGCTGATGCCGCCATTGTCCAGAGCGCGCTGCATGATCCAGACATTCACGGAGCCTGCAGGTAGCTTGCCCTGCCATCTTGCGGTACATATGCCTGGTGCTTTCGCTGCTATTTAGAAAGCTGACATGGGAGGGCCAAATATGCTGCCGCTGTTACTACATAGTGTGTGCGTGCACTGTAGGGCATGTGCCTCCAATGAGGCACAACACTTGTATGCAGAGAGGACCTTGGTCTTGAGCTGGGATGACTGCTATGAGCTGTGTGCATGCGGCAGAATTGCGCCACACACTTAGTCCCCAGGCCGCTGTTACCCATTGGAGCTTCATATGGTCACGGCATCTACATGCCACCCTGCATGTCGTGGCCCTTGCTGGAGTGCTGTCATGCAGCTTGTTCTTATTCGTGAGGCCATGCTGCTTGCTTCATAGTGATGTCTAGTCTGAGAGCCTCAGTGAGAGGCAATGACCTTCGCAAGTGGGCCCCAATATATATACAACTGCACGTCCTCATCGCTTGGCGAGTCCGAACTGCCCAGCGTCTCTGCACCGTTTGAATCATACTCCCCACCGTGATCAACAATACTAGTAGGTTCCAGCTGGACATGGGGCAGTCCTCAGCCTTGTTGGTGTTTGCTGCTGCTTGGTCGTAGTCTGGCCGCACCTTCACAATTGTCAACTGCTTAGCTGGGTGGCCATTGTAATTTTACCAGTTTCGCTTGCCAATGGGGCGCAAAAAGCCCACTCATCTCGGAATGCACAGCAACACTCTGCAGAGAGACTCACACAAACAAGCTTCCGCCCCTCTTAACACTACCACCAACACCCCCGTGGGCCACAACGAAACCTTGCTAAGGGTTGCCCAGCGGTGAGGCACACTTGTTGTCTCTTAAATAATTATGCAGGCCTGGGTCGCCTTTGACAGCGCCCAGATGTGAGGACCATGCTGACACGTCTGAATCACGCTGCTAGCCAAAGGCAATGTGATCTGGGCACCAAGCACTGGTGCATATGCTAAGGGTGTCGATGCTGTAACAGTTGCTACGAAGGCTCAGACCCAACCCCAGCTTGTGGACTTGATGATGGGGTTCTTGTGTTGGCCTCAGTGGTCTTCTCTGCTTGTCTCTCGAGACTCTAGCCAAGCTTGGTTGTGAGAGAGAGTTCACATTCACACAAGCTGGTACTATAAAGAGTATCATTCTGTGATTGTTCTGCAAGGTACTGTCTTACTTTGGGTTGTTGTTGTTGGGCTGCTTCAGTAGAAGGCTGCTGCGTTGTAGGTTGGTGGTCTTGGTTCGTCTCTGCTGGACCGGTTGTGATCTCCTGGCCAAAGGTCAACACTCAACTTCAACAGTTGAGCACTGCACTATGTTCATGGAAGGGACCCCAGGCCTTGTGAGACAACAACCAAGCTCCAACTTTATTGGTTTACAGCAACTACAGACCTTATTACATCACATGGCAGACCAATAGGACGATTCTGCACGATCAGTATATTGAGACATAGAACTGTGCGGCAGTACTGAGAATGTTCCCCATGTACCGTTCCCAGTTAACCTATGCATCGGACCGTGACAACTCCCCCTTTTCAGGCTCCGTGCGCTAGAGCGAAGCGCTTCTATGCACTGAGCACACTTGGCAGGGATCAACGCGGATCAGTGATTCAACAACGGTTAGACATACAACGTAATCCAGCTTTGACTTATTGACACCCTCAACTCATATGAACAGGCTGCTACCCAAAATGTGATCGGTCCTCCATTTTGGCAGGGTCACAAAGGGGCCCTGGCAGTATGAGTGCGCGTGCCGTACTTGCTGCTCTCGGGCACAAGCCTTGGTCTAACACGACGCATCTTCAATTTGTAACATGTGTTCATCGGAGCGATGCGACAGCACGCTACTGCAACAGTCACTTCAGTGATGAGCTGCGTTTCAGTCTCATTTTCAACTTCAATGTCAATGACCTCATGGGCAGCACTCGTGCTTCCCACGGTGGTCAGCAATAAATCTCAGCTTGACATGGGGCAGCTGCCCGCCTCAGCGGAGCTGGCCGCGACGTGGTCAACTGCTGAGCCGGCATGCCGTTGAAGCGAATTCAAAACGCAAGTTGCTGGCGCGGGTCACGAATCTAACCAGTTCTCCGCGGCTCCAGCCTGTTCCCATCCTGACACGTACAATTTGGCCAGCGTACGCGGCGCCAAAGTCATGTGGCATGACTGGGCACATGGTCTGCTCAATGACTGGGTTGGTGGCTGTGCTGCCCAGAGCGGTGGTGCGCTCGCGCACTGACTCTGCTAAGGCAATGGCGCCCAGAAGCTGCTTCTTTGTGAAGTTCTCCCAGTCACTATCTTCATAGCGTACGCGCAAGTATGGCGCGGCGTACCCTGCCACTGTGGTACCTTGGCCCTCAGGCTGCCCTGTCAACCTGCTGTTACTGTAGCAATGTGTGTTGTGCGATGTGACCATGTGCAGAGTGACAATAGGTTCAGCAATTGGAGTGCCCGAGACGCGGAAAAGGAGTGAGAGAAAACAACACAGTCTAGGTACAGATCACGTGTTGTCAGGTTTTCGTGCATTGACAGGCTGAGGCTGCAGACTGTCAATCAGTACAGCAAACAAGCCATAGTCTAAGAGTACGCATGCTAAGCCCATCCTCCGCTCAGGTGCGACTCAAACCTTTGTGGTTCTGGAGCCAAATGTCTGCATTGTGTTTGCGCCACCGGCCAATTTGTGCGACACAGGACCTGCTTTTGAGTTCAACTGTTGGACGAAAACGTCCAAAGTCTATGATCCTTGCATCCATAACCTCTGATGAAAGCTGCGTCTGAATGCGCAAAGAGCTTTGAACGGTTTCAACAGCTTTGCCTCAGATGATCAAAATGTGCAACAGTGTTGAATGGATCCGCAGAGCACAATGAACGCTTGACGATCCACTGTGTATGCCTCCGTGGGGGTATAATTGCCAAAGTAAATTACGCTGTAGTCGTTTGGGGGCTGGCCAGTCATGACTGCGGGCCACGTGACCCCTCGTATCCACGTGCCGCAGCGCCTCCCTTTGTGTGCGCCCTGTCAATCGCAAAGGGGGATTCAAGTGAGGCAAATACGCGAGCATCTTAAGTTTTAAGCCACTTGAAGCGCCAGGTCCTCACTGGCGCACCGCTTTCTACTGACGATGATGCCATAACAGGCGGCGGCAAGAAGAGCTGTATTGCGGTTATGTAAATCACCGCACTGTAAAATTTGTTGCCAATTGCAGTTCCACACAAAAAAGCGCTCGCCTGAAACTTATCGCTACTTCATAGCACACCTCTTCAATATAGCCAAAGCTGTGCGTCTCAGCTCTTTGTGGATGATACCTACAGTGCTGCTGCATCTATTCGCCGGCCGTCATCTTAGACCTGAAGACCAGCGTGCCCAGAACACTGCGTGCAAGCCCACATCAAAGCAAAACCGTAGCCGGCAGCCGAGGCATTCAAGAGATTCAAGCAGGTTACTACTGGTGTGCAAGGGTGCGGTAATCACACAACAAGAAAGCCATTCACACACATCCTATGTTGCAGCTGCTGCCAATCAGCAAGCTCGAGTGAACCATCCCTACCACAAAAGTAAATTACAAGGTCCGCCCCCAGGATCCCGTCACCAGAGAAGCAGAACGATAAGAAAGCAATACTTTCAAAGAAACACTTTAGTGATGATCCGTGTAGGGTATCCACGTTCATAATTTGTCAAGTCACATACAACGGCCTGCTCACCCCCTGCCCGTGACAGCAGATCGCACCCCCGCCGTCTTGGATGTATGAATCCACCAAGGGGGGGCGCTACTAGCAGGGCCTTCATCATGAAGCTGGATGAAACCATTAAACCATAGAGTATGAGATGCACCATTGGCAGGTCCTCTCACCTGGCTAGCTGCCGCAGGGCGGCTGCGTTGCTGGTGTCCTTGAGCATTTGTGAAAACAATGATGCTGGCTGCGAAGGGCGAGCGCGTGCATGTGCGGGGAAAATGATTTGCAGCGACGGCCATTAGGAGAGCTGGTTGTGCCTAAAGCGTGCACTTGTGGCTCAACGTGCGGGTGCTGCTCCAAAGTCTGACAATCTGGTGCAGGTTGAGTCGTAGCCAGCACGAGGGACGCTGCTGCCCTGTACACCAGGCTTGTTTCTTTTCCATGGACAAGCCCTGGAAGAAAATGTGCATAGATTGATTCATAGCTTTTGTAGGCCACCGCTCCTATGAGTGTCAACACCATGCAGTACACCGGCTTTGCCAGATTTCCAGCTCGAAGCTGTCAGAACTGCATGGCTCTACTGTATGTGTAAGGGGCTACGCCTGCAGTGCTGTTGCCGGTAGCTCATGGGGGTACTGAACATGTGACGTGCGCGCACGACCACCCGAATATCACGGCCCCCAAAGAACATCGCCCGTCTGGCTGGCATACCCAGCGACTGATCTGTTGCGGGTTAGGGTTAGGGTTAGGGTTAGGATTAGGGTTTAGGGTTAGGGTTAGGGTTAGGGTTAGGGTTAGGGTTAGGGTTAGGGGTTAGGGGTTAGGGTTAGGGTTAGGGTTAGGGTTAGGGTTAGGGTTAGGGTTAGGGTTAGGGTTAGGGTTAGGGTTAGGGTTAGGTTAGGGTTAGGGTTAGGGTTAGGGTTAGGGTTAGGGTTAGGGTTAGGGTTAGGGTTAGGGTTAGGTTAGGTTAGGTTAGGGTTAGGGTTAGGGTTA
Organism: Tribonema minus; assembly: GCA_017506865.1. Lineage (NCBI taxonomy): Eukaryota > Xanthophyceae > Tribonematales > Tribonemataceae > Tribonema > Tribonema minus. The sequence continues at coordinate 495 of JAFCMP010000515.1, read as the reverse complement.
GGGTTAGGGTTAGGGTTAGGGTTAGGGTTAGGGTTAGGGTTAGGGTTAGGGTTAGGGTTAGGGTTAGGGTTAGGGTTAGGGTTAGGGTTAGGGTTAGGGTTAGGGTTAGGGTTAGGGTTAGGGTTAGGGTTAGGGTTAGGGTTAGGGTTAGGGTTAGGGTTAGGGTTAGGGGTTAGGGTTAGGGTTAGGGTTAGGGTTAGGGTTAGGGTTAGGGTTAGGGTTAGGGTTAGGGTTAGGGTTAGGGTTAGGGTTAGGGTTAGGGTTAGGGTTAGGGTTAGGGTTAGGGTTAGGGTTAGGGTTAGGGTTAGGGTTAGGGTTAGGGTTAGGGTTAGGGTTAGGGTTAGGGTTAGGGGGGGTTAGGGTTAGGGTTAGGGTTAGGGTTAGGTTAGGGGTTAGGGTTAGGGTTAGGTTAGGGGTTAGGGTTAGGGTTAGGGTTAGGGTTAGGGTTAGGGTTAGGGTTAGGGTTAGGGTTAGGGTTTAGGGTTTAGGGTTAGG